>OZ005652.1:170358117-171558117 GCA_963930645.1 Salticus scenicus | reverse complement strand
TAAGAGTATTTCGAGAGTTTTCAACAATGAAATTGAGCAAAATAAAACTCACTACAGAATTTTTTTTTCCTTTATTATTATTATGTGTTCTAATTTTATGTACTTATAAATTCCATTTATCCGTACTAGTAGAAAATGTTAAACTCATTTATATATGCAAACATATCGCAATAGCACGACTTATTATAATTTTTTTTCATTTTAGTGTTGCAAAAAGTTAAACCACTTTCCTAAATGAAAGGGTTGTTGCAATAAAAGCAGATTTACGATTAATGCGCAAATAAGAAGAAGTTCATTCAATTTTAACGAGGATGGGGCGAGAGGTGATTGTTAGCTTTGGATACAGACTTGGCAACTTAGCAATGAATTCAGCGACATGGCTACCAAACTTGACGAGAAGTAATAATTTAATGTTTCCAAAGTTTAGAAGCTCTATCTTCAGTAAAATCCGAGTCCTGGAATTTCCTGGATTTATCAACTAGCTTCTGGCGCAGAATAACCTTGAAACTCCGAAAAATCACGACAGAAATTATAAAAACAGAAGCGATCAGAAGACTTCCAAAAAAGATCAGTTGTATTCGAACATCTGTTCTGAACATTCATTTTGGTTTAAATGGTTTTATATTTATTCTTAGATGAGTGAAATTCCACTCTGTGGTGTTTTTAACATTGTTTTATGACTTTTTGAGGTATGAGTTTGAGTACGATAATTTATTGGGTTTTTTTAGAATAATCCTTGAATAAAGTTTATCTTTCGACAAAAAACTGCCTGTTTCTTTATAATTACTTTTTTAATGCAAGAAAATCGAAATTTTCGCAGCAATATGAATAGAGACTGATATTTTGGATCAGTATGATGCGCGTAATTCTCGCAAAATGTGTAATGAAATGAGGGAACGTTTAGTTTACTAAGACTATTTTTTGTGTTTAAATATTTACTTAAAAATTAGACCCAAACAAATAGAAACGTTCACACTTACAACTCTCATCTAAGCCATCTACTGTAATGCCTCAACGCGGCATTTCTGCTCACACATTAACACTAAATCTGCCTATTTTCGTTTCCTCTATTTGCCTTCACAATTGTAACTCGTGTTTTTGCAACTCCCTGTATAAGATTTTGTTTTTTTCTGCAACATGTACTTTTTATTCGTTTCTTTTTAAATTTCATTTTATTTGATACATTTCTTTTTCTATTAGCCATTCAATAAACTTATTACTATTAAGGTATAAGATTCAATTGATTTGCTAGATGATAACTTTTTATAAAATGATTTTTTTTTTTAAGTAATGTAGGGCGCGAACTGAAATTCTGCACACAGGCGCCTGACAATGCTGGCGCGCCCCTGAAAAGAACATTTACACTAATGGTCCTTAAACATCTGTGAAAATGCACAATCCCACCAACGCATATGTCATTTTTTTCAACCAATGAGCAATGCTGTTACTGGCAGGAGTTAAAAAACTGCACTTGCATGTGTTTTATTTGATCAGTAATTGAATATTATTCAGACGATGTTCAGATTCGCTGAAAAAGTATAAGGCAATAAAAGTATAATTTTTTTTTTCTTTTAAAATTAATTATGTATATCTAAATTAAGTTTCATGCTAATTTTTTTTTTTTTTTTTTTCATTTTAGTATGTGAATTAACATCAGATTTTCTCATATAAATCCAAAATATCTGGCTTTTATTACTCCAAAATCTTTTGTTTACATTTGCAAAGTGAGTGTGGATTATAGACAATTGCAAATTATGGGTATGTGGATTATAGATTCTTAACACTGTTACATTACCATTAACTGAATTAAAATACAAAATTTAATAAAATCAGGATTGGCAAGTTTTTGACAGTTGGTATTTATACTGGATTTAATCACAGTTTTAACTGTCACACAAAACTTCTTTTTGACATAGTTTTTGACAACAATTGTCAAAAACCTACAATTCGGTGTAAAAAGCATTCTAAAACCATTTTTTGCAACAAATTTATACCTACATAGTTTATTATGTTTTTCTAATTTTTAGTTTTAAGCATTTAAGTAAGCTTTAAGACAATTTTATACATTAAAAACTACACGTCAGATCAAAAATTACATGCATGACTTTTGTCCAATAATCTACTTTGAAAATATAGAACAAAAAATTATAAATAGTAATATGTAGTGTTCATGCTATGCATTTTTCAGAGGGTGTCATGCCCTGCCCTGTTTTCTTTTCAAGTGAAAATGCACCCTTTACTTTTTCAAATGAAAATATGCCCTTCTACATTCCAATCCGCTATATTGTTATTTTTTAAAGATATTTTGCCATTTTCGCTGTTGAACATACCTTTATAATAAGTTTTATATGATGCAACAACAGACTTCACTTTGCATCTTCTGCATAAACTTGATCTCAAAATTCCGTAAGAAGTCACTTCTGGGTGCGATCTATATGAATCATTGGTCTGTTTCATCGTGTAGCCTGCAGAAAAGATCATAAATAATGGTTTCTTCGATGTCTTTTGTTCGCTGTTATTTTCTGAATTAGTGATAAAACTAATTTTTTAAAAAGAAATTAGCGAACATAAAAAAGACCTTTGCAGGGGTAGAAGTGACCAATTCAGAAAATGTAGGACATTTCTCGTGCAAAATATAGAACATATACAAGACATTTAAAAATAGCGCTACGTGAAAAATTTTGCCATATACAGGTTGATTCAAAATTAGTGTGATTAGTGTATAAATATTTCAGAGCATCAGAAATATTTATTGAATTAAGTTTTTTACATGAAAATTTCAATGTGGTTTCCTTTAGCATAGTACACTTTACGTAAACGTTTAAACCAAGCCAAAAGAGCTTTTTCGACCATTTTGGGGGGTATTTTTCCAACTAACTCTTTGACTACTTTTTGAAGCCCTTGAAGTGTTCTTACTTTACGTCTACTTAATTGTTTTTTTTTTTTTAAGTATAGCCATAAAACATAATCGTAAGCAGCCCAGTCAGGGGATGATGGTAGCCATTTCTCAGGATTAAGAAAATATACTTTTTTATCTTTCAGCCATTTTATAGCTGATTTTGCAGTGTGACTTGGTGGGGAATCTTGGTGAAAAACAAAATTTCCTTGAGGGTAAAGCCGTTTACTTTCTTTGATCATGTGCTTCAAAACTGCATTCTGATAGCATTTAGCATCAATTTTAGTCTTTGGTTCTACAAAAAATAGTTTTGTTAAGCCTTGGAAGGACATTCCCATCCATGCCATAACACCTGACAGTCAACTTGCCTTTTGCAAAACAGCTCTTTCTTTGCAACACTTTTCGCGTGAAATACATTCTATCTTCTTTTTTCCAGTATTGGATGATATATGAAACATTGCTTTATCCTAAGTTATCCATGTTTTGTATCTACCTTTGCGCAACATTAAATACAGAGCCCAAGAATGTTTTTTTCATTTTTCTATGGCCTTTGCAGATATTTGTTCTATTATTCACTTTTTTATAGCCAATTTTCTTTATCTGACGACAGATTAGCGATTGCGATACGTGTAGTTTCTTTGCTAAAGTTGAGGTTTTTATACAGCGATAAGTCTTTTCAGCTTCTTTTTTTTCTTTTTCATCAACGACTTCCTTTCATCCACATTTTTTTCCTGGAGCTTTTGATTGCCAACCAAATTTTATTTATTTTCGAAGTTCAGATAGTAATCCACTAGAAAAATGTCTTTTCTGATTTTTAAATGTGTTTCTTAAAACAGAATTTGAGCAACCATTAAAATTAAGTTTCGGGTTTGAGGATCTAATTTCAGAGCCGTAATTTACTCCCACTAATAAAAATAGCTAGATTGGTAATTTAAACGTCTCACTTTTAAAATAAAACTGTTGATAAGGTGATTAAAATTTACCATAAATAGTTACAGGCTTTTAAAACTGGTCACACTAATTTTGAATCAACCTATAAATCAATGTTACACATTATGTACAGTACTTAGTACATGAACACTTGTTAAAACCTATTCACATATAAAACAGAAATAAAAATAAACTAACTCTGCAATGAATTAAAACAATGACTTTTCTTTTACACATATTTTTAATTAGTATCATTATTTACAGGTAATGTTTAGTATAGTATGATTATTTACAGGTTAGAAATAGTATGATTACTTACAAAATATAGGGATTATTAATAATTACTCTTTTTTTAATATTATCTTTAGCAGATTTTAACTTTTTATTGCTAGCATCTATAAGCATTTGTGCTCTTTCGATTTCCTGCATGCACTTTCTCTTCAGTCCATTTTTCAGCCTCTCATTACCTTCATCAATCACTGATTGAGCAGAATCAACATAATTTTTAAATTCCACCATCTTATCTGTTTTTGAAGGTGCTGATGCAGAAACATTCTCCCCCCCCCCCCAGACTTTTCATCTTCTTTTTTTTAATTTTTCGAGTTCCTAGCTTCATATTTTGATATGCCTCTTGGTAAAATTGTATCATTTCCTTTGTTATGCAAGCATTCTTAGTTTTTCCACCCACCACAGCATCTTTTATTAACCTTAAACCTATTATTGTATCAAGACTAAGCGAGGCTCTTTCCAATGTTAACATACTTTTATTTACGGAAAACCCTCTTTCCACTGACGCCTGTCTATATGAAAGTGTCATGATGGCTTTCACTAAAATACCCAAATATTTATATTTAGGAAGTTGATCATCATTGATCATGGCAAGGACATTTTTCTAGTAGTAATCTACTGGTTGCCAAGTTTCTTCAAAGCTCCCTTCCTCACAGATAGCATCATCAGTTGAATATATCTTCCATTCATCTGTGAATTTACCTACACAATCTCCCGGTATTATGTGGGGCAATATTGGCAAGACATCTTATAGATGTTCGTGTTGCCGTGCAAGGCTCTTTTCTTAAAAGAGGATGCAAAAATTTTAAATTTTTTAACAGCTTTTTCTAAGGGTAACTTCTCCTGTAAATATTCGGTGATATTCACATAAAACTCTTTAGCATCAGATAAAAATTGAGATTTTAAGTCTGAAGATAGTTTCAGCAAAATATTTTTGGTACTATTACCTACATCTAAAGATTTCAAGGCAATTGCTTTCATGCAAACATTAATATTCATCAAATCCTTACCATATTTATTTTCAGTGAAGACTCGTTCAAAAAACGCCTCATGAGCTTTAATAATAGTTTTAATATATAATAATAATAATAATAGTTTAATAATAGTTTTTAATAACAGTGCGTCCCAAAAGTTTATAGACAATGTTTTTTTTATTTTACCATTAAAAAATGAATAAAGATTTCAAAATCATTTTTAATTATAAGTAATATCAAGACAATAATAATATTATACAAAAATAATATCTTACAATCACAGACATTGTAACAGAAACTAAAACTGAAAATTTACTGTCCCAAAAGTTTATAGACAACCCATTATTTTTTCTTTAACATTAAAATTTTTGAGCCATTTTTCCTAATCTCTTCAAAAACTCGATCAGGCATACTCGAAACAATAATTTGAAGAATTTCTGACTTTAGAGAAAACTAACTTCTTTTAATTTGCAGTATTTAATCTTGAACTGATGCAAATTGACGCCATTAGCATATACATCTCTAGCTAATATTCCCCAATGGTTATCCATTGGGTTCAGGTCATGACTTAGGGCTGGCCAGTCCATAACAGCTACTTGGTTTTGTCTAAACTATTGCATTGTAGAGTTTGACACGTGAATGGAGCAACTGTCTTGCTGATATATCCATTCTTCCCCACCTAGCAACTTTCCAAATAGAAGTAACTGTACTTCTAGCATTTTCTGGTAATCTTCGAAACTTTGTCGACCTTTAAAAAAAACAATATCGGTAGTGACGGTAGTTCCTTTAAAGGAAAATGCTCCCTGCACCATGAGTGAACCCCCTCCTTGTTGTCTACTAAAAAATGTTAGTGGTTCCTTGCGAATATCGTGCTAGTAATATTCTCAACCATCAGGGCCATCTAAATTGAACTTCTTTTCATCACTAAACAGAACACTCAACCATTCATATGTCCAATTCATATGATTTTGAGCCCACTAAATACGAGTGTCTTTATGCCGTTTTGTCAACTTTCTTGAACGACGCATTTTTTGATAAGCAAGCAATTTACTCACCTGCAGCCGTTGATGCACCGTGGATTTTGATACTGGAACCTCTCTAGAAATTGACCGTACAGCCAGGTTCTGGGTCGAAACTAATCTGAAAATCTCTGTGTCTTGTCGTTTAGTTGTTTTCTTTGGTCGCCCAGAACGTGATTTTGTTTTAAAGTTGTTACCTTTTGACAGAATTTTATAAATACCAGCCCTGCTCCGTCCAAATTTTCTTGAAATGTCCACAACTTTTATTTCGCGAGTGTGGTATCCCAATAACTAAAGAGACGGCGCTACGAGCCCGTAACAACCGGTTGCCTAGGTAACAAGATCATGTGACCGGCAGAAGGAACTGAACGATGTGCGCGTATGAAAACGAGTCAGAGTATGTAATGTCTCTGTCTAAGTAAGGCTAAGATGCCGCTCTGTAAGATATACAGGGTGTCTACTGACTTGACAGAAAAAAATTTTCATGACCTTTTATAGCGACATATCCAACCTTTCTTTTAAATTAACATATTCATTTTCTTTTCTTTTTTTTAAAACCTTGCTTCATTTTAAAAATTATTGTTTAACAACATTATTAGCTGGCAAAAAAAAAAAAAAAAAAAAAAAAAAAATTATTAACAATTTTACTAAATAGTAATGAAAATCAATCTAAAACAGACACATATAACAACAAACATATGTACACTATTTGTGCAATGTTATTATAATATTGTAACTATTAGTTTTTTGAGGGATTTGATAATTATCATTTATTTTCCTTGCATTCAAGAGAGGCAGGAATATATGTATTAAATTTTTTTTTTCCAAATCTACAAACATCCCCCCCCCCCATGAAAAGACTAACAGAAGAATAGAATTATTAAACTGAGTATATAACCATACATCTCAAACTTTGCATTTCGATGTCTTTCCTTTACTTCAAAATAGAATGCATTCTGAATTAGAAAAAAATAGCTCATTCAATTATACATTAATATTATTTTGATTAACAAAATAATTTGAGCATACATATATTTTAAAAAATGTAAATGTTAAGTAAAAAAATTTCAATTTTTTTTTTCTTTATTATTATTATTATTTATTTATTTTTATTTATTTATTTATTATTATTACTTATTTATTTATTACTTATTATTATTATTATTATTTTTTTTTTTTTTGGGGGGGGGGGGGCAACAAAAGTTAGAATGCTTGTAGATTTTCATAGAAGACAATTTTGTTTTTTAAAGATTTAAATCGCTATACTAGGTTTATAATCATGCTTACATATTTACACTACTAAATAATAGTAACCTGAAAATCGACCTGAACTCACAATAGAGAATTTTAATGACCCACACCCGACTCAAGAGCTAAAATGAAAATTAATAATTCATCTAAAAATCTTGCAATTTAAGTTATAAAGTAAATTTTTATTGCTATACAACTGGTAAATAATTTAAAAATAACTTGAAATGTAATTACTAATGCACCAAGTTTAAAAATCTGAAAAATGGATAAATAATAATTTTTAACCATTTAGGTGTGTTGTGTGCTTCAAGTTTAGTAATAAGTACAAAATTTTAAGTAAACACATAAAATGCAATAAACTCGGAACAATTGTTTCGTGTTGAAAAAACACGACCGTTCATTACGCGAACAAAGTGAGCATGAGTGCTACAAGCAAAGTGGCAATGCACCAAAGGATGCATTGCCGAATTATGTTTTTACCTGTTAAAATAATTATTTTGAAAGATAATCTCAAGTCGACCGAACTCATAGGAAAAAAAATTTCAATCATCTCAACCCGAACTGCAAGAGAAAAAAATTGCTCTTCCCGACCAGTGAAATTGCGTTACCTGAACCAATACATAACTCAAACCGATGGTCGAATTTCATGACCTGTTCTTGACTTTCATGACCTATTGCTGAATTTCATGACCGTTTCATGACTTTCATGGCCTAGTGTTGATTTTCATGACTTCCATGACCTAGTAGACACCCTGATATATAATAAATGTTGTGTGTTCATGAAAGTAGCTTTATTCCTTATAAAGATGATCAATGTACGTACACTCCGAACACAGTTTTAAATATGTAATACTGGCGAAAAATAATTTGGCGTAAAATTGGAAAAAAATAAGTTTATAAAGTAGCAACGCAAATAGTTGACAATGCCGAATGAATTGGAAACTGAAAACGGAACTGTATCACTGCGCCAGTTGAATCTGGACGTAGGTAGAATAGAGCCGTTTTCTCCGGAGAGTGCAGTTTCATGGAATATTTATCTGGAAAGTGAAGTACTGTTGGAACAAAAACTTTTTCCATTTTGAGAGATTTAATCGTGCCAAGAACCTTGAAAGAGATTTCTTATGAAGATTTATTAGCCAAAGCAAATGAATATTTTGCCCCAGCACCCAGTGAAATTGTGGAAAGATTTAAGTTCCAGAAGCGGACTTGATATCCAAGTGAATCGATTTCTGATTTCATAAAGGATCTACGCAAACTGTCAGAATTCTGCATTTTTGGAGAAACACTCGAGGATCACCTGAGAGACCAGTTCGTTTTTGGAATTCAAGATGGCAGAATTCAACAAAAATTGTTGAACACTAGGAAATTAAAGTTATCCAATGCAATAGATATTGCATTATCTTTTGAATCTGCAACAGCTTGTGTGAAGTCCTTGCAAAATAAATTTCAAGTAAATAAAGTTACAAAACCATCTGCTGTAAAGAAGAATAACGCGAGTAGTGTGGGGAAAAGCTCCAAGCAGAGTTCACTTAAAGCCTGTTTTCGATGCCTAAAATAACATGACCCCATGAATTGTCCGTTTAAATTATCAGAGTGTTTTACATGTCATAAAGTCGGACATATCCAGGCAGCCTGCCGCCTTAGAAAGTCCTCCAATTTTATTAAGAACAGACACAATAACAGAGACAGTAAAACGGGCAAGAAAATAAAAACTGTACAAGAACATTATTTAAACTATATGACTAATAAGGACAAAATTGTGAGTTTTACTAAAATGGTGTATATCAATAAGACACCAGTATTATTTGAAATCGATACTGGAGCTGCTTACTCAATAGTAAGTAAATCAACTGCTGATACCTTATTTTCAGGTAAGGTAAACTTAATTATTTCTAATATAAAATTACAGACCTATACTAAAGAGAGTTTAACTGTATTAGGAGAACTACTAGTAGATGTCATTGTTGATAATACGTGTATTTCTATTTTGAAATTATTAGTAATTAAAGAGGAACGTCTGAGTTTAATCGGAAAAACATGGTTACAAGCATATAAATTATTTTGGCCTAGCATTATATGGTGAATAATTTGTCTAAAGATGATCTAATAAATAAATTTCCAGAAGTATTTAATGATGGTACTATTAAAGGACCACCAGTATCTGCAAAATTAAAGAAAGATGCAAAACCTGTGTTTTTAAGAGCTCCGACAGTCTCCTTTGCTTTGAGAAAATCTGTTGATATGGAGTTAGATAGATTAATGCATGAAAACATATTACGACCTGTAGATAATTCAGAGTGGGCCAGTCTGATTGTTATTGTTCCCAAACCTAGTGGCTCAGTAAGAATTTGTGGTGAATATTGATCCACTGTAAATGCACATACAGAGGATAATAATTATCCTCTACCGAAGACTAAAAACTTGTTTGCTAAACTGTCAAGTGCTAAATTTTTTACTATAATTGATCTGAAAGATGCATATTTACAACAGCCAGTAGATATCGAAACTAGTAAATTGTTAACCATTAATACTCATAGAGGTTCATATAATGTATCAAGATTACCGTTCGGTGTAAAATTTGCACCAGGATTATTTCAACGTAAAGTTGAAAATATTTTTAAAAAATCTGGAGTGACTCCACTCGACTTTTCGAACATTGAGTAATTAATAGTTTTGTAGATAAAGTAAAGAAAGAGGAATTGTTAAACAAACAAGAGAGAGAAAACCATAATAGAGTGAGTATTTTTCTCCATATATTACACAATGTTTTATTTAACGCTACTGAACTTTGAGCCCATAGATCATAATGATAAAGAACTTTTCGTTGTGTCCCTGTAAAAACCTATAAATGCTAGATTCACCAAAATGCTTATAGTTAGTGCAGCAGTGATTTATAATATTCATTTAAATTTTCAGCTCAATTGAATAAGGCGTTTAGATGCTATCGCACTTTTAAAAATTTGGTCCCATGGGCCACAATGATAAAGAATTTTTCTTTGTGTTCCTGTAAAAAAACTATAAGTGCTAGATTCTCCAAAATCTATACAGATTTAGTATCTGTGACCTATAATATGTGTATAATTTTTTTGCACAATTGAATAAGGCATTTAGGTGCTATCGCACTTTGAATATTTTGGTCCCATAGGACATAATGATAAAGAATTTTTTTTTGTGTCCCTGTAAAAAAACTATAAGTGTTAGATTCACCAAAATCAATAGGGTTCGTACTATGGTGACTTACAATATATGTACTAACTTTCAGCTTATTCGAACAAAGCGTTTAGATGCTAGCGTATTAACTCAGAGATACACACAAACATACATACATACATCATAAAAATAGTGAAAACGGACTCAGGGGACCTCGAAACGTATAGAAACATCAAAATCTCAAATTCAGATTTTTGACATGATTACAATACTTTCCTCACTATAGTGTTCAGAAAGTAAAAATTTGATTATGTTGGTGTTTTTCTTGACAATGTGATTATTAGTGCTAAATCAGAACAAGAGCACATGGAAAGAGTCATGTGTATTCTGAAATGCTTTTCTGAGCATGGTAAATAAAGATAAGTTTAAATTCATGTTATCTGAAGTTTGCTACTTAAATGGCATCCAACCTATTCCCGAAAAAGTATCGGCAACTGTTAACGCTCCCCCACCTACCAATATTTCCCAATTGCAATCTTTTCTTGGATTGTTGTCTTATTACAGATCTTTTTTGCCTAATGTAGTTGAAACTTTAGAACCCTTATATAGATTATAGATAATGATTTGCAATGGTCATGGACAAACAGGCAGGGAAGGGCATTTCAGAAAGTAAAAGATTTATTAATTCAGGCACCAATCTTAGAACTGTATGATGTAAACAAAGATATTGTTTTATGTTGTGATGCTTCTAATTATGGATTAGGGTGTGTTTTAAATCACATAATTGATAATTTTGAAAAGCCAATAGATTATACATCCAGGACATTAAATAAATGCGAGAGAAATTACGTGCAAATAGACAAAGAAGCACTATCTATAATTTTTGGTGGTACTAAATTTCATCAATATTTAGCTGGAAAAAAATTTAAAATTTTAACTGATCACAAACCGCTTCTTAGATTATTTTCTCCATTTGAGAAATTTCCTGATACTTTGTCACCGTAATGCTGAGACGGTTGCTAATTTTAGCAGGGTATGATTACACTACTGAATATAGGGAAGGGAAAATTAATAAAAATGCTGATGCCTTGAGCCGATTACCTCTTCCAGAAACTGTAAACAGATGAATCTGATAACCCCCCAAAATTATGTTTGTTTTGAATGATGAAGATTGGCCTGTCACCTCCGAAACTATTGCCAATTGGACGTTAGAAAATCCGAAAACAAAACAAGTTTTGGATTGGGTTTTAAATGGATGGCCTAACAAAAATAAATCGGTAGAATTTGAACCTTATTTCAGAAGGCGTGATGCTATTTCTTGTTTACAAAATTGTTTACTATGGGGACATAGTGATTATACTAGAGTCATGATGCTATGCTGAAATTACTACATTCTGTACATCAGGGTATATCTAGCATGAAAGCAAAGGCCTGAAGTGTTATTTGGTGGCCTAATATGGATAGGGAAATTGAACAGTTAGTAAATTCTTGCATACGATGTCAAATGTTCGCAAAAGATAATCCTACGTTAAAACCTTCAGAATGGAAATCGAGAAAATCATGGGAAAGAATTCATGTTGACCATGCAGGTCCGTTCATGGGTAAATATATTTTGGTTGTAGTGGACGCATATAGTAAATGGTTAGACATACAGGTTGTACCGAATATGGAATCTAGAACAACCATAAATGCTTTAAGAAATTTTTTTTTCAAATTTTGAGTTACCAATTGAATTAGTCTCCGATAATGGCACATCATTTACAGGGTACCAATTTCGAGAATTTCTGAAATTGAATGGTATAAAACATACGTTAATTCTGCCATTTCACCTAGCCTCAAACGGCAAGGCTGAAAGATATCTACAAATGGTAAGACATGTCTTGAAAAAGCTTGATACAACTGACATGACATTAGCTCTTTCTCGATTTTTATTAGAGAATCATATAACACCACATGCAGTAACTGAAAAAACCCTAGCAGAATTAATGTTTGGTAGAACACTTAGAACAGCCCTTCATTTGTTTTGCCCTTGGTACCAAAATCTAGTGAACCTTTTCATAAATACGAGCTAAATGAATCAGTTTTTATAAAAAACTTTGGAAGAGGGGAAAAGAGGATGTCAGGTAAAATTATAAAATTGTTAGGTAGTCGTTGGGCTTTAATCAAAAGGAACGACAGAGTAATGTGTAAACGTCATGTAAACCAATTACGACATAATAGAGAAATTAGTGAGGAAATGACTCGAAAGGGGAATGAAAGTTAATAGTGAAAATTTTGATGTTAGTTATGAATTATTTTCAGATACGAGACCCATTAGATATCACATGCCTAGAGAACAGAATATTAGTAAAAATGATAATTTTTGTAGTTTTGATCAAAATCAACCTCCTCGTGATACAGTAACAGGAACAGATATTGTTAATGATGTATTGAGTGATGTATCTAAAAATAATGTATCTGAAAATATCGGCAGTAAACAAGAAGTTGTTCCCAGTGTTACTGACTATAAAGAGGACAAGACTGCTAATGTAACAGATAAGAACTCAACTCCTCCATTAAGACATAGTACACGTCAAAGGAAGAAAGTCTCCCGTTTAAACTACGAGGAGTGGTGTGGTATCCCAATAAATAAAGAGATGGCGCTACGAGCCCATAACAAATGGTTGCCTAGGTAACAAGATCATGTGGAACAAGATCACGGCAAGGTAACAAGATCACGGCAGAAGGAACTGAACAATGTGCATGTATGAAAACGAGTCAGTGTATGTAATGTTTCTGTCTAAGTAAGGCTAAGATGCCGCTCTGTAATCCCTTATATTATTAAAATCTGTACGCGTGTGTGTGTGTGTCTGTGAGAAACGGCTTGACGCAAAGGCTCCGCCGCTAAAGGTCGCACAGACTTCGAACAGGTACCGTCGGACAGAGAATTTATTACAGATCAGGGTTATCTAATTTGCTAAACAATGCGACCCTAATTAGCGGAGATATTAATTAAAATGTCGACCATTGTCTAACGAAAAATGACCCAGAATTCATGATTAAATGCTTAAAAAGCGACATTTTTACGGAAAAGGTGGAAAATAAATTAGAAATATCAGTCGTATCATTACAAACAAGATACCATTGGAAAGGGCATTTTTTTCTTAAACTGATGGTTTAAACGGCTTATCGATCGGACAATTAGATTTTTTAAAATTAACTAAACTATAAAAAAATATTGGCAACAAATCACAAGAATCTTAGCTTTGCAGACTTTTCGTCTACAGCAGTCTTCAATGGAAACACATCTGGTATTTAATGAAGTCACGTGTTTCGTACTGCGATTAAAAATTGCAAATTTCAATTTTCTTCAATTTTTCAAATTTTACACATTTTATTTAGTATATAATATTTACACCACAAAACAAACTTGCATTTCAAATTTCATCGATTTTCGTCAATAAACAAAAGATTTACATTTTAATTGCAAATTAAATTTTATCTTTACACGCCGGACATGTTTGCAATATTCTAATACGCGTATTTCAATTTCTAATTACGATTGATTTATTTTTTATACATCATACGAAAGATATTTTAAAGTTCTTTTACTAATTCAAAGTTTTCAACAGATTTACACGCTTTGAGGTCTCCTGAATCAGTGTACTTTCATGGTGCTGTAATATTTTCAAATTTCAATATTTCAATTTCTAATTATGATTAAATTATTTTTAATACATCATTCGAAAGATATTTTAAAGTTCTTTTAAATTATCGAAAGTTTTCACCAGAATTACACGTTTTGAGGTTTCCTGATTCAATTTTCTTTTACGGCGCTGTAATATTTTCAAATTTCAATATTTCAATTTCTAATTATGATTAAATTATTTTTAATACATCATTCGAAAGATATTTTAAAGTTCTTTTATATTATCAAAAGTTTTCACCAGATTTACACGTTTTGAGGTGTCCCAAATTCGTTTTCTTTTGTATCTCAGATACTAATTATAATAATTTCATAAGTAATACATCATTAGAAAGCTTTTTTGATTTGGAATCGAACAGTGGAATACAGAAATTTCTACCGCCAGATGGCGCTGTAATTTTTTCAAATTTCAATATTTCAATTTCTAATTATAATTAAATTATTTTTAATGCATCACTCGAAAGATATTTTAAAGTTCTTTTAAATTATTGAAAGTTTTCACGAGATTTACACGTTTTGAGGGTCTCCTGAATCAGTTTTCTCTTATGGTGCTGTATTATTTTCAAATTTCAATATTTCAATTTCTAATTATGATTAAATTTTTTTTAATGCATCATTCGAAAGATATTTTAAAGTTCTTTTATATTATTGAAAGTTTTCACCAGATTTGCACGTTTTGAGGTCTCCTGAATTAGTTTTCTTTGTATCTCAGCTACTAATTAAAATAATTTCATAAGTAATACATCATTAGAAAGCGTTTTTGAATTGGAATGGAACAGTGGAATACAGAAATTTCTACCGACAGATGGCGCTGTAATATTTTCAAATTTCAATTTCTAATTATGATTAAATTATTTTTAATACATCATTCGAAAGATATTTTAAAGTTCTTTTAAATTATCGAAAGTTTTCACCAGATTTACACGTTTTGAGGTGTCCTGAATTAGTTTTCTTTTGTATCTCAGCTACTAATTAAAATAATTTCATAAGTAAGACATCATTAGAAAGCTTTTTTGAATTGGAATCAAACAGTGGAATACAGATATTTGTACCGCCAGATGGCGCTGTAATATTTTCAAATTTCAATATTTCAATTTCTAATTATGATTCAATTATTTTTAATACATCATTCGAAAGATATTTTAAAGTTCTTTTAAATTATCGAAAGTTTTCACCAATTTACACGTTTTGAGGTATCCTGATTATGTTTTCTTTTGCATCTCAGCCAAATGAGTTAGATCGTTCAAAATTGGTATAAGTAGGTTAATTAAGAGGGCCTGAAAGGGTGGAGAAGAAATAGGCGTGCACCGCGCGCATATCCCTTAACTTGTGCGCGCGCAGCGCACACGCGACTGCGCTGCCGAAGGTGATGTCAAATTATTTCCAGGTTGTTTTTTTTGGATAGTTTTATAATTTTTATATAAAGAAATTGTCAAGCAAAAATAGTAAAATAAAGTGTTAGGCTTGATTAACATAGCAAACTAAATTTTAGGCTGTTGCATGAAAAGCATTGTTTACATGTGGAAAAATTGTCTTTTTATTATGCATAAAATTGGGTAATCATACTATAATTAATGTTTAAAGCCCTATTACTCACCTTTAATACAAAGCTTATTTTTTTTTCGGAGGTATTGTTTACATTTCTCCAGGAGAGCACGATTGATGTCAAATTATTTCCATGTTGTTTTTTTTGGATAGTTTTATAATTTTTATATAAAGATTTTGTTAGGCAAAAATAGTAAAATAAAGCGTTAGGCTTGATTAACATAGGAAATAAATTTTAGGCTGTTGCATAAAAAGCATTGTTTACATGTGGAAAAATTGTCTTTGTATTATGTATAAAATTGGGTAATCATACTATAGTTAAAAATGTTTAAAACCCTATTACTCACCTTTAATACAGAGCTTATCCTTTTTTTTTGGAGGTATTGTTTACATTTCTCCAGGAGAGCACGATCAACGGAAGTTCGTAGTTACCGGCATCCACGCAACACTTGCAAGCTTTACTTGTCTATCTGGAGTAGTATCCATCGCCGCTAATAGATGGCGTGGCGTTCGGCTGTTACCGTGAGTTTTCATTGGCCAGGTGCTGAGATCCGCCGGGCTCTATTTATAGACAAGGAGGTGAACTACGCATTGCATCAGTTTCCCTGTTTTTTTTGAATGCAGCACGGTAATAGTCGATGGCTCTTAGTATTTTTTTGTAGGCGTTAAAAGTTTGAAAATGCCGTTACAATAGTGAATTAAAGGATGTTTCTTGCCTCTCCATTATCTCCTCTCGTCTGGGCTCTGGTGATGTTTTCTTTGAATCGGCAATTGTCGTCGTATGTTTACGTGAGTTGTTTTTCCCTAGTTAAGTGTGGTATAATGCTGTTTGTCAGCCGTTAGGCCGACATCGTTTTTTTTGATAAACTGTTATGTTTGAAACCTGTTGAATTTTTGTTATAGTTAATATCTTTAAATTATATTACCGTTGGTTATGAAACTTGTTGAGTTTTTGTTGTTGTTAATACCTTTAAATTATATCGCCGTTGGTTATGTCGTTGTGTTTAACGTTTATATATATAGTCTATTAATGTTGAAAATATGGCAGTTGGTGTTTTATTAAGTTTGAAACGGTTTAAGTTTATTAAGTTTTCCCTATTAAGTTTCAGATGGATTATAAATGTTGGTATTTGTTAAGTTTAATATAATTTATTTAAAGTTGAAGTTAAATAGATTTATAGCAGTTGGATGGTCTGTTGTTAAGTTTTGAAATTTAAATTTACATATGTTAAAGTTAGATTTTGCTAAAGTTTAAATGATTGTTGAAGGTTTTTTTGATATTTTTATAGGGATTGCTGGTCAATCTTTATTCTGGTTGCCTAAGGATAAATATAAGATATAATTAAGTTAATGCTAATATTGTTGATATTGTTTATTAATTGTTGAATTTGATAACATTGTTGAAATCGTTTACAAGTTGTTAAGATGTGGAATTAATAAAAGTTGTTAGTTTTTAAACTGTTCTCTTTATTTCATAACAGAGTTATATTATTTTGAACACTTTAGCTGTCAATTTTCAGTAGCTTTTACTGTGCATTCTATTTGCTCTGCAAACTATTCTTGAGCAAAATTTGTTTTTTTCAAATTTGCTAACATATGGTTATGGGCTTTTGCTGAATGGCAGCTCATTTGTTGTTTCTATTTTAAATATAACTTTTGGTAGTTGAGATTTTGAGAATGGCTTTAAATATCCTGCCGGGAATTGAAAAACTAAGTACGCATAATTATGCAACTTGGATTAAGGATATTAGGTTTGTACTTATTGAAAAAAACGCATGGGACTTGGTCAATGGTGACGAAACTTTACCGGAGCCTGATGAGAAGGGGGGAGTTGCAAGTAAAGGCAGTATTAATGATTTCAAGGCTCGTTCTCGTTTGGCATTATCTACGATTTATTTAAATATAACACCTGAATATAGAGGATTGATAGATAACTGTTCATGCCCTAAGGAAGCTTGGAAGGTTTTAAAGCAGCATTTTGTGAAAGATTCGCGTGCTCATCATATGCATCTCGTAAATGAATTGTTTAGCTGCAAAATGAAACCTGATGAGTCTGTTAACTTGTATGCTCAACGTCTATCAAGGATTGCTGACCAGTTAAAAGATATGGGTCATCCTATGGAGGATACCTACATTTCCTACCAATTTTTGCAAAATTTATCTGCTAAGTTTGAGTCGGCCGTCCAGTATATCCTCAGATGGGAAAATAACTTTGAGTTCAGGAAAATTGTAGTAGAAATGATCGCAGAGGAATCACGTTTGGAATTAAGAAATATAAGTATAAATCACCGTGTTGAGTTGCAGAACACTAGTCATGCCAGAAATTTTTCAAGTAAAGTAAAGTGTTTCCGCTGTGGCCGTCTTGGTCATATTCGTAAAAATTGTCGAGTGACTTTACCTAAACAACCTGTTAATAGTCAATATAAAAATACTTCAATAGATAAATCTTCAAATGTTTATAAAAGTAAAACTAAAGCTGTCAACCGTAATGTTTCATCCAAAAATTATTTCATCGCTCAGGCTAATTTTAGCAATGTTGATGATGATAGCTGCTGGGCGTTCGATACAGCAGCTTCACATCATTTCTGTAAAAATGTGGAATATTTTTGTGAATTTACACCAATTGAAGGTGAGGATTTATACGTTGCGGTTGATGGCGTTAGTTTCCCCATTGAGGGGGAAGGTTCTGTTAATTTGAAATTTGATAATAATGTATATATGTTGAAAAATGTTTTATTTTCCTCTAAACTTCGTAAAAATCTGATTTCTGGTCCTGTAATGGACGTTAACGGGGCAAGTTTTTCTGGGAAGGGGGGAAATATTGACGTACTTGACAAGGATGGCAAAAAGATTTTTTCTGCTAAATTAAATAACGGTGTTTATAATGTATATCCTAAAGTCTTAAACAAATGTGATAATCAGATCTCAAATAATTTAAATTGTAGTGCCTTTAATGTAAAAGCTAATAGTGTTGAATCCTGGCATGCTCGTTTTGGCCATATAAGTCCAGATCTTGTGATTCACACTAGTAAATGCAATGGTGTAAAGGGTCTGCCTAAATTGAAATTTTCTAAGTTCATTTGTGAACCTTGTCGTTTAAGTAAACAAAAGAGGATCCAGTTTAAAGCTTTTTCTGGTACCCAGTGTGATGGTCCTTTGGAACGTATTTTTATGGACATTTGGGGGCCTATTAAGATCAAAGGCTATAAAGGGGAAAGTTTTTTCTTATCAATTGTTGACATGTTTTCTAAAAGGACTGCTATCTATCCATTAAATAATAAGTCTGACGTTTTTCCTATTTTTGTTCGCCACATTGCTCGAGCTGAGAGACTGTTGGGGAGAAAATTAAAGTTTATACGAACCGATAATGGTTCTGAATTTGTGAACGACGATTTCAAGAACTTTTGTGATACGAATGGAGTTGTTCATGAATTAACAAACACATATACCCCTGAACAGAACGGCGTTTGTGAACGTCTTAATCAGACGGCAATGAACTGTGTTAGAGCAATGTTGGTGGACAGTGGTTTACCACTACGTTTTTGGTCCGAAGCAGTTCTTTATTTTTCTTATACTTGGAACCGTGTGATTCACAGAGGTGAGAAAAAGACCCCTTTCGAGTTATACTTTGGTCATAAACCCTCGGTTAGACATCTAAAACCTTTTGGATTGGTGGTATATGCGGGTATCCCCAAACAGAGGCGTCAGCACAAATTGTCACCCAGGTCCCAAAAAGGAGTCCTAATTGGTTACGCCCTCAGAACTAAAGGTTACCGGGTTTGGCTGCCACAGGAGGATAAAATCATCGAAACGCTGAATGTTTCTTTTGGTGTGGACTTGTATGGTAAGGACAGTGGAGCTGTGCTGGGCACCCCGTCTTCCGATTTAGACCTGCTCGCCGATAGTCCAGTAGATCAGAACATATCTGATCCTGTCGATATAATCGCGCAGAGTGAGCCTGAAGAAGTCGACGAAGGTGTTTCAGATGAACCTGTCGATTCCCCTGTTGGATTGCAGTCTGAACTTGTGTGGCGACGTAAAGCTGTCCCGAGACCTACTAGTAAACGGGTTGACATATACTATTATCCAGATGGCTCTACTACGAGATTAAGGTCGATTAACGATGTCCAAAGGTTTTGTTTAGATAAGAATATTTTGTTTAATCCCGATATATTTGATTTTTCTGGGGGGAATTTGTTTGAAGGGGTAGTAAATCAGAATATTGTTCCATCATCACAATTAACAAAGTTCAAGAAAAGACGTAGGCAGAAAGCAAAATGACTAGATGTTTTGGTTCCAAAGACGTTTAACCAGGCTATTAAATCCCAACAACATGACGAGTGGAAAATTGCTATGGATGAGGAAATGGAAAGTATGGAAAATCGTAAAGTCTAGCACTTAGTTGAGCTACCTAAGGATAAAGCTCCTTTGGGAAACCGCTGGGTCTATGCCTTAAAGAGAGACGAGCATGGAAACATTGCACGCTTCAAGGCTAGACTTGTGGCACAAGGTTTTTACCAGATTAAAGGCGATTCTTACGATGAAACATTTTCACCTGTAGTAAATTTTTCCGTAGTACGTTTTTTCTTTTCCCTTTTGGTGTCAAATTTGAAATGGTTTAACACTCAGTGTGATGTTAAATGTGCATACTTGTATGCCCCTCTGGATGAGGATATATACATGTGCCAACCACCTGGGTATATAGTACGAGGGAAGGAGCACCTTGTGTGCAAACTTGATCGTGCAATATATGGTTTACACCAAAGTGGGCGTTTATGGTTTTATGAATTGAACCGGGTTTTGTT
Source organism: Salticus scenicus (assembly GCA_963930645.1). NCBI lineage: Eukaryota > Metazoa > Arthropoda > Arachnida > Araneae > Salticidae > Salticus > Salticus scenicus. The sequence goes on along the minus strand of OZ005652.1, from coordinate 171,537,574 downwards.
GGATTTGGGTTTTGAAAAGTTTAATTGGTGCAATTGCACATATAAGTTTAAAAGTTTTATTGTTCTTCTAGTCTATGTGGATGATATTGTCATCTTTGGCAAGAAACAATCTCAAATTGACGACATGGTTAAACGTTTGGGACAGAAATTTGACTTAAAGATTTTAGGCAAGACTCAAAAACTTTTGGGAGTCGAATTTTCATACGATAATGGTGATGTCCAATTGTTTCAGTCATCATATATCGAGGAGGTAGCCGATCGTTTTAAGTCTTTTCATATTCCTATCTCTTCGCTCCCAATTGTAAAAGGAGTTAAATTTTCTAAAAAGGACTGTCCGACTAATAAGCAAGAAAGTGACGAAATGACTAGATTTCCATATAGGAATGTTTTAGGATGTTTGTCATTTGTTGCCAGTAGGACACGCCCAGATATAGCCTATGCAGTCAATATCTTAAGTCAGTTTCAAAGCAATCCTGGTCTGCCTCATTGGAATGGCTTGTTAAAACTTTTGGGATATGTTTTATATACTAAGCAATTCAAATTGAATTTAAAATGTCGTAACCCAAATTTAAATGCTTATTCAGATGCCGACTTTGCGATGAATCGAGACGACTTTGTGTCTATGGGAGGTTTGATTGTGTTTGTTGATGAGAGCCCTATTTCATGGAGAACCTTCAAAGAGAGGGGTGTAAGTTTGTCTACTATGGAAAGCGAGTTCGTCGCAATGTGCGAGTGTGTGAAGGAGTTGATGTGGTTGGACCATATATTGGAAGACTGTTTTAAATTTAATATAATTCCTGGTTCACACACTTTCCCACTTTTACTTGCTGACAATCAACCCGCGATCGATTTTACAAAGTCCCCGATCGAAAATAATAGATCAAAACATATTAACGTCAAATTATTTTTTATTCGCGAATGGTTATTTGAAGAACAGTTTAAGCTTAGATATATTCCCAGTCAGTCCAATTTGGCAGATCCTTTCACAAAGCCTCTTACTAAATTTAATCTTAATAAATTTATTAATAAAGTTTTTTTAAAAGTAAATCAAGGGTAAAAATTAGTAAATTAAAATTGTGTCGGGTTAATGGAACCTATCAAAATCCATTTAAGTTTTTTCAAGTTTAATATTTCGGGTTTATGGATCCTATCAAAATCCATTTAAGTTTTTTCAAGTTTAATATTTCGGGTTTATGGATCCTACCAAAATCCATATTTTTTTTGAGGTTTTCTATTTCTCATTGCCTTTGTGATGTTTTGTATACGTTTTTTTAATTTATTTTGGAATGAATGGTGTAAGACATGAGCGCTCATGCATGGTTAATGTTTATGTGGTTGTCAAATCATTGTATATACATCATAATAAATGTATTCATACCTTGTATATAGTTTTTTTGTTTGCAATGAGGAAGTGAAAATTTGGTAAATGTAATATGCAATTAATGTTTTTTTGAAGTTTTTGCAGCATCCACTTAGTGTTAATATACTGTGCCATGGACTATCAATTAGCAGACGTTTGTTCTTGCTGCTTAAAGTTTTTATTTGTTGAAGTCTTGTTGGAAATTGGTTTGTTATATGTTAAATATTTTATATCTTGTTAATATTTTCTTGTGTAAATCTTGGGCAACCAGTTACTTTTTTTAAGTAAAAAGAAAAGGGAAAAAAAACGGCATGGAGGGGGAAATCTGATGTCAAATTATTTCCATGTTGTTTTTTTTGGATAGTTTTATAATTTTTATATAAAGATTTTGTTAGGCAAAAATAGTAAAATAAAGCGTTAGGCTTGATTAACATAGGAAATAAATTTTAGGCTGTTGCATAAAAAGCATTGTTTACATGTGGAAAAATTGTCTTTGTATTATGTATAAAATTGGGTAATCATACTATAGTTAAAAATGTTTAAAACCCTATTACTCACCTTTAATACAGAGCTTATCCTTTTTTTTTGGAGGTATTGTTTACATTTCTCCAGGAGAGCACGATCAACGGAAGTTCGTAGTTACCGGCATCCACGCAACACTTGCAAGCTTTACTTGTCTATCTGGAGTAGTATCCATCGCCGCTAATAGATGGCGTGGCGTTCGGCTGTTACCGTGAGTTTTCATTGGCCAGGTGCTGAGATCCGCCGGGCTCTATTTATAGACAAGGAGGTGAACTACGCATTGCATCAGTTTCCCTGTTTTTTTTGAATGCAGCATGGTAATAGTCGATGGCTCTTAGTATTTTTTTGTAGGCGTTAAAAGTTTGAAAATGCCGTTACAATAGTGAATTAAAGGATGTTTCTTGCCTCTCCATTATCTCCTCTCGTCTGGGCTCTGGTGATGTTTTCTTTGAATCGGCAATTGTCGTCGTATGTTTACGTGAGTTGTTTTTCCCTAGTTAAGTGTGGTATAATGCTGTTTGTCAGCCGTTAGGCCGACATCGTTTTTTTTGATAAACTGTTATGTTTGAAACCTGTTGAATTTTTGTTATAGTTAATATCTTTAAATTATATTACCGTTGGTTATGAAACTTGTTGAGTTTTTGTTGTTGTTAATACCTTTAAATTATATCGCCGTTGGTTATGTCGTTGTGTTTAACGTTTATATATATAGTCTATTAATGTTGAAAATATGGCAGTTGGTGTTTTATTAAGTTTGAAACGGTTTAAGTTTATTAAGTTTTCCCTATTAAGTTTCAGATGGATTATAAATGTTGGTATTTGTTAAGTTTAATATAATTTATTTAAAGTTGAAGTTAAATAGATTTATAGCAGTTGGATGGTCTGTTGTTAAGTTTTGAAATTTAAATTTACATATGTTAAAGTTAGATTTTGCTAAAGTTTAAATGATTGTTGAAGGTTTTTTTGATATTTTTATAGGGATTGCTGGTCAATCTTTATTCTGGTTGCCTAAGGATAAATATAAGATATAATTAAGTTAATGCTAATATTGTTGATATTGTTTATTAATTGTTGAATTTGATAACATTGTTGAAATCGTTTACAAGTTGTTAAGATGTGGAATTAATAAAAGTTGTTAGTTTTTAAACTGTTCTCTTTATTTCATAACAGAGTTATATTATTTTGAACACTTTAGCTGTCAATTTTCAGTAGCTTTTACTGTGCATTCTATTTGCTCTGCAAACTATTCTTGAGCAAAATTTGTTTTTTTCAAATTTGCTAACATATGGTTATGGGCTTTTGCTGAATGGCAGCTCATTTGTTGTTTCTATTTTAAATATAACTTTTGGTAGTTGAGATTTTGAGAATGGCTTTAAATATCCTGCCGGGAATTGAAAAACTAAGTACGCATAATTATGCAACTTGGATTAAGGATATTAGGTTTGTACTTATTGAAAAAAACGCATGGGACTTGGTCAATGGTGACGAAACTTTACCGGAGCCTGATGAGAAGGGGGGAGTTGCAAGTAAAGGCAGTATTAATGATTTCAAGGCTCGTTCTCGTTTGGCATTATCTACGATTTATTTAAATATAACACCTGAATATAGAGGATTGATAGATAACTGTTCATGCCCTAAGGAAGCTTGGAAGGTTTTAAAGCAGCATTTTGTGAAAGATTCGCGTGCTCATCATATGCATCTCGTAAATGAATTGTTTAGCTGCAAAATGAAACCTGATGAGTCTGTTAACTTGTATGCTCAACGTCTATCAAGGATTGCTGACCAGTTAAAAGATATGGGTCATCCTATGGAGGATACCTACATTTCCTACCAATTTTTGCAAAATTTATCTGCTAAGTTTGAGTCGGCCGTCCAGTATATCCTCAGATGGGAAAATAACTTTGAGTTCAGGAAAATTGTAGTAGAAATGATCGCAGAGGAATCACGTTTGGAATTAAGAAATATAAGTATAAATCACCGTGTTGAGTTGCAGAACACTAGTCATGCCAGAAATTTTTCAAGTAAAGTAAAGTGTTTCCGCTGTGGCCGTCTTGGTCATATTCGTAAAAATTGTCGAGTGACTTTACCTAAACAACCTGTTAATAGTCAATATAAAAATACTTCAATAGATAAATCTTCAAATGTTTATAAAAGTAAAACTAAAGCTGTCAACCGTAATGTTTCATCCAAAAATTATTTCATCGCTCAGGCTAATTTTAGCAATGTTGATGATGATAGCTGCTGGGCGTTCGATACAGCAGCTTCACATCATTTCTGTAAAAATGTGGAATATTTTTGTGAATTTACACCAATTGAAGGTGAGGATTTATACGTTGCGGTTGATGGCGTTAGTTTCCCCATTGAGGGGGAAGGTTCTGTTAATTTGAAATTTGATAATAATGTATATATGTTGAAAAATGTTTTATTTTCCTCTAAACTTCGTAAAAATCTGATTTCTGGTCCTGTAATGGACGTTAACGGGGCAAGTTTTTCTGGGAAGGGGGGAAATATTGACGTACTTGACAAGGATGGCAAAAAGATTTTTTCTGCTAAATTAAATAACGGTGTTTATAATGTATATCCTAAAGTCTTAAACAAATGTGATAATCAGATCTCAAATAATTTAAATTGTAGTGCCTTTAATGTAAAAGCTAATAGTGTTGAATCCTGGCATGCTCGTTTTGGCCATATAAGTCCAGATCTTGTGATTCACACTAGTAAATGCAATGGTGTAAAGGGTCTGCCTAAATTGAAATTTTCTAAGTTCATTTGTGAACCTTGTCGTTTAAGTAAACAAAAGAGGATCCAGTTTAAAGCTTTTTCTGGTACCCAGTGTGATGGTCCTTTGGAACGTATTTTTATGGACATTTGGGGGCCTATTAAGATCAAAGGCTATAAAGGGGAAAGTTTTTTCTTATCAATTGTTGACATGTTTTCTAAAAGGACTGCTATCTATCCATTAAATAATAAGTCTGACGTTTTTCCTATTTTTGTTCGCCACATTGCTCGAGCTGAGAGACTGTTGGGGAGAAAATTAAAGTTTATACGAACCGATAATGGTTCTGAATTTGTGAACGACGATTTCAAGAACTTTTGTGATACGAATGGAGTTGTTCATGAATTAACAAACACATATACCCCTGAACAGAACGGCGTTTGTGAACGTCTTAATCAGACGGCAATGAACTGTGTTAGAGCAATGTTGGTGGACAGTGGTTTACCACTACGTTTTTGGTCCGAAGCAGTTCTTTATTTTTCTTATACTTGGAACCGTGTGATTCACAGAGGTGAGAAAAAGACCCCTTTCGAGTTATACTTTGGTCATAAACCCTCGGTTAGACATCTAAAACCTTTTGGATTGGTGGTATATGCGGGTATCCCCAAACAGAGGCGTCAGCACAAATTGTCACCCAGGTCCCAAAAAGGAGTCCTAATTGGTTACGCCCTCAGAACTAAAGGTTACCGGGTTTGGCTGCCACAGGAGGATAAAATCATCGAAACGCTGAATGTTTCTTTTGGTGTGGACTTGTATGGTAAGGACAGTGGAGCTGTGCTGGGCACCCCGTCTTCCGATTTAGACCTGCTCGCCGATAGTCCAGTAGATCAGAACATATCTGATCCTGTCGATATAATCGCGCAGAGTGAGCCTGAAGAAGTCGACGAAGGTGTTTCAGATGAACCTGTCGATTCCCCTGTTGGATTGCAGTCTGAACTTGTGTGGCGACGTAAAGCTGTCCCGAGACCTACTAGTAAACGGGTTGACATATACTATTATCCAGATGGCTCTACTACGAGATTAAGGTCGATTAACGATGTCCAAAGGTTTTGTTTAGATAAGAATATTTTGTTTAATCCCGATATATTTGATTTTTCTGGGGGGAATTTGTTTGAAGGGGTAGTAAATCAGAATATTGTTCCATCATCACAATTAACAAAGTTCAAGAAAAGACATAGGCAGAAAGCAAAATGACTAGATGTTTTGGTTCCAAAGACGTTTAACCAGGCTATTAAATCCCAACAACATGACGAGTGGAAAATTGCTATGGATGAGGAAATGGAAAGTATGGAAAATCGTAAAGTCTGGCACTTAGTTGAGCTACCTAAGGATAAAGCTCCTTTGGGAAACCGCTGGGTCTATGCCTTAAAGAGAGACAAGCATGGAAACATTGCACGCTTCAAGGCTAGACTTGTGGCACAAGGTTTTTACCAGATTAAAGGCGATTCTTACGATGAAACATTTTCACCTGTAGTAAATTTTTCCGTAGTACGTTTTTTCTTTTCCCTTTTGGTGTCAAATTTGAAATGGTTTAACACTCAGTGTGATGTTAAATGTGCATACTTGTATGCCCCTCTGGATGAGGATATATACATGTGCCAACCACCTGGGTATATAGTACGAGGGAAGGAGCACCTTGTGTGCAAACTTGATCGTGCAATATATGGTTTACACCAAAGTGGGCGTTTATGGTTTTATGAATTGAACCGGGTTTTGTTGGATTTGGGTTTTGAAAAGTTTAATTGGTGCAATTGCACATATAAGTTTAAAAGTTTTATTGTTCTTCTAGTCTATGTGGATGATATTGTCATCTTTGGCAAGAAACAATCTCAAATTGACGACATGGTTAAACGTTTGGGACAGAAATTTGACTTAAAGATTTTAGGCAAGACTCAAAAACTTTTGGGAGTCGAATTTTCATACGATAATGGTGATGTCCAATTGTTTCAGTCATCATATATCGAGGAGGTAGCCGATCGTTTTAAGTCTTTTCATATTCCTATCTCTTCGCTCCCAATTGTAAAAGGAGTTAAATTTTCTAAAAAGGACTGTCCGACTAATAAGCAAGAAAGTGACGAAATGACTAGATTTCCATATAGGAATGTTTTAGGATGTTTGTCATTTGTTGCCAGTAGGACACGCCCAGATATAGCCTATGCAGTCAATATCTTAAGTCAGTTTCAAAGCAATCCTGGTCTGCCTCATTGGAATGGCTTGTTAAAACTTTTGGGATATGTTTTATATACTAAGCAATTCAAATTGAATTTAAAATGTCGTAACCCAAATTTAAATGCTTATTCAGATGCCGACTTTGCGATGAATCGAGACGACTTTGTGTCTATGGGAGGTTTGATTGTGTTTGTTGATGAGAGCCCTATTTCATGGAGAACCTTCAAAGAGAGGGGTGTAAGTTTGTCTACTATGGAAAGCGAGTTCGTCGCAATGTGCGAGTGTGTGAAGGAGTTGATGTGGTTGGACCATATATTGGAAGACTGTTTTAAATTTAATATAATTCCTGGTTCACACACTTCCCCACTTTTACTTGCTGACAATCAACCCGCGATCGATTTTACAAAGTCCCCGATCGAAAATAATAGATCAAAACATATTAACGTCAAATTATTTTTTATTCGCGAATGGTTATTTGAAGAACAGTTTAAGCTTAGATATATTCCCAGTCAGTCCAATTTGGCAGATCCTTTCACAAAGCCTCTTACTAAATTTAATCTTAATAAATTTATTAATAAAGTTTTTTTAAAAGTAAATCAAGGGTAAAAATTAGTAAATTAAAATTGTGTCGGGTTAATGGAACCTATCAAAATCCATTTAAGTTTTTTCAAGTTTAATATTTCGGGTTTATGGATCCTATCAAAATCCATTTAAGTTTTTTCAAGTTTAATATTTCGGGTTTATGGATCCTACCAAAATCCATATTTTTTTTGAGGTTTTCTATTTCTCATTGCCTTTGTGATGTTTTGTATACGTTTTTTTAATTTATTTTGGAATGAATGGTGTAAGACATGAGCGCTCATGCATGGTTAATGTTTATGTGGTTGTCAAATCATTGTATATACATCATAATAAATGTATTCATACCTTGTATATAGTTTTTTTGTTTGCAATGAGGAAGTGAAAATTTGGTAAATGTAATATGCAATTAATGTTTTTTTGAAGTTTTTGCAGCATCCACTTAGTGTTAATATACTGTGCCATGGACTATCAATTAGCAGACGTTTGTTCTTGCTGCTTAAAGTTTTTATTTGTTGAAGTCTTGTTGGAAATTGGTTTGTTATATGTTAAATATTTTATATCTTGTTAATATTTTCTTGTGTAAATCTTGGGCAACCAGTTACTTTTTTTAAGTAAAAAGAAAAGGGAAAAAAAACGGCATGGAGGGGGAAATCTGATGTCAAATTATTTCCATGTTGTTTTTTTTGGATAGTTTTATAATTTTTATATAAAGATTTTGTTAGGCAAAAATAGTAAAATAAAGCGTTAGGCTTGATTAACATAGGAAATAAATTTTAGGCTGTTGCATAAAAAGCATTGTTTACATGTGGAAAAATTGTCTTTGTATTATGTATAAAATTGGGTAATCATACTATAGTTAAAAATGTTTAAAACCCTATTACTCACCTTTAATACAGAGCTTATCCTTTTTTTTTGGAGGTATTGTTTACATTTCTCCAGGAGAGCACGATCAACGGAAGTTCGTAGTTACCGGCATCCACGCAACACTTGCAAGCTTTACTTGTCTATCTGGAGTAGTATCCATCGCCGCTAATAGATGGCGTGGCGTTCGGCTGTTACCGTGAGTTTTCATTGGCCAGGTGCTGAGATCCGCCGGGCTCTATTTATAGACAAGGAGGTGAACTACGCATTGCATCAGTTTCCCTGTTTTTTTTTAATGCAGCATGGTAATAGTCGATGGCTCTTAGTATTTTTTTGTAGGCGTTAAAAGTTTGAAAATGCCGTTACAATAGTGAATTAAAGGATGTTTCTTGCCTCTCCATTATCTCCTCTCGTCTGGGCTCTGGTGATGTTTTCTTTGAATCGGCAATTGTCGTCGTATGTTTACGTGAGTTGTTTTTCCCTAGTTAAGTGTGGTATAATGCTGTTTGTCAGCCGTTAGGCCGACATCGTTTTTTTTGATAAACTGTTATGTTTGAAAAGTACGTTATTGTTGAAACCTGTTGAATTTTTGTTATAGTTAATATCTTTAAATTATATTACCGTTGGTTATGAAACTTGTTGAGTTTTTGTTGTTGTTAATACCTTTAAATTATATCGCCGTTGGTTATGTCGTTGTGTTTAACGTTTATATATATAGTCTATTAATGTTGAAAATATGGCAGTTGGTGTTTTATTAAGTTTGAAACGGTTTAAGTTTATTAAGTTTTCCCTATTAAGTTTCAGATGGATTATAAATGTTGGTATTTGTTAAGTTTAATATAATTTATTTAAAGTTGAAGTTAAATAGATTTATAGCAGTTGGATGGTCTGTTGTTAAGTTTTGAAATTTAAATTTACATATGTTAAAGTTAGATTTTGCTAAAGTTTAAATGATTGTTGAAGGTTTTTTTGATATTTTTATAGGGATTGCTGGTCAATCTTTATTCTGGTTGCCTAAGGATAAATATAAGATATAATTAAGTTAATGCTAATATTGTTGATATTGTTTATTAATTGTTGAATTTGATAACATTGTTGAAATCGTTTACAAGTTGTTAAGATGTGGAATTAATAAAAGTTGTTAGTTTTTAAACTGTTCTCTTTATTTCATAACAGAGTTATATTATTTTGAACACTTTAGCTGTCAATTTTCAGTAGCTTTTACTGTGCATTCTATTTGCTCTGCAAACTATTCTTGAGCAAAATTTGTTTTTTTCAAATTTGCTAACAACGATCAACAGAAGTTCGTAGTTACCGGCATCCACGCAACACTTGCAAGCTTTACTTGTCTATCTGGAGTAGTATCCATCGCCGCTAATAGATGGCGTGGCGTTCGGCTGTTACCGCGAGTTTTCATTGGCCAGGTGTTGAGATCCGCCGGGCTCTATTTATAGACAAGGAGGTGAACTTCTCATTGCATCAGTTTCCCTGTTTTTTTTTTTGTTTTGAATGCAGCATGGTAATAGTCGATGGCTCTTAGTATATTTGTGGGTGTCATAAGTTTAAAAATGCCGTGACACTATTGAATTAAGGGATGTTTATTGCTTCTCCATCACCTCTTCTCGTCTGGGCTCTGGTGATGTTTTTTTTGAATCGGCAGTTATCGTCGTATGTTTACGTGAGTAGTTTTTCCATAGTCAATTGTGGTATAATGCTGTTTGTCAGCCGTTAGGCCGACATCGTTTTTTTCTGGTAGATTGTTACGTTTGAAAAGTACGTTACTGTTGAAACTTGTTGAATTTTGTTGTAGTTAATATCTTTAAATTATATTGCCGTTGATTATGAAACTTGTTGAGTTTTTGTTGTTGTTAATACCTTTAAATTATATCGCCGTTGGTTATGTCGTTGTGTTTAACGTTTATATATATAGTCTATTAAAAGTTGAATCGATATTAATTGATGTTCTATTAAGTTTGAAATAATCTAAGATGGACTGTTGTTCTATTAAGTTTCAGATAAATTAGAAATGTTGGTATTTGTTAAGTTTCACATAATTTATTTAAAGTTGAAGTTAAATAGATTTATAGCAGTTGGATGGTTTGTTGTTAAGTTTTTGAAATTAAATTTACATATGTTAAGGTTAAGTTTTGCTAAAGTTTAAATGATTGTTGAAGGTTTTTTTGATATTTGAAGTTTTATAAGGATTGCTGGCTAATCTTTATTCTGGTTGCCTAAGGATAAATATATAAGATATAATTAAGTTAATGTTAATATTGTTGATATTGTTTACTAACTGTTAAATTTAATAATATTGTTGAAATTGTTTACAAGTTGTTGAGATTATGGAATTTAATAAAAGTTGTTAGTTTTTAAAACTGTTCTCTTTATTTCATGACAAAGTTATATTACTTTTGAACACTTTAGCTGTCAATTTTTCAGTAGCTTTTACTGTGTATTCTATTTGCTCTGCAAACTATTCTTGAGCAAAATTTGTTTTTTTCAAATTTGCTAACATCTGGTTATGGGCTTTTGCTGAATGGCAGCTCATTTGACGTTTCTATTTTAAATATAACTTTTGGCAGTTGGGATTTCGAGAATGGCTTTAAATATCCTGCCAGGAATTGAAAAACTAAGTACGCATAATTATGCAACTTGGATTAAGGATATTAGGTTTGTACTTATTGAAAAAAACACATGGGACTTGGTCAATGGTGACGAAACTTTGCCGGAGCCTGATGAGAAGGGGGGAGTTGCAAGTAAAGGCAGTATCAACGATTTCAAGGCTCGTTCCCGTTTAGCCTTATCTACGATTTACTTGAATATAACACCTGAATATAGAGGATTAATAGATAATTGTTCATGCCCTAAGGAAGCTTGGCAGGTTTTAAAGCAGCATTTTGTGAAAGATTCGCGCGCCCATCATATGCACTTAGTAAATGAATTGTTTAGCTGCAAAATGAAACCTGATGAGTCTAACCTGATGAGTTAACTTGTATGCTCAACGTCTATCAAGGATTGCTGACCAGTTAAAAGATATCAGTCATCCTATGGAGGATACCTACATTTCCTACCAATTTTTACAGAATTTATCTGCTAAGTTTGAGTCGGTCGTCCAGTATATCCTCAGATGGGAAGATAAATTTGAGTTCAGGAAAATTGTGGTAGAAATGATCGCAGAGGAATCACGTTTGGAATTAAGAAATATAAGTGTAAATCACCGTGTTGAGTTGCAGAACACTAGTCATGCCAGAAATTTTTCAAATAAAGTAAAGTGTTTTCGCTGCGGCCGTCTTGGTCATATTCGTAAAAATTGTCGAGTGACTTTACCTAAGCAACCTGTTAATAGTCAATATAAAAATACTTCAATAGATAAATCTCCAAATGTATATAAAAATAAAACTAAAGCTGTCAACCATAATGTTTCATCAAAAAATTATTTCATCGCTCAGGCTAATTTTAGCAATGTTGATGATGATAGCTGCTGGGCTTTCGATACAGCAGCTTCACATCATTTCTGTAAGAATGTGGAATATTTTTATGAATTTACACCAATTGAAGGTGAGGATTTATACGTTGCGGTTGATGGCGTTAGTTTCCCCATTGAGGGGGAAGGTTCTGTTAATTTGAAATTTGATAATAATGTATCTATGTTGAAAAATGTTTTATTTTCCTCTAAACTTCGTAAAAATCTGATTTCTGGTCCTGTAATGGACATTAACGGGGCAAGTTTTTCTGGCAGGCGGGGAAATATTGACGTACTTGACAAGGATGGCAAAAAGATTTTTTCTGCTAAATTAAATAACGGTGTTTATAATGTATACCCTAAAGTCTTAAACAAATGTGATAATCAGATCTCAAATAGTTTAAATTGTAGTGCCTTTAATGTAAAAGCTAATAGTGTTGAATCCTGGCATGCTCGTTTTGGCCATATAAGTCCAGATCTTGTGATTCACACTAGTAAATGCAATGGTGTAAAGGGTCTGCCGAAATTGAAATTTTCTAAGTTCATTTGTGAACCTTGTCGTTTAAGTAAACAAAAAAGGATCCAGTTTAAAGCTTTTTCTGGTACCCAGTGTGATGGTCCTTTGGAACGTATTTTTATGGACATTTGGGGGCCTATTAAGATCAAAGGATATAAAGGGGAAAGTTTTTTGTTATCAATTGTTGACATGTTTTCTAAAAGGACTGCTATCTATCCATTGAATAATAAGTCTGACGTTTTTTCTATTTTTGTTCGCCACATTGCTCGAGCAGAGAGACTGTTGGGGAGAAAATTGAAGTTTATACGAACCGATAACGGTTCTGAATTTGTGAACGACGATTTCAAGAACTTTTGTGATACGAATGGTGTTGTTCATGAATTGACAAACACATATACCCCGGAACAGAACGGTGTTTGTGAACGTCTTAATCAGACGGCAATGAACTGTGTTAGAGCAATGTTGGTGGACAGTGGTTTACCACTACGTTTTTGGTCCGAAGCAGTTCTTTATTTTTCTTATACTTGGAACCGTGTGATTCACAGAGGTGAGAAAAAGACCCCTTTCAAGTTATACTTTGGTCATAAACCCTCGGTTAGACATCTAAAACCTTTTGGATTGGTAGTATATGCAGGTATCCCCAAACAGAGGCGTCAGCACAAACTGTCACCCAGGTCCCAAAAAGGAGTACTAATTGGTTACGCCCTCAGAACTAAAGGTTACCGGGTTTGGCTGCCACAGGAGGATAAAATCATCGAAACGCTGAATGTTTCTTTTGGTGTGGACTTGTATGGTAAGGACAGTGGAGCTGTGCTGGGCACCCCGTCTTCCGATTTAGACCTGCTCGCTGATAGTCCAGTAGATCAGAACATATCTGATCCTGTCGATATAATCGCGCAGAGTGAACCTGAAGAGGTCGACGAAGGTGTTTCAGATGAACCTGTCGATTCCCCTGTTGAATTGCAGTCTGAACTCGTGTGGCGACGTAAAGCGGTTCCGAGACCTACTGGTAAACGGGTTGACATATACTATTATCCAGATGGCTCTAATACGAGATTAAGGTCGATTAACGATGTCCAGAGGTTTTGTTTAGATAAGAATATTTTGTTTAATCCCGATATATTTGATTTTTCTGGGGGGAATTTGTTTGAAGGGGTAGTAAATCAGAATATTGTTCCATCATCACAGTTGACGAAGTTCAAGAAAAGACGTAGGCAGAAAGCAAAAAGACTAGATGTTTTGGTTCCAAAGACGTTTAACCAGGCTATTAAATCCCAACAATATGACGAGTGGAGAATTGCTATGGATGAGGAAATGGAAAGTATGGAAAATCGTAAAGTCTGGCACTTAGTTGAGCTACCTAAGGATAAAGCTCCTTTGGGAAACCGCTGGGTCTACGCCTTAAAGAGAGACGAGCATGGAAACATCGCACGCTTCAAGGCTAGACTTGTGGCACAAGGTTTTTACCAGATTAAAGGCGATTCTTACGACGAAACATTTTCACCTGTAGTAAATTTTTCCGTAGTACGTTCTTTCTTCTCCCTTTTGGTGTCAAATTTGAAATGGTTTAACACTCAGTGTGATGTTAAATGTGCTTACTTTGTGCTCCTTCCCTCTGGATGAGGATATATACATGTGCCAACCGCCTGGGTATATAGTACGAGGGAAGGAGCACCTTGTGTGCAAACTTGATCGTGCAATATATGGTTTACACCAAAGTGGGCGATTATGGTTTTATGAATTGAACCGGGTTTTGTTGGATTTGGGTTTTGAAAAGTTTAATTGGTGCAATTGCACATATAAGTTTAAAAGTTTTATTGTTCTTCTAGTCTATGTGGATGATATTATCATCTTTGGCAAGAAACAATCTCAAATTGACGACATGGTTAAACGTTTGGGGCAGAAATTTGACTTAAAGATTTTAGGCAAGACTCAAAAACTTTTGGGAGTCGAATTTTCATACGATAATGGTGATGTTCAATTGTTCCAGTCATCATATATCGAAGAGGTAGCCGATCGTTTTAAGTCTTTTCATATTCCTATCTCTTCGCTTCCAATTGTAAAAGGAGTTAAATTTTCTAAAAAGGACTGTCCGACTAATAAGCAAGAAAGTGACGAAATGACTAGATTTCCATATAGGAATGTTTTAGGATGTTTGTCATTTGTTGCCAGTAGGACACGCCCAGATATAGCCTATGCAGTCAATATCTTAAGTCAGTTTCAAAGCAATCCTGGTCTGGAATGGCTTGTTAAAACTTTTGGGATATGTTTTATATACTAAGCAATTCAAATTGAATTTAAAATGTCGTAACTCAAATTTAAATGCTTATTCAGATGCCGACTTTGCGATGAATCGAGACGACTTTGTGTCTATGGGAGGTTTGATTGTTTTTGTTGATGAGAGCCCTATTTCATGGAGAACCTTCAAAGAGAGGGGTGTGAGTTTGTCTACAATGGAAAGCGAGTTCGTCGCAATGTGCGAGTGTGTGAAGGAGTTGATGTGGTTGGACCATATATTGGAAGACTGTTTTAAATTTAATATAATTCCTGGTTCACACACTCCCCCACTTTTACTTGCTGACAATCAACCCGCGATCGATTTTACAAAGTCCCCGATCGAAAATAATAGATCAAAACATATTAACGTCAAATTATTTTTTATTCGCGAATGGTTATTTGAAGAACAATTTAAGCTTAGATATATTCCCAGTCAGTCCAATTTGGCAGATCCTTTCACAAAGCCTCTTACTAAATTTAATCTTAATAAATTTATTAATAAAGTTTTTTTAAAAGTAAATCAAGGGTAAAAATTAGTAAATTAAAATTGTGTCGGGTTAATGGAACCTATCAAAATCCATTTAAGTTTTTTTCAAGTTTAATATTTCGGGTTTATGGATCCTACCAAAGTCCATGTTCTTTTGAAGTTTCCTATTTCTCATTGCCTTTGTGATGTTTTGTATACGTTTTTTTAATTTATTTTGGAATGAATGGTGTAAGACATGAGCGCTCATGCATGGTTAATGTTTATGTGATTGTCAAATCATTGTATATATATCATATTAAATGTATTCATACTTTGTATATAGTTTTTGTTTGCAATGAGGAAGTGAAAATTTGGTAAATGTAATATGCAATTAATGTTTTTGAAGTTTTTGCAGCATCTACTCAGTGTTGACATACTGTGCCATGGACTTAAATTATCAATTAGCAGATGTTTGTTCTTGCTGCCTGGAGTTTGTATGTTAATTTTTCTTTCAACAAAGTAATGTTGAAGTCTTGTTGGAAATTGGTTTGTTATATGTTAAATATCTTGTTAATATTTTTTTTTATGTAAATCTTGGGCAACCATTTTTTTTAAGTGAAAAAAGGAGGGGAAAAAAATCAACATGGAGGGGGAAATCTGATGTCAAATTATTTCCATGTTGTTTTTTTTTGGATAGTTTTATAATTTTTATATAAAGAAATTGTCAAGCAAAAATAGTAAAATAAAGTGTTAGGCTTGATTAACATAGCAAAATAAATTTTAGGCTGTTGCATGAAAAGCATTGTTTACATGTGGAAAAATTGTCTTTTTATTATGCATAAAATTGGGTAATCGTACTATAATTAATGTTTAAAGCCCTATTACTCACCTTTAATACAGAGCTTATTTTTTTTTCGGAGGTATTGTTTACATTTCTCCAGGAGAGCACGATCAACAGAAGTTCGTAGTTACCGGCATCCACGCAACACTTGCAAGCTTTACTTGTCTATCTGGAGTAGTATCCATCGCCGCTAATAGATGGCGTGGCATTCGGCTGTTACCGCGAGTTTTCATTGGCCAGGTGTTGAGATCCGCCGGGCTCTATTTATAGACAAGGAGGTGAACTTCTCATTGCATCAGTTTCCCTGTTTTTTTTTGTTTTGAATGCAGCATGGTAATAGTCGATGGCTCTTAGTATATTTGTGGGTGTCATAAGTTTAAAAATGCCGTGACACTATTGAATTAAGGGATGTTTATTGCTTCTCCATCACCTCTTCTCGTCTGGGCTCTGGTGATGTTTTTTTTGAATCGGCAGTTATCGTCGTATGTTTACGTGAGTAGTTTTTCCATAGTCAATTGTGGTATAATGCTGTTTGTCAGCCGTTAGGCCGACATCGTTTTTTTCTGGTAGATTGTTACGTTTGAAAAGTACGTTACTGTTGAAACTTGTTGAATTTTGTTGTAGTTAATATCTTTAAATTATATTGCCGTTGATTATGAAACTTGTTGAGTTTTTGTTGTTGTTAATACCTTTAAATTATATCGCCGTTGGTTATGTCGTTGTGTTTAACGTTTATATATATAGTCTATTAAAAGTTGAATCGATATCAATTGATGTTCTATTAAGTTTGAAATAATCTAAGATGGACTGTTGTTCTATTAAGTTTCAGATAAATTAGAAATGTTGGTATTTGTTAAGTTTCACATAATTTATTTAAAGTTGAAGTTAAATAGATTTATAGCAGTTGGATGGTTTGTTGTTAAGTTTTTGAAATTAAATTTACATATGTTAAGGTTAAGTTTTGCTAAAGTTTAAATGATTGTTGAAGGTTTTTTTGATATTTGAAGTTTTATAAGGATTGCTGGCTAATCTTTATTCTGGTTGCCTAAGGATAAATATATAAGATATAATTAAGTTAATGTTAACCCCTTCCACTCCAGGGACGTACGTGCGTACGTCCTAGTGTTAATGGCCATTAATACCATGGACGTACGTGCATACGTCCAAAGAAAGTATACGATACAATAAGCCCAACGTTGTTGTGGTATCAGAGAGAGTTAATTTATTTGTCATATGGTATTTTTAAATTGTATTTTCATTACTGGCAACTAGAGTCTCGGTGACCCATTAGTTTTCGTTACGTCAGTTGTTTCGTGATCTCCCGCGGCTGCGGTTGTGTGTAATTTTCGCTCCTCGATTTTGTGTGTTTTGCTGGTGTTTGAAACTGTGAATAATGTCTGATTCTCGTGATTCGGATAGTGATTATATCCCCGATTATGACGAACATGAAGATTCCAATGATGACTTTACAACAAGTGAAAACGGCGAAAGCGATGACAGTGATGATGAACCACTTACAGCAGTCATTGCTATAAATAATTGAAACACTTTGATATGTATTCATATTTACTACCTTCATTAATTAAATATATTTACTTCACAACAAAATGCACATGTCATTGTTACTTCGTTATGAATTGCATTATTTGAAAATTATAATCTGGTATTTCACATATTTACACTACAGCTAGCCTGGAGCGGAAGGGGTTAATATTGTTGATATTGTTTACTAACTGTTGAATTTAATAATATTGTTGAAATTGTTTACAAGTTGTTGAGATTATGGAATTTAATAAAAGTTGTTAGTTTTTAAAACTGTTCTCTTTATTTCATGACAAAGTTATATTACTTTTGAACACTTTAGTTGTCAATTTTTCAGTAGCTTTTACTGTGTATTCTATTTGCTCTGCAAACTATTCTTGAGCAAAATTTGTTTTTTTCAAATTTGCTAACAGAAGGCAGTGGGGACCCGGTGCGAGTTTTTTCCCGATCAGAAATGATTTTTTACCCGATCAGAAATGTTTTTTTTTTTTAGGGGGCACGAAGGGTCAGGGAAGGAATACGCGCGCACAGCGCACACGGTACTGCGCTGCCGAATCAGTGGGGACCCGGTGCGAGTTTTTACCCGATCAGAAATGATTTTTTTAGGGGGCACGTAGGCTCAGGGAAGGAATACGCGCGCGCAGCGCGTGGGGACCCGGCCCGACTTTTTACCCAATCAGAAATGATTTTTTTTTAAATTTCTTTTCTTAACACTAAAAGTTTCTGTTACTGATTCATTATTTTTAGTGATTCATTTGAAAATACTGACTCACTAGCGGGCGAAGCCAGCTAGTATATATAATAAATGTTGTGTGTTCGTGAAAGTAGCTTTATTCCTTATAAAGATGATGAATGGACATACACTCTGAACACAGTTTTAAATATGTAATAGCAAGCTTTGAAATACTAATAATTTTTCAAATTTTCATTATTGGAAAACTGCACGTTGCGATAAAGGGCAAAACTGGGAAAATTCATTAGTGGCCAGTGGCCGGTACTGTCAGTTTCATTAGTAGCCACTTTTTTAAGTTAGTGGCCACTTTTCACATAAGACTATTTCTTCCAGACTGCAAAAAGCATTGTCACCATTTTGCGGTATAATTACCACAAGAAAAATATGAAAATAAGAAATACATATAATAATAAAATTAACACAGGGACACTGAAATTGTAATTACACTCTTTTTAAAAATCCTAAATTGCACATCCTAAATTAAAATCTGCTTAGGGCTGTAATAATAACAGCAAAAGTTATCTTTCAGATAATTCAGTAGTACTTTTTTTTCAATTTAAGTGAAATAAGCTATTATCATTCACAGTTCACATTGATATTTTCTAGTAAATGAATCAGCTGATTCATCATCATCACAACCCCTTTTACATGGTCATGTGTAAATACAGTTTTATTATTTTTTCTTATTTCTAAAGACACACTTTTTTAAATGATTTTATTTCAATAGAGTTAAAATACTTCCTCTTAAAAAGTATCGATATGGAAACTTAGCTGCCAAATTTGTAGCTTTAAAAATAGGGAGATTTCTACTTTAAAATGGGAAGGGAAAAGGAAGATTTCTACACAAAAGAAAGCAAATACAAAAATTTTTGAAAAATACACATTTAAGTAAAATCAAATTTTGATACACACGTTTGTCAACTATCTTAAATGGGTTAAATATACACTAAATATTAATGGATATTTATGGAAAATGATTGTGCTTTGCAGGACATTTGATCATTAACTGCTTGTGGAAATGGAGCTCACATGTGTGTGTGGGGGGGGGGGGTACATGTATATTCTTCTTTCTAGGTTCTAGAATCTAATCAAGAAAGTTTAAAATGAATATTTACATTTATGTTATGGATAGAGAAAGATTGTAAACCACAAGACTTCAGTGGAGCATGTGATTGCCAATCGTTGGAGGAGGGGGGGGGGGGATTACAAGAATTATGAGTAAGAGATATTAAACAATTCTACTTCTTTACAGATTCTAGAATCTAATAAAGTAAGTTTAAAATATATATTTATATTTTTGCAGCAAATGGAGAATGATTAAAAATTATAAAGCTTTCTATAAGCTGTGTGATCACAGATCGTTAGGGGGAGGGAAAGGGAGGGGGGGGGGTTCCAAAAAATTATATGAGTGAGACATATTAAACAATTCTACTTCTTTATAGGTTGTAGAATATAATAAAGCAAGTTTAAAATGAACATTGACATTTATGCCATGGATGCAAAAAGATTAGAAATCACAAGGCTTCGATTGCCTATCATCGCTCGATTTTTAGATTATTTTAATGATCATAAAAAGTGGCGACTTTAGTGGCGATCGATGCATAATTTTTAATCGCCATCTTTTTTTATTTAATCGCCACGTGGCCGGTGGCGACCGTTAATTTTGCCCTTTACGTTGCGAGGCATCTGTACAATCAGTCAAAAAAAGAAAGACAGCTTCGCTTTTATCTCAGAAAGCTATTACGTCACAAGTACATGACCTTGGAATACGCAAATTTGAAGATCAGTACTTCAATCAGCTTTTAACACCGGTTGTCTATATATTTTTGGGACAGTATTATTTTCTTTTTCTTTTTTTATATTAAATTTATGTGTGTTTAAAGTTATTTAAGTGTTTCATTATTTGTATTACGTCAATACATATTTACATAATTTATTTCGTCTTTCTTGCTCGCTTAATTATCTCTTAAATAATAATAATAACGGTTTTCTATAAAGTTTTGGGACGCACTTTATAAAATGGGAATTAACTCTTGAAATAACTTCAAAATTTCTTCAAATATTGAACCGACACCGATTATGAAGCACAAATACACTGACGTTAATGGAGATTGTAACATTTTTTTTTTATTGACATATAACGATCATTTTTATCAGTCTAGGATTGTCTTTGGGCAAGTCTTTGAGACCTTCAATATCGACGAAAATCGTCATAAACAATCGCAAACACCATCAGATAGCGAGAAAATAGAGAAACATAGGATACAAAGTAGAAAAATATAGGAAATATAGGACATTTTTGAAGGTTATTTTTAAAATACAGGACAACTTCTATCCCTGCCTTTGACAAAAGTTTTTTCGAAATATTTGAACGAGAAAATTGCATATAGTTCAGAAATAACATGCAAACATTATGCATATTTCAGCAAACATTCACTAAAAAAGCAGAAACCTTGCTGCTTTTTGACTCAGCATATGTATTTAACATTTGTGGTATCTATTTTCTGAAATAGCACAAATTTTGTCGATTATAGCAGCAAAAATATATCTATCTATCATGTCTATCTTTATTTAGTAAAGTGAAGAAACAATCGTTTATTTGAGAAATTAGCCATGATAAAAGGTAAATTTTGTTAATAAACTTTAAAGCGATATATTTCGACTACCCACCACAAGAATATAGTGTTTTTTAGTGAATTAATGGCTTATTTTAGTATTTAAACGATTAAATGTAAATTTTATCAGCAAAATGATCTTGTATTTCGATAGACTTTTGTATCGCGTATTTCGGTAATCATGCATAAAAAAGCAATTCTATTATTTTTTGTGAAGCAATCACATATTTCGGTACTCATTTTTGAAAAATAAACAAAATTTAACAATTGACGGTAAAATAATAACTTTTATTAGCAATTAATGCTATTACATAAATTTTAAAAATTAGTGGTAAAATGATTCCGTATTTTGGCTAATTTATGGCATACATCAGGAATCATCTTTGAAAAAATGTGCGGATTTCATGGAAAAACATAAAAAAAAAAAAAAGCCTATTTCAGCAAATAATTGGCAGAATAAAGTATCTTTATTAATTAGCGGTGAAAGGATTGCATGTGTTAAACAAAACATCATGCCACAAAAATCACGATTTTCGGAAATCAGTTTTGAAAAAAGGGCAAATTTTATCAATTAATACCGAAATAATATATTTCAGCAATTAGATATGTTGAAGCATAACTTTTTAACAGGTAGTAGTGAAATGGTCCTGTATTTCTGAATTAGATCACAAAGTTATTCTATTTCAGAATTCAGTTTTGAAAAAAGCACAAATTTCATCGATTAGTGGTAAAATAATAGTAGAATTTAGAAATTAGTTGCGACTAAATGTAAATTTTGACTATAAAAAATTGACAGTTAGCGGTGAGAATAATCCTGTATTTCTGAATTTGGCTGCAAAATTATTGCATATATCGGTATTCAGCTTTGAGAAAAAAGTGTAAATTTCCTCTATTATCGGCGAAATAATTGAGTTTTTGGGAATTTTAACTTCAAAAACAGAGGACATTTTATTAGCAATGAAAAAAATTACTTATTTCGGCAATCGATCATAAAAATATCACACATTATGAGAATCAGTTTTGAAAAAAGAAGGAAATTTCATTGATTAGTGGCAAAATTAAAGAATTCTTGTTTATCTTATTGCATAAATATCTGAGAGGGATACAATAGATACTTACTATTCCTTATAGAATTATGTATAATTTATGGGAAAAAAATGCTTAAAGCATCTATATACATATTAAAGCTAACAATAATTTAAAAATATTTATAGATTACAATTAAAATGTTTTTAAACAAAGTTTATGTAAAAAATAAGTATTTGGAAATCATTTTAATAAAAATTCTTGAATTGTAAATTACAAATATTTTACCACAAATCAGCTTCTAATTATTTTATTTATACTTTTATGAAATTTCAGCTGTTTTGGCCAAGTATATTTTGAGCTTCACCTAATAAGCTATTGATACCAGAAGATTCGATTAAGATTGAAAAATGAATTTAACATTAAAAAATTCAAAAGTCCCAGTAAGTATAATTACTAAACTTAATGATTAAGTAACTTCAAATTTAGCATCCAATGGTAAAATTTTGTGTAGAATCTATAAAGTCAAAATTGTGGCATTTGTTGGAAATGGAAATTTTAATATCATTGCATGTTTGTTTACATATGTAAATAATTAAATTAAAATAGACATATATCCAAAAAAGATTGTATTCGTTAATAAGGTGATGAGATAGATGGAGTGTTCTATTTTTATTTATTAATTTATTTTGTGGACTATACATTTAATAAAACATTTAACAAGTGGTAAAGAAAGTACCCTTTCGTCTATTAATATGTAGATTAATTTTTGATAAATCCTTTCTGATAAATCCACCCTCACCTTAAAAAAATAAAACAAATGTGAATACTAGTAATATGTTAATAAAATAATCAATATACTAATTCCTTTAATTTTTAAAAATAAAAATATATATTTCAATTTTATAATGTTACTTTTAGCATTCTTGTTTTTTTAATCTCTAGAGCGCAATAACAAAATATTAGTTTTAAAGTCTTCTATATTGTCTCTTTCTTAATTTAGAATGGATTTATACAGAAATATAAAAGATCCTCTATAGTCGACAGAGACGCTGAACTGAATAGTGTAGAATGCAGATGCATTGTCAGTTGAATAAATTCTGTTGGAATATTAATGCTTTTTAAGGTGATACAATATCATTTATCATCACTACTAACATTCAACCATGTTATTCTATACTGTGGTGAACTCTGTAATTAGAAGTACAAGGGTGTCTGTCCAGAAAAATTGTGAAAAATCTACACATAATTTTGTAACTCTAAATTTAATGTTAAAATCATATTCTTCCAAACATCTAAGGATTTTCTTTTTGTGAAATTGTGAAAAATGTAATTTTGCAAAATTAAAATTACAATTCAAATAAGGTTTTGTTTGAAACAATGAAGGTTCACTTTTATAAGACAAACTTTCGTATGCATAAACAGATTTTTTTTTTTTTTTAAATAAATTATAAATTTAATATATTAATTATTAAATATCTCTCTCAGTTTCTGTTTTTAAGAGTAACAACTTTATGAAATGCCCAATTTTACTTCTGGGCAGACACCTTATTACCTATTTTTTTTTTTTTTTTAAATAGATTTATTTTGATAAATTTCATACTTGCCAACCAATTTCAATAAAAAAAAGGGAAGATTTTTGTTGAAAAACCAGAAGATTTCATAAAAAAAGGGAAGATTTTTATTATTATTATTTCTCTTTGACATAATAAACAATACAGTTTTACAATTTTAATATTTAGAAGCAATCTATAAAAACGTTTTAAATTAAGTTATTCCTCTTCAACATATAAATATCATACTTGCCAATTAATTTTAATAAAAGAAAAAGGGAAGATTTTTGTTGAAAAACCAGAAGATTTCCTAAAAAAAGGAAGATTTTTTTTTTTCTTTGACGTTTTACAATACTTATACAGTTTTACAATTTTAATATTTTGAAGCAATCTATAAAAATGTTTTACTATAGATTGATTATACTAAATATGTAAAAGTTTTAAATAAAGTTATACCTCTTCAACATATAAATATCTACAAAACCGAATCTGTACGAAATTTATTTAACAATAGACAAAAAAAAAAAAAAACTTAGTTAAGTTAAAGCATATAATAAAAAAGTAAATCAAATAAGAAAGAGAATTGATACCTAATAGTATAGAAAGAAATGCACTCACTAAGCAGCTGTCAAATATTTTCTATTAAACATTTTTAGTTTCCATTAGTTGTTTCAACAGGGTTCGCATTCAGATATGGAAAAAAAAGAAATTACCTGAACAATTTCCTAAAAGATATTAGTGACTATTACAAGAAATGTGCCTTTAGAGAGAAGAAAATACATCTACTTCCACAGTATGATGTCATGTTACTGCTGATCATGATAGAAATTCAGGTAGAAATCATTGTTTACATGCACATTTTCACAATTCTTAATCATTTGAATTTTGACATGAAGCTAAACAAAAAAAGTCATTTGGCAGAAAAGAAATATTTGTTTTTCCAGGTTTTATAATTGATTTTCCCTGACTTTTGATGAAAATTTTTATTTTCCAATATATATATATATATTTAAACAAAATCCTACTTCCCTGAGTATTCCAGGTTTTTCCTGATGCATATAAGAACTCTGTTCAAGCTCCCCCCCCCCCCCCCCCACCACCAAAACATACATATGATTTTTAAAATTAGAAATTAGCTGAAAATTTTTCGCTAACATTGTTGGTTGGTTGGTTGATTGATTAGTTAAATATTGAAAATGTCACTTTCAACAAATTGGTGAAATAAATATTTATATGTGTAACTATGTGTAACTTTTAACTATGTTAAGCAATTTCAGAATTTTTTCCTTAACATTAATATATATATATATATATATCTGCAATAACTTTTGTATCCACATAAAACCTTAATAAAATTCCATGCCAACAGAAAAACAAATTTTTTAAACAAATATAGAATATGATTTTTGTGTATGTACATTAATTATACATATAAAAAAGCAGTAGCTAATTATCAGTTTCAAACGTGCATAAAACCAACTGAGTATTAATTTTCTTAAATTGATTTGGGAAAAATTTTTCTACCTGAAAAAATTATTCTTCATTTTTTTCCCATGTTTACATGTTTTGTATAAATATGACAAAAATATTTAGTTTAATTGAGGAAAAATAAACAGATTCATTATATTCAGCAATAAATGTCTAAAAATAATTATATACATCAGAAATATTGAGCATTTCCAATTTCCATTGCTTTATTGTTTCTAGAAATGATCATTGAGCACAATCCGGGGAAGGGGGAGGGGGATGCAAAAATAATTACAGAGTAAGAAATATTTAACTCTTTCAACTCTACTTCTAGAATCTAATAAAAGAAGTTTAAAATTAATATTATCATTTATGTTGCAGATGGATAAAGATTAGGAAGCAAAAAAACTTCTCCAGAACATTTGATTGCTGACCACTGGTTGGAGATAAATAAAGGGGGGTGGGGTGGGGAATAATTACATCAGCAAGAAATATTTAAAAATTCTATTTCTTTACATGTTCTAGAATCACATAAAGCAAGTTTGAAATGAATACTGACATTTATGTTATGGATGGAGAAAGATTGGGAATCTGGAGTTTTCGTAGAACATTGGGGATTTCTTTTTTAAATGAACGATATCCGCGACTTTTTTAAAAACGGAAGATTTCATCATCTGTCCGGAAGACCGGAAAAGTTGGCAAGAATGAAATATCTACAAAACAGAATTTGTAAGAAATTTATTTAACAATAGACAAAAAACTTAGTTAAGTTAAAGTATAACTAAATTTTTATATAAATAGAATATGATTTTTGAGTAAGTACATTAATCATACATATAAAAAAAAGTAGCAGTAGCTAATTATCAGTTTCAAAATTGATTTGGAAAAAATTTTATTACCTGAAAAAATTATTCTTCATTTTTTCCCCATGTTTACACATTTGGTATAAATATGACATACAAATATTTAATTTGCGAAAAAATAAACATATTTATTAAATTCAGCATTAAAGATCTAAAAATAATTATATACGTGAGAAATATTGAGCACTTCCATTGCTTTATTGTTTCTAGAATTGATCATAGATCACAATCCGGGGAAGGAGGGGGGGGGGGGAATACAAAAATAATTACAGAGTAAGAAATATTAAACTCTTTCAATTCTACTTCTCGAATCTTATGAAAGAAGTTTAAAATTAAAATTATCATTTATGTTGCAGATGGATAAAGATTAGGAAACAAAAGACTTCTGCAGAACATTTTATTGCTGATCACTAATTGGAGATAAATGAAAGAGGGGGGGGGGGGACAAAAAATAATTACATCAGCAAGAAATGTTTAACAATTCTATTTCTTTACATGTTCTAGAATCTCATAAAGCAAGTTTGAAATGAATATTGACATTTATGTTATGGATGAAGAAAGATTGGGAATCAGGAGTTTTCGAAGAACATTTGGGTTTTCTTTTTAAAAAGAACGATATCCGCGACTTTTTTAAAAACGGAAGATTTCATCATCTGTCCGGAAGACCGGAAAAGTTGGCAAGTATGAAATTTTAATCACATTAAAAGCACAAAACATCGAGCCTTTTACAGGCTCCTCATCAGTAAAAACATCAAATGTAAATGCTGAGAAGAACAACAGACTTTCTTTAAGAGAGTACAACATATTCAGTGTGAACTGTGCATGCCTCAATAAGTGGTGAAAAATGTTGATTTGTGTACCAGCCCTTCAGGAAAATTTTTGAATGATAATTTAAACAGTTAGATATGATTATTTAGTATTGTTAAAATCAGGTAAATGGCCAGTTTTTACGACATGCTGTACAATTTGCGAACGCATATCACAGTTTTTGAAATTTCTTTTATGTTCCAGAATTCGAGCACAAAGAGAACAGCCAGTTTCAACAATATAATCCAAACTGCAAGATTTACAAGGGATATTACAAATAACACCTGTATGGGAAAAGGGGAGGGATAACTGGTTTAAAATTAGAAAGGAAATTATGAATTGAGAAATTGGGGTTTATAGAAAACAGATATATTAACAGTGCGTAAAACTTTGGCAATAGATTCAGAAATATTTTTTTTATAGTAAGGAATAGTAACGAACGATTTAGGTGATTTAGAGGAATTAATTTCATGATTATCCTTATTAAAGTCATGCTCTTTTAATTTTCTTTTAAGCCAGCAAGAGGGATAATTATTACGTTTTAAGTCCAAAAAAATCCTTTTCAATTCCAACTGGAAAAACTCATCAGTGCTGCAATATGACTTAGCGCGGTGAAGTAAAGTATGAAAAACAGCAGATTTATGTGAAGAAGGGTTAGCTGAATTAAAATTTAAATACTGGCTAATTACTAACTGTTTTCCATACTTAACTTCACCGTGCAAAATCATATTGCAGCACTGATGAGCTCGTCCAGTTGGAATTAAAAAGGATTTTTTTGAACTTAAAGCGTAATAATAATCCCTCTTGCTGGCTTAAAAGAAGAATTAAAAAAGTATGACTTTAATAAGGATAATCATGAAATTAATTCCTCTAAATCACCTAAATCGTTCGTTACTATAAAAATATTTCTGAATCTATTGCCAAAGTTTTACGTACTGTTACTATATCAGTTTCCAATAAACCCCAATTTCTAATTTGTAATTTCCTTTCTAATTTTAAATCAGTTATCCCCCCCCCCCTTTTCCCGTACAGGTGTTATTTATAATATCCCTTGTAAATCTTGCAGTTTGGATTATACTGTTGAAACTGGCTGTTCTCTTCATACTTAAATTCTGGAACACAAAAGAAATAAAAAAAAAAAAAAAAACGTGATATGCGTTCGAAAATTGTACAGCATGCCATTGAAACCGACCATTTACCTGATTTTAACAATACTAAAATAATCATATCTAACTATTTAAATTATCATTCAAGAATTTTCCTGGAGGGCTGGTACACAAATCAACATTTTTCACCACTTAATGAGGCATGCACAGTTCACGCTGAATATGTTGTACTCTCTTAAAGAAAGTCTGTTGTTCTTCTCAGCATTTACATTTGATGTGTTTACTGATGAGGAGCCTGTAAAAGGCTCGAAACGTTTAAATTTATGTTTTGTGTCTTTAATGTTTTAAATTGTATATTTTTAGTGTATTTTGTCTCAGTTTTTAATGTGATTAAAATTTAGTATATATATGAGACATAATGATTTTTAAATATTTTAAATTCATTTTGATGTTATAAAATGCAAAAATGTACATTTAGTTCATGTGTCAGACTTTACAGTTTTAAATAAATAAATAAAAATTTGAAAAATTTACTTTCAAAAACCTACAGGTGATGTGTCACCTTTATCCTTTCTACCACGCCTTTATGGAGACATTCAAATATTCGAACATATAAAATATACTGATAACAAACAACCATTTTATTGTGAAATAGTAATTAAAAATTCGTAAAATTTATGCCATGTTTATGTACAAAATCAAATATTTAGGTACTTAAAATCAGTGATTAAACACTACATGATTAAACTTAACGTGATTATAATATGTCTCGCACTAGAAATTCATGAGAACATAAATATGATGAAGAACTGAGCAGCGTCCACCTATGCCAACTAGTTTTTTCTATTTTTCCTTGACAAATATTACAAATTATAGTATGTAATTATATTATAATCATACTAATGTGATGTAAAATTATTTATAATAAACAAATTACGATTTATTTAATTTTGTAGCTTGATTTACAGTAAAATGCCAATAATAAGATTATTGCCCGAGGTTATTTGACAATTTTTGACAGTTTTCAATATATGTCAAAAACCACTTTTTAATGCAAAAAAACCCAACCCTGGAAAAAACTCTTAATGGCATTCTTCTTTTTAAAAGCAACTGAAATTGAACTCATTTTATTGCATATATCATTCTGAAGTTTTTTACAAAAGTAACTTTATACGTTTGGCTTTCCTTGATACGTAGGGTAGGTGCTCCAGTGATTGATATGCTCCAGTAATTGACATCTCGAAATAATAAAGAAAAATAATAAAAGCATATATTTTAAATATAAGAATTTTAACATTTTATGCCAAACACTGGTACAAAGGGTGCTAATAACTGGTAAAATGAATAACTAGCAGTGTCAAACACTGGAACATAGGATGCCAATTACTGGTAAAATGAAAAACTAGCCGTGTCAATTACTGGAACAATGAATAGGTGTGAAATAAAAATTCATTAAAAAAAAAAAATTATCAAATGTATATATTTTAACATAAGATTTCTAAAAATATTTTCTAATGACTAGAATGTTAAAAACATCAGAGACTGCTCTAAAAGTGTCAATCACTGGAACACTTACCCTAATTGAATTAAAAAAAAAAAAAAAATCATTAAAATGTATAAAAAGATATTTATTAAGAAACTTCCAGTTTTAGAAATCTGTTATAGAGCAACACATTCTTTATAGAAGCATGGTTTAACTGATTGTTAGTAGTTTCTTTTATTTCATATTGAAAAATGGAGGGAAAAAAATGGCTGAAATAAACAAATTTAATAATAATAATAATAATAGTAAAAATATGTTTATAAAATATTATTATTAATTTAATAAATTATTAATAAAGAGTTGACGTTCTTTTGTTACTTTAAGATACCAATGTAAAGTACACCGATCAATGTACAGGGTGTCCATTAAAAGAATGTCCCAGTTTCAATGGTATATTATAGCAGTTTAATTTAGTCTATTTAAAATAAATCATACGTCAAACTGGAAGTAAACTAACCTAGTTTTTCTTACAAAGGTTCAATATGTGCATCTTTAGTTATATGGCACACATCCAACCTATAATCCAATTCTTCCCACACTTTGGTCGTCCCGTACAAACACATCTGGTCATTTCGAATTTCCTATATCATTGACAGATATTTTTGCCACATGGGGGATCACATTTAAACATTAAACGAAATGCAAGTTGAACTGAAATTACAGGCTGACTATCACTTTTAGAAAATTGCAGAGTACAAGCTCAGGAGCCACAATTTTTGCGTACGTGACGTTGCAAGCGAGAAAACAACAAAGCAGTACTTGCACATGCGCATATCTAAAACTGTTTGAGTTACTCTTTAATTGTGACCTTGAACCAACACTCTAACAACGCTTATAGTTGATACTATTAAAACTTATAACTGGGACATACTGTATTATGCTTACTTTTACATGCACACATATTTATATGCTCAAAATTGCAAAAACATTGTGTCTAAATACAGCCGTTTAAATATTTAAAAGAAATAACTTACATTCATCAACAATTCGTTTCACAGTATCAATGACAGCATCTACTGGTAAATCCAAAAGTGGAAGTTTAGGTGGCAGATTAAAAATAGATTTACATGCATTCCACTCTCGGCTATTCATTCTTTTAGGCTTTCTTTCAAGACTTTTGAATAAGGAACATAAGCATAACATCTCAAAATCTAAGCAAAAATAAATAAAAGTATCTGATATAAGAATAAAAACATATATTCACCAATAATGTTAGGTTATTCAAAAATGTGTAGTAAAAAAATAATTCTGTACAAATTATTGTCCAAACTTATTACAAAATACACTAAAATTTACCAAATGATAAAAACAATTTACAATTGTTTATATCAGTGGTGGAGAAGCTATTTCTAATTAGCAAGTAATTTTTTTTAAGTGGCAAGTAGAATTTTAGGCATTAGAAAAAGCAACAAAAGCTTCAATAAATGTTTAATTCCTTCATCATATTTCTTATTTTTCCTAAATCCCAAATGCTGCAGTATGAACATAACACTAAGTTCATTTCTTTCAAGTCCAATAGAGCAGGCCTGTCCAACCCGAAACACTTGGCGGGCCGCATTGGAAATTTATTTTATTCAAGCGGGCCACACTCGAAATTTATTTTATTTAGGTGGGCCGCACTGTATATACGTATGTGTTTATGTTTGTGAGTGTATGAATCATGTATGTATGTACTTTTTTCGGGAGAAGAGAGGGTAACGATTTTGAACAAAATATATTCATATTAAATTTTCATTTATAAATTAACAATAGAACCGTCAAAAAATTATGATTGTATATTAATAACCATAATAAAAAAGTATGAGTAATAGATTTAATATTTTATTTTTTTACAAAGATATGTTGTTTCTTTATTTAGAAACCGTTTAAATGTATTTTTACTTTAAAAATTCAGAAAATATTTATTATTTTAAACAAAGTTCTCAAACTATAAATATCGTTAATTCCCTCGCGGGCCGCAAAATACTACACGGCGGGCCGCATGCGGCCCTGGGGCCGCGGGTTGGCCACCCCTGCAATAGAGGATTCACTGCTGATTAGTGAGCTAGCTGCATCATAATCAGAAATGGGCGACGTCATCTGGATAAAGTACAAATTTTCTCTTACCAACCTGGTAATGGAATAGTGCTCTAGAAATTAGCATAAAAGAGATTAAAAATGTCCTATATAGTTTCCTTTGGCATTTCTAACTCTTTGGATTTGTTTTCCACATATGAATTTAGAACTCTCTAACAGCTTTTTCATGTTGATTTTTATTTCACACATCTGAATTTCTAAGTTTTCAGCTTCTTTTTTACATTGTATTTTTAATGTTTTGGCTTCTTTCCTTTCTTCTACAATTATTTCTAACATAGCCTTAGTGAATACTTCAGAATAATTTTGCCACTGATGAAATCAACGGAATTATTTGGTATATTTTCATAAAAAGTTCAAATTCTACATCAAATTTGGTTGCAGTCTACTTTTTTTATTTTTTACTAAAAATGTCTTTTTTTTTTTTTTTAATAATAATAAATTGCAAAGATAAATTATATCACTATTCAAAATCCAACAGAATTTTTCACTTTACTAAGTAAATAAATTTTTTTTTTTTTTTTTTTTTTCTCGAGGATATTACTCCCCCCCCCCCCCCACTATAGATGATATATGTATATATATATTCCCCCCCCCCCTCTGGTGACTGTAACGTATAATTTCACAGACTGAAAAAGCACAGATTGTAAGAAACAAAGAAACTATTTGCAAATTAACAAATTAGGTTTTTTATTAACATAACATTTCTTATTGAAAATTCTGAAATTTCAAACCAAGGGAAACAAGTTCCTTGGATTATTCAGTAAACATTGGTGCTTTTCTTGATACTGAGGACCTTCTCGTTCATAAGGAGATAGGGCCACAGGCACACAAAATGAAAAGTAGCAACAGGAACACTCCTCCCTCCTCCAAATAGAAAATGTTTTTTTAATAAAAATATTTCACTAATACGCATTTTTATATTTTCACATTACATACTTTTTAGTGGTGTGTGAAGTGCACACTTTTAACTTGTTGCAAACAATTAGAAAATATTCTGCCAGTGGTCAAACAAAGTTTGACTGTAAGTGCTGAATATAGCAAATTTGATTTAAAAAAAAAAAAAAAAAATGGTTGAGACTTCTTTTAAAAGTCATTCACTTTCAAGATTTAAAACTGACCTACTTAATCAAGATTATAGTGGTACCAAGTACTTGGTCTATTTATCAAGTACTCTGTACTGAGCTAAGTTTTGACTAAGTACACAAACAACACTGAATAACTGTAAGAATTTCGTTATTTTTATGCATTACTGAAAATAAATGTATTAGTGATACATGATTATTAACAACCGACTCAAACATAATGATAATATAAATGCAGAATCATTATAACTAAACTTTTACTATAAACAGCTTCCTGCAGTTAAAATGGACAAGTAAATTTCATCAAATTTGTCAGAGACAATTTATGAGAGATGTAAATGGATCATTGAGTAAATTTTTATATTGAAAATAATATTTACAATGTGATTATAAACATGACAGAAAAAGCAAGTGATGAAATAAATGTTAATTAATAACACAGCATCAATCAATATTTAATAGAAAATTCATGAGATTTAACGTACACAAACATCAAACCGTCTCAATTATATATAGATTTGCCAAGTTTCAATAAGAGCTATCAGTAATCAGATTTATATATATTTATGAAACGTGAACCGCCTCACGGAATAATTTTTACGCACAAACTCACACATAACGAATTGCACAGTTTTTGTAAAAGAATATATAATATATTAATCAAAAAATTAGAAAAATTTCTAAACAAAAGTAAATAAATATGTATTTCTTTACCTTCTTACATACAAAATGAAAGTTTTTTTTTTTTTTTTAAACCTGCTTTGGAGGGGGAAAAAACATTTGGATATCTCTCTCTCTCTCTCTTTTTTTTTTTTTTTTTTTTTTTTTGGGGGGGGGGGGGGGGGTGTTGTTACAAAAATTTATTTTATTTATTATTATTATTTAATAGTCGCTTTTTTATAGACAATTGTTTCTATGGCATTAAATACTAAAACATTGTTCTGTTCTTTGTGCATCTTGCATATTTTTTGTTTGATGATACAGTATGTATTTTAAATTTTTTTAAGGAAAAACGAATAGATTCATCAAGTTCAGTAATAAAGTCTAAAAATAATTGCATATGTGAGAAATATTGAGCACTTCTATCACTTTTTTGGTTCTAGAAGTAAGTCTTGACACTAGCTAGGAAGGGGGAGGGGCAGTAAAAATATAAATAATTAGATGAATGAGAAATGAAACAATTCTACTTCTTTATAGGTTCTAGAATCTTATAAAGCAAGTTTAAAATGAATATGGACATTTATATTGCTGATGGAGAAAGACTGGGAAACTAAAGGCTTCTGCAAAGCTTTTAATTATCGATGGTTAGTTGCAGATAAGAAAAAAGGGGAGGGGGTAAAAAAAAATTACATTAGCAAGAAATATTGAATAATTCTATTTCTTTATAGTTTCTAGACTCTAATAAAGCAAGTTTAGAATCAATTTTGGCATCTATGTTGTGGATGGAGAAAGATTTAGTACCAAAAGGCTTCCGTTGTAAGTTTTATCGTCAATCATTAGTGGGGATTCTTTTTTTTTTTTTTAACGATCGATATCCGCGATTTTTTTAAAAGCGTATAATCCGTAATTTTTATATGTTGTCCGTGATTCCGTAATTGTTGCCGTAAATTCGTAATAATTACGGACAAATTGTAATAATTGGCACCTCTCTATATATATTAAAAGCAAAAACTGTTTTATTTATGAGACAAAAATTTTAAGTTAAAATACATTTAAAGATAAAAATACATATAAAAACAATTAAAAACTAGACATTTCGAAACCCGTCCGGGTTTTCTCATCAGTAATTACAACACAATATGCAAACATTATATGAATACTCAAGGAATTTAAAGGAGTACCGAATATTGAGGAGCCAGTGCGCTCATTGATAGTGTGGAGATGCTTGACAGTGTGCCAGCTCTCAAAGAAAATACGCGATTTATAATTATGAAAACCAGAATTTAGAATTTTTATATTATTGAAGTCAGGAATATGATCGGTTTCTATTGAATAGATTACAATTTTAGAATTTTGGTTGCAAATTTTAAAAGATCGTCTGTGCTCTTGTAGTCTAATTTTTGCTTTACGGCCAGTTTCACCTATATAAACATATTTGCAATTTTTACAAGGAATTAAATATATTACTCCAGTTAAATCCAGAGATGGGGTTATGGGTTTAAAGTTAAAAAGGACGTTTTTTAATTGTTTAATTGGCCGGAAAGCAGTATAAATATTATGTGGTTTAAGTAATTTAGAAATAAATTCTGAAGGAAAACCAAAATATGGCATAGAAATAATTGTTCTTATTAATTAATGAATTTTTCATTTGCATTGGAGTAGAGCGAGAAGTTGCAGGAGGAAACAAAGGAGAGGGGAAGCGGATAATTTTTTCACGAAAAATTCGTTTCAACCAATTAAGAGGGTAATCGTTATTTAATAAATCCTGAAAAATTCTTTTAATTCAGTTATGCAGTAACGAGACACTTTTTAAGTTGGAAATTAAAAGAATTTTTCAGGATTTAATAAATAACGATTACCCTCTTAATTGGTTAAAACGAATTTATCGTGAAAAAATTATCCGCTTCCCCTCTCCTTCGTTTCCTCCTGCAATTTCTCGCTCTACTCCAATACAAATGAAAAATTCATTAATTAATAAGAACAATTATATTTCTATGCCATATTTTGGTTTTCCTTCAGAATTTATTTCTTAATTACTTAAACCACATAATATTTATACTGCTTTCTGGCCAATTAAACAATTAAAAAACGTCCTTTTTAACTTTAAACCCATAACCCCTTCTTCGGATTTAACTGGTGTAATATATGTAATTCCTTGTAAAAATTGCAAATATGTTTATATAGGTGAAACTGGCTGTAAAGCAAAAATTAGACTACAAGAGCACAGACGATCTTTTAAAACTTGCAACCAAAATTCTATAATTATAATCCATTCAATGGAAACCGATCATATTCCTGACTTCGATAATATAAAAATTCTAAATTCTGGTTTTCATAATTATAAATCGTGTATTTTCCTTGAGAGCTGGCACACTGCCAAGCATCTCCACACTATCAATGAAGCATGCGCACTGGCTCCTCAATATTCGGTACTCCTTTAAATTCCTTGAGTATTCATATAATGTTTGCATATTGTGTTGTAATTACTGATTTTGAAACATCTAGTTTTTAATTGTTTTTATATGTATATTTATTTTTAAATGTATTTTAACTTAAAATTTTTGTCTCATAAATAAAACAGTTTTTGCTTTTAATTCATGAGATTACTTATCCATTTTAGTTATGTGGCGGACGGCACTGTTTATAGCAGAAATTATTTTATATATATGTAATACATGCAATAACTGATAAAAATTTAGTACATAAAATCTCTTATATTACAGTTGAACTTCCAAAATCTAGAAATCTCTAAAATCTGGACATTTTTCCGGTTTTAATTTTATTTTTAAAATAAGATTTTGCTGTACTGTATTTCCACATTTCTCGTGGAAAGCAGTTTAAAATCCTTTTAATTGAATACTGAATAAATAAATATAGTCATAATTTTACATATTTTTTATACTGCTTGATTGTTAGTTAAAGAATTATTTTTTTAAAAAAACAGGTAAATTAAAAACTGAAAAAAAAAAAAAAAAAAAGCCATTAAAGTAAAGCAGCTTTAAATTACTGAAAAGTTAAAAAAAAAAATCAACATAAAAATTATTTTGTTTCTATTGTTTTATTTCAGTATTTTTTTTAAGGTATTAGCAATTATTTAGCAGGCATCATCATTTGTCAATAACATTTTAGTTTAATGCATCTACATTTTACGAGTTTTATTATATTTCTATTTTATATTTTAATTTGCCAATTTGATTGCCTTTTACTTTCACTAGCATAAAAATTTAATTTTGTATGCTATTATAATATGTTAAAAAAATTACTTTTTAATAAATCTGTAAAATCTAGAAAATTAAAAAATCTGGAATTGTTGTGGTCCCGCCGATTCTGGATTTTCAAGGTTCAACTGTATTAAAATCTGTGAGCCTGTGTTAGCTTAGCTTATTTGTCTGTCATGCTGCCACTGAAACATAACAATCCCTGTCCCTAATCTTTGCACGAATTTCGGTCCAGTATCATCAGACGAGGAATTTATCATAGATGCTCGCTATCTAATTTGCTAAATGATGCAACCTTAATGAGCAGAGATATTAATTAAAACATTGATCCATTTCGATAAAAAATGATTGAGAATCTACCGCCATTGCTTAAAAATAGACATTTTAATGAATTTATAAAAGGAAAAAGGGGCGGAAAATTGGATATATCAGTCCTATTGTTCCAAATTAGGTACCAAATGAAAAGGGTGATTTTTCTGAATCCAGCAGATTAAGTGAACCACTTATCGGTCGGACAATTAGATTTTTTTAAATTAACTGAAGTATGAAATTCAGGTGGTAACACCTCATTTTAATCTAAAATGATAGCAAACGATTGTCTGGAAAAGTATCTTTATTTGTATTTTAACACTTCAGATGTTAGTTTCTATAACAATGATTTGAAATGTTCTGTTTTCACGTTTAAACAGAAATATTTTGGGTTTATCAGAATCTTGCTTACTTATTGAGACGACTGTCCATGTATGACTTTTGAAAATTCTAATTCTACCATTATTTTATAACTTTTTTTTTTTCAGAAATTCTATTATTAGATAAAATGAAGATTATTGTCTAAAAGTATTGGGATAAAATACATAAACTTACATTCATTGTCAGATATCAATTAAGCAATAATAAGTTACAAAAATAATAAATTATTTGATCCTATTACCAAAAGTAGTGTAGTACGAAGTAATCTATTACTTAAAATTAACTGTTAAAAATACTTCCATTCCTTCTAGTATTAAGCTGGGCGGATTTTAAAGGATCTATTATTATAATACACTTAAATTACAAAATTATTTTAATATTTACCATTTGTATCACTCCTTGGCTCAAATAAATCCTTCCATACACCAATAATATTGGCTATTAGAATATGAGCTCTTTTATGCTGCTCTATTATGAGATCACACGCCAATCTAAGAGGCATATCTTCACAGTTTCTAAGTCGACACAACTGAGTATAAATTCGACACAAGGTACCCAGTCCTGTTTTAGAGATTGTTTTTTTATCAAGAATTAAACAGTGCAGAGTGGTAGAAGCTAATTTTATCAGTTTTTCAAGATGAATTTTCTCTTTTTGCTCAATTTCTATCAAGGCTTTTGCAATACAAATTTCTGCAGGACGGGAAAAAATTGAAATATCTTTATCAGTTGGATAAGATAACAAGGGATTTGATCTTGAGGAACTTAAAAAGCTGAATATCTGATATAGTGCTGAAGTAGTATTCGGAGCATTTGAAGGATTTAGAACAGCATTTATTAAAATATTCCGTAATATTTTGTGGCTTGGATGTTTTTCTGGAAATTTCATGTTACTGATTTCACCTAAAGCTCTTTCAATGGTAACATTATTAGATATAAATTGTTCTTCACTAGAATTCTTAGATTTTTTATTCTTATCATCTGGTGATGCAGATCCCTTTCTTTTCTTTGGTGTGATTTTTATATGCCCTTTGATTTCAATGGATAGATTTTGATAATCATCATCATCAATATTATGATTTTTTGATGAAGAATTCCTAAGCTGTTTCTTTTTGTTGAACAATATGCTTTCATTACTTTCACTAATAGTAGATTCAGCTGCTTCATCAGATTCATTATGAATTTCTATATCATCAACAATCACTATTTTTTCATTTTTATGTGCAATAGGCATATCGGAATCCTTTCTTCTCTTTGGTGAGGTTTTTAAAGGTTTTTTATTTTCAATGGATAGATTTTTATTATAGTTATCATCATCATCATCAACAGAATAATTTTTTAATGAAGGATGTCTAAGCCGTTTCTTTTTATTGAACAGTATGCTTTCATCTTTTTCACTGGCAGTAGATTCAACTACTTCCCTAGATTCATTATAAATTTCAACATCATCAAAAATCCCTGTTTTTTCATTTTTATTTACAATTGGTAAATCACCATCTTTTTTTCTCTTTGGTATGATTTTTAAAGGTCTTTTACTTTCAATAGATTGATTTTGATTACAATCATCATCATCACCAACAACAGAATGACTTTTTGATGAAGAATGCCTACGGTGTTTCTTTTTATTAAACAGTATACTTTCATCTTTTTCACGAGCAGTAGATTCAACTGTTTCACCAGATTCATTATGAATTTCTATATTATCAACAATCACTATTTTTTTATTTTTATTTACAATAGGTATATCAGAATCCTTTCTTCTCTTTGGTGAGGCTATTAAAGTTTTTTTACTTTCAATGGACAGATTTTTATTACAGTCATCATCATCAACAACAGAATGATTTTTTGATGAAGAATGTCTAAGCCGTTTCTTTTTATTGAGCAGTATGCTTTCATCTTTTTCACTGGCAGTAGATTCATTATGAATTTCAACATCATCAAAAACTCCTGTTTTTTCATTTTTATTTACAATAGGTAAATCACAATCTTTTTTTCTCTTTGGTATGATTTTTAAAGGTCTTTTATTTTCAATAGACTGATTTTGATTACAATCATCATCATCACCAACAACAGAATGACTTTTTGATGAAGAACGCCTAAGGTGTTTCTTTTTATTAAACAGTATGCTTTCATCTTTTTCACGAGCAGTAGATTCAACTGTTTCACCAGATTCATTATGAATTTCTATATTATCAACAATCACTATTTTTTCATTTTTATTTACAATAGGCATATCAGAATCCTTTCTTCTTCTTGGTGAGGCTTTTAAAGGTTTTTTACTTTCAATGGACAAATTTTTATTACAGTCATCATCAACAGAATGATTTTCTGATGAAGAATGTCTAAGCAGTTTCTTTTTATTGAGCAGTACGCTTTCATCTTTTTCACTGGCAGTAGATTCAACTACTTCACTAGATTCATTATGAATTTCAATATTGTCAAAAATCCCCGTTTTTTCATTTTTATTTGCAATAGGTATATCACAATCTTTTTTTCTCTTTGGTGTGATTTTTAAAGGTCTTTTACTTTCAATAGATGGGTTTTGATTACAATCATCATCACCAACAACAGAATGATTTTTTGATGAAGAATGCCTAAGGTGTTTCTTTTTATTAAACAGTATGCTTTCACCTTTTTCACGAGCAGTAGTCTCAACTGCTTTACTAGATTCATTATGAATTTCTATATCGTCAAAAATCACTGTTTTTTCATTCTCATTTACATTAGGCACATCAGAATCTTTTCTTCTCGTTGGTGTGGTTTTTACAGATCTTTTACTTTCAACTGGTACAATTGCTTTTTTTATATTTTTTTTTGAAGAATTTTCTGAGGCAGCAATAGAAGACTTATTATTTTTAATATTTAGTTCATTATCAAAATCTTGATCACCATCACTCTCAATAAAACGATTTTTTGATGAAGAATGCCTGAGCCATTTTTTTTTATTGAGCATGCTTTTATTATTTTTACAATCAGGGGATTCAGTTGTTTCACTTGATTCATTATGAATCTCTACTTTAACAACACTCACTGGCTGAGTTTTTTCATCCATTTTTATATTAGATGTATGAGAATCTTTTTTTCTTTTTGGTGTAGTTTTCACAGGTTTTTTAATTTCCATACAAACTATTGGACTTTCCTTTACTTCAGATATATTAGGTGTGTCAGAATTCTTTTCTTTCTTTGCTGCAGTTTTTACAGGTCTTTTTTTTTCAATATTTAATTCCTTTTCAAAATTTTGATTACAATAATCTTTATCAGTAGAATGATTTTTTGATGAAGAATGCCTAAGTCGTTTCTCTTTATTGAACAATATGCTTTTATTATTTTTAGGATCAAGGTATTCAGTTGTTACACTTGATTCATTATGAATCTCTATTTTAGCCGCACTCATTGGCTGAGTTTTTTCATGTATTTTCATATTAGATGTATCAGAATCCTTGTTACTCCTCGGTGTAAATTCCGTCCAAACTATTGGACGTTCTAATTCTTCAGAGGAATTTTTTGATGAAGCAGCAGAAATTTTATTTTTCTGATTTTTGATATTTAGCTTAACATTTGAATTTTGATTACAATCTTTTTCATCAGCATTGCCTGGGTTTTGTTTTGATAAAGAATGTCTAGACCTTTTAGAAGGCAAAATATTTTTACTGTTTTCATAATTAGTAGATTCAGTTATTCCACTTGATTCATTAAGATTTTCCTTACTCACTTTAATCACTGGCTTTGAATTTTCCTGCTCATTTA
Source organism: Salticus scenicus (assembly GCA_963930645.1). NCBI lineage: Eukaryota > Metazoa > Arthropoda > Arachnida > Araneae > Salticidae > Salticus > Salticus scenicus. Next base: position 171,497,015 of record OZ005652.1, on the reverse strand, counting down.
TATTAGGTGTATCAGAAATTTCTTCCTCCTTTGGATTAGATTTTACAGAGCTTTTAAATTCTATGCACACAGGTGTTTTATTTTTGTGTTCTTCACAGGGATTTTCTGATGCAGCAATAAAAGAATTACTCTTATTATTTTCAATATTTAGTTCATCATCAACAAAATAAATTTTTGATGAAGAACGCCTAGGCCGTTTCTTTTTATTGAACGGTATAATTTTATTATTTTCATAATCAGGGGATTCAGTTATCTCGTTTGATTCATTATGAATCTCTACTTTAACAATATTCACTGGCTGAGTTTTTTTATCAATTTTTATATTCGGCGTAACAGAATTCTTTTTTCTTCTTGGTGTAGTTTTTACAGGTTTTTTAAATTCCGTCCAAACTATTGGTCTTTCCTTTCCGTCAGCAGAATTTTCTGATGCAGCAGTAGAAGCTTTGATTTCTAGATTTTCATTATTAAGGACAACATCCAACTTTTGATCACAATCTTCTGCATCAGCAATGTCTGACTGACATTTTGATGAAGAACGCATAAATCTTTTAATTTTAGAGGGTGATATACTTTTATTATTGTCACCATAAGTAGATTCAGTAATTTCACTTGATTCATTATGATTTTCCTCACTCACATTAACTACTGGCTTAAATTTTGCATGCTCATTTATATCAGGGATTTCGGGATTCTTTCTTGTACCTAGTGTAGTTTCTTTAAGTCTTGTAATTACAACAATAGGAGACTTAGGCTGTTCCTCTTTATTGAATAATATGCTTTTATTTTCACCATTATTGGATTCAGTTGTTTCACTCGATTCATTATGAATTCCTACACTCTTAACAAACACTGGCTTATTTTTTTCATGCTCATTTACATTAGACGTGTCAGAATTTTTCTCTCTCTTTGGTGCATATTTTACAGGTTTTTCAGTCAAAGGGACTGTTTTACTTTTAATTTTTACAATGGAATTTTCTGATGCAACAGTAGTAGTTTTATTTTGCTGGTTATCAATATTAATTTTAGTATCCAAATTTTGATTACAATCTTCTTTATAAGCAATATCTGAGTGCTGTTTAGAAGAAGGATGCCTTGACTCTTTTTTTATATAGGGCAATGTACTTTCATTATTTTCACCATTAATACATGCAGATTTTTCACTTGATTCTTTATGACATTCTTTAGTCTCACCGGCCACTAGCTCAGATTTTTCAAGCTTATTTATATCAAGTGTTTCAGAGTTCTTTCTCTTTTCTGACGTGGTTTCGTCAAGTTTTTCAATTACAACGTCAGGAGTTTTATTTCCATGACTTTCAATACTTGGCATATTATCAGAATTTTTATTACAATCTTTATCAGCAACAGAGTTGTGTTTTGATGAACATGGCCTAGACATTTTGTTTGGATTGAGCAATATACTTTTAATATTTTCATCATCAATGGACTGAATTGTTCCATGTAATTCATCATGACTTTCCATACTTTGAACATCTACTGGCTTAGATTTTTCATGCTTATTTATATTAGATGTTCCGGAATGTTTTATTTTTTCAGACATAGTTTCTTCAAGTCTTTTAAATTCAACAGATTCAATCCTGTCACTTTTAGTTTCTCCAGAGGAAGTTTTTGATGTAGCAGTAAGTGTTTTGATTTCATGATTTTGAATATTTTGTCGAATATCAGAATTTTTATTGCACTCTTTAACATTAGCAACAGCATGATTTTTTGAAGACGAATGCCCAGGCTTTTTTATTTTATTGAGTAATGTGATTTTATTATTTTCATCATCAATGGATTCAGTTATTTCACTTGATACATTATGGTTTTCCATATTCTCAACAACTACTGGCTCAGATTTTTCACACTTATTCAAATCAAGTGTTTCTGAATTATATTTTTCTGGTGAGGTTTTCTCAAGACTTTTAAGTTCAACAGGTAGAGTTTCATCAATGGAATTTTTTGATGCAGCAGTATAAATCATATTTTTATGAATTTCAATATTTGGACCAATATCAAAACTTTGGATATTATTTTTTGATGAAGGATGCTCAGACCTTTCTTTTTCATTCAGCAATATTTTATTATTATTTTCAACCAAGAATTGAATCTCTGGCTTAAACTTTTCATTCTGATTTACATTAATAATTTCCTGATTCTTTATTTTTTCATGGGTTTTAAAAGATTTTTCAATTTTAACAGGTAAAGTTGTTCTATTTACATTTTTTGTAGGGCAATTTTCTAATGTGGCCCTATGAGTTTCATTCTTTTCACCATTTAGCCTAACATCAAAATTCTGATTACAATCATCATTAATTATAATCGTGCTATTTTTTGTTGAAAACTGCCATGGCTCTTTTTTTTTACTGAGCTCAGTAGGTTGAGTTGTTTTACTTGATTCATTATGATTTCTTATGTTTTTAACAGTTACAGAATTAGATTTTTCATCAGGTTCCTTTACAATAGGTGTTTCAGAATTCTTTATTTTTTCTGGTGTAGTTTTTACAAGTCTTTCAATTTCAACAGATAGAGCTGCTGTTTCTTTTATATTTTTTTCAGAGGATTTTTTTGGTGCAATACTAGCATTCTTATCACTTTGAATATTTAACCCAAAGTCAAAACTTTTATTATAATTCTCACTATCAGCAATAACATCAGCACCATTATGGTAATTTTCTAAGGAAGAATGGTCAAGATTTTTCTTTTTATTGAGTACAATGCTTGCATTATCACCACCATTAAAAGACTGAATTTCAGATGATTTATTATGGATTTCCGTATTCCTAACAGTCATCGGCAAATGAGATTCAATTTTTCTGATGTTAGGTTTGTTACGAATATCATGATTATTTAATGTCTTAGTTGTATTTTCATTAGAATTATTGCATAAGCTTGATACAAGTACTTGACTGTCATAACTTTTTGGTTCTAAACTTTGAGAAGCAGGATTATTATCATGGATAACATCTGACACCTGCTCTTTTACAGTTAAATCAGAATTACTTTGTTTATTAGACGTATCGTTCTTTTTTAGATCAATCGTCAAATTTAATTGTCCATTTCTGATTTCCTTGATAGCTATGTGTGGGCTATTATCCTTTTTTCTATTTATTTTACCAGTTTTACAGTCTATTTCTACAGAGACACATGAAGAAAGATGATTTGCCCATTTACCAGTTTTGTTTCCTGATAAAAACTCTGCAGCAGCATTATAAAGTGATAGTACAGAATTTCTACTCTCTTCTTCCGAAGGCAAAATAATATCATCATTAACATCAGTATTATGTTTAGATGATTGTTCTGGAAAAGTCAATACGAATTCTGTAAATTTATTTTCTAGATTAATGACAGAATTCAGAATACTGTTTCCTCGATGAGAAATTTTAAAAGAATTATTTTCATAGGCAGAACTTATATAATGCAAATTTGGAGAATCACTATTTTGAGTTTGCTCTTCAATATGAGGTTCAAAATCCACTGATGTTTCATAAGACAATTTGTTTTTCACATGTTCATTTGACTGTAGTTTTAACATATTTTCAGGCATGTTCTCAGAAAAAGTCTTAGAATGTGCATAACTTTCTTTCTTTTCAATGCTATCAGAATGTGGGCAATGTTCATCAAATGGCAATTTATCTTCAATTTCCAAGGCATCAGAACATACCAAATCTTTTTTATAAGGAGCCTTATTAGGAATATATGAATTATTAACGGTACTATTTGGTGTTATTTCCCCACTCTTCTGCTTGCCTTCATATAATGTAATTTCTTGCAGGGATATACAAGAATCTTCAGTGCCATCTAAAAAGGAAAAATATAAATAAAATATACAAGGTATATAGTTATATAAACAATTAAAAAAATATCAAAATTAACAAAAATGAAATCAAAAATACATGTTTACTCCAAATGTTATTACTGACAAACTTATCTTGCTCACGCTATCTTGAAGAAACTCTTTCTAACATATAATAATTTAAAGACTATCTAAATTGGATCTTCTGCACTAGAGTTTTATTTCTGAAAGGCATTAACAGAAATCATTAGAGTATCTACAATGCTTAGAAGCTCACACAATTTTAAATTCAAATATGGCAAAATTCAATATTAAATCAATATAGTCCATTAAGTTGAGTTGAATTATAATAAAATCCATAAGAATAAAAAAATTCATAATAAAACTCTTTACTATTGTTTGCAAAAATTATAATAACAAACAACTATTAATTCTACCTTTATTAAAAGAAAGATGAAGTCAAACTAGATAAACTTATGACTTTAGTCTGTGCCCATTGATTTGCAAAGCAAAATTTTCATGTAACGAAGTTATGGTTCCTTAAATTAGACTAAGAAAAACACTACTTTCTCAATATGCTGAGATTGGCAATTTTTGTTGAAGGGTCATTTCCATGTCAAATCAACAAAGCAAAAAACCTCAAAATGTTTGACCTTGAAATGAAAAATTTAAAATATATGTGCATGTGATGTATCATTTGAAAGCCTGTATTAAAAACTTTCTAGTGATATCAAATTTATGCCTCTAAGTCAATTTGGTAACAAAATATGGGTAGATTTGTAATACAAGAATTTTGAAAATTTGCACTTTTTACCCATTTTTGCAGCCCTGTATATAAAAAAAACTAAAAGATAGGGACTTATTAATTGGTATACATCCATTTCTCTATAGAACAAATAAATGAGTCCAATTTCATAGGAATCTGAGGGGGGTCAGGTTAAAAATGCTACTTTTTTTCGTTGATTTGACATGGAATGACCCTGACGACAAATCCTCAAAGTATCAGTTTTACCAGACACATAATATGAGAAAAATCTGTCCTATGATTCAAAGCTTTTGTATTCTTGGTGGTTCTTGACTCTAGCAATGTACATATATATATATATATATATATATTTTTTTTTCCCCAACTCAAAAATATTCATAATAATAATTTATCTTTAGTGTCTTAAATTTCGTACTAATTAGCCATTCTCACACTTTATTATCAAAAGGTTCCTCCACTTAACGCTTCATTTATAATACTTTTCTTAATACCTATATTATTAATAAAGAAGTTGTCTGTCTGCACCACTGTAAGCTTTGCGACCATGTATCATGTAGCTACAAAAATTGACAGGTGCAAAAATTGGTGAGTAGGGGGGAAAACTGGGGGGAAAAACACATATATAGTGGGTATTCAAATTATTTGAACTTTTTTTTTTTTTATATATTCTATTTAAAAAAAAAAAAAAAAAAAAAAAAAAACTGAATGAAATGGCCTTAATTTATAAACTTACATTTTCCACAATCGATTTCATCATGAGTGCAATTAGGGAACCAACCACAAATTGAAGAAAAACACAGATACAATGGATCAGCTTTACCATAAAAAGCTACAAATGACTTGTAACTTTGACTTTTGTAAATTACTTGTAACTTTGACTTGGAAATATCTGTATAGCAGCACCACCTGCTCACCCATTGGCACTGAGACTTAACAGCACTCCAGGAACCAGAAATGTATATTGCCCACATATATACATGAAAAATTAGTAATTTACTTTTGTCGCATACAAAAATCACAACATAGAAGACTGCAAATTATACCCTTTTTATTAAATTCCCCCGGCGGTGCATTTATTCTAGAATCAGCACTATATACAGGGTGTCTATTGACTTGATAGAAAAAAAATTCATGATCTCAAAAAAATTTTCAGGACCTTTTTTTATCAACATATCCACCTTTCTTTTTAAATTAACTTATTCATTTTCTTTCTCCCTTTTTTTTTTTTTTTTTTTTTTTTTACAGATATATCACTCTGGTTTATTTTTAAAATTATTGTTTAACAACAGTATTAGTTGTTAAAAAAAAAAAAAAACTGGATTTTTTTTTTTTTTTTTTTTTTTAATTAACAATCTAAGGAAATTGTAATGGAAATCAATCTAAAACAGACACATCATATAACTACTGATTAAAAAAATATTTTGAGCATACATATATTTTAGAAAATTTAAATGCTAACAAGGAAACATTCAAAAAGTGTCGCCTTCAAAAAATATTGAAAAAATATATGTGATTCTACTTTTCATAAAACATCAGAAAGTGAAAAAATTATCGGCTGAAATGAATTACAGTGACCACAAAAAATTATCAAAATTAAGCATTTTTGGCAATTTAGTGCTGCTAGGCGATAAGTTTGATAGCACCGAAATTGTCGTGTACAAACAGAACCGTGTTTTACTTCTCCACTAAGTACTCAAAATCAATCGCCTAACAGTGTGAAATTGCCAAATATGCTTAATTTTGATAATTCTTTATGATCGCTGTAATTCATTTCAGCCAATAATTTTTTCACTTTCTGGTGTTTTATGAAGAGTAGAATCACATATATTTTTTTTCAATATTATTTGAACACGACAACTTTTGAATGTTTCCTTGTAAGAAAAAAAAAATAATAATTCAAAGATTTTTATTTTTAGGAAATCACAAATTTTAAGAACGCACATATTAGAAACATATCTTATAATAATTCCTTTTTTTTTTTGCAACAAAAGTTAGAATGCTTGTAGATTTTCATAGAAGACAATTTTGTCATTTAAAGATATAATTGATTATACTAGATTTATAATCATGCTTATATATTTATGCTACTAAATAATAACCTGAAAATCGACCTGAGCTCACGATAGAGAATTTTAATGACCCACACCCAACTCAAAACCTAAAATTAATAAATTCATCTAAAAATCTTGTAATTTAAGTTATAAAGTAAATTTGTATTGCTATACAATTGGTAAATAATTTAAAATGTAATTACTAATGCACCAAGTTAAAAGGTTTAAAATCTGAAAAATGAATAAATAATTTTTAACCATTTAGGTGTGTGTACAAAAAGTGTACAAAATGTGCTTCAAGTTTAAGTACAAAACTTTGAATAAACACCATAAAATGCAATAAACTTGCAACAATTGTTTCAGGTTGAAAAAACACAACCATTCATTAGACGAACAAATTGGGCACAAGTGCTACAAGCAAAGCGACAATTCAACAAAGGGTGCATTGCCAAATTATGTTTTTGCCCGTTAAAGAAATTATTTTGAAAGATATTCTCAAGTCGACCCGACTCGTAGAAAAAATAATTCAATCAACTCAACTCGAACCGCAAGAGAAAAAAATTGTTTGACCCGACCGGTGAAATTGGATTACCTGAACCAATATGTGACTCAAACCGACAGTCAAATTTCATGACCTATTGCTGAATTTCATGACCCAATGTTGATTTTCATGACTTTCATGACCTAGTAGACACCCTGATTATAGGCTCAAATAATTTAAAGTGTGATAGCATCTGAATTCCTTATGCAATTCAGCTGAAAGTTTATATACATATTGTAGGTGTCACCGTCGAATGAACTGAATAGATTTATTTTGGTAAATGCACTCATAGTTTTTTTACAGGGACACAACGAAAAATTCTGTGACATTATGTCGTATAGTCCGAAATTATTTAATATGTGATTGTGTCTAAATGCTTCATTCGGTTGAGCTTTAAATTTATAGGTCTATGTCACACAAGCTGTATACATTTTGGTGAATCTAGCACCATTAGTTCTTTTACAGAGATACACAAAAGAATTTGGATACATTCCTTTCTGTTAAACAATATACTATTAGGGAGAAAATAATCAAACACTTATTATAATTTTCTCGTTTGCTTATTTAATAATGACTTCTCTTACTTTATTTTATTTAAACAGTGAATTACTTAATGTTCAGAAATTCCAGTGGAGTCACTTAACATTTTTACTATTTCTCTTAAAGTCTTTGCATGTTTACGAAATTGATTACTGTAAAATCCCGATTATAAGCCCCCCCCCTCGAAAATAAGCCCCCTCTCCACTTGTAGGCAATTTTGGATTTTATGCATAATCCTAAAAATAGCCCCCTTTCCAGTTTTTCATTTTCAGTAAAAAATTATTTTCTGAAATCTTATGTATATTTAATTACCGTATATTTCCGTGTATAAGCCGAGAATTTTTGGAAATTTTTCGGAAGCTGAATTATGGGGGTCGGCTAATACACGGATCCACATTTCTAGCAAAAAACGTATGTTAGAAACAATGATTGAATACATATATTTTAAGCTTAAAAACTATGTATAAAGTAAAATAGTGATATTAAACCTTATTTTTAAATAATTATCACACATAAACTCTTAAATTAACAATTTTAAATTTATTTCTAGAGCAACTCGATGTAATCACGTGTTTATTTCTTTTTTTCCACGATAAAGCATTTTTCGCCAAAGGTCACATTTACGGCCATTTTTGTTTTTCTGTTTCAATGATAGATGGCAGCACCAAACAATTTTTTCTACTACCATGAATGATTTCAATTCTAATTTTTTTTTTTTTGTTTGTTTTTTGTTTAAGCATATTTTAATACAGTATTTTTGTGGAATTTTGTATTTCTTTATTTTATGTTTCAGCTTCAGCATATAAGATATCTAGCAATAGTAAAAAGAAACATTTCCAAATCGAAATGCATATAAGCTAATTCCTATATTTTATTTCTAATTTCTGCCAATAGATGGCTGTACCAATCAATTTTTAGTTGAGCGATTCAGAAAAATGTAAATAACGAGACAACGACAGTGATTTTGAAAATTAATCGGAAATTATTGAAAACAACAAAATTTCTACTGAAAATTTAATTGCTGCATTAGATAATAAAATAAAAAGATTTAAACAAAGAAACTTTATCACTGAACATGAGTTAATGTCATTGCAATTGCACAGAAACCTAAATTAAAGCAAAAAACATAACTAGAAATGTTTAAAGATTTTTATAACAAAAATATGAATTTATATTGTTTTTTAATAACTTAATATATTTTAAAAGTAAATGATTTGTGTAAATATTATTAAACTAAATATAACAATATTTTACTCAAACTTAACTTAAAATATACTCTCTAAGGTAAGTAATAAGACATTTTATTTCTTTAAGCATGGTGATTTCTTTGCTAATTTGAGTTCAAAATATGCCCGCCCTCCGTGTAACAAAACAAAAATTCTTTTTATTTACATTTAGATTATCTTGAAAGTTTTATAGATTGGCAATATTTTCGCCGTTTTAGCGATATACTCGAACTTTAAAAGAATTTTTTTTCAATTTGGCTTATACACGGGTTTTCAATTTTAGGCAAATTTCTGCAGGGAAAAACGTATACTCGGCTTATATACGGATCGGCTTATATTCGGAAATATACGGTATTTTAAATAAATGTATTCTTTTAAAATATTTTTTTACCACAAAATTTATTAACTCCTTTCTTCTCCTTCTGTTTTAACAAAATAACAATGAGGTGAGAATGAGAACTATGAAATAAGTATAGATCTATATTGAAATTGTAAACCTATTTTCTGATAGATGGCAGCACCAGTCTTAATTCCAGAAAATGTTCCTACAGGCTTCCTCAATATACATAAAAAAAAAACTGAATCTATAAGTAAACTTTTCTTTATTTACTTTTCATATACTAAAGAATAGAGTTATTTTTACTTATTTAATAAAGGTTACAAAAAATATATATTAGCTTTTCTTTTAACTTAATTATTTTAATTAAAAAGATTGATATCATATTTTTGTAAAATGTTATGTTTAACAATAATATATAAAATGAGTTTTATGCATTTAATATTCAATTAAATATATACTCAAATAAATTTATAAACACTAAATTAATTGTTTGATAACCTTTCAAGATTTACCTTGCCTTTACTTTACACCAAAATTAGTCTAATTTTTTTTTTAATTAGTCTTTCATATTAACCATATGAAAAAATTAATTAAAATTATCAATTTAAATTAATAATAAAATAATTTTAAATTAATAATTTAAGATTTATTTCTACATTCAATTCTGGATTAGATAATAAATATTAGTTTTATTCACTGGTGGTAGATGGCGCCACCACAACTTAAAAAAAAAAAAGAAATTTCTAATAATCCTAATTATAAGCCCCTCCCTACTTTTTACTGTTTTTGCATTTGAAAAACGGGGGGCTTATAATCGGGATTTTTAAGGTATAAATACATATTATATATACATTAAATTTTCTATTTGGAAAAAAAAAATTAATTTTTATTTTTTTTTCATTTGGAATTTCTATTACCAATTAATTTTTTACAAAATTAAAATAAGAATAAAATAAGAATGACATGTTGGTATTGCAAATAAAATTTTATATAGAAATGAAAGCTTTGCTTTGAAAGGACTTGCTGACATAAATTGATACAAACATTCAATCTACATTTATTTATTTTAACCTAGTATAGAAATGTTAAATAGGATATTTCCATGTTAAGTACAAAGTGACAAAGAAACAACATAAATTACTTTTAAGATTACAATCATCTATGTATTAATCAATCATGTTGATTGTGAAAAACTGTAATATTGAAAATAGCCTTTTTCGAGAGGATAGGGGTATTGGGGGTTAAGTTATTCCTCATTTTTAACTGTCAACATTATGTACTGAGGATAACTCAACATTATATATGAAATCTTTTTCTGGCTATGACCATGTCTATTTCTTTTGTTTTTAAAGATTTAGATATAATATTAAATAACTGTTTTTATTTTTTCTATCTTGATATCCAATATGATAATGTTATAATAGTCCACAACAGATTTACTTTATTATACATAACTTTATTATATATACATTTATTATACATAACTAATGTAATCAGCATTTTCTTTATGATTTCTTTTATTGATCATGATTAGAATGAAATTACACTTTTCATTAAACAAATTATTAAATTTTAATAAAATATTCCTTTTGCTAAAATTGCTAACTCAAAGTTAAAAGTACAATTTATTGCTTTAACAGAATAATTTTATGCATTCAACACGTACAGTTGAATGGATTTTATTTTATCCAGTTTCATGTGGTTTTTTTCCGGTTTTGTCCAGTGTCCCGGACTTTTGACAAAAAAAAAGTGGAAAAAATAACAATTCTGCAACCAATATACTTTTTCGCATTGTCGCGATCCTAGGAATTCAAATATAAAATAAAAATTACCATTGAAAAAAAATCAAAGTTGGTGTGCATTTTAATATGTAGATGACCCCTAATTCAAAATTTCACTTCATTTTCTGAAACTACTCACAATTCCCCGTCAAATGATACCAATCTATTATATTTTTGTGTATTGATTAGCAATTTTTTTTTTTTCCTCCAACTGTACATTTATTTGTAATATAAACATAAATACAAAACATCCTGTTCTTATCACTTTTTACTTACAGTGGTCTAACCATTTATATAATAAAATAGGAGCTTTAAATTCCTTAGGGCTGAAAACCCCTCTTATGGATCCTCATCTTTTGGTTATAATGTACACTATATATTACTACACAGAACAAAAGAATTCTGTTAAAGACTGTAAAAAAAGAATTTTCGTAAAAAGTTCATTAATAGACTTAGTAATTTTTTTTTAGTTGTGCAAAAATAACAGAAAATAAAATAAAAATAGACTAAAGATAACAGAACAAAGAATATTTACTTTCAGGACTTTTCCTGTGATCCCTAGAAGAAAAAAAAGCATATTTAAATGAAAATATTCACAAGTAAAGATAAAAAATAAAAGAGAAAAAGTATGAGAAAAACTAACTCCCAAAAAATATTGAAAAGAATCCCTATCATTATTCATTAAATACACATTTATAAATTTTATTTTCACGTTCAGAAAATTCATGACTGTTACATCATGTCTCGTTTTTCAAAAACTGATTTTTTAAGCTTTTTAATATTTTATTTCTAAGCTGTAAAAGGTATAGGCCTTTAAAGAAACAATCTCCATAGACTTGCTGATATTTCAGGAAAGTTTTTGTTGCACCGTGCATGTCCAAGTCTGAAACACAAACTGATAGCACAGTGTTTCTTAAAGTTGAAGTAAAAATTTCAATCAATGTTATACAGGGTGGCTGCAGAAACTCAGAAAAAAACTCCCTGATATTTTCATGACTAATTTTGACAAATTTCCATGATTTCCGTTATCTATTACAGGGTTCGCGCTAAGGAAAAAAAATGAGTGGGATTCTCCCACTCTAACAAAAAAATTAAGTGGGATTTTCAAAATTTAAGTGAGATTTTTGAAATTTAAGTCAGTAAGTAATTACATTTTACAGAAAAAAAGTATTTTCAAGAAATATGCAAATTACAGACATGTGATTGCTAAAATTAGAAATTAGCTGAAAAATTTTCGCTAATATGATTGGTTGAATGATTAGTTGAATATTGATAAAGTCACTTTCAATAAACTGATGACAATTATAAATATAGTTTTTGTCTACATTAAGCATTTTCAGAATTTTCTCATTAGCATAAAAAAAAAAAATTCTTCAATATATCTGCAATAACATAAAATCCACATAAAATCTTATTAAAATTTTACACCAAGAGAAAAACAAAATTTTCAAACAAATATAGAATATGATTTTTATGTATGTACATTAATCATTCATATAAAAGTAGCAGTAGCTAATTATTAGTTTCAAACATACATAAAACCAACTGAGTATTAATTTTCTTATATTGATTTGGAAAAAAATTTCTTAATCTATTCTTCATTTCCCCCTTGTTTACAAATTTGGTATAGATATGACACCCCATAAAGATTTAATTTAATTGAGAAAAAATAAATAGATTCATTAAGTTCAGCACTAAAGGTCTAAAAATAATTACATATGTCAGAAATATTGAGCACTTCCATTGCTTTATAGTTTCTAGAATTGATCATCGATCACATTCTGGATTCTGGAGATAGGGATAGAGGGGGAGTTAAAAATAATTACAGAGTAAGAAATATTAAACTCTTTCAATTCTACTTCTAGAATCTAATAAAGCAAGTTTAAAATGAATATTATAAATATAATTTATGTTGAAGATGGGTAAAGATTGGGAAACAAGACTTCTGCAGAACATTGATTGCTGATCACTAGATGGAGATAAATAAAAGGGGAGGTGGGAAAAAAATAATTACATGAGCAAGAAATATTTAACAATTGTATTTCTTTACAGGTTCTAGAAACTCATAAAGCAAGTTTGAAATGGATATTAACATTTATGTTGTGGATGGAGAAAGATTAGGAATCGGAAGCTTTTGTAGAACATTTGATTGCCGATTGTTCCCTTTTTATTTATTTATTTATTAACAAACGATATCCGCGATTTTTTTAAAAACGGAAAAAATAAATTCGCGGAGTTCATTGAATTAGATTTAAAAAAAAAAAAAATCGCGGGAAAATAAGTGCGGGAAAAGCGCACCTATGAAATTTTTTTAAGTGGGATTTCTTTTAATATTGCGCGATTCCCGCGATCCCGCGCGAACCCTGTATTATATACATTCCATAACTTTGTGTAACATGTTCGCTAAACCACTACAATTAAAAAAAAAAAAAAACTATACTGATGGGTAAAAATATCTCAATATTTTTATTCAGAGTTGTTGATTTTTTTGATTTTTTTCAAAAAAAAAAAAAAAAAAAAAAAAAAAATCGATTTTTTTGATTTAAATCTGATTTTTTTAATTTAAATCAAGATTTATTTGATTTTAATGATTTTTATTATGTAATCATACAATATTGCACAATATTTGTATTTTATCATGTGTATATGTGTCTCTCTCTCTCTCTCTATATATATATATATATATATATGCACAATATACACACTATCAATTATTTTACTTAAACTATAAAAATATAAACAGTATTCTATTCCTATAGAAAAAATCCATGTAGGCATTTATTACCAATACTTTTATTCAGTAGTAAGTGTATCGTAGTAAGTGTCTTCGTAGTAAGTGTAATTTTATGGCAATCATAAATGCGGTAGTATGAGCCACTCAATTGTAACTTTGACTTTGTCGCTACAAATAAAGTAAAATCTTACCCACAATATTGAACATGTAAAATAACTTTGGAAAAGGATAATTTAATTGGAAAAATGACATAAAACTGAAGCAATGGATTAAGAAAAAGAAATTGTTACTCATAGTTTCTTATCAAAATAAAAAGAATAGGGAATTAAAGAGGAAAAAAAGTTATATCCTAAAGAATTCTTTCTTAAGTTTAACAAATATCATTTGAATCAAGAAATTTTTTTCATACTTTACCCATTAATAGAATTCACATTTTCATTACTGTCTTAATACTTTCACTTATTCTTTTATCTTTTCTTATATTTCAGAGGTATGTTCAGAGGCAAACCTGGGTCCATTAAAGGACCTTTCACTTTATATCTTAAAACAGGACACTTCACAAAATTATTTATCCCAAAACAGGACCCTTCGAAATTTTTTTATTATAAAACAGGACCACTCACAAGTTATTTTAACCTAAAAAAGAACCCTTCACAAAATTTTTCTCCTTAGACCTTTGATAAATCTCTCATTTTCAAAATGAATCTTCAGTGGAACGAATGTAGACTACATGAATAATCGGACGTTTTTGTTGTATTTCTCCCAAAAAGCTGATACTCAATTTCTAATTGATAAAGGACTTCTGTGCATATGTGTGAGTTTAGTTCTATAAAACTGAACTGTCATTCTCAAAAATGAAACCTTAATTGTAATTTTATTTTGCAAAATTACATTTTTCACAATTTCACAAAAAGAAGACCCTAGCCGAAAAGTTTGTGAAGAACTTTATTTTCACACTAAATTTAGATTTACAAAATTATGTGTAGAAATTTTCACAATATCACAATGACGCTGTTTGAAAAGTCTGGACAGACCCCTGTATTTAGAGGGTACAATTCATTAAACAAGCAGTGAGAGCAGCCTCGAACTATATTTAACTGATTGTATGTTGTTAAATTAAAAGATTATGATGTTTTTAAAACTTTTTGGATCCTTCAGGGCTTTTTAAACACTACAATGTAAAATATGCTATTTTTAAAATATCATATGAGACATTGTTAAATGACATAAACTGGTATGAGAGCTAAATAAACAAGGAAATATTTTCTTTTTGAAATATCACATGCAAGGTGGGCAAAGACGAACTGGAATATATGTATAACATTAATTAATGAATTGTATACTAATTAAATATTTACAATTCATACACCAGTGCTTGTATAAATAATTAAAATATATAATAATATGTATAAAAATAATTAAAAAAAAGTTAAGGTATAATTTATTTTTGTGTTTATTAATGTTGCTTAGTAGAGATGAATCTAAAGTTAAGAAATGAGAAATATTAGTTTGTCTAATGAAATATTTTGTTATATTTTACAAACTTTTTTTTAAATTTACATAAGAAATAATTAAAAATCTCATTTTTTAAAGTTAGATAAACAATTTCATTCCATTAAAGCCAATAACTTCGGTATTTAAAATAAGTGATTTAAATCTGTGATTTTTTTTCAAAAAAATAAATTGATTTAAATCAGCGATTTAAATCAATTGATTTAAATCACTACAACCCTGTTTTTATTTTTTTCCTTTGTTCACTTACAAAAAGGAAAATAAAATTCAAAATTTTGGAGAAATTAACAAAATTATAAATAATTATAAGATAAAAATTTTTTTATAAACCATGTTTTTTAATTTTCTGTTGAATCATATAAACGCTACTGAAGGCAGCCGGAACCCCAGCAATTGGATAAAAGTATTAAAAAAATTCCTTGCTATCGTCTTTTTTTGAGCTATTATAAAAGTTTCAAATGGCTATCTAGCCGGAAAGTTAGTTAAAAGTTTATTGCAAGCTTTGTACTGGAAACGCTGCCGAAGGCAGCAGGGTCCCGAAGCAATTGGATAAAAATATTTTTAAAAAGCACTTTCACCGTATTCTGAACTGTTCCGAAAGTTTCAAATGTCTAGCTACTCGGGAAGTTAGTTAAATGAATTTTCTGTTGAATCATATGAACGCTGCCGAAGGCAGTAGGGACCTGAAACAGTTGACTAAAAGTATTAAAAAAATATATTGCCACCGTGTTCTGAGCTATCCTGAAAGTTTCAAATATCTAGCTAGTCGGGAAGTTAGTGAAAAATCGATTGCAAGCTTTGTACTGGTAACGCTGCTGAAGGCAGCAGGAACCCGAAATAGTTGGCTAAAGGTATTTAAAAAAATGCATTTTCACCGTGTTCTGAACTATTCTGAAAGTTTCAAATGTCTAGCTAGTCGGGAAGTTGGTTAAATAAATTTTCTGCCGAATCATATAAGCGCTGCCGTAGGCAGCGGGACTTGAAAAATTTGACTAAAATTATTAGAAAAATGTATTGTCACCGTGTTGTGAGCTGTCCTGAAAATTTCAAATGTCTAGCTAGTCGGAAAGTTAGTGAAAAATCGATTGCAAGCTTTGTACTGATAAAGCTGCCGAGGGCAGCGGGAACCCGAAACAGTTGGCTAAAGGTTTTAAGAAAATGCATTTTCACCGTGTTCTGAACTATTCTGAAACTTTTAAATGTCTAGCTAGTCGGGATGTTAGTTAAATAAATTTTCTGTCGAATTATATAAGCGCTGCCGAAGGCAGCGGGACCTGAAATAGTTGACTAAAATTATTAGAAAAATGTAATGTCACCGTGTTGTGAGCTGTCCAAAAAGTTTCAAATGTCTAGCTAGTCGGAAAGTTAGTGAAAAATCGATTGCAAGCTTTGTACTGATAACGCTGCCGAAGGCAGCAGGAACCCGAAACAGTTGGCTAAAGGTTTTAAGAAAATGCATTTTCACCGTGTTCTGAACTATTCTGAAAGTTTCAAATGTCTAGCTAGTCGGGAAGTTGGTTAAATAAATTTTATGTCGAATCATATAAGCGCTACCGAAGGCAGCTTGACTGGAAATAGCTGACTAAAATTATTAGAAAAATGTATTGTCACCGTGTTGTGAGCTGTCCTGAAAATTTCAAATGTCTAGCTAGTCGGAAAGTTAGTGAAAAATCGATTGCAAGCTTTGTACTGATAATGCTGCCAAAGGCAGCGGGAACCCGAAACAGTTGGCTAAAGGTTTTAAGAAAATGCATTTTCACCCTGTTCTGAACTATTCTGAAAGTTTCAAATGTCTAGCTATCCGGGAAGTTAGTTAAATAAATTTTCTGTCGAATCATATAAGCGCTGCCAAAGGCAGCGGGACTTGAAATAGTTGACTAAAATTATTAGAAATATGTACTGTCACCGTGTTGTGAGCTGTCCTGAAAATTTCAAGTATCTAGCTAGTCGGGAAGTTAGTTAAAAATCGATTGCAAGATTTGTCCCTGACAAACACACAAACAAACCCACAAACAAACACACAAGAATCGAAGTTAATAAAAACATGGTAAAATGTCTCATTTTAATTGCACAACATATTAGCATCAAGACATAAAATTATTCCACAAGTTGTTGCACTAAAAATTTAAATATATACATATTTTATGTTAACTTGGTGAGATTCAACTAAAAAGCAACCAATCTTGCGCAATCATGATTAAGATTAGGGATGAAACGGATATCTGGTAACTATCCGGTATCCGGCTGAATTTTAAATATCCGACGGGGTACCGGATATCAGCACTCCGGATACGGATATCCGGAGTGGGAAATTCAGAGATCAAACTCTTCACAGAAGATTTATTGCGACAAAAAATAAATCTATTTTTATCAAATAAATTTAGCTTATAGCTTGTAAAGGTAAAAAAAAAAAAAGTTGGCTTCGAAGCAAGTTGAACTTGGCCACTTTAGCAAACAAATTTGGCCAAAAGTAATGGCTTTAGGCCTAAGAAATACGGAAACCCTATCTCAATCTAGTACGGAGTTAGGTTAGCTGAGTTTTTCTAGAATGGTTTATAAAATTTCCCCTAATTTTTCCCATGACTGTAAAAAGAGGTATTGACTGCTGTTCCTGAACAAGTGATATTCATGCTGTGCAGTGCATATAACTCTATTTTTATGACTCTTATATTTTAAGTAAAAGTTTTATTATATTGTTTCAAGAAAGTGAGTCAAACAATGTGTATTTTTTGTCTAGAACTTGCCTATTGATTTACAATCCATTTTCCTCATACACAAGAAAGTTGTTTTTGTGACCATAAGTTTATACTAGCTGACCCTAATGTCATTGCCTGCACCACTTACTACTCAGTTCTGCATAAGATTAAAAAACTCTCCAGTTTATGTAATTTTGCACTTTAATGTTTGTTTGCAATTGTTTAAAGTTTTTGGTTTTGTACATTAGAAAAACTTTATACTCTTACTTTTAAATAAAGAATTTTAATACCTAAATTTTTTTTCTTCTTGTCCGTACAGAAAACAAAGATATAAAATAAGTAAAAATGTGCAAAGGAAAAATTAAAATATAAATTTGTTTTCAATTATTTCTTTCTTCTGTATTAAATTGAAGAAAATATTGGATTGATAAGGATTATTGACATCTGGTTTTTGATGGATGTACACGTTTTGAGGATTCCAGAACATAATTTGACCATTTTTAAAAAACGGTCTGCCTGTTGCAAAAATTTTGTTGCAGCTCTAACCCAAGAACTAATGTACAAAATTACATATAGACTTATATGTAGTTGTACCTTAATAATAAAAAAAAGTGCCTGTCAACTTGCTTCAGGGGTGATTGTGACTCAAAGGTAAAAACCCTGAAAATTAGAGCCTCAAATTAGAAAAAACCCACAATATAAAATAATACTCAAACTATTTATGCCAGAAGCCCTCAATCCTTTTACATTTCATTCACATATCACTTGGATAACAAATGAACAACCAATGAAAGCAAAAAATAACTTTATAGGAAATATGAAAATAATATGAGTTATAGTAAATCCCTGAAATCAGGGGTAAACCCTGAACACAAACACCCCTGCAACTTGGTGCAAATTGCTAACAGGTAGCACTCTATATGTCATTTCTCCTATTTAAAGGAAGACTATTTAATTGCATATAATTCCACAAAACCTGGTATGTGAGAAGGCTATTATTATAAAACACTATGCTGTTTAAATTTCAGCGCACATTGGCCTACAGGTGGTGATGCTATGGTACAATTTATTGTGTGAATAATAGGAAGGCTAAATATGAACATCTATAGAATTTAATTGCGCTAAATTTGATAAGCGAGGTGATCATTATATTTTTAATACAAATGCTGGTTTAATTAGGGTATATTTTGACTAATAGGTGGTGTTTCTATTCCTCAACTTCTGTGATTCTCCACACAACTACAGCTCGGCATTTGGTTATTAAAATTGCTCCAAATTCCAGATCTAAATCCTTATTTTTAGAAGCTATGATTAAGTTTTTGTGCATGTTAAACAAATATGCTGATATAGAGAGTGATACAGAAGAAAGTTTTGTCTACAACATACTAGTTTAAAGCTTTTGTTTTCTTGAATCTTCTGAATCTCTCAAAACAATTAAATTCTAAGTGAAACTAAATATTACTTAAAATTAAACAGCATGAAATAATTAAATAAATAAGCTTAAGTACTCTTTTTTTTTTTTTTTTCTATCTTCTACATTCAGTGGAAGAAAATGTTAGATTTGTAAAATGTTTCAACTACTGGTTTTCGGTGAATTTACAGGTTTTGAGAAGTCCAGAACACGACGTGACCACTTTTAGAAAATGTCTGTGTGGTGTGAGTAATTAAAAAAAAAAAAATTGTGGTGATTGTATCTCAGGAACTACTGCATATAACTGCATATAAATTTATATGCAAGTGCACATTGACATACATTTGTGCTTATCAATTTTTGGTACCAATTGCTCAACAGGTGGTGCTGCTATACAACGATTTTCACAGTTTCAAGGAAAGTTATATCTCAAGAACTACTTCTAGAAATTGCATCTAATTTTATATGCAGATTCACCTTGACATATGTTAATGCCAATCAACTTCTGGTGCTAATCCCTCAACAGGTGGTGTTGCTTTACACTGATTTCCGCGATATCATGGAATGGAAGGCTATATCTCAGAAACTACTGAACAGAATTGTATATATATTTATATGTAGGTGAACCTTAACATAAATTATGTCAACTTTTGGTGCCAATTGCTCCACAGGTGGCGCTTTATACAGTAATTTTCACAGTTTAAGGAAAGGCTATATCTCATGTTCAATTGTGTATAATCGAACAAAACTCGATATATGAAAAGGCCATTATGATACATTATGCTGATTAAATTGACTGCATATTCGCCGATAGGTGGTGCTGCTACACTGCAATTTTTTCCCCGAGAGCAGAAAGGATGTCATCTGCATGGTAAAATTTCACTTCCATTGGACATCTAGTGTAATAGTTCATCTCTCCGAGATGAAAATCGGCTGTATTTATAAAGGATAAAAAAACTAATTATTTGTACTGTATGAATTTGTGTAGGAAAATATAGAAGAAAGTTTTGTGTGTTTCATTTTTTTTTTTTTTTTTTTTTTTAATACTATTTGGTAAAAATTAAGTAAATAAAATTAATTTACTATAATTATAAAATACTTTTATAATTTTGTACGAAACTTATCTTGTGACAGTACTTTTCAGCACAAGTCACAATTACATACTTGCCAACCAATTTTAATAAAAAAAGGGAAGATTTTTGTTGAAAAACCAGAAGATTTCATAAAAAAAGGGAAGATTTTTTTTTTTTCTCTTTGACGTATTAAACAATACAGTTTTACAATTTTAATATTTAGAAGCAATCTATAAAAACGTTTTACTATAGATTGATTATACTAAATATATAAAAGTTTTAAATGAATTTATTCCTCTTCAACATATAAATATCTACAAAACAGAATCTGTAAGAAATTTATTTAACAATAGACAAAAAAACTTAGATAAGTTAAAGTACAACTAATTTTTAAAATAAATATAGAATATGATTTTTGTGTATGTACATTAATCATACATATAAGAAATAGTAGCAGTAGCTAATTATCAGTTTCAAACGTGCATAAAACCAACTGTGTATTAATATTCTTAAATTGATTTGGGAAAAATTTTCCTACCTGAAAAAATTATTCTTTATTTCTTTCCCATGTTTACACATTTGGTATAAATGTGACATACAAATATTTAATTTAATTGAGGAAAAATAAACAGATTCATTAAATTCAGAAATTAAGATCTAAAAATAATTACATATGTGAGAAATATTGAGCACTTCCATTGCTTTATTGTTTCTAGAATTGATCACAATCCAGGTAAAGTATGGGGGGGGGGGGATACGAAAATAATTACAGAGTAAGAAATATTTAAACTCTTTCAACTCCATTTCTGGAATCTAATGTAATAACTTTAAAATTAATATTGTTATTTATGTTGCAGATGGATAAAGATTAGGAAAGAAAAGACTTCTGCAGAACATTTGATTGCCGATCACTAATTGTAGGTAAATAAAGGGGGTGGGGGCAAAAAATAATTACATCAGCAAGAAATATTTAACAATTATATTTCTTTAAATGTTCTAGAATCTCATAAAGCAAGATTGAAATGAATATTGACATTTATGTAATGGATGGAAAAAGATTGGGAATCAGGAGTTTTCGTAGACCATTTGGGTTTCTTTTTAAAACGAACGATATCCGCGATTTTTTTAAAAACGGAAGATTTCATCATCTGTCCGGAAGATACGTTAAAAAACCGGAAGTCTTCCGGGAAAACCAGAAAAGTTGGCAAGTATGCAATTATACAGGCTTAAAATTTTAATCTTTATGGCAATATTGCACAAACAAATAGAAAATTTTAATGTTTAAATAATTAATGTTATTTTTTTATGCAGCATTATTAATAAATAGTGAGTAAAAAATGTTTATAATATGTTTTAAAATATGAAAAAGAAAATAAATATGCAACACAACAAAAACAAAGCTAGTGCCGGATATCCGTATCCGACAGGCACGAGAGCTCCGGATATCCGCTATCCGGCAAAATCACTATCCGTTTCATCCCTAATTAAGATAACACCTGTTTGGCAATTTTTCAGTCATGCTTGCTGGGCAAAAATCACCAAATACTGGGTGATATATTCAGTGGCGCACCCAGAATTTCTGTCTGGAGGGGGCTGAAGAGTAATTGGGTCCTGTTGGTTTATGGGCATATACACACACATATATATAGTAAAGAATCTGCTTTTTTTTTTTTTTTTTTTTTTTTTTTTTTTTTTTTTGAAATAAATAAATGAATGAATGAAATTGAATTTAAGTTGAATAGCGCAATCGAGGAATTTATATCAGCATATGGCATGCTAGTAGTTCGGTCAGTTGGGGTTGGCACTGAGCTTGCAAACATAAAGTTGTAGGTTCATTTATGATTAAAAAAAAAAATGTTGTGTACAATATTACAAGCTAGTGAACATAAAATTCGCCCGAAATGAAATGCTCTCCCCCCCCCCCCCATATTTCCATTGAAATTAAAATTTGATCAAATTTAATACTCTTTTGCGATGTTTTACATGCATATGCAGTAGCAAGTAAGTAATTAAGATTAGACATTATAACAATTATAGCCAAATAAAAGCTACAGTTGTGATATGTAGGAATTATAACAGAATTTAAGTGTAAATTTTTACATGGCTATTTTTATTTAATTATCTGGAGTATGAGGCCGATGCTTCTTCTACGTTCGGTTCGGTTAACAGAAACAAGTCGGACTCGTAGAGTACGTGGGTGTTAGTCAACACAGCAAGCAGGGGGCAGAACCTCATAATATCCAAAACATTAATTCTAATGTACAGTCGGTAACAAAAGTGTCCGAACACTAACAAAAATTCCTATGTAAAAAAAGTACACTTCATACGGTTTTGTTAAATAAATTCTTGTTGAATCCTATTCTTAGTCTCAAAGAACAGGATTTGACAAGGATTTATTTAACAAAACCGTATGAAGTGTACTTTTTTTACATAGGAATTTTTCCTAGTGTTCGGACACTTTTGTTACCGACTGTATAATATATTACTTAGAATTATTTGTTCAGTTAGTAAATATTTCAAGCGTTACCTTTCAGAGTATTGTCATTACAGGATATTGTAGTCCAACAATATATATATAAATATATATATATATATATATATATTATGAAATTTCAATTTTTATAACAGGAAAAAATTGCATTATCCAGAAATGGAGCTTAGATCTCAGTGACATCAGAAGCAAAAATGAAAACTGTGCATGTAACCTACTGTATGTTCTCCGTACCGTGATAAAAAAAAAAAAAAAATAAATAAGTGACCCCCTACCCTCAGAAGCATCTGTAAAATATCTTAACATATTGTTATTGGGGTGTTTTCCTATTTTGAACAGTAAACTTCGCCTTTTGGCATTCCTCTAAACCGTTATATTTTTAGATAAATAATTTTACGTATTTGTAATTAAATCAATTAAATTTTATTTTCAGCAATTAATGCGAAATTTCATTAGCATGTGGCATATAAAGTATTTAACGAATATTCAAATTTCAATAAATAAAATGAAATTATAATTTAAAGTACTTTACACATAATTAATTAAATATAAAAACCTTAACTCATACTTCATATTTCATTGTTAATATTTTCGGCGGATATGAAGCCAACTTATGAAGTCTATAAAAGACCACAACTCTGAGAGATCCAACACAGATGAAGATCGTTTGAGAAGAGCTGGGCGCCCAGCCGAAAATATTAACGGTGAGATACGAAGTATGTGTTAAGGTTTTTATATTTTATTAATTATATGCAAATTTCATTTTTAATTAAAAATATTGTTTTAGTGGAACGACTATGAGCAGGGCTAATTTTTATTTTATATCAAACGAGAATTTTCATTTGCCATTTCGAATGTGTTAATTTTGCCCAAGGGCAAAACAAACTTTCACAAAGATGCTATAAATACTCATGAATTAAAATATAAAATTGCATGAGCCTAGTATCCTAATTTTCTGACAAAAACATTTATGTGTACTTAAACATCAGATTGCTTCTTCTGCCTGATTTTTTAGATAATCCCTCGATTTCATAACAGTATATGCTTTAGAACCTTAGAAGTTCATTGTCATTTCTAAAAACTGCAATGGAATGTCTAGGGTATCCTTTCAACTGAAAAACAAAGAACTAGTTCATTGTTTTTGTGTTTGAATGTAAGGATTTCTAAAATCTTTAATATTTAATAAACTTTATTTTTGCTTACAATATCTGTGTTTGAATAATATTTTTATCATGCATATTTAAAATTTTTTACCATGTCAGCTGGTTCTGGAGGGGGCTTGAGCCCCCTAAGCCCCCTCCGTGGGTGCGCCACTGGATATATTCCAACAGTTAATAAGCACAATTTAAATCAATGTCTAACTAATTATCAATTGTACTTAAATTCCATGCATTGGTTCGTGAGACACTACAAAATTTTCCTACACATATAGACAAATAATCATTTTCTAAAAATAAGCGAATCATGTTTAAGATATCTCAACACATGTACATTCATCAAAAACCAGAAGTCAGATATATTCACAAATCCAATACTTTCTTCTACACAGGGTGGCTAGCATTTAAACCTTTTCAAATTCCCTGACTATTTTTCGAGATTTTCCTCCATTTTTCCCTGACTCTCACGTTTATTTTTGATGAAAATTTCATGACACTAGCAAAAAATTCAGTGATTTAAAATATCATTAATAATTTAATGATTAATATAGCTTATTTTCACAAAATTTGTTAAAATTCCCTGACTTTAAAGGAAATTCCCTGACTATTCCCTGACATTTCCAGATTTTCTCAATTCCCTAACTTTTCCTTGACTGCTAGCCACCCTGTCTACATCATTTTACATGACAGCACCACTTACCGATTAACATGAACAAAAACATAATCAGTATTCAATCATGTTCAATAAATATCAAAATGTGTAAATTCATCGAAAAACGAAAAATTTTCCGAATCTTATACTTTCTTCATATATATGCAAAAGATATTAATAAATCCACTTATTTAAAAATAAGTAGTCACTTTCAGTTAGTTGAAATGCATTATGTTTTAGCAAAAAAAATAAAAAAAGTGTCTTCAAATTAGAGCTGATGTAAATTTCATAGATTAAAAAAAAAAAAAAAAAAAATTCTATTATAAATAAATTAGGAAAAAAAAAAAGAACTTTCATAAATCAAATTCTTTTTTAATTTCCGTATATATTCAATAGTATAAAACTTCAATCTACCACTCGAAATCATTTTTACTACTCTAATAGCCATTGCCTCTTAGAATGAATAAAATCTTTTTGTAAAAAAATAGAACCAACTCCAAAAAGCAACAAAGCAACTACTATTAAAAAAAAAAAAAAAAAAAAAAAACAGGTATGAAATGAAACTGTAAATTGTCCCTAAAAGCATAAAATAATTTCCATCACCAAACAACCTATAACACTACAATTAATCATAACTTTTGAAGTTGGCGCAAAATAAATAAAATTTCATAAGTTTTTAAAAGTTTGTTTTTAGACCGGTAGCAACAAATGCTGTTGACTCGAATGATCCATTTTCATGTTTCCTTTATTATTTTATCACTGTATACAATTGGCCCACTTGTAGCATCTACATAGAACAGTGAACATCCTTCACAATGCAGTATTTATGTTTCTACAAAGTTAGAGTTTCCTTTGCAAATCTGGTATAACTTTGATAACTATCATCCTTGGTGGCTTTTGGATTTGGCGATCAAAACGTAACACAAAAATATACGCGCAAGATGTATATTTTCATAATATATATTGTACGAAGTATTGTTTCATATTCTTGATTACTCTCTTAATATACCTTATCAAAATAATCATGATATCCCAAAGACATTAAATGTTTGCCAGATAATTTTGCGATCTTTCTTTCACCAAGGACGTCAGATACCAGCATCTTCGCCAACTTTTGCTGCTTACAAAATCTTGTTTTCTTGAATCAAAGTAGTTTTTGGCTGTGCTTTGCAGGTGACAGGGTTGGCAGGTTTTTGACACGTGACAGTTTTTGACGGTTTAAACCATGGTTAAAACCGTCATGTCAAAAACCACCTTGTCAAAAATGTCAAAAACTGTCAAAAACCTATATTTATAATTTAATTGTCGTATGAAAAATTAGCTTAATAAAATATAGTTCATAAGGATTTTTTGAAAAGTAAATAGAATGATGTTCTTTGAAAAACACATTGTTACAACATTTTGATTAATATAAAAAACAAAACTTTAGGCTTTTAAAATTTTACTTTGAATTATTTCTATGTTCATTCAAAATATGCTGTGATACTTTTATATATTATTATGAAATTTATTTATAACTATGCTTGATATAGCACATGTTAAACTTAGTTATGCGATACTTTAAAAATATAGTTGTTTTCAATAAGATATTATTTATCAGTATGTTTTAAAATGTATTATTAATGTTTTTGGAGAAACATTATTATAACATTTTGATTAATATTAAAAACAAAACTTTAGGCTTCTAAAAATTTGATTCATATATCATTGATAGATCATTTTGATTGACAAATCATTTTATTTGCAATACAACATTGTATAGTTCAATTTTTTTAGTATTGTGCTTTTAGTATTATGTATTTAACCAGTAAAATAAAAATGCATAGCCTAATATTTTGTATTTAAATATTTTATAGAAAAATATAACTTTTTTTTTTTTTTCTCTTAATGACTGCTGATATTGCAAGTTTTTAAGAAAAAGTAATAATTCTGAATGTTAAAAAAGCTTGAATTGTGTCTGAAATTCATATAATTACCGTGAAACACGAGAAATATGAATGCTTTCTGGACATGTATAAATTGTAATAAATGTAATATTTACCCGTACAGATTTTTAAAAAAATTATTAGTCTAAGCTGTAGGGCCCACCAGCAGCCAAGTGGTACTACGCTCAAAGCTGGTAAACGTAAGATGTAGGGTTTGATCCCAGGGCGCACTCGTTGGCCTAGCCATTCAGAGTTTTTCATGTTTTTCTCCGAAATTTGTATAAATACGGACTAGGACCCTGTAGACAGACCCACACGGAGGGCAATACCCCTTAGGCCTAAGATACTAGAGTAGTCAATCAGCCTTACTCCCAAACCACCGAACACCAATAGTCCAAGCTATAAACAGGTAGAAATATTTACACAATCAATAATAATAATAAACAGATAAAAATTCATTAATAAATGATAAGTATAATAAATGTAGATTATAAATATAAGTATTTTCAAATTCATATTAATTTACTGTCCACATATATTATGTTTTACTTAAAGAAAAAAAAAAAATCCAGTATTCCTGTGTTTTCATGTCTTATGTGAAAATTCATAAGTAACTTCGGAATTTTAGAATTTCATAAATATTAATATAAATAAACATAAACATACAAAATATAACTGTATGCATACTATGTATATGTTTCTTAGATTATAAACCAGTATATTTACCTATTTTTTTATAAATTATCTACAAATTGTTTTCAGATTTCTTAATTTATAAACAGCATAATATTTAGATATTCACTTGTATATGGCAAATACTACTAAATCCTATTTCTAACCAGATTTTAGCTCATTTATAGATGTTGAATTTTGACAATACAGGTTTTTGACGGTATAGAGGTTTATGACAGGTTTTTGACGGTTTAAACCATGTTTAAACCTTTGTCATGTCAAAAACCACTTTTTGACGTCAAAAACCCAACCCTGGCAGGTGACAATGTGAGATGTGTATTTTGAATAGGATTTGATTTTTTGTATTGAATAAAGGTATCAATTTTTATTTAATTTTGCACCGACTTCAAAAGTTATGATTAATTGTAGTGTTATAGGTTGTTTGGCGAAGGAAATTATTATATGCTTTTAAGCGCAATTTACAGTTTCATTTCATACCAATTTTTTTTTTTTTAGTTGTTTGAATAGTAGTTGCTTTGTTGCTTTTTGGAATCGGTTCTATTTTTTTACAAAAAGATTTTATTTTTCTCTTTTCATTGAAAACTTATTCATATAGCAGAACATCAGAAGACGTTCGACGGCAGTTTCACAAATCACAACTTCCAAGAAAAGTTATATAACTCAAAAAATGGTTTATGTCACTGAAAAATACATGAAATGCATGCAAAGTGAACAAAAAAGTTACATCTCAATCTAGAAAGTTATCCATTCGATAGAGAGTTGTGCCAGTTTTATTCTAGTCAAGTTATTTTTAAGTTGATTTTTCTCAAATGCTGCATTTTTAAGTTGTGTCACTTTTCTTGCCTTTATCGGATATGAGCAAAAAAACTATCAATTGAATGAACATACGTTAAATTAAAAAGTCTTTAGAAATGTAAAGAACGGATACACTGTATTCATAACCAAAAATTCTGTTAGGCATCTATATTGAACTTTACAGTGAATACGTGTCACTCACTGCGCTGGAAATTGCGCAGCGTAAAGTTCAAACAAAGAGCAAAATATGCATTGCAGCTGACGGACAGAAGTTTCAACATCGATACTTACATACTGCTTTTACCAGTGTAGCTGCAAGCATTCAGCAGTTAGAGTGAGAACAGACTTTTGTGAGTATCCTGTAATTTGTTTATACCTTAATGAAATTATAATGAAACCTATTTCAGGCCAAAATCATAACGACAACAAAAAAAGTATTAAAATTAAATCATCTCTTACGAAGTTATAAGCTAACAAATTTCAACAACAATAACGAGAAACATGGTTTGTATAGAGAACCTCTTTCTTTATGAAGTCGGTTTAAAACGTCTATGCGTTAATCGATGTGACTGCTTACAATAACCATACTTTGAATTTTACATAGCATAAATGTCACCTGCTATGCTACAACATATGCAATGTCATTCAAGTGCGCACAAAATAGGAAATTGTAAACAAACAATTGCATACTTTTAAGCGTTCTGTTTTTAGCATTAATGTCTAAACTATCTTTTCATACTAAATCGATGATACTCTGCAATTTTATAATTCACTTTTTTCCCCTGTCTTGAACCGTTTCCGAGACAGGAACGCTAACTCCACTGTTTTCAACTAGGTGACGCTGTAGGCGGTTGAATCGCATAGCACATGTCCACTTTACTATACCTATATACCACTTTTATGACTATAGCTGCAGCTGGTTAGAGCAGTTAAAAGAGTCAGGACTGACTTTTTAGGGCACCCTGTATTTTCTTTTGATTGTAAAGATATTACAATGGGACCTATTTCATACCAAGACCATTACAATAAAACAAAAAGTATCAAAATTGGGTCATCCGTTCAGAAGTTATGAGCTAACAAACAAAAACAAAAAAACATACGCTTTGAATTGAGAACCTTCTCCTTTTTGAAGTCGGTTAATTAGAGCATCTCTTACGAAGTTATAAGCTTACAAACACCAACAACAACACATGGCTCGAATTAAGAACATCCTCCTTTCTGAAGTTGGTTGAAAACGACTTTGTGCTAATCGATGTGACGGCTTACAGTAACAGTACTTTGATGAACCACAGAGTATACGTGTCATCCGCTATGCTGCAAAGTGTGCAATGTAGTTCAAGTGTGCACAGGGTAGGAAATTGCGAACAAACAACTGCACGTTTTAAGCATTCTATTTTTAGCAATAATGTCTATGTCTAAACTATCTTTTTGTACTAAATCGATGATGCTCTGCAACTTTATAATTCACCTTTTCCCCTTGTCTTGAACCGCTTCCGAGACAGGAACGCTAGCATGAATGTCTAAACTATCTTTTTGTACTAAATCGGTGATACTCTTCAACTTTGTAATTCACTTTTTTCTCTAGAACCGTTTTCGAAAAAGGAACACTAACTTTGCTATTTTCCACCAGGTGGTGCTGCAAGCAGTTTAACCTTGTACTGCATGGCCACTTTGCTATACTTACATACCATTTCTATCAATATAACTGCAGCCGTTTAGCTGTTAAAAGAGTTGGGACTGCTTTGTTTTGGCACCCTGTATTTTCTTTAGATTGTAAAGATATTACAATAGGACCTATTTCAGACCAAGACCTTTTCAACAAAACAAAAAGTATCAAAATCGGAGCATCCGTTCAGAAGTTATGAGCTAACAACAACAACAACAACAACAAAAAAAAAAAAAACATACGGTTTGAATTGAGAATCTTCCATCTTTTTTGAAGTCAGTTAAAAATCTGTACTTGAGAGTTTAAGAATGCTACATCAATCAATACAAATTATTGTGTCCATGGCTTTATTTGAATTTTAAGTAATTGCCAGATTTAACAAATTTCTTTAAGAATTTTTTAATACAAAATACTATGTGTAGTGTATAAAATGAAAAAGTGCATAAAAAAAAGTATTTCAAATAACTCCCTTGACATTGTAAGAAAATAATTTTTGTATTCTGCAAATCTGGCTAATCATATGTTTCAAATGATATATTTTTCAACCCTCTACTTCCATATAATATGCTAAAAGTGTATGAAAATTTTCATGTTTGCCTGCTTATATATAGATGATAACCATTTTAACAATAAAATATCAAACACAGTTTAATAAGAATGACAATGAAAGTAAACATTTCTATAGATCAGCACAGTATCATGCAGTTAAGATTTCAAAACATACATACTTTTTCAGACACGTTGTTTCAGGAACAGAGGTTTCAATGTCCATATTCTGTATACTATCCTATATAATAAATAATAATGAAAAACTGATCAATTTTTATAATTTTACTAGCGGGCTTCGCCCGCTAGCGGGTCAGTATTTTTAAATGAATCACTATAATTCATGAATCACTAACAGTAACTTTTAGTGTTAAGAAAAGAAATTTAAAAAAAAATCATTTGTGATTGGGTAAAAAGTCGGCCCGGGTCCCCACTGCCTTCGGCAGCGCAGTCCTGAATTCGGCAACGAATTCAGGAGACCTCAAAACGTGTAAATCTGTTGAAAACTTTGAATAATATAAAAGAACTTTAAAATATCTTTCGAATCATGTATTAAAAATATTACAGTGCCATAAAAGAAAATTGAATCAGGACACCTCAACACGTGTAAATCTGGTGAAAATTTTCGATAATTTAAAAGAACTTTAAAATATCTTTCGAATGATGTATTAAAAATAATTTAATCATAATTAGAAATTGAAATATTGAAATTTGAAAATATTACAGCGCCATGAAAGAACACTGATTCAGGAGACCTCAAAACGTGTAAATCTGTTGAAAACTTTGAATTATGTAAAAGAACTTTAAAATATCTTTCGTATGATGCATAAAAAATAAATCAATCGTAATTAGAAATTGAAATACGCGTATTAGAATATTGCAAAAATGTCCGGCGTGTAAAGATAAAATTTAATTTGCAATTAAAATGTAAATCTTTTGTTTATTGACGAAAATCGATGAAATTTGAAATGCAAGTTTGTTTTGTGGTGTAAATATTATATACTAAATAAAATGTATGAAATTTGAAAAATTGAAGAAAATAGAAATTTGCAATTTTTAATCGCAGTACGAAACAGGTGACTTCATTAAATACCAGATGTGTTTCCATTGAAGACTGCTGTAGACGAAAAGTCTGCAAAGCTAAGATTCTTGTGATTTGTTGCCAATATTTTTTTATAGTTTAGTTAATTTTAAAAAATGTAATTGTCCGATCGATAAGCCGTTTAAACCATCGATTTAAGAAAAAAAAGCCCTTTCCAATGGTATCTTGTTTGTAACGATACGACTGATATTTCTAATTTATTTTCCACCTTTTCCGTAAAAATGTCGCTTTTTAAGCATTTAATCATGAATTCTGGGTCATTTTTCGTTAGACAATGGTCGACATTTTAATTAATATCTCCGCTAATTAGGGTCGCATCGTTTAGCAAATTAGATAACCCAGATCTGCGATAAATTCTCTGTCCATCGGTACCTGTTCGAAGTCCGTGCGACCGTTAGCGGCCGAGCTTTTGCTGCGTCAAGCCGTTTCTCACAGACAGACAGACACACACACACACACACACACGCGTACAGATTTTAAAAATATAAGGAGATTTTTTGTGGACTTGTAAATTAAACATTGAAAAATGAATATTTAAATTTTATGTAATTTTTTAAAACAAAATTAAAATGTAGGGGCTGATGCACATCACAAAAATAAGATCTTTTTCACTGCCCCTTCACAAAATTAAAATTCCTAAAATGGGCCCTTTCACAAAATTTCAATTTATTAAATGATCCTTTTATAGAATCATTTCCTCTTTTCAGTATTATTTTAAATGATTATCTTTATCTAATTTAAAGAAACACTATTAGTTTGATGTCAAACATTATACACAGAAAGACTGTTAAAAACAAAGTTTTTACATGATACTCTTTTCACAAAAACAGACCACAAAAATTAAAATTTGGATACACCCCTAGCTTAGGGTATTAAAATTTATAGCACATCCATCATACTATTAAAGAATAAACTGTAAAATTTTGACTATATGCTTGACTGTTCATTGAAAAGAATCTCTGCCCCACTCCAACATACACACAATTTTATACATTTTGGATTTTCCTTCTCAATCCCCAAAATCTTATTTATTTAATTGTAAAAGACTAGCATAGAAAAAATCAGATGTAATAATGCTGACTCTAGAGAAAAAAAGCTACCAGGTGGAAGATAATAAAAACTTGTTCTTAAAAAAAAAAAAAAAAAAAAAGCATTATCTGACTTCTTTCACTTTCACATGCTTTTTTTTTTTTTTTTTTTTTCCACCATGTTGCAACAAAAATGAACTAAAATTTTGTCTTTTGTATAAGTACAGTCAGCTGCAAAATTATTGAAATACACATCCACGCTTTTCATATATATTTAAGCCCCATAGCAGAAAATACGAGATGTGAGATGTTGCAGATTTTTTTTTTTTTTCAAATCAGCATTGTGCAGAGATTCCAAATCACTTGACTTTCGCTTGCAAGATAGTGATTTTTAATCTTTCTTCATCCAGAGTATAAATGTCAATATTCATTTTAAACATGCTTCATCGGATTCTAGAATTTATAAAGAGGCAGAACTATTCAATATCTGTCACTCATGTAATATTTTTTGCCCCCCCCCCCCTTGATCCTTGTTAATGATCTGCGATCATGCAATTTCCAATCTTTCTCCATCCGCAATATAAATGTCAATAATCTTTTTAAACTTATTTATATTCCAGAACTTAAAAAGAAGTAGAATTGTTCAATATCTCTCACTTATTTTTGTTTTATTCCCCCCACCTCCCGCTAAAGCAGTACTGTAAAGCACATTCCAACCAAATAAAATTTAGCTTAATATTACTAAATAACAATATTTTAATAGTAGAATGAAACCAATTTTTATATCTAAGACAAATATTAGATTAATTATTAATTAGTAGTTTAATAGAATTAGGTGTATTACAACTAATATACTAAATAACATATATCTAACATTGCAATGCAAATGTACTCAAACAAAAACCCACAAAAGCCCAGAAAAACCCAAGTGGGTTGTGTTTTTCTAGAAAAACCTAGGTTTTTGCCAACCCTGAGTTAAAGTATAAAATACGAAAGAGAATTGATACCTAATAGTGTAGAAAGAAATGCATTCACTAAGCAGCTGTCAAATATTTTCTATTAAACATTTTCAGTTTCCATTAGCTGTTTCAAGCTTTCCCTCCCCCCTTCCCAAATTAGAATATGATTGCTAAAATTAGAAATTACCTGAAAATTTTTTGCTAACATGATTGATTGGTTGATTAGTTGAACATTGATAAAGTCACTTTCAATAAATTGATGAAATACACATTTATATACATATATAGTTTTTAACTATATTACCTATTAAGCATTTTCAAGACTTTTTCACTAACATTAAAAAAAAAAAATCTGGAGTGACTCCACTCGACTTTCCGAACATTGAGTAACTAACAGTTTTGTAGATAAAATAAAGAAAGAGGAGTTGCTAAACAAACAAAAAAGAGAAACCATAACAGAGTGTTTGAGTATTTTTCTCCATATATCACACGAGGTTTTATTTAACGCTACTGAACTTTGAGCCCTTAGATCATAAGGATAAAGAATTTTTCGTTGTGTCCCTGTAAAAATCTATAAATGCTAGATTTACCAAAATGCTTATAGCTAGTGCAACAGTAATTTATAATATTCATACAAATTTTCAGCTCAATTGAATAAGGCGTTTAGATGCTATCGCTGGTCTCATAGGCCATAAAGATAAAGAATTTTTCTTTGTGTCCCTGTAAGAAAACTGTAAGTGCTAGATTCACCAAAATCTATACAGTTGGTTCAAATGTGACCTATAACATGTGTACAAATTCTTTGCTGAGATTAATAAGGCATTTAGACGCTATCACACTTTCAAAAATTTGGAAAAGAATTTTTCTTTGTGTCCCTGTAAAAAAACTATAAGCGCTAGATTCTCCAAAATCTATACAGATTGAGTATCTGTGACCTATAATATGTGTATAAAGTTTTTGCTCAATTGAATAAGGCATTTAGATGCTATCGCACTTTTAAGAAGTTGGTCCCTTGGCCATAATGATAAAGAATTTTTCTTTGTGTCCCTGTAAAAAAACTATAAGTGCTAGATTCACCAAAATCTATAGGGTTCGTACTATGGTGACTTACAATATACGTACCAACTTTCAGCTTATTCGAACAAAGCGTTTAGACGCTAGCGTGTTCACTCACAGACATACACACATACATACATACACACATACATACACACACACATACATCATCGTAAAAATAGTGAAAACGGACTCGTTGGATCTCGAAACGTATAGAAACATCAAAATCTCGAATTCGGATTTTTGACATGATTACAATACTTTCCTCACTATAGTGTTCGGAAAGTAAAAAATAAC
This sequence comes from Salticus scenicus, assembly GCA_963930645.1. NCBI lineage: Eukaryota > Metazoa > Arthropoda > Arachnida > Araneae > Salticidae > Salticus > Salticus scenicus. The sequence goes on along the minus strand of OZ005652.1, from coordinate 171,462,184 downwards.
AATAATAATAATAATCTTTAATACAACTGCAATAACTTTTATATCCACATAAAACCTCATTAAAATTCCTGGCCAACGGAAAAACAAATTTTTTAAACAAATATATATAGAATATGATTTTTATGTATGTACGTTAATCATACATATGAAAAAAAAAAAGCAGTAGACAATTATCAGTTTCAAACGTGCATAAAACCAACCGAGTATTAATTTTCTTAAATATTTTTGGGGAAAATTTTCCTACCTGAAAAATCTGTTCTTCATTTTTTCCCATATTTACAGATTTGGTATAAATATGAAATACAAATATTTAATTTGATTGAGGAAAAATAAACAAATTCATTAAATTCAGCAATAAGGTCTAAAAATAATTACATACATCAGAAATATTGAGTACTTCTATTGCTTTTTTGTTTCTAGAATTGATCACTATCCAGAAAAGGGGAAAGTGGGGGGGGGGGGGGAATACAAAAATAATTACAGAGTAAGAAAGAAATATTAAATTCTTTCAACTCTACTTCTAGAATCTAATGAAGCAAGTTTAAAATGAATTAAAAAAAAAACACAAGGGTACTTCTTTAAAACCAAAATCGCCCGATCTGGGCATGCACGAGAAAATTATGAACCAATTCGGAACAGGAATATTCCTTCCCCTTGATGCAGTGCAATATGAACATCGATGATAGAACTCGAGCAGACGACAATGATATTTCGCATGTCTATGGCAGACGCCTGATTAAAGCTCAATAATAAAAACAATTCATACGATTAATTCATTGATTCATATTTTCGAAGTATATTAAAAATAAAGAAATTCGCGAATACTTATCAGCTATTGCTGAATGCATTTTCATTTCACCGAAAATTTTACTACACAGGATAATATTTTAAAAGTTTTTGTGATGCCATCTTTTATCATATGAACATACCACACCATATTCCTAATATTTTTTTCAGTTTCTTAAAAGAAAAAATATCTTTAAAAATTAATAAATTGTCAGTGTTTATTGTTCTTTAAAAGTTAACTTTTATCAATTGAAAACTTTGTTTAGAAAAACTGAAGGTAGATGTTTAAAATCAAAGGAAGTTTCAATTTATTTTTTTAATCTAATTTTAAATTGATTTCTTATATTTCATTTATGTACTATATTACAGAAATTTTTTGTTAAAGAATAACCTTAAAAATATTGATATTTTATACAAGTTAAAATATGCATAGAATAATTTATTATTAAAAATTTAATGAGCAAATTAATTTGCTAAAGTATTAAATGCATTCTTACTTATTCGGGCCCTGAGTAAGTAGTATATTCTATGTCTAAGGAAAAATAAATTGCAATTATAGAATGTAAAGAAAACACAAAACACTATTAAAATTTATTTTAAATTAAATTATTTTGCCTAAAAATTTATGTGAATTTAAAAGTATTTTTATCAAAAAAAAAAACCTGAGATTTTTTTATTATTATTATTGACAGATTATAGATGACACCACTGTTATATTGTAACTGAAATGGAATATTATAGATGCGGGCAAATTAAAATAATATGTATGAAAAACATTAAATATTGATGTGTGCTTTCTTTCTCCATTCTTACCATAATTTATAAATTCTGTCTCACCTTTAATTACTCCAAACATTCTTTTGGACATATTTAGAGTAAAATTAGACAAAATCTTCGGATTTTAATTTTATTATATGGATTATGCTTAAATTTTGTAAACTAAAATTTCATGAAATTTATTCCCCCTTCCCTTCCAACCAAAAAATAATTGATTACAGCAGTGGATTTTAAATTGGTTAAGAGCAATGCAGATTATTAAAACAGGGATGTTTAAAACTTTATGCCGTGAAAAGTTTTAAGATGCACATGATCTGTCAAATTTTGACGGGTATTAACTAGTTATCATTTATGTTGCAGATGGATAAGGATTAGGAAACAAAAGACTTCTGCAGAACATTTGATTGCCAATCTCCGAGACAGATAAGGGGGGGGGGGATAATTACATAAGCAAGAAATATTTAACAATTCTATTCTTTACAGGTTCTAGAATCTCATAACGCAAGTTTGAAATGAATATTGACATTTATGTTACGGATGGAGAAAGATTGGGAATCGAGAGCTTTTGTGATTGTTGATTGCTCCATGGGGTTTCTTTTTTTTAAAACGAATGATATCCGCGACTTTTTTAAAAACGGAATACTTCATCATCTGTCTGGAAGACTGGAAGATATGTTAAAAAACCGGAAAAGTTGGCAAGTATGAAATATATGTGATTCTACTCTTCCTAAAACAGCAGGAAATGAAAAAATTATCGGCTGAAATGAATTACAGCGACCACAAAAAAAAATCAAAATTAAGCATATTTGGCGATTTAGCACTGTTACTGTTTGGCATTTAGTTCGCTAGCACAAGATTGCCGTGTACGAACAGAATCATGTTTTGTTTTTCCGCCAAGTACTCAAAATCAATCGCCTAACAATGTGAAATCGCCAAATATGTTTAATTTTGATAATTTCTCGTGGTTGCTGTAATTCATTTCAGTCAATAATTTTTTCACTTTCTGGTGTTTTAGGAAGAGTAGAATCACATATATTTTTTTTTCAATATTCTTTGAAGATGACACCTTTTGAATGTTCCTTGTAAGTAATTTCACGGCTTTTTCTAAAAACATGAAAACTCTTGGTCATACTGACAAGGTTGTACCCGATTTAAAATTTATAAGTGATTATCCAATTATGACTTTGCCCTTTCCCATTCCTCAGGCTTTACAGCAGGAAGCTAAAGACCAAATTAGCCAATTGATAGAGGCTGGGATTATTGAGCGAAACTGCTCGGAATGGGCTTGCCCAATTTTGTTAGTAAAAAAAATACAAGATGGGTCTGGTAAACAAAAGTTTAGGCCCGCGTTAGATTTAAGAATGTTGTAAATTGTATAATTCAAGGTTCTTCTTATCCATTAGCCAAAATTCAAAATATAATCGCTGATTTATCTGTGTATAAATTTTTCACTTGTCTTGACTTCCAACAGGCATATCATCAAATTGGTTTACCTGAACATTTACAGGATAAAATTACTTTCACTTCAATGTTTGGCAGTTTCAAATTTAAGACTCTGTTTTGGGCTTAAAAACGCAGCTTATCAGTACCAAGCACTTATGGATTCTTTAATTGATGAAATTAACATAGACGAAATTTAAGCGTATCAAGATGATTTAATTTTTGGTGCAAATAGTTTTGAAGAGTTTTGTTAAACTTGAAAGAATTCTAAAGATATTAATTAAATATAATTTAACATTAGCTCCTAGTAAATGTACATTTCATAAGTGTGCTGTAAATTATTTGGGATTTCACATATAAAATAATTCAATTTCTCCAATAGAGTCAAACATCATTAAAATTAATTCTTTCCATACTCCTACAACAAAGAGACAAATGCTTTATAGGAGTTGTAACCTTTTATAAGTCTCTTATTCATAATTTTTCTAAATTAATTCAACCACTTATTGACTTCACCCCAGACGACAAACTTTATCCATAAGATGTCAGTTTAGCGTCGAAATACATGTATGACATTCAGAATGTGCTATAGATGTGTATAATATTAAAGTTGAATATGTCCATCAGACATATCTCATTTAGATATCTTTTAGACATCTATGACCGTCTTAAAGCTACTTATACATTATTTTATATGTGTGGTTTATCACAATATTAATCAACAAAGAAATCCTTTACAGATTAAAAAAAATGAAAAATGGTAAATGAAAAGGAACAAAATAGTACCATTGCTGCATTGTGCTAAATCTTTCTTCTAGAGCAAATATTTACATAATAGCTTAAATTTTCAATTCAATAGAGACTGATCAATTAAAAAAAAAGATATAGACAAAAAGAATATAAAATAAGGTGCTTTTGTGTGAAGAATTAAGGTACCAAAATGAGAATAAAAACCCATTCTCTATTATTAAATAGTTAATCATCATTTTAGTTTACTTAATAATAAAACATGAAATGCTTACTTCGATATTAAACATTATTAATTCATTGATAAAATCATTTTCATCTTGGTTTGTGGGTAAGTTTAAAGGGAAATCATCATTTTCAAATAGAGAGAAATCTAAATCCATGTCTTTTACTATTAAATTATACGCAATACACATAAACCATTGAACACGCGTAATCAACAAAAATTCTGCAGTAAAAACTAATATATCTGTATCTAAACCACATCTAAACTTACCTTTTCTTTGTTCATAAAACTATATTCATAAAAACAAAAACAAAACCATGCCCATAAAACATGCCCATGCCGGTATTGTACGCCAGTTTCTTTCTTTGTGTATTTCAAAACATTCTATGATTGGCTGAAGGCTAATAAAAGAACGATAAGGAACCAATCACTTTGTTTTGTACTTTGAGATGTAGATATTCAGGATTCGCGCCGGCAGTATCTCAAATGATTCGTATTCATATAACCCATCTTTGAGTACACTAAGGTGACCATACGTCCTCGAATTTTGACGTTTTTTATTTTTTGTCCCCAAAAATTCTTTAACCACTTGGGGACACTAAATCTCCCCAAATTTAAGTATTTGTATCTATAAGGAAAGGGCATGTTTACAAACAAACGCTCCGTCAATCAATCTTTGCCACTCTCGAGTGGCAAAAGATCAATCTCTATTGGTGGAAATACTAATGTTTTGCCACTTTACCCATAATTTGACTGCGTGTGACGTCACGTGCCCTTTTCTTATTTCTTTCAAAATCACAGTCCCTTCACGGATTAGGAGATTCTACAGGATATATTACTAACGATACGGGAAGGTAGTAATTTTCATCTTTCATATAGAGGGCGACCAATCTCGAGAATCTACCAATCAGCGCGTTTTTACATTTCTGGCTGTTCGTTCGTTGGATGACTGAAGCCTAAGGGGCGGGCTTTCCCTTTCTTCCGATAAGTTTCAAAGATACTGCACCAGGCGGCGATCGGATCGCTTACTCTGGTCAGCTGAATTAATGCGGAAAGGAAAGCTTCTATTTTCGCGCTCGCTGCCCTATCTAGTGTTCTATCCTGGTCTCCTAATCCGTGGTCCCTTCCATGGAGGATCAAAACTGTGATGGCAGGTTTCCGAACCACCTTTAGGGCCGCGGTATCCCAGTCGGTAGAGCGCCGGCTTCGTAACTGGAAGATTGCGGGTTCGGTACTAGAGATGTAAAAAAAGGCTGTGGTTAAAGCTACGGCAGCCGTAACTTTAATGGGCTTACGGCAGTCATATTACGCATGCGCAGAAGGAATGCCGGAGTCTTTTGCCGGATGATTCAGAGAACGAATCATTTTTTGAATGAATCTGTTTTACGGCAGTCGATTTTATGCTCACGGAAGGTAAGGAACTGTTGTTGACGGTACTACTTTCGGGTTCGGCTACGGTAAATCTGGTTGCTGTAGTCATAAATTTACGTATATCATATAAATACTTTTGCTTTAGCTCAAGTATTTGGATCTTTTTTTTCCAGTTTCGAAAGAGCTGTTAATCCAATAAATCTTTTAAACGATAAAAACTTTAAAACGAATTTCTAGTTAAGCACACAAGTCAGTGTTTTATATATGTGTAAACAATTAATCTATAAATAAATAAACAATAAAACGACATTTCGGAATTTAGTTATTAAATACTAAAACTATTAAACACATAAGTTAACTTCCAAAACTAATGTTTATATTATCATACTATATGAGGTAAATGCTTGTTGAACCAATTTATTTGACAAAAAATAATAAAATATTATTATTTTGCATTAAACACTATGTTCAACATTTGAAAAAGAGAGATGAACTCTTAGGGCAACTTTAATGCTTGTTGTAATTTTTTTCAAAGTTTGATTCGTTAAGTGCTGATTCTAGAATAAAAGAGTAATTGAGTAAAACTTAATAAAAAAGGGGCATTTTTTTTTTTTTTTGTTTTTTAAAGCAATATTTGCCTTTTTTTTATTATTATTACACTTGCCGAATTTTTCCATATATATATATATTTTTTTTATCCTCTATGTTTCATTTTTGTTTGTGACAAAAGTAAACTGTTTATATAATTTTTATTTATATTCACTTGTTCTTGCACTGCAACTAAACTGTCTTCCAGAAAGATACAATGTTAAGAAAAATATTTTAAAGCCTCTATTCACTTAAAATTTCAGGAAGGGCCACCAGGTGTTAAGATGCTTTAAAATGCCTGCTGGTACTGCACCCTGCTAAATTATCCTAGAGTCAAACAATTAAGAAGGTTGTCACACCGAAATGTCCAAATGAAAGATTAACACCAGACTTAAGGAAAAATTATCACTGCCCTAACTAAAGCATACCAAGCCAGTAATACTGATATTAAATTTAATAAAACTACAAAAATTGCAAATTACAACAAACTTAACTATGCATTCTGTTGTGAAACATTGGAAATAGTTAATAATAGCAGTTCCTATAAAACGACAATGAATCGAATATACCAACTCCAAATACAAAGCTATAAAGTAAGGTTTGAACTTTTAATTAAATTATGCTTCAATTAAAAAAAAAAAAAAAAAGTTTATTCATACCAATAATAAATTATATTTAGAGAGTTCTTAATACAGTGTAAGGCAAGTTAAATATTTAAAATAAAAATTTTAGTAAACTAAATAATTTATCTAAAATTCAGAGACAGCAAAATTCTCAAAAAATCTGAATTCAGGTGTAACAGAGATGGCCAGTGTGTTGACGTATCGACACATCATTAGTGTGTCGAGGTTTCCAACACATTACTCTGTCATAGTTGACAACATTTTAATTCATTTTTAAATAGGTTAAAAATGAATATTCACGGTTGATGAATTCATGTACAAAAAATTTCTAAATTTTAATTTATTCCGGAGCATTTTTAGCCTCAATTTTATTTTGCACCACTTTATTTTTAGAATATTTTTCACTATTACTTAATTACAATAAAATAAGAAAAAATTACTATTTAAAAGAAAAAAATGATATAGAATAAAGGCAGGGCTTAAAAATACTCCGGAATAAATTAGAATGTTGGCTGCTCTGCTCTGTGCAGATTTCAATACAGTATCAAATTTTGGCACATTTGTTTCATTTCCCTGTGTGATAATTATCTATACATATAAACATACAGTGATCAGAGGACAAAATTACATAATTTGTAACTGTCAATCTACTAATCTACTGAAAACGTGTTGATGCGTTAACATGTAGTGTGTGGACACAGAAAAAGGTATCGAAATGCCCATCACTAAGATGTAGCCCCTGGAAAGTTTCTCCCCCCTCTTTTTGGAGATAGTGTAATCAGAAACGAAAAAGGTTGACCCAACTAATAATGACTCTTATATACTTTCCTGTGATAACCAACTAATATGCATGTCATAAACAGACATCTAAAGACTTTATATAGCAAATTAAAAAATATATAGAGAGAGAGCTGTTTTTTGAAACACCTATTTGAGAAATATATAAAAATTGATCTAAATAATCAGAAACATATCAACTTTTCTGTGCTAACCAATTAATTCAGAAAAAAAGATATTTAGACAGATGTTTATGCAGCAAAATTAATGAAAATTAACCTTTTTTAGATACTGATGTTGGTACCCCCACCTGATTTTACCAAAACTTTGTAAACACATGTACACTGGACATCAACTAATACATATGAAAGGACATTTAAAAGGCAGATAAAATGGTGATTTTGCAAAAAACGTGTAGAAGCAGTTTTTGAGATATGAACTTAAATAAAATGTGACCTGACTTACAGCTTTCCAATTTTTGAACAAAATTTGGTAAACACATCTGTACACCTAACTTGTCTTCATTATAAAGTTCTTTTTTTATCTTTGAGATGAAGTGGTCAAATCTCAAAATATTCAAAGATCAGAAATCTATTTATTAACTTTTTCTTTCTTTTAGTCGCAACAGCTGTTATATTGAAAGAATTGAGGTGCTAAACACTATATACAGGGGTCGATCCAGGCAAAATTTGGGTCCCTTCACAAAATTCCACATAGTAAAAAGGGACCCTTCACAAAATTCAAATTCATAAAAAGGGACCCTTCACAAAATTCAAATCCATACAAAGGGATCCTTCACAAAATTCAAATTTATAAAATGAGTCCTTTCACAAGATTTTGTTTTATAAAAATGATCCTTTTATTAAATGTTTTCATATTTTCAGTATTATTTTTAATTTATGCCTTAATTTGGCTCAACGAAACTCTATTAACTTGATATTAAACATTACATAAACTGATTGTTAAAACTGAATATTTTACACAATATTTTACTTTTTCACAAAAATATTTTATATTTCACAAAAATAAATAAAAATTTCACAAAAATATTTTGTTTTTCACAAAAAAGGGACCCAAAAATTAAAACCTGGATCGACCCCTGATACATATATATATATATATATTTTTTTTTTCTTTTACAAATGAAATTGTTTTTAAGCATTCAATTTTAGATTTGTTTTGTACAGCAGCGGCACATTTTGATTGATTGGCATTAAAGCTGATGTGCACTAATTTGTATCAAGGTGAATTTATATGCAATTCTGCACACTAGTGCCTGAGATATATCCCTAAAATTACAGAAATTGCTGCATATAAGCATCACCTGTTGAGCGATTGACACCAAAAGTTGAAAGGCATAAGCACTAATTCATGTCAAGATGCAAATTCATATAAATTTATATAACATTTTATGCAGTAGTTCCTGATATAGAGTTGCAATAAAATTTTTGTCATATACATCCTGATACAGACATTTTCTAAAAATGGTCGGATCTTGTTTTGTACCTTACACAATGTGTGAATCCATCAAAAACCAGAAGTCGAAAATTTTAACAAATCCAATAATTTCTTTTATTGAATAGAGAATAAAATGAAAACTTAAATATGCATTCATTTATTCATTACTTTCTTCTATAATCAATAGCAGAAAACAATGGATTAGTAAAAATTTTTGACTTCTGGTTTTCGATGGATTTACACATTTTGAGAACCTCAGAACTTGACTTGACCATTTTTAGAAAATGTCTCTCGGTATGTGTGTGAGAGAGAGAGAAAAAAAATTTGGCAAATGCATCTCAGGAACTACTGCACAATTCCATATAAATTTATATATAAATTCTGCACCTTGACTTAAATTAGTATCTATCAGCTTTTGGTGGAAATTGCTTAAATGGTGCCGCTGCTATTCATTAATTTCTGCAATTTCAGGGAAGGCTACATCTCAGGAACTAATGAATAAAATTGCATATTAATTTATAAGGAAATGCCCACCTTGACACAAATTAGCATACATCAACTTTTGGTGCCAAACACTCAACAGGTGGTGCTTCTGTATGGCAATTTCCTTAATTTAAGGCTAAGCTATAGCTCCTGTTCTATTGCATATAATCAAACAAAACTTGATACATGAAAAGGTCATTATGAGACATTATGCTGATTAAATTGCGTGCAAATTTACCAATAGGTGGCACTTCTATATTTCAACTTTCCCCGTAAACTAGAAAGACATCATGTTCACAGAAAAAATTCACTTTCTTTGAATATTCAGTATAATACCTTTCTGATATGAGAATCATCTGCATTCATAATTGGTTCTTTTATGCCAATGCTTCTGTTTAATTTTAAATTTAACCTCCGACGGGGACGGCATTGTTGGTTAGGTGGCGTTATCACGCACATTTCAAATTTAAGCAGGCATATTTTCCATATCCTCAAAAAGATAAAAATTAGTGTAATTAATAGGTTGAATTTAAATAAGCTTACGTACTGTGCATGGGCTTGCACTGCCGAAAGTAATGGGACCTGGAGTGAGATTTTTTTCTTCAATCAGAAATACTTTTATTTTTTTATTTTTTCTGACTTGTAAAGAAATAGTATCATTAAGAGGAACAAATTTTGAGAAGAGTGAGTAACAAACTCAAGTTTACACTGCCGAGGGCAGTGGGGATCTGGTGTGAATTTTTCTAAAATCAAAAAAGATTTTTTCCCTTACTAATAAAATATAAGTGATTTGGAGATTTTTATTCATCAACCTTGAAAAGTCCTTTCAGATAAACTGGAGGGGATTGTTGACTGTTATACCAACTATGTGAAAAGTACCAGAGCCAGGAATCGAACCTGGGCCCTTCGATTCCCAGCTCTGGTATTTTTCACATAGTTGGTACGCCTTGACAACGAATATTATTAAGCGGGGTGCCCCAGTTCGATTCGTGGCTATGGTATTTTTCACATAGTTGGTATAAAAATCAACCATCCACTCCTGCTGATCTGAAATCAATTTTCAAGGTTGATGATTGAAATTTCCAAATTAAAATTTCGTGGTCTATTGGAGTTATGCTACGATTAATATTTTTCCCTCACATAGCTGCTTTTGCTGACTCGGTGACCTTGCCAACGTGTATTATGTGAGAAATGCCGAGCTGGTTATCAGCCAGGATAGCTCAGTGGTACAGCATCCGCGTGTTAAGCGGAGAGCCCGGGTTTGATTCCCGGTAATGGTATTTTTCACATAGTTGGTATAAAAATCATCCATTCACTCCAGTTTATCTATATATATAAAAGAGTAAACTCACTTATCACTAACTTAACACGACCGTGGTGATCCTATGGGAGATAGAGTCACAATCTTTGGTGAGCAGGTTCGTTTTAGGAATCTAACGCTCACTAAGACGGGATTTTGCAAAATACCCCCCCTCCCCTTCGAGGGGGCAGAAGGCAAAATCCACCTTTATAAGCATAACTCAGCTCCAAATCACTTCATGGTGAAGAAATTGCAGATGGGGAGACTAGACTTGAATACAAAAAAAATCATTTTCTGCTATTTTGGATTTTTAAGGGGGGAAGGGGTAAAAATGATTTTCGGAGGTGCAGAAGGCAAAAACATATTTATAAGCATAACTAGGCTCCAAATTACTTCACAGTGAAGAAATTGCAGATGTGGAGACTAGATTTGAATACAAAAAAAAAAATTATTTTTTGTGATTTTGGATTTTTAAGGGGGGAGGGGATAAAAATGATTTTCGGAGGCACAGAAGGTAAAAACACCTTTATAAGCATAAGTCAGCTCCAAATTACTTCACGGTGGAGAAATTGCAGATGGAGAGACTAGACTTGAATTAAAAAAAAAAAACATTTTCTGCAATTTTGGATTTTTAAGGGGAGAGAGAGGTAAAAAGGATTTTTGGAGGCAAATTTAGCAAAGTAAGGATTCTCGCGTAAAATTCTAGCAGTAATAGCTCAAAGATATTTTTAAAAAAACGCCAAGTGTCTTCTTGAAGGTATTTGTAAAAACTCAATTTTGATTTTTTCCGATTTTGGGAGGGTGTTACGAGGGGTATATTCAACCCTCCTTTTAGCGCTAAATTCGTCCGTGGAAATCTATAGGTGCTGAGGTCACAAATTTTAGTGTGTGGCTTACTTACGTGTCTCCAACACCCATTGTAATGGGATTTTGTGAAAGTCTCCCCTTTCCACCTTGGGGGTGGGAGGGGCAATAAACCCGTTTCCAAGTATAACTTTGCTTCAAATTATCTCAGCAAGATTAATTTGTATATGTGGGTTGTTTATGCCTTCCCAACACGTACAGTAAAGGGATTTTACGAAAATTCATCCTCCCCCCCCCCTTTTAAGGCTTGGTTGGGGGGGGGGGGAATAAAAATTCCGCTTATAGAAGTAACTGTGGTCCAAATTATCTCAGGATAGCGATTTTTTGATATGCCAATTGGTTATGCGTACTCAAGACACATACTTCAAAGAGATTTTGTAAAATTCTGCCCTATCGCCCCTTGGGGGTGGGACAAAAAACATGTTTCCAAGCATAACTTTGCTTCAAATTATCTCAGTAAGATTAATTTTTATATGTGGGTTGTTTATGCATTCCAAACACGCATTATAAAGGGATCTTACAAAAATTTCCCCTCCCCCCCGTCAAAGACAAGGAGGGGGCACAAAACACTTTTAAGAGGATCTCTACTCCAAATTATCTCAGAACAGCGTTTTTTTTATATGTCGATTGGTTATGCGTACTCAAGACACACACTACAGTAGATTTTGCAAAATTCCACCTTATCCATTATCCTCCCTTTGGGAGTGGGGATGGGCAAAATCATGTTTTCATGCACAACTCTGCTCCAAACTGTCTTACAAGGGAACATTCAAAAGGTGTCATCTTCAAAAAGTATTAAAAAAAATATATGTGATTCTACTCTTTATAAAACACCAGAAAATGAAAAAATTATCGGCTGAAATTAATTACAGCGAGCAAAAAAAATTATCAAAATTAAGCATATTTGGCGATTTAGCGCTGTTAGGCAATACGTTTGCTAGCACCGAGATTGCCGTGTGAGAATAGAACCGTGTTTTGCTTTTCCGCCAAGTACTTAAAATCAATTCCCTAGCAGTGTGAAATCGGCAAATATGCTTAATTTTGATAATTTTTTGTGGTCGCTGTAATTAATTTCAGCCGATATTTTTTTCATTTTCTGGTGTTTTATGAAGAGTAGAATCACATATATTTTTTTCAATACTTTTTGAAGATGACCCCTTTTGAATGTTTCTTTGTCAGTATTCTAAATGTGTATCATATAGGGATGCTACACTAAGCTTTTCGTTGAGATGAAGCAAATGGTTCGTGTACAGGGACACTGAAAAGTATTCAAATACATTACATCTATGGGGGAAATTGCAGGTAAATAGAGTTAAACATTAACATCTATAGACTGCACTTAACCAAATGAAACGAATATATATTTTTTGTAACAGAGATAGTCAAATGGGTAAAAAATTTTGTGTATGTAGGAGTCTCGCCACCCCCTCGAGGGGAGTAAATTTTCATGATGGGTATCTTTTAAAAGAGCTCGCCAATACCTTTAAAACGAATGGTTGAACCATCGATCTGCGATAATTTAAAATAAAGTTATCGATTTTTTTCATTTTAAAAATTATCAAAATTAAGCATATTTGGTGATTTAGCGCTGTTAGGCGATACGTTTGCTAGCACCGAGACTGCCGTGTACGAACAGAACCGTGTTTTGCTTTTCCGCCAAGTACTCAAAAATAATCGCCTAGCAGTGTGAAATCGCCAAATATGCTTAATTTTGATAATTTTTTGTGGTCGTTGTAATTAATTTCAGCCGATAATTTTTTCATTTTCTGGTGTTTTATGAAGAGTAGAATAACATATATTTTTTTCAATACTTTTTGAAGATGACACCTTTTGAATGTTTCCTTGTTAGGCGATTTTTAATGTGCGGGCTGGTTATGCGTTCCCAACACGCACTATAAGGGGATTTTATGAAATTTCCTTTTTCTCCCGTTTAAGGGTGGGGGGCACCCTTAAAGGGGACCCTACCCACCTAAAATTGAACTAAGTGCGTTTTTAGCTCAAGAAATAAAACAGTAACAATTAAAAAAAAAATTAAGTTAAGAGTAATTTAATAAAGAAACTTTCCTATAAAAAACACCCCTGTGTTTAGCTGTTGGCAAGGGTAATTATTGCATCTCCTTAAAGGTCAAGATTACAGTACCGGCCAAAAAATGTTTACACTTGAGCGGCAAAAAAAAAAAAAAAAAAAAACTTTACATGTCAGTTGCCATTTCCGCCATAAAAATGTGTTGAACTCCAGTGATAACATATGGCATTAGTCGATCACAGATGACCTTTCCTTATCCTGTCAACACTCAGTTCGGCTCATGGACTTTTAGATTAAGACTATACGCTCTTTGCTCCCACCAGCCAGTATTTTGTTTATTTGTTAGAAAGTTGATAACCTACATACATTGGTATTCCTATACCACACAATGGGTCAGATTAAGCTTAAAATGGAAGTGAAATCTTATGCCTTGACTCTGCCAGAGAAGGGAATCTCTGATTGATGTAGCCAGAGATCCGTGACTAAACGGATGAAGTCAATAAAATGTAAAGATGGGATGACAAAATAGTGACCGACTAACACCATGTATCATCACTAGAGTTCGACACATTTTTATGGCGAGAACGGCAACTGACATGTAAAGTATTTTTTTTTTTTTTTTACCGCTCAAGTGTAAACTTTTTTTTTTTTTTGCCGGCACTGTAATAATCATTACTCACCATGTAGTGATTGATTTTAAGAAAGTGGCAATTCAAAAAAAAAAAAAAAATGTTTAGCTATAAACATTTGAAGAGCTTGTTTCCAAAAGGCGTTAAGTCAAAAATTTCAAAAATTGACTTTTCGATGTAAAAGGTCGCAGCACACGTGTAAGAATATATTTTCAATAAATAGAAGTTCCAAATAAAGTTTAGTCATAATGAAAACAGAAAGTGAAATCAGTGTTTTTTTCCAAAAAGAATTAAGTCACAAGTAAGTTTTGTGCCAAAAGGGATTAAGTCAAGTTTAACCAATTGTAGCGTGCCTTGAGATCAGGTGGTTTGTCTGGCTTTGGGTGGAAAGACAAAAATAAGTAAAAGAATGTTATTGTAGATTGTCACATTGAGGCAGTTTTTTTTTTTTTTTTTTTTCCCATAGAAAAATATAAAGAGAGATTACTTATAACCTTTTTTATAATGTGTTTGTAAAAGATTTTAATCTTGGTTTTGGAACCCCGAAAAAAACCAAACACATTTGTTCCTTCTGTATTAGGAAAAAAATACAAATGAATTCAGAAAAATGTACAGAAAAAAGAAAAGACCCTGTTAACCGAACTTTTGATTCATAAACACCGGAGCAAGAAATTTTTTTCCCTTTTAGGGGAAAAGCTTATAGGAGAAGATGAAATTACAATATGTTTTGACCTGATGCAAAATCAGAAATTACCACACAAATAAAAATTATACCATGTTAGGAATGCTTTCAGCAGGGGCTGCTCAAAAGGACGTCACCTACTATTTACCAGTGCATGGTCACTCCTACTTACCAGCACATAGAACATTCGGCCGAGTGGAGACTATTTTAAACAAAGTGGATACAATTTTACTCTATAATGAATATTTTGAACATTTCTCTAAGGTTAGAAATCTTTTCAAGTATAAGAAGCAGTGGAATATTTTAGATTGGAAAAATTTTGCATATAGTCGTCTGAAAAGCAAACAAGGTTTCGTATTTTCAGGGGCAAAAGGACTGAAAATTACAAAGCGAGATGGGGGGGGGGACGAGAGAACGTACTATGGTTCGTTTTGCCACCAGAAGATCCTGAAACAAACGGAAAAAAAAAAATTCTCCTATGAGCCTCTTCTGAAATAAAACCAAAACAAATATAAAACAAGAAAAAAAAAAAAAAAATCCAATGTTTTGAAATTGCTTGAATCTTTGGGAATTAACAATGTTTTTATTTTTATGTACAATCTTGCAACAATACACCTAGGGCTAACATAAGTGAAAATAATGATAGCGATGAAGAAATAGAGTATGTAAATGAAGATTTGTGGTAACTAACCAGCTTCCAAAAATTGTGCATCTATAATTTATGTGGTAATTACATGGAAAACAAACACAGATTACTTTCAAATGGAAGTAAGTCATTTCATTTTGTAATTTGTTTGTGCCAAAAGGGCATAAGTCATAGTTTTGTTCCAAAAGGGGTTATGTCATTTTTTCTTTTTTTTATTTCTGAATAACTATACTGTCAGGATTTTTTTAACCATATAATTTAGTGTTACTATCATCCATAGATTACTGGAAAAAATTATCTTTTCCTTAAATTCAATAATAAATCTTACATAACAAAATCGCGTTTTTTCAAGAATGGAAAAAAATGACTTAACGCCATTTGGAAACAAGCTCTTCATTTGATGCGCATTAAATCTTGATGTAGAGCTCCAACAAAATTTTTGTAACGCACACATAGAAATAAAGATATTTTTTAAAAGTGGTCACATGGTATTAAGAACTTCTCAAAATGCGTAAATCCATCAAAAGCCTCAATTCAGAAATGTTTCTGAGTCCAGTACGTCCTTTTTATGAATATAGAAAAAAATAAAAGTAAATTATTCTCTGCAGAAATCTTAGTACATTGCTGATAATGTTCTGTGAAAAACATGTCTATCATATCTCTCTTTACATATATATATACAATATACATATATATATATTTACATATTGTGTTCTTATATTACAAAAGATATTCCTAAATATCCATTATGCAAGGAAGATTTTTTTTTTTTTTTTTTAACAATAATTGAAAAATAATTGATCAAAAAGAACCTTAAACCACGAATTTATTAAACGAAAATTCCTAAATTACAAAAATTAAGGCATTTTAATGACTACCATATACACTCTATCTAGAAAATTTAATTATGTAGATTTAACGTTTTGTAAACTGAATTAATTTTATTTAAATTTATTTATTTTTTTTAAATCAAGTAATGGTAATAATAACAATAATTGACTGTTTCTTTCATTTTGTTTTTAAATAAATATTTGCTTAAATTTTAAACTATATTTTTTATTAAACCATATTCACATTTTATCAATACTATTCTAGTACTTGTTTCAGTTTAATATTTTCCCCTTCAAAATATAAATTTTAACAAACAGTTAAAGATAAAAGGCTTCTGTGAAATATTTGAATAATATTATTCACAAATTTCTGCATATTCAAGACTTCACATTTTCAAAAAACAAAATCAATGATTTAAATATTTATTTCTTATTTTCAAAATTGTAAATAAATATTCTTAATTTTATTGATTATAGAAACCTGTTTAAACATTATTTTGTATTTAGTCAGATACCATAATAAATATATAACTCTTTATGTATTCGTTAAAACATACTCTTGTACATAATATACACAAATATGCACATTTATCAAGCTTTTAGCTTTCTATAAATATCAACACGTCAAATCATTGGTGAAGAATCTCGCCAAATACCATATTAAATATCGCCAAAACTTTCCACTTTCATTTAATAATAAAATCATTAATTTTTGTGTTAAAAATAGCACAAAAATTGGAAAAAAGCAAAATATTTAATAAATAAGATGAATACAAATGAGTTATAACAATAATCATGGAGTATTTTTTTAATTTTTATCAATTTAAAAGACATGAAACATGCTAGAAAAAAGAATTTGTCTATCACGTCAATTAATAAACTAAATAAAACAAATTAATAGTCAACATTATTCTGTCAAAAATGTTTTCAGATATTGCAGTCAGTCATTTTTAACATATTTATGAAGAAATAAATTTCAATTTTTTTTTTAATATCTGGAGATAAAGATGGTTTTTTCCTAGGGAGCTTCTTCCAAAATCGCCTCGGGCGGCTGATAGTCTGTCTTGACTAGAGCCCTCAATTTAAATCGAGGGCTCTAGTCTTGACCAATGAGCTTCTATCACAGAATTGACGTTACTCTCTTTTATCTAGGCACCCTAGTAAATATTTTAAAATTTGATAAGATCTACCTTTATTTATATATTACTTTAGGGATGCAGAATATGTCCGAATGAGGTTCGGAGGAAATTTCGAGTGACTGGAGAAATTTAAGTTTTTATTTTCTACTAAAAGAATATTGAAAGTCTAAAATAACAAATTGTTACTTTGTAATGCTTGTAATATAAACTAACAAATATATTTTTATGTTATAGTGTATTCTTATTCTTTTAAATGCTTATTATGTAGAATATATGGCTTTGTATTACAAAATACATTTTCATGTTATTGAAGGAAATTTGGATTATATTTTGGGAGAAATTTCCAAGGTCTGAACATTTTCTGCATCAGAGCATTACTCAATAAATGTTTCTTAATCAAACGTTTAAAATTAGTAAAAACATAACCATCACCGTGTCAACAAGCACAATCTTCACAAATAGGTCATTTCAACAAGTTATCAAAAACTGCCTACGATGACTGTATTATTCAGTTTATTTTATCTTTTTATTAACATTTTTTTAGTTCAAGCAATTATAAATGCTCCTAAACATTAAAATAATGCAAAAATAGCAGATGAAGGGAAGGGGGGATGTTAGGCAAGAACATTTAGTAATTTTTTTTCTTTTGTAATTAAGATTCTACATTTATATTTGTAGAAAATAATAAATAGCAGTACTACAAACAAACAGCATATATATCATATTAAATTAGGCCTAGCCAAACTCATGCATCTTTTTTGAGCAGTTTCTTAATCTTATAATTAGTATTAGACAAACTGTAATTAAAAACAGCAAAAAACTGAAATTAAAAACAACAAATAACAGTAATAATAAAATAAACAATACTGTTTGATGAAATAAGAAAATTTATTTTATCACTGTAAAAAAGATCAGCCTAATAACTGAATAAAACACATGGTTTAAAATGAAATAAACTTCCACAGAAATATTCTTTCTTACCCAATGTTTTTTTTATTGCAGTATTTGAAACTTAATATTTCTATTAATTATTAAAATTAAACTATATTAAATTATAGACATTCATTCAAAATAGTTAATGCACTAAAATAAACATCAAAACAAAATGCACCTCATTTGTTTATCAACCAAGTCTAGAGTTGCCATAGAAGCAATAGTAAACTTATAAAACTGTTTAACCTAGCATAAGCATAGTACACTTAAACAAAATACTAAATTATATATATTATTGATAGCAGAAGGTTGTTTACTATTTCAGGTTTCTTTCTTTCTTTTTTTTTAAACATTATTAAACAAAACAAAAATTACGTATTAAGATAGTAATTATTAAATTTATAATAATCAGTATTTTAACTTGATAACTTACAGAAACAGATAAATATTTCACTGAAATCAGTAATGTGCAATAATCTGCAATGAAAATAAAGGTACTAGCAATAAAGTAGTAGAATGAAATTTCTAGCGTTCTTGTCAAAATATCAGTGTAGCACATTTTTAAAATGGGAAAAACTAACAAGATAAAGGATTAGTATCTTAAGTAATTATATTTATGCCTGTGTTTTTATGTGTAAATACAAATTTTAAAATGGCACCTTAGTACAACTGCATGATAACTAAGAAAACAATGTTAGATGCCATTTGGCACCCAACTGATGATAGCTTTGTCTAGTCTTTTTATAATGGTACCACCACTCTCCTCGTATTTTAGTTGGCGATGCCAGCACTCCAATTTCATTTTTATGTTTATGTCTAGTACAGTTCTATAGCAATAGTAAGCCCATTTTTGAGGTCGTGCTAAGTAAATGTTCAGAAAATAGTCAATGATTTTTTCAAATAAACACTAAAGCTGCTAATAAAGTCATTCATTTGCTTGTAAAAAGTTACATATTTGCTTGTAAAAGTTACAATTTCTGAAAAAATTGTATTTATCTGTTCTTTGATAGCTTCTTTATTGGCACTTCCTTTCACCTTTGAATTTACATTCAAGTTCTAGTTTCTCACCACATGGCATGCAGCGTTCAAAATTAGCTGTCATTAGTCATCAAATGCAGCTAAATTATTGCATTTGACGAATATAAAATTATTTCTGGTCGTCAAATCCGATGCCTAGGAGGTGTGTGGTGCATGGTAAATGGACACAGGAAGTAACCAATGGCTGATAAAACTGATCTGGGAGATTTCTCTCTAAAAACTTTTGCACCTGTTATTTGACAGTTTGGTAATTTTTTTTATTGAATATTGGGATACTTTCTTAAAATTTTAAGGTACTGCAAGTGTGAAATGGTGAACAAAGTATATTTTCGTATTTCTTTAACCCTTGCTTTCGCAAGATCAAGGCATTACTGCAGGAAAATTGCTTTCAGGAGCCACTTGGCACGTTTGGCGAAAATCACCAGCACCGTGCCTTTTTGTATGGTTTAGAAGTTGCATCATTCTACTAGTTACGTTTGCTATCTCTGGTGAATTAGCGCACTTTTTGAATGAGGCGGGATTAACTAAATTTCAACTTCTAAATGGGGTCAAAATAATCCTATCTTGGGAAAGCGAGGGTTAAACTTTATCAAAAATGTGTGAATTCCTAATGTCTAATAAAACATTTTGATTTATAGAAGATAGTTCATATTTCAAAATCAAGATGAATCATGCATACATATAACCTATGTAACCAATACATATCTCTGTGCACATACTGATATAACGTATGAGAAAAATAAATATATATAAATTGTATTTAAAAATTTTTGATGCATAGTTCAGAAAATATTGTTTTACTCAGAATCAGTCTTCGTTAGTGATATTAAAATGACTTTTAGAAATTGCAACTGGAAATTTTAATTTGACGTGTAAAATATTTACAGCAGACATCATATGACACCTTCCCTTCCCAATTTTTTATCACTGATGGCATGAGCATATATTTACAGTTATCTTGAAACACAGTCGAATCTATCATTGTACATATATGTTGTATAATTCCAATAGTTTTTCTTGAACTTCCTTCATAATTCCTAAAAGGAATTCATTTTAATTAGTATTTGGAAAGTCTTGCAATAATTCTCCAACAGGTTTATAAATGAGGATTGGATCATACTTATTCTCTTTTTTTTTTTCACTAATAAATTGACTAAAGCAGTATCATCCAGGGGTGCAGAAAAAGTTCAGACCTCTGAAATTTCCCCAGAACACATTCTAAATTTCCCCCAAAATAACGCATCAACCTATTATCTGATAGTTTTTTTTTTTTTTTCGTTTGGGGGGTTCTATGGTTTAAAATGAATCGCCAAATATTTATCATCAAACTTCAAATACTTAATACATTTTTTTTTTTATTGGGGAAGGAAGGGGGGGGGGGGGTAATGTGTACTTAAAGGGAATATACTTGTAACAGAAGAATACAGCTGTTAATTTGTAGTTTAATATTAGAAAGTTTATTTTTTCAGTAATTTTTTTTTTTTTTTAACTTCCATTTTTATTTTTATTTTATTCTAAGATAATAAATATTCAAAATTTCCCCAGACAGCCAGAATTTCCCCCGAACATCGTTCGCGCGTTCGGACATATACTGCACCCCTGGTATCATCTTTATGAAAAATTGACTTATCAACATGGAAAGCACTTTTAATATTTTGAAGGTCTTTCCACACTGTATAACTATCTCTTGATTGGTGAGTGCTTCTCTTTAATCCCCTCTAATATTTTTAACATGGCTATACCAGCACTTAATAGTGAGGCAAGATTTAATCTTTCATCAGTTGACAGGGATGTTCACCAACTTCTTTTTCATATACTACATGGACAGTCTGGTAATTCACTTTTATTTCAGTAGTTTCGTTATGTTTCTGATGATACACTCATAAATGCTAGGCAAGTGTGTCCTATTTTTATACATCCCAATTGCAATTCTTTCAAATGTCTATTTTCTATAGGACTACATATTCCACTTCAAAGACAATCATAGTACATAAATTTTATGTCACTTTTCTTTGACGAATTTCGGAAAATAAAAAAAGCTTGGTATCTTTTTCTCAATGCTATTTCTTTCTTTTTTTTTTCAATCTAGAAAGTCAGATTTACAGTCCTGACATTTTCAAAATGAATATTCCTTAAATGAGAATAGAAATGTTTTCCCTCAAACTGAAATTACGCGGCATTTTTTTGCAAATAATTGGATCACGCAAAACTTTGCGACATTATAATATAAATAATAACGAGATAATGAAACTAATATGAGAAAACAGTAAAACACCAACACGTGTCCTTGTTCATTATTTATCTCCAAGGCTTCCGTATCCGTATGCCGTAGAGAGAATCATTCAAAAAGTGATTCGTTCTCTGAAGGTCAGACCGCATCCTCTTGCGCATGCGTTAAAAAACTGCCGTAAGCCCATTAAAGTTACGGCTGCCGTAGCTCTAACCACTTCGGTAAAAAAAACCCGGGAATTTCGCTTCAGGGGAATAAACATGGGAATTTTCGGGTTTAAACCGGGAATTTTGGGAACTTTGATGGGAAGAAACTAATATTCAGGGTTTAGATTTAATTTCAGTTCTTTTAAGTGTACAAACAACTTGTTTCAATATCAATTTTATTCTATTTGATTAAATAAAAGTGATATAGAAAAATTATGTGATTATTTTATAAAAAATTGTAAAAAATTATACATTTACGTTATTGA
Organism: Salticus scenicus; assembly: GCA_963930645.1. Taxonomy (NCBI): domain Eukaryota; kingdom Metazoa; phylum Arthropoda; class Arachnida; order Araneae; family Salticidae; genus Salticus; species Salticus scenicus. The sequence goes on along the minus strand of OZ005652.1, from coordinate 171,440,119 downwards.
CAATAATAAATGATGAAGTTTTGTCTGCCTATTTAAATAACTTTAGAACATTTTTCTTTCTTTTTTTAATGAATACCATAATAAAATATATTATAGAAAATAATACAATGAAATTAAATTATGGTTAGAATACTTTAAAATTATTAAATTTTATTATAATTCATCGAACAAAATTTCACAATAGTTCATGAAATCTCGTTAAAATCAGTTAAAGAGTACGGGGAACAAAATAGAACATGAGTTCTTCGGTTATTAAGAATTAGAGCAATAATTTTTTAATGTATCAAATCAATACATAAAATATTCAATAGCTAATAATTAATAATTTGGCTGTTATTTCTTTCTTTCTTTTTTGCATATTAATATTGTTGAAATTTTAATTGAAATAATATTTTCCATTGTATTATTATTGATTGTTTTAGTAAATGCAGAATATTTTGAAGCATTTTTGTTTTATTTTTGAAATAAAATGTTAAAGACATACAACTGAAACAGGATAAACTCCGATTGCAAAAAAAAAAAAAAAGTGTTTTATTGAACTCAGTGTGTATACAGTCAGAAAAGAAGGTGGGTGGATCAAAATTTCGCGCAAATTTTAGTGCCCCCCGAACCCACCTTCGTGAGATCTCAAAATATTTTGGATTTTGCTATCACCCGCAATTTTCCGTTTGCCTACAGCATTCAAAGGCTGAATGATCTAGACTGATCACCTACCTGTTGTGTTGAGGTTTGATGTGGGGTCTTACGATCTGGATCTGAGAATGGCTCTATCCACAAGGTGGAGTCTGTTCGCGGATATTCTTTCGGAACGTGACGTTCCATCTCTTATCCCACCCAGAATCCAAACAGGAAGTAGAGCAAGCGGTAGCCATGCTCAGGGACTCACTCCGAGAGGCCTACACGCTGAGCTCTGAACCTCGCATAAGATCGTTTGACTACTACAAACTGCCGGATAACATCAGGGAAATGGTCAGGGATCGAAATCATGCTCGCAGGCAATGGCAGGTTCATAGGACCCCTTACTTCAGGAATAAGTTAAACAGGCTTATTCGTAGTACTAGAGCTGTAATTAAGGAGTTTGGTAAAACACGTTTTAATAATTTTGTCGAGTCTCTCTCGACTGAGGACAACACAATTTGGAGGGCCACCTCCCGCATTCGTAGGACACGAACACACATTCCTGCCATTGTTAGCCCTAACGGCATGGCTTATAGTAACACTGAAAAGGCTGAGGCTATTGCCGAAAGTCTTAGAAGTCATTTTTCACCTCATTCGGACATTGTTAACCCAATTGTCGAGAACATAGTCGACCATAGGGTTCAAAATTTATTACAATCTGACACACAAAACACTCTTCAACCTGCTTTACCTTCTGAGGTTCAGGATTACATTTCGGGCTTGAAACAACACAAAGCACCCGCTGAGGACCTTATCTCAAACAATATGCTAATTAATCTACCTCTCCATTTTATTTTTTATATCACGTTAATCATTAATTGTATGTTAAAGCTTAATATTTTTCCCGATTGTTGGAAGAAAGCTATCGTTGTCCCCTTACCGAAGGGTGGGGGCCAAGATATCCACTCTCCTTTTAGCTATCGACCTATCTCTTTGCTCTCCAGTCTCTCGAAGGTTTATGAGTATGTTCTCGTCCGGCGACTGAATGAATTCCTTGACTCTCATGACAAGATTATACCCGAGCAATTCGGGTTCAGGACTCGCCATTCAAAGCAACAGCAGTTGTGGAGAGTGACTGAATTCATTCACGATGGATACCAAACCAGCAGTATGGCGGGAATTATATTTCTCGACGTGCAGAAGGCCTTTGACAAGGTCTAGCATGCCGGACTTCTCTTTAAGATGGCTGCGTTAGGTGTTCCTGACCAGCTAATTAAAATCTTTTCTGATTACCTCTCTAACAGGTCCTTCGTGGTAAAAGTGGGAAATTCCCTCTCTAGCCCGAAGCCTGTTCTCAGTTCTGTTCCTCAAGGTTCTCTCGCCGGGCCCCGCCTTTTTAACATTTACATTAACGACATTCCGCGCAAGCCCGACATCAACTTAGCTTTATTTGCTGAGGATACTGCTATCATGTACAAACACAAACAACCACACACAGTGTTTGAAAAACTCCAGGATTACCTTAATTCGTATGTTATTTGGCTTAGGAAATGGAAAATTAAAGTTAATAGCTCAAAAAGTGCCGCCATTTTCTTCACTAATAAATCCTATTCCCCCGACGTTAACTTTACTCTCAATAATGATCCTATTCCCTGGGAAACTTCTGATAAATACCTAGGAATTCACCTAGATTCAAAATTATTGTGGCATAAGCACATCTCAGAGACATTGAATAAAGCGCAAATTGCCACCGCCCCCTCCTTCCTCTTTTGGCTTGGAATAGCCGCCTGTCTGTTAAAAATAAATTGTTAGTGTACAAGTCCATGATCCGACCCATCTTAACTTACGGGTCCGTGGTGTACGGATCTGCCTCAAAGACTGTGCTAGAAAAAATTCAAGTATTCCAAAACAAGCAATTGCGTAGGTTTGTTCAAGCCCATCGGTTTGTTCAACACAGCTTTCAGATCGGCTCTGCTCTGCCTCTCTCTTTCGTCATGCTGCTGAATGCATCAACTCATCACGCCAGGGTCCCTTGGGAACCCACTCAGATCTTGTTCCGAACCTCTTGATGATGCAAGCCCTCCTTCTGTACTTTGTCTTCCTCTGGTGAAGGTAAGCGGCTGTCTCGACAGCCATAGGTACTTCGAAAGCACGTGATGATGATGAGGGTAACATATATATGTATATATATATATATATATATATTGGCACTTTGAAGGTCGTAAATAATATTTATAATGATTATAATCCTTACACAGTTACATTTTCTATCTTAAGTTGAAATAAATATTAATTTAGTAGTGCATTGAAAAAACTATGCAGTGTAAACAACATTACAATTTTGCTCTTTTCAAAGGCCGTCATATGGTTAATATGAATATCTACCAGCCGCAAACGCATTGAAGCCATTTTCAAAAAAATATTCAAAACAGTTCAATCTGAAACAAATAATGTTCAGTATTTAAAATGCGAATAACAATATAATGAAAAAAAAAAAAAAAAAAATCAAGAAATCGTCAAAAACCAACAAATTACAAAAATGCCTCCTAAAGAATTGATTTTTTTTTTTAAGTTGCGCGGAGTTTTAAACGTGTAAAGATAAATATAATAAGACAAAATGTGTCTTTTATATTAAAAAAAAAAAAAAAAATCGAAATCGGGCCATTAAAAGTTAAAATACAGAAAGAAAAAAATCTTTGCTACTAAACGGCGGATGATGGAGGCTGAAAAGAAGCATTGGTAAGTAGTATGAGTGTCACGCCATATAATATACATAGATAAATGTATAGAAGTTAAAGAGTTTCTCATTCACAAAGTATTAAAAGAAAGAAAATTGAAATCGGACCATTAGGAGTTCAGATACAAATTAATTAGCGGCCCTATATGGCAGCTGACGACGGCCATCTTTAATGGCCGCCATCGGAGTGTTCTGCAGGGATTTTCAAGTGGCTCCCTACATGGAAATTTATATTTTGGCATGAACTTTGACAATAGAAGGTGGCATATTCCAATCAAAAAGTGCAGCTTTTTGGCTTTGTTTGTCGTGTACCCTACGTACTACAAGGAAACAACGTTAAAAAAAAAGAAAAGAAAAAGATTTCTAAACATGCTTAAAAATACTCTAAGAATTACTAAAAGTCTGCAAATAAAAAACATTGCCAATAGGGAAATTTATTTATTAACACGCTTTTATTAGCTTCACCTGTATGTATGTTTGATTGTATGTATGTTTGTAACCACTCTGGGAGCAAACAAAAAATCTATATTGTAAAAAAAAGACGTTTCGTACGTGAACGCCGTGGCTGCGAGGTAAAGAACCGCGCTACGAACCTGAAGGTCCAGCGTTCGAGCCAAGTCAGGGAAGATTTTTTTAAAATGGTTTTTGTTTAATTCTAAATTATTTTAATTAAAGATTTAAATGTATGTAAATATTATGGTGTGTCACTCACACGATTTTCTCTTACCCTGCATTTTAATACTAAGATAGATATTTTGCGCTTTTTAGTTCACGTTTCTATAAAAGCGTGTTCTTTAATTTTTTAAAACTATAATATTACTTTTAGTTCCATTACCCTACTACCGTAAGTAATGGAAGTATTGCATTCGGTCGAAAAATTCGATATCGAGTTTTTACCTGATTTACAAGTTTTAAGCCCCCTGAGTCCAAAAAATAGTTTTTAGCAATTGGTTAGTGTGTGTGTGTTTGTGTGTGTGTGTGTACGTATGTGTGTATGTGCGGAATCTTCTGGCTATCATGTATCCGAAACTAATAAAGATAGAACTACGAAATTTCAGAATTGGTACAGGTCTGGTGTACAGATGAATTTTCCAGATTTTGAAGAAAATTGAAAAACCAGAAGGGGCTCATCGGAAACCGGAAGTGGGACCGTAAGTCCGTATTTCAGAAACGGCTGCAACGATTTTTTTCAAAGTTGCTATATAAACTCTCTATTAGATGTCCTTTCGAATGATATAGTTGGTTGGTTCAGGAAAAAAATGATAGGCGTCCTGTATAAATAGCTCAATTTCAGGTCTCGCAAGTGTGTTCCTTTAAAAACGGTTGTATGGATTTTTTTCAAACTCGAATTTTCTTGAAAATTGTTATATAAATCCAATTTAGATACCATTTCTCATATATTACGTGGTTATTACAGGAAAATTAACGGTCATTCTGAATAGGTAGTTCAGTTTTGAATCTCAGAAATTGGTGTTTAAAAAAGTAACAGTAGTGTAAAAGGACAGTTCTGTTGCACGGTGGAGGAGCTGAGGAGCTTGAGGAGCAGGGTGGTGGTGCGCAGAGCAGAAGCAGGGTGGAGATGGAGTGTTATCTTGGACGAGGGTGGATGAGTCATCATCTTGGACGAGGGGTGTTGCCACCGGAAGAATAGAAACTTTCGGAGCGTGGCCATTGGAAGTGTGTAAAGAATTTCTGTTCGCTGGCGAGGAGAGTGAGATGACGTCTCGTTTCACGAGGATTTTCGCGGTGTCTCAGAATAAAAATAGGTAATGTATTTCCAGGACTTAGATTTATTTTCACAATTTTTTGGACTTAGCATTTTTCGTGAGGGAAAATATATTTCAGGGAATGAATAGGTTGGGTTGACTGAAACAAATAAATATAATGAATAATGAATTTAAATAATGGTATAGATTTTAAAATTTAGGTGTTGCCATCGGGAGAAGGAAACTTTTAGACCGCTGACATTGAAGATTATAAATAATTTCCGGTGGGACTTAGTATGTTTGATTGAATGAAACAATGGATGACTGAAGTTAATTAACATCAAAGAAAGAGAGAGAGAGTAAGAATTTATGAATATTTTAGGAACTTAGCATTTTTAGAGATTGAAAATGTATTTCGTTAAGATAATAAATAATGAATTCAAATAAGGGTTCTGACATTAAACTTTTAGTGATGGCATTGGAAGATTGTAAACTTATATTAGGAAAATTTTACAGAATTTATAGAAACAAGATGATTCTAATCGGTTAATGAGCACACTTAATATTTTAGAACTTGAAATTTAGGAAATTAGAAATTTTTACAGAATGAAATAGAAATTTTCGTATTTTGAGGATAAACGTCATCAGTGGATTAACACACAGATTTAAAAACAAAACAATAATACATAATTAAAAACAAATATTTTTCAATACTGAATGTCATGGAATTATATTTATAATTAATTATTTTAAAACAAATATTTTAATAAATTATTTTAATTATATATTTTAAACAAATTATTTTTAACAACTCATGCTGCATTCTGAATGGTTGAATCGTGTCAAGTAATAAAATATTGCATTCAAGTAACTTTTAAGAATTATGCTGAACTTTTAATAAAAATGTATGAATATTTTAGGGACGTAGCATTTTCTGGAGATATTTCGAGGACTTAGAAATTTTGCGAATATTTTAGGAACTTAGCATTTTTTGCGATGGAAAATATATTTCGGGGACTTAGAAATTTTGATAGAATTAAAAATTAGAGGGATTAGATAGGATTGAAAACAATAACATACCTTTAATTAACAGTTAATTTTTAACATACATTAAGGTTAGTGGATGAGTATCGGGTAATTCATTTAAAAGAAAAACATAATAAGGGTTGGGCAATGAACACTGAAACAAATGGTTTGTAGATTTTAATTATAAAGTCAACGATATGTGTTTCGAAAACCCTTCATCGTTTCGAATTATATTCCCTTCATCGGATAAAGAAGAGAAATTAAACTTTTATTTTCAATGAAACAAACATTTACACTTATTGAAACCTCAACTTATATTTAACATTCATTAAAAATGCAAAACGCTTAAAAATTCTCACTTTATATTACCACTAAACAAGTTTCACTTTTAACATTTATTTAAGCTCTAACTTACAAATACTTTTGCATGTGTTAAAAATTGAACATGCATGCACTTAAAAAAAATTACTATAACAGAATACTGATAACAGAATTACTGATAACAGAATAAATTTATGCTTTGGACGTATGTATTTGATAAAACATTTTTAAGCTCTGAATCTTTTCTTTCACTATTTGTCAAATTAGATAGGTGTCTTATAATTATGTCCACCACTGTATGAGGCAATAACGTATATTATCTAATATATAAGACGTATAAAACTCTGTTTTATTATGTCTTACACGCGAATCAATTTGCTCTTACTGGAAAATTAAAAATGCATATAATATATCCAAAAAATGCATAACACGTGTAATAGTGAGTAATGGAAGTCATGTGGTTGTTTCACTCGAGATTTTTTAAATAAAAGTGTAAAGAAAAAAAAATTAAATGTAGACGAAAAACACCATATTGATTTTGATGATGATGGAATGGAGAGAAATATTTGTTAGTTGTTAATGGAGAAAAATCTGAAATTAGATGTCTATCATTTCCTCTTTGTCAATGAAATGGGATCCCCCCCCTTTTTTTTTTTTTTTTTTTTTTTTAGAAGTCAGAGAATGCGAATGACGAATGTTCCTCTAGTTGTAGAGAGATAATTCTTTTTTCTTTTTCTCTTAAACTAATATTATTGTGCTTTGAAACTACAATAATAACCCTTGAGCTCTTGCATCTTTTCCTTTTCTATCTCATATATGATAATTACTGTATGAAGGAAAATATTAAAAGTTAGCCGAATATTGTGCTTATTTCCAAGGGAAAAAAGCAACCTGCTACTTAAACTTCATTATTTTCCGATCCATTAAGAGAAAAAAGAAAAAAAAAGGGGGGGGGGCGGAAAGGCGCTTTCGAGGGTTTCTTAGTAAAGTAATAACCACCTTTGACTCAACTCAAACCTGCAGTATCAAGATGATAGGATTCTTGTAATGAGCAAATTGCATGGTCAGAGATTCAGGTTATATAAGCTTTTCGTCATTTTCTCAGGAAATTATTAATAAGGTTAAAATAATAATAATAATAGTAATAATAAAGAAATATAAGTTATATTCTGGCTAAGTGCATTATGTTTTATTCCTGGAACAACCCATGCATCTTTTAAATTTTGTAATTCTGTATTTTTATTTCGTTTGTTTTATTTCCTTTTTTTTTTCTCGTTTCCTGAAGTGCTTTGTTGAATGTCACCATTCGTGACGGGAGGAAAGGAAAATAAAAATTTTCTATTTCATACACTTTTAGTATAACAACTACGTATTTACGACTACAGTACATAATTTTACCAACTTATAACAGGAATTAAAGTTAGAAAAATATTTTTTTACGTTTCTGTCGTTTTAAATAGTGCACGAAACAGGATTCGTTTTCATCTCCTTTTCCCTCAAAATAGCGCGATACATTAAAAATAACACGTTCAAACTAATATATATATGTATATGTGTGTGTGTGTAATTTGTGTTATTAAAAAGTTTACATTTTATTAGTAAATTGGTAATTCACTTTTAGAGTTCGGCAAAATTATTTGCTTACTTGTAGTAAATTTGTACTAAAAAATTAATTTGACATCATTTAATAATTGAACTTGGACTTTATTTTCTATACTTTCGTAACTACTACACATATTTATTTATTATTATTCTGTATGGAATAAAATAAAGTATTGTAATAATACAAAATTTTAACTTCGCTGTTTGATAGGTTTACACTTTTGACAGTATCTGAACACAATTTCATCATTTTTAGGAAATACCTATCTGCTCGTTCCTCCTGTGTGTTCGTGAGGGTAAAAATTTTCTACCAACTCTATCTCAAATACTAAGACACGGAATTTCATAAAAAAATTATATTTAGTTACACCTCGACATTTGGTGCCTATCAACTTTTGGTGTATATCATGTAACAAGTAGCGCTGCCATAACAATTTTATCATAATTTTTAATATAAGAGTATGTGATTAAATTTCACATAAATGTGCACAGTGGCGATTATTTTATGTAATCATTATGAAATAATAATAAATATATATATATTTAAAATTCACAATGATTAGTAAAAATTTCTGATGATCTTATAGAACAAATTGTAGCTTAATACTAATACTACCAGGATACAATTTTTCGATAGTTAGGAGCATTGCACTCTCTCTGGGTAGAAGTATTCCTACAGAAATATGTCATAATTTTCAGTATGAATACTTCTAAAAAGAACTCGCCAATCTTTAAAATGAATCATTTAACCGTGTATATGCGATAATTTGAAATAAAGTTACTGATTTTTTCTTTTTCTCTCTTTTTCTTTCTTTTTTCCTTTTTCCTTTTTTTTTTTTTTTTTTTTTTTTTTAACATAAAAAAAGTGGAAAAATGCTTTTTTTAAGACATCATTTGTAGAACACAAATTTGACTTTCTTCCGACAATGTTATACTTCTGTGAGATGAAAATCGTCTACACTTGTTACGGAATTCGCTCCACCAGGGATCACCGTGTGTCAAGACCACAGAGTAAGTATAGAAACTAGAGAGAGCAATAAAACGGTACTTGCGGAAGGGAGATTGTGTCACGTGACTCCTGGCAAAACACTCTCCCCTATACATCACTGTAGCACTGATTTATATGGTAGTCGCTAATGTCCTTGATGTTTTCGATAGATTTTACCCAAAAATAAAATGGTTGTAAGCTTCTGTGCCTATGGATGCAAAGAGAGAGCAATCAAAGGAGGCCCTGTTACATTTTTCATAGATTAAAAACGCTTAATTAATCTGTAGTTTAGAAGATTTAATGCCTATCGGATCTTGGCGATAGAGTTTGTCGCCAAGAGAAATTTCTCCCGTTCACTGAAATGCTCTACTTTCTTACAAATAATAATAAAAATAACAATAAAGTTATAAAATAAAATGTACTTTTCCTTATTATTTTTGTTTGATATATTGAAAAAAAAAATCCTTTTTAATTTTCAATACATGTGTGTACTAAATTTGTATTGCTAAAATTAATTTAGAAATGTTATTACTGTATTTTATGCTAAAATGCTAATTTGCAATGCTTCATTTTAATATATATATATATATAATATTTTATTCATAAAAATAAAAAAAAAATCTTGTTACAATTGAATTGAAAATATGTTAAAAGAAATACGTTCGTTGAAGTTATTTAACATCTATTAAATTACTTTAGAAAAAAAGAAAGAACATTGTAGAGGTTAGCATTAAATTGAATTTATTTAAGAAATGTTATTTATTCATTTAATGAAATTTTTTAGTAATTACAAGACATATTTTCCCGTTACTGGTATTTAAAAAGATTGAGTATTTAAATTAATTTACCAAATTATATTTCTTCACTATTCCCCATCATAGATTTGTTATCTTTAATTTCTGTGTTTATACTATAAGAAAACAATTCACATAATGCTTGTTTGTGTGAAACTTTTTTTTTTTTTTTCTTTTTTTCTAAAATAAAAATTTAGAACAAAATAATAGTAATTTAAAAATAAAAATTCAAATTTTGAATAAATTACGAAGTTTTAAAAATAGAAATTTCATAGTTAGAGTTATTAAGAAACACCACAGAACTAGCGTTTTAAAGTAAAAAGTACGAAACTTTAAAAAAACACAATAAATTGCAACAAACTGGCAACAATTGTTTCAGGTAAAAAAACAACAACCCTTCGTCAGGTGAACAAAGTAGGGGCGAGTGTTGCAAACAAAGCGGCAATGTTTGTTTGAAAGACTCGTCCCTACTTTGTTCGCTTGACGAAAGGTCGTTTTTTTTTTTTTTTTTTTTTTTTGTTTTTACCCGAAACAATTGTTGCAAGTTTATTGCAATTTATGGTGTTTTTTCAAAGTTTTACAATGTAATATGTAATATGCACAAAGTTTTTGTGCATATTACATAGTTAAAGATGCTCACGCCAGTATCATGAATGTTATTTTAAAGCTGGTCCGTGACTTTTAAGATTAAAGTTATAGTCATAATGTACATATATTAAAATTTTGCCCTTTTCCCCCACATTATAAGAATCGCACAGGGCCCGATTAACCTTACAATTGAGGGAAGCACAAATCCACTTGGGGCCCCCCACTGACTTCTTGGTCTAAAGACAAGCATCTTGAAAAATTTATAAATTTTTCATTAAATTTTGTAGTTACCTGGAATTGACGACAAGTAAATTCGCTTAAAACATAGACAAGCAAATTCACTTGATTTTTGTACCAAGATATAAACTGGTGAAAGCCTATATTCACCACAATATATGAAATTATTCCATTATGAATGAATGTGTAAAAGCTTTATAAGCATATATCCTGGTAGTTGTGCGAAGAAAGATTTTCTCAATTATTTAGAATTTAAATAAATATACAAAAGGAAAATTAATTTCACTAAGCCATTTAAAAAAATTCATTATTATTATTATTTTAAATCACAAACAAAGTCATATGTGTTTTAAAATCAATAAAGGGCCATTTATCGAAGTTCAATCATTCTGAATATTTGGTTATATCCACTGTAATTCGGTTTTACAAACAGAGCCAAAAAAAATTCCAGTATTTTGGCAGTTCCGCAAAATAATCACGCATTTCAGGAATCAATTTTGATAAGAATTCGAATTTCTTTTATTATATGCAAAATAATTGTCTGTTACTACAATTAGTATTAAAAAATATATCAAAGCAGTCTTTGGGGACTGCCGATAGAAGTGAAAACTAAGTAACGTTCGCTGACGATGACGCGAGTTCCATGATTTTTGTTCACCCAAAAGTGCTCAACGCGCCTAAAGAAGTTTTCACTTCAAATGGAAAGCGTTCGCTGACGATGACGCGAGTTTCATGATTTTTGTTCCCCCAAAAGTGCTCAACGCGCCTAAAGAAGTTTTCACTTCAATAAAATAAATAAATAAATAACCCATCATTTCAAAAATTTAATGTGATTAATCTTAAATTTTCTCAGGTGGTAGCAAAATGATTACATTAAAGAAACATTTTTTTTTTAAATTTAAAAAAAGGGGGGGGGGGGAATCTGTATTTGATAAAATTGAAAATGTTAAATTGGAATTTTTAAAATAAGTTATTTATAATTTTTAAAAGTTATAATTTATATTGATTATATTAAAAATAATGACATTAATAATAATTTCACAGCCTTATAAAGAATGTTAATTAATGGCGTGTTTACAATATGTATTATGTTTGTTCCTATTTTTGATCTCGAATTAATTTTGACAAAAGTGAAATGTGAGCAAGACTTGTATCCTTGGCATAAAGCGCCAACTTTCTAATTCGTCAGTTTGCATCTAACTGGCCCTATTCGCTAAATTAAAAGTTGTAAATATTATAATTTAATTTGCTAATAACCGAATGTGTTCCTAAAATTATCTAAAACTTAAATGTTCATTTGGAAATAAAATTGTTTTAACATCTAACAACCCAAATTTAAAGGGGGAAAAAATGCTTATCTATCTCTGTACCAGGTGTTCCTATGTCTGTAGGCATTTAAAAAATTTATTAAAATTGAATTAATTGGTAAAATTGAACGCGGTTTGCCGAAAAGTTATTGTCATGAAGGGGGATTTTTTTTTTTTTTTTTTTTTTTGGGGGGGGGGGGATAAAGAATAAAACGCTTCAGTCTTCATGCCTCAAATATTTTCATCCTTTTAAATCTATAAAAGAAAATAAACGAGTTGTAGAAAAATCAATTTGCTGCACCAAGAAACGGTCATTTTACATAGATTGAAATGGATAAAAATCATTGTTACTAGATAATACATGCAATTTTCTTCGGGAAAAGAAAAACATCGGTATCGATTATACAAAAAATCCTGATGTGATGGTAAAAAAATGGAGGTTACTTTCGAAATTAGCACACCAAATAACATAAAAATGAACGAGAAATTATCTTGTGTTTTCCAAAAAACTTCAATTTCGTATTTCGCCGGACCGTATAATCAATTATTGTCTTAAATGCTTTCAAATAATTTTATTTCTTTAAAAGTCCAATTACGCTTATATTAATTTAAACTTATGTTACGTGTTAATTACATTAACCCTTATTTTAAAGCTCAAAATTTATTAAACCCATAAATGTTACTGTATAGTATTGCTAATAATTTATATATGGGTGTGTGTTTGTTTTTCTATAGATTACGGTTTTTAATCATTACAATAATATACAATAAATAGATGCAGTTAATATATATTATTTGATTTGTATTGTTTTCGCAAGCCCTTTCGTTCTTAGCTAAACGGATCGTTTGATTAATAATTAAAAAATTAAGAATTCAGGGAATATAATTTGGTGATGGTAATTAAAATAATAATAACTTTCCAAATTATTATATGGAAGTTTTTAAATAAAAATGATATGCTTTAAAATATAAAAGTATGTATCATTATCATTATTTTATTTCAGATTTAAATTCTAAAATTTTTTGCCTCTTCCAACTGCTTAAAATCAAGGGCTTTAGCCAAAGTCTGATCGTTGAAAGGGATATGCTCTTTCTTTCACACCTCTTCTACTCCAACAACACATGACTTATTCTTTTTTGTTTAAAGTTATAAAAAATGTAAAAAAAAAAAAAAAAAAAGTAACAATTGCTGTTATTTATTTATTGATAAACTATATTAAAATATAAATAAAGGCAAACATATTTAAATAATAATATAACGAATGATAATTACATAAAATAATAGTAATTATAATTATGTTGAACATATCCGTATCAGTAAATGTTCTATTACGTATCTTTTTTTTTTTTTTCTTTTTAATCATCCGTTCGCCGCATAGGAGTATTGCACTCACGCCAATAACTGTGATAAAGCAATGGAACTGGCGTTAACAAGCAACCCTTTCATCGCCAAATGCCTAGACTCACGTGTTTCATCTTCCAGACACTTTCGTTTGGACGGCACAATAGGGGTGCGCTCTCTAGTTACTATATTTACTCTGTGGTCAAGACACGGCGATACATGTACTGTTTTTAGTTTTAGTTAGTGTGTGGCAGGCTGGCAGGCATCTGGTATGGAATGGAAGGGTCTAAGTAGGAGACCCTAAATATGTTAAATTGTAGTATATGTAAATAGTTGTAAATTACATGTAAAAATAAGTCATTAAATCTTAGTTAAGAAAGACGGAATGTTATTTTACACCTGATATATTTCTACCACTGAACTATCGATCATAACACTCACTATAGAAAACAATTTTGATAAATGATCAAATAATTTTAATAAATAATTTGGACAGCGGAATTTGTACGGAAAAATATATAGAAGAAAGATTTATATCGGCTACAACGTACTAGTTTATTTACTTTTAAGGTGACTTTTTTAATTTTTTAATTTTTTTATTTATAATAATACTGAAAAAGGAACATTAGTGTTCCACCACGGATTTATTTTAATAAAAAATCTATTCGAACTTATATACATATATATGTATGTATGTATGAGTGTAATAGAATGCTGTAGAACAGATAATGAAATGACACCGGAATCATCAAGAACCAAAATGAATTAATTACTAATCAAATTAAATAACTTACGTCAACTTAAAAAAAGATATGAAAAAATTTAAACAGTAATAGTTTTAATAAAAATATGAAAACATCCATTAATATTACTTAAACAGGATCCCTAGAATGTGACTGTATTTGAAAACTTAAAATATGATATCCAACATTAATGCCCACAAACAAGTAACAACAGTTTATTAAACAGAGAACAAAACTATACATAGATTTTTTTTTTTTTTTTTTTTTTTTTTTTTTTTGACTTAGCATTAATTTTTTTTAATGAGTATTCAACGAAGAAAAAATTTATTTAAATGAATAATAAAAAATCTGGTGTGAAACAAGCACACGACTTCCATTACCCACTATTACACGTATTATATGCATTTTTGAGAAATAATGTGATCAGAAAACATAAAAGTGTTCTAAAGAGAAAATCGTTAGAGCCGTTTTTGAGATACCAACTTTTACAAAAAATAAATTATTGACCGGAAAACAATAATTACGTACAAAAGGATATTTAAAAGTGAGTTAAAATGGCGAGTTTGAAAAAAATCCGTACAACCGTTTTCAAAGGAACGCCTTTGCGAAGTCTGAAATTGAGCTATTTATACAGGACGCCTATCAATTTTCCTGAACTAACCAACTATATCATTCGAAAGGACATCTAATAGAGTGTTTATATAGCAAATTTGAAGAAAATCGTTAGAGCCGTTTTTGAGATACGGACTTACGGTCCCACTTCCGGTTTCCGATGTCCCACTTCCGGATTTTCAATTTTCACCAAAATTTGGAAATTTCATCTGTACACCAGACGTACTTCAATTCTAAAGTTTCGTAGCTCTATCTTTATTAGTTTCTGAGTTATAATAGCCAGAAGATTCTCCACACACACACACACACACACATACACACTGACCAATTGCCAAAAAACACTTTTTTTGGACTCAGGGGACCTTAAAACGTGTAAATCAGGTGAAAACCCGATATCGAATTTTCAGACCGAATACAATACTTCCATTACCTACGGTAGTAGGGTAATGGAAGTAAAAAGGATAGATTGAGTCAGTTAATTAATTATTTTTTTAAAGTACTATATACTTATATAAAGAGTTAAAAAAATCGATTTCCATGAGAAAACTGTATAAACTGTATATTTCATTACTTAGTACACTATTTAACAGTTGAAATATATAAATTTTGTTTAGTTTTGAATAAAGAAGAGATAATTTTATAAATATACTAGCAGGCTACGTCCGCTTCGCTGGTCACTATTTTTAAATAAATCACCATAGTTAATAAATTCTAACAATTGCATTAATTTTTATCATGCGAAAAAAAAAAAAAAAAAAAAAAGAGTAAGGAAAAAAAAAATCTCCTTGGAAAGAAAGTCGCACCGGGTCCTCACTATCTTCGGCAGCGCAGGAGATTGTGCGCTGCGCTTGCGCGCATTTATGTTCGAGCCTCTTAATGAATCACTATATTACCATAAGGAAAAAACATAAATATAAAAAAAAAAGTAATAATCTTCTCCCACTGGTGGAATGATCGGTCCGGGCCCCCACTGCATGCGGCAGAGTATACAGGCACGCATGTTCTTTCACCTACCGTTCCCTACCGTCCTAATTATTTCAGACTTTAAAAAATACTCGAAATCGTTCTCTCGGGCTTTTAAACCAAACGATACTAATTTCCAACATTCTATCTGAATTTCTTTATTTTTACCCCTGCGCCCGTCCCCCTTCCCGCCCCTCGTAATAAATCTGTACTTTCGAAAATATCCACAATCAATTTATCGGGCCTCAAAATCTAACAACACTAATTTTCAGCTCTCTAACTCTTATTTATATATTTTTGCATCTTTATCCCCTCCCCTTCCCGTCTATCCTAATAATTTTACAAATTCGAAAATATTCGCAATTGATTTGTAGGTATCAAAAACCTCCTTGTACCAATTTTGAGCGACCTAACTCTATTTTTATTTTTTTGCTCCGCCGTCCCCCCTTCCCACCCCACCTAATAAATTTACAAATTCGAAAATATACACAATCGACTTGAAAGTATCAAAAACCTCTATGTACTAATAATAATTTTACAATTTCAAAAATATCCGCAATCGATTTGTCGGTACCAAAAACCTAGATGTACCAATTTTGAACGGTCTAACTCCATTTTTTATTTTTTTGTCCCTACGCTCCCCCTCCCCTTTTCTGACCCTCCTAATAACTTTACACTTTCGAAAATATCCTCATTCGACTTCCAGGCCTCTAAAACCTATCTGTACCAATTTTGAACGGTTTAACTGTATTTCTATTTCTTTGCCCAATCCCCCCCCCCTTTCCCGCCCTACCTGGGACAAATTTCTAAAATTAAAGAAATGAATTTTTATGTATTTGTGGCAGCTATATTTTAGAGCAAATATCTCACATATATCTTTTTTTCTGTTTGCGATATAAAGGATTATTTCAAATCATTTTGCCCCCTCTCAACCCCTCTTGGGGGATGAATTTCTAAATTTCCAGATATTGGTTTTTAGCTATTTGTATTAGCTATATATTAGAGCAAAAATCCGTTTTTTTCTTTTGTTTGAGTTATATAGGAGTATGTGAAACCAAGTTTTGCACATGTGAAATCACGTTTTGGCCCCTTTCCCCCCTCGGGGACCGAATTTCTAAAATTCCAGAAATTGGTTTTTAGATATTTGTGTTAGCTATATTTTAAAGCAAACATTATACGGATATCTGTTTTTTTCTTTGAGATATGAAACGTTTTGGGAAATCATGCTTTGCCCCCTACCCCCTTGGGGGGGGGGGGCGAATTTCGAAAAATCGCTAGTTAGGGGGTGCTTACACTGTATGTTCTATCAGGCTCTGGTTCTATAATCTGACCCAGTTTCGAGTCAGTGGCTCCAGTAGATTTTGCTGTGCGTTGATGAGTCATTGAGTGAGTGAGTGGAAGTACTCTTTTATATGTATAGATTAAAAAAAAAATGTTAGAGTTCTCGTACATGAATGCCCCACGGAGAGTGAGTGAGTCACTCCACAGATGCTTAAGTTCTTTGTGTGTAGACAGTTGGTATTAACCTACAACACCAACGTCAATTCACCCCATAAAAATCATGTGATTCTTCCTTTAAGCCTCTAACTTAGATCTACATATAAAAGAACACATCTGTTTATTCGTGATCCAGTTATAAGGCTCCTGTCCTATATATACGAGCTGGCGCATCAGGCATTTTGTTGCCTTAGGGTTGCCACATGTACCCAGCGCGTGTCTCTGATAAACAAACCACAAACATTTTTTTTTTTTTTTTTTTTTTTATCGTCTTACGTTACTTTAGAGTAACTTATTTTATTATATTTCATAATTTTAGCTAAGTAAACTATGATATGGAAGTTTGTTCAGAGATAAACTGCTATAATCATTCAAGAAGTGAATATAAAGTGTTCACAGACTTTCTATTACTCTGTATTTGAGTGTTGGCGACATTTTGTAAAAGAAACAGAAACCGCCCTAACAACACATCGTACATCCATAGGATATCCTCAGAATAAAATGACATCCTGAGAATGTACTGGGAAAAAAATGTGTTTGTAGGAATATTATTGTTGCTTATTGCTCTTACCTTGACCAGATTAGCTTCAGATTAAGATTTCTTGAAATCATTAGGGAAGCGATAAGGACGCCAAGCGGGAATGCTGTCCTCTTCGGAGGCAAAAAAAATGGCGGTGATGCGTCGGCCTATTATTTAATATAGGGGCTCTATCCAGTTAGTCACTGACTCACTGACTAATTGGATCACGAACTTTGGTGCGAAGGATGACTTTAGGCCCTGACCTCTACAAAGACCATCTTTTTTCTTTGCAAAATTTCCTTCCTTTGTCCTGATAGGGGGCAAAAACAAAGTTACAAACCTAAATCAGCCCTAACCATAAACTGAAGAAGAGCGCACATACTTTGGATCACATTGCATCATAAAAAGCTACAAATGATATTTGACATTAACACATCGTTGCACATACCATGTACAATTTTCGTATGCTTTTTTACGGGAATTGTGCAATTATTTAGGCAAATATAAATTTTTCAGAAATTATTATTATTATTATTATTTAAAAATTTTTATGCTTATAACTAGAACGGATTTTCATAAAACTTTACAAAATTTACAGAAAATTTGAGAAAAAAAAAAACATTATAGAAGCATTATTCTGAAACATAAAATTCCCACGTGTAATATTCGCTGAGATATAAGCATTTATATTTTATATTAGTAAACATCATTTTACTGCGCATGTGCGAAAGATAGAAAAAATTTTATTGCACAGTTTGAAAACTAGATATTTTGAGCAACTTTTTCAAAAGCTCATTTGAATGGAGTAAAAATTAAACAAATTGTCGGCAAAAGAACGAACTAGATTTTAGGTATTTTCCAGAGTTGAAATTTCATAAGGCAAGGGGTTCTACCCAAGCCTCGTATTTAATTTGAAGATCCAATTATTTCGACTACATTGCAAAAATTCTTTTTTGTAAAAAACTTCGTACAGGATTGTAACTTTAACATATTTTTATTTATATACTAAGATTTGTGAGTTCATAAGGGGTTTTTCACAAAAAAGAACTTTTGCAACGTGAAATAATTGGATCTTCAAATTAAATACGCAGCATAGATAAAACCTCTTATGAAATTTCAACTCTTGAAAATACCTAAAATCTAGCTCATTCTTTTAGAGACAATTTGCTTAATTTTCACTCTATTCAAATGAGCTTTTGACAAAAGTTGCCCAATATATCTTGCTTTCAACCTATGCAATAAAAAATTGTCTATCTTTCGCGCATGCGCAGTAAAACAATATTTACTAATATATAATGTAAATGCTCATATTACACGTGGGAGTTTTATATTTCAGAATAATATTTCTCTAACGTTTTTTTTTTTTTTTTTCAAAATTTCTGTAAATTTTGTAAATTTTCATGGAAAACCGTTTATAGTTAAAAGTTTTCAAAAAAATATATAATTTTTGAAAAAAAAATTGGATCTGCCTAAACAATTGCGTAATTCCGGCAACAAAACATGCAAGTATTGCACATAGTATATGCAACAACGTCTTAAAGTTACAAGCTTTTTATAATACAGGGTGACCCAAAGTACGTGCGCTCTTCTTCAATTTGTGGTTGGGGCCCTAACTGCACTCTAAACTAAATCGATAGTGGAAAATGTGAGTTTTTAAATGTTTTTTGCATGTCTGAAGTTCCGGGTCATTTTGTCCAGTCTCTTTTTAGAAATTCCAAAAAATGTAAAAAATAATCTAGTGATTTAAGTAGTCACTGTATATATTGAAGGGGGGGGGGGACGATTTTTGCAAAATCTGAACTTTCGAATAGAACTTTACACAAAGTGACTCGAAGAGATCGAAAATGTCTGTGCGTTTTCTAGAAAATATTTTCTAAAACACATTTTAGCTTTTTTTTTCGATTTTCGATTTCATTGAAAAGTGGGTTACGAAGAGGCAAAGCCCACTTTCCTCGTTCAATTTATCTTGAGGAATCTACGGGTCCTGCGGTCGCAGATTTTAGAATGTGGGTTATTTAAGCGAATCAAACATCCATTGTAACGAGATTTGGCAAAATTTCACCCTTCTCTGTTTCAAGGGTGGGCGAGGCAAAAAACATGTTTTAAAGCGTAACTCTGCTCCAAATTATCCAAAGAAGGCAATTTTTGGCGAGTGAGTTGGTTATGTGTTCTCAACACACATTTTAAAGAGATCCGCTCTCCTCCCACTGAGGAGTGGGGTAGGGGGTGGGGAAACACGTTTACAAAGCATATCTGCTCCAAATCGTTTGAGGAAGGTGGTTTTTGATGAGTGAGTTGGTTATACGTACCCAACATGCACTCAGTAAGTAATGCTATTTTTTGGCAACTTGAAAATGGTAAAAATTATGCTTATGTCATTCTTTACTTTCTAGTCAAAAAAAGTCTTTTTTCTTTCTCTCTCTTTTTTTCTTTTTTTTTTTAATCTAGTTTTTAAAAAATCAGTAACAGAGTTTTTATTAAAGAAAACACATAAAATACAATAAAAATGAAAATGTTTATTTTGTAACACATTACCAGCAACATATTCATATCAATTTTATGATAATAAGTAACATTAAATACTTTACATATTCAAATGGATGTTAATGTGTATATGGACTTAAACACCATTTTAAACATTTTTTGCAATACAATGAATCCACTGGATGAATGTTATTATAAGAATTATTTTATTATTCTTACAATATACAGAGAATTTTGCAGAAATACTTTTTATTTATTTACTTATTTATTCATTTCTTCTTCTTCTTATTTTGTCGTAATTCTGTCGGTCATGCAGATTCCCAGGTACAACACTCATTTGTTCTGAACTTCGTTAACTGTTTAAAAGCAGTTCTATCTGTTGCTTATTTATTATTTTTCTTTTGATATATAAACTTTAATTAACAAGAGTTATGAATATAAATAAAAATCTTGTTAAAGCAATGAAAAATCAACTTTTATTTATCAGATCACATAACACTAAGTAGATAGAAGAAGGAACACAAAATCAACCACCGAAACTTGTGTACTGATCGAAAATATGACAATCTTCAAGCTAAAGTTTATAAATTCGAATCTTCGTGGCTCATGTGCTGAAAATGTTTCATTTATTACTTTCTTCTATATGTAATATCGAGACAGTATTGGATTCGCGAAAATTTTCGACCTCCACTTTTTGATGGATTTACACGTTTTGGGATGTCCAGAATACGAATTGATAGTTTTTAAAAAATGTCTGTCCGTCTGTCTGTCTGTCTGTATCACGATTTTTGTGGACACTGTAGCTCACGAACCAATGAATGAAATTTAACCAAACTTGGTATTTAGTTGCACCCTGACATAAACTGGTGCTGATTACATTTGGGGATCAATCGCTCAACAGGTGGCGCTATGATCGCATTTTTTCTAAATTTTTAACATGGCAGTATAGGACAAAATTTCGTATAAATGTACATAATGAGAGTTATTTTAAACTCGTGATTATAAAATTAATATGAATTATTGATAATAGTAGTAGTTAACTAGGAAAAAAATTTTGTGCATGTGGGGGCATCGATTCCTCTCCTGGGGGGGGGGGGGATTTTCAAGATGGGTATCTTTCGAAAGGTCTCGTCAATACCTTTAAAACGAATGGTTGAACTATAAATCTGTGATAATTTAAAACAAAGTTATGGCTTTTTTTTGTACTTTTAACAAAAATAATAATAATAATAATAATAATAATAATAATATTGTTACTGAGTGAATTTGTATAGGAAAATATAGAAGAAAGTCTTGTGGTGGCCACAACGTACTAGTTTTTCCCCTTGTTCTGAAATGAGAATTTAAATCACATTTCACTAATACCCGTTCTGAAAGTCCCATTTAATAAAATGTTGGAAGAGGACTATTTATCTGTTCTATTTTCAATGGCTATTTGTACAAAACAATAACAGAATAATAGAACCAAAACTTGTCTATGGGGAGGTCCGAAATCTTACACTGCTCTGAGTTTTTTGTTATTTATTTATTTTTGTTATTTTTTAATCCGCATTTCTATATTTATTCCCCCTTTACGTTTCTTATCCCCAAATTACCTTAACAATCACAAAATAATTTTAAATTATTAAATAATATCTTTAAATTACAACAATCCACTTTTTTTTTCGCCTCCGTGAGGAATACGTAATTAACTTAACAATTATAAAATTATTTTACAGCATTAAAACTTTTCTTTAAATAGTAATAATTTATTTTGATTTCATTCTCCATGGGGACCACGTAATTACCTTAACTAGGGCCCGAAATTTCAACTCAGATTACACTCGCCGAAAAAAAAGTTTTACTCGCCACAAAATAGGGTTGTCGTCTTTTTTCTTTTTTATGCATTTTGGGTTTTTTATTTTTCTTAACTATTTGAAAGGATTTTACAAATATATCTAAAATTATATATATTAAGAGTGTGCCATATATCATCATGTTTCATAATCATCTATAATTAAAAACCATTATTATTTATTCTATTTGAGATTCGAAAAAAATTAAAATATCTAATAATATAAATGCAAGGAGTCATTAAAGAAAGAAAGAAGAAAAAAAAATTCTTTGTCTAACAACATCCTGTGAAAATCTTTTTACCGTGAAAAATTAAGCTTCCTTATTTATCAATTTTTTACTTAACTTTTTATATTAGAAATGTCTTTTTCGTTTATTTTATTCTTGTAATCAGACGGAATGTCGATGTGTATAACTTGTTCACTGTTGTAATTTGAAATAGCCATTTTGGAATAACTTTTTCGATTAAATCGTTGCTTACAAATCATTACAAGCGCAAGTCACTGGCGTTTCAGTAAAAAATTGGAAAATATTAACTGTTTTTTTTTTTTTTTAATCATTATTCAACAAAATAAACACAGGCAGATCTTTAAAAGGGCTCGGGCTCATTTTCATGTAACAATATCTCAGAGGCAAACTTTCGCATATCTCTTCTCTCGGATAGTGAGCGACGGGCAAAGAGGCTCTCTGCTTATCTATTCTCACTCGGCTTGGAGAAGAAACAGTAGGAGAAACGAAATTGTCGAAAAGATCAAAACTTTTATGTATACATTAAACATTTTTCCTTTCACAGGCTGCGGCGATCTCGGGCATTGCACACACAGACTCGGCTCTCCGATAGAGATGAGACGGGCTCAGCCCGAGCCCGATCGGGCTCAAATCTTACTTAAGTCTTCGGGCTCCGGGCGGGCTCGGATTCAAGCTAAAAGTTCCGTTTGTTTTATTCTTCACTAACTGGAAAATGTAAAAGCAAAAGAAAAAAAAAAAAAGAATTTTTTTTTAAATTTATTTTGAGAGCACTTTTAGTAATGCCATAATAGTCATGGTAGTTTATAAATCACAAAATAATCTTGCTAACCTTAGTAGCTTTGACTTTCCTTTTTCTAAATAGAACTTTATTTTCAATGGGATGCATATTATGTCATAGTGTTATACAGTAATCTTTCCTCCTTCGTTATATTGGGCCGCATTATATCACCCATTCGGATAAATTTTTTGTCCCTTGATAGGCGCGTTATAAACGATGGGCTACACTATAAATATATATTATATAAATATATACATGTATACAGAGACACAGGCATTATAAATTGTTATAATAACATTTATATTAAATTGAGGATTGATTATAAGAAAATTAATTTGAAAATGAAAACGGTATTTAATGTTACTATTGTGTATGCGTTGCATAGCGTACCACTTTCAATATCGGTCTCGGACGGGCTCGGGCTCTGATCACACAAAATTTTTCGGACTCGGGCGAGCTCAGTTCAAAAACATTTCGGCCCCGACCGGGGTCGGATTGACAAAATAGAGCCCGAACTCATCTCTATTCTCCGAGAATCTAAAAAAAGGGAGTTTAAATATGAGGTTATAAGATGGCAAGATTTTGCCATATTTAAATCTATAAAAAGAATGTTTTCTGTCACCGTATCGTGTAAGAATTCTATCTATAACTAGACCAAATTTTTACTCGCCATGTAAAAATTCCACTCGCCAATGGCGAGCTGGCGAGAGGAAATTTCGCGCCCTGCCTTAACAATTAAAAAATTATTTTACAATAATAAAATTTGGGGGGGGGGGGGGGGAAGAATTAGCTTTACAAACCATTTAAAAAAAAAAATTAAAATTGTTAATAATGCTATTTAATCATTCTATAAAAAGTTTTATTATAAAAAACCTTTAATTTCTTTATGAGTAGACTAAACTCTAAATTCTGCTTTCTTAATTAACAAGGTTTTGTTTCAATTTGATTATAAATTGATTTTGAATTAATACAGTTGTTGATTGAATAAGATATTTTTGTTAAAATTTTATTAACAATTTAAAAGAATTTTTAACAAAAATAACGAATAATATCTAAGAAATAATCATCGACAAGATCTTGTTCCAAATTATTATAGCCAGTATTTTATTATTATTATTTATGTCATTTTTAAGATTTTTTATTTTTTTATTTTAGAAAAGTTTTTAAAAACGTTTAAACAACTTTTTAAGTTTTAGAAATTTTTCTTATACTTGTAACAGTCTTTGTTTCATATTACACTTAAAATAATGTAAAATTTCATTCTTAAGTTGAGAAATAAGAAAAAGTAAAAGTAAATAGTAAAAAGGTAACAATAAATGAATTAGAAGATTGGAATCTTAAAATACCTATAGAAACAGAAGCCAGATTATAATTTAATATGAACATCTTCAAATTAAAAAAAAAAATTGTTTATTTAAAATAACTTTTAAAATTAATAAATTTCCTAAATCTCAGCATATGATTTGTAAATATTTTAAAACATTAAAAAGTTTTTTTTTTTTTTTTTTTTTTTTTTTTAAATATGGTAATTAATATTTGAAGTATTTGTTAAATGTATGCTTTTTTAATCCGCAGGGATTTAAAAAAATAATAATGGCACAATCGTGGATTTAAAATAATAATAATAATAAGAAATAAATAAAAATAAACTACCAGTTTTCACACAAATAATAGTAGAAAATTGAAACTAATGGCAAAAAACCTGGAATGATGTTAAATTTATTTTATATTTAAAACATTTTCTTAAGAGCCTATTTTCATGTTAAAAATGAGCATCAACTATATTTTTGATCAATATAAACCGTTAAATTCTACACCATAAAATATATCTTTTCATTAAGTAGAAATACAACTTATCACGAATTTTCTACAATTCGTTAAATTTTAATTATTTTATAAAAAGTCTGTTTCTTTTTTTTTTTTTTCTTTTAAAGGTTTATTTAAGAGAGAGATTTGGTATTTAAATATAACAATAAAATTTTCCACCTATGCTCGTATGATAACTATTTTGTTAAGATAGATTGAAAAAGAAAAGAAAACTACTTAGTTTATTTATAGTAGCTGAGCTATTATAGACATTGTGAAACGATTTTATGTAACTTCTACCCTACTTCTTTCGGGCCGCGGTAGCTCAGTCGGTAGAGCGCTGGCCTCGTAATTGGAAGACTGCGGGTTCGGTACTCGAGCCGGTCAAAGACCGTCGTGTACACTAATAGTGGCTGCTGCACGTAAAATCTGTCGTGGCCGCTATGTCCTCCATGTTCCCATCAAAATTATACCTCTGGGTGTCACCGAAGCGGGAGAGCCATCCCTTCCGTGGAGGATCAAAATTGTGATGGCATGTCTCCGGACCACTTCTAGGGGTGTGTCCCAGACCGTCGCCAGTTGCCCATCTGCGCAGCACTAGTGTGACGTAAAAAAAAACAACCAACCAACCAACCTTACTTCTTTCTTAAACTAATAGAAAATAAAAATTATTTCAATTTAAAAATTGCATGGGTCTGAAAAGATGTGTTTTCGTTACCCCAGAAAATAGGATGATATGAATTATACTCCTATTCAGCGAAGACAATTATTTTAAAGTCAAAAAAGTTTTAATAAGGCAGGAAGATTTAAAGGTGGCTTATGTACCTTATATCTTATCAATTAAGATATACAGTCGAACCTCGGGTTAACTTTAACACTGTTAAAGTAAATTTCTTTTAACATGAACTGTTTCCACAATCCCCGCCAAAATGAAGATTACTTTGGTTACACGAAAATTAGTTACTGATAACATGAATTACTGATAACATGAACAATTTTTTTATACCTCTTGAGGTTCACGTTAACGAGTTCCACCAGTATTGTATTTCCAAGTACACTATGTCAGCCTACTTTATAAAATATGCTTTTTACTGGTGAAACACGGAGTACTAGTTGTGCTATCTTCATTTTCATTTTCATTACATGTTCCTACACTTATGCTTTAGATGTATTCTTTTTAAGCTGTATATATAAATGTCATAAATTTTTCGGTTGAGTAAAATTGCGCGGACTTGTCTTTAAAAAGTAAGGGGGAAAAAAATCATTAAAAGCTGTAAATTTATGATTTTGTAAAATCAAATAATCTAGATTTTCTCTTAGTACGATTAATAATAAAAGTTAATGAAGTACTACAAAATAACTTTAGGGAGAAAAATAACAAAGTTTTAATGTAGTTTTCTTAAAATGCTTTGGAAATTGTCTTCAAGATAATAATCAATAATTTTATAATGAGTGGTATAATTGCAGCCTAGCAAAACAAAACATCAAAGTTTCTCTATCCATATGTTGAAGTGTTTCAGTTTTCAAAAAAATTTCTAAGTAATTTCAAAAAATTTCTTGTATAAAACTTAAAAACATAATATTGTTTTATTAATTAAGAACAAACAGTTCGAGCCCTACTGTTAAAATTTTATAAAATTTTATAAATAAGAAACACTAAATATAGATATAGTAATTTGAAATTTTGGTAAATATTTATAGAAAAAAAAATATTTTTAAATTAAAATTCACGATTAAAATATAACTTAAATTTATGAGGAAAAACTTTCAAAAATTAAGATAATTTAGAAAAAACAAAAGTTATTTCTCTTTTTATTTTTTTACTAAAGTTTTCTTATATTTGATATTTATTACCTCATATGTCTCAAGAAAAGAAAGTATATATATGTATGTTATGCTGAAAAAAATGAAAAAAATTAAATAGGTGTATAAAAAAAAAAAAAAAAAAAAAAAAAAAAGATAAAATTTTACATTATCATCATCTTAATTTTATTCTATTTTATTCATTTATTTATTTTGTTTGTATGAAAATGCATGATGATAAATTTCGAAAATGTAAACGCTTATGTACAAAGAATAGACAAGTTTACTTTTAAATAAACGGTTTTCAATAATTTAAAAATGTCTTTTGAAACCACATTTCACAGCATTTTAATACTATTTTTTAGAGTGAAGTTTTATCAATTTCCGCTAATACTCTATGAAAAATATAATTTCGAGAATGATAATGGTTTAGATGCACGAAATACTATATGAATATACAATGATGATGAACCCAAATCAACCAATGATATTAATTTTAAGGATAAAAATAATTAAAATTTTCCCAAATTTTCGTTAAGTTCGAATTATATTATGTGTTTCTGAAGATTCACCCGAAATTTAGATGAAATTACCCCTATCAAAAGACCTAAAGAAATTTCTACTAAAGAAAGGATCAGGTAAGAATCGAGAACTATCTACAGGAACTAAAAGACGCCTACTATCGACAGGAACTAAAACTGGCTGATCTACAAGACGCCTATTATCGACAGGAACTAAAACTGGCTGATCTACAAGACGCCTATTATCGACAGGAACTAAAACTGGCTGATCTAAAAGACGTCTATTATCGACAGGGGCCAAATTTGCTCTTGCTGGGAAAAGCCTTTCAGAATTGAATGAAGATATGGCTGGCTCTATAAAGAATCTCCTTGGTGGGTTGAGAGCTGGCTGCACGGGAACTAATCGGGGCTCAACAGGAACTAGAGCTGGTCGGATGGGAACTAAAGCTGGTTGAACAGGTACTAATGCAGGTCTTCGGGCTGGTTGTGGAGCGGGACGAGGCTGGAGCTGTGCAGGAGTAACTCGAACTGGAGTTGCTGGAACAACTGCAGCAACAGCCGCAGGAGGTGATTGAAGAGCTTGTGGTGCTAAGTGAAGGAGAAAAAAAAATGTAAATAAATAATTAAAAAAAATGCAAGGTTAAACAAATTTATGATATTGAATAACTATTTTTCTTTTTATTTATTTGAAATGTTCTGCTTTGGAGAATTACGACAAATATGATTCTCAAAGTAAGTCTGTAAACAAATGTACTTCTCAACTACCTCAAAAGCACTTAAAATTTGCAGTTCATTAATCGAATTGATGAAAAAAAATTATACAAACACCACATGATTTTTTATATCCTCATTTAATTATAGATATTACTATGAGAGCTCTGATATTTTCGTGTATATAAATAAATATCTAGGTTATTCCAGTCGATAAATGCCCTTTATCTAACGATTATTCCCGGAAAATAAAAACTATTACAACAAAAGTTAAGATACAGCATTAGACACAACAGAAATATTGCTTGTTGAAGAATAGTAATAAACAGCTTATTGCGGAATTTCTCCTTGACAAACGCTCAACTCAGTGCTCAATGTAATTCACCTGCGTATGCATGATTTATTTTTATATTCTTTGATAAAAACTAATAGCGAGAAACGGCACATTATATCAAATATGCTAGTTAACTTCGTATGAGCTATAACATATGCAATTGAGAAAGAGCGTCGACTCGACATTATGGCAAACCTAAACTATTATTTTCAATGAACTTTGGTTGTAAATCTCCCGAAGTCGTGAACCTAGTTGGCAAGGTTGATCTACATTGAAGACAATAAAATACTATTACATTCTGCGTGCCTTTATATGTATTTTTACTCTAACAACAATTCTGATAAAAGAAAGAAATTGTATCCTATGCAGTAACATTTTCCAAAAGTTGAAGCTGAGGTTGGATGGGTTTTACGTTGCACTAGTGCAACGTTATGAGCAATTGGTGATGATCTGGGACTCACCCTCTAAGGATGATCCGGATACATGCCTTCACAATTTTGATCCTCCTTTTATGTTCAAGACAAATGAAAAAATGTAGCTCATTAATCAGCCAATGTGTAGGAAATTAGTCACAAAATTTTATAATTGTTTAAGCTCTCTAATAAAATATAGAAAGAAAAATGTAATCAATTTTTGTTTTTAATACACATATAATGAAGAAATTTGTACTATTACTTCTCAATTTTTGGAAATGAGGCCCCCTAAATTTGGAGGCCCTGGGCCAGTGCCCCGTGTGCCCGTGCCATAATCTGGCCCTGTTTAAAGTGGAAACACAGAGCAGTGTTTTTACTTCCACGAAAATCAGCTTTGGAGACAAATTTAGAGACTTGGCGGACAAATTTAACGAAAAATGACAGTTTAGGTTTGCCAAAGTTTGGAAGCTCTGTTTTCAACAGGATTTGATTTCTGTAATTTTCTGAATGATGTATTGGTTTCAGGCGCAGAACTTAATCAGAAAGTTCACCAAATCACGGCTGAGACTACGAAAAGAGAAAAATCACTTTAGAAGAGTTTAGTTTGTGTTCATATTTCGAGCTGAGTGATCATCTCTGAGAGACTGTATTTTATACAGTCGATCATTTTTCCTGAATTAGTTACATTCCTGCTCTCAGGTATATGTAATGCTGTTTAATTGATTTTTGTGGTACGATTGAGTGTTTTACTGGACTGTTGCAAAAATATTCGTTAATTATTGACTTTTGTAGCATGGCCGACAGTTTTATCGGACTGCTTAGAGAACATTTGTTAAATAAATTACGCTAATCGACTTTTAAATAGTTACTTGGAAAGCAGAATTATAGCTGCACTTTTTAACCCTTTCATTCCCCGTGATGCCAATTGGAATCAGAACATTTCAGATTCTCTTTCTTACCATCTAACACTCCCGCTGATTCAAAATGAACAATATTAAAAATCTACATACATTTTACCACCGAAAAATATATATTTTAGATGATTTCACTATCTTTGTTCATAATTAAAAGCATATTTTACTCTATTTTGATAATAATATCGGAATGAGATTCCTGTTTTGGACAATTTAAGTAAATTAACTGTTTGAAATATTTTTTATTTTATTTTTTAATGTTTATAATTTGTATTTTAATTAATTGCAATATGTATTTCTTCCAAATTTTTGATATTTTTATTTATTGAAAAATTATGATTTTAAATGGCATCAATGGTTATATTAAACATAAATAACCACCTCTCAGTTGCTTTGTTAGCTGTATTAATTCGTACTGAGCTATCATCCCTATTTAAAAAAAAAAAAGATTTATATACATTACCTTTGAAATAAACTTATGACTAAATATAAGATTTATTGTTTTATGGAGGGAAAAAATTGGGAATGAAAGGGTTAAAAAGAATTACACATGAAATTGTAATTTTTATATGATTACTATTAAAAAATATATATACATTTTTATTATTTCTTTTATGCTATGAGTACCCATTGACTTAAATAATACCTTTTATTTTGCTGAAATTCACAATGAATCATATATTTCAAGCTCATAAAAACTATGAAGAAATGTGTAAAACAAAACCAAATATATATTTTTTTTCAATACGCAGTTTTATGGAGTAGAAAGGTTTCAAGTTTAAGCAATAGAAAGCAATTTTAAGAGCTATGTAGAAAAAAGAGAGAAATACAGAAGCATATCTTATGGTTGGTTGATTGGGTTTTACGTCGCTCTAATGCTGCGCAGATGGGCAATTGGCGACGGTCTGGAACTCACCCCTAGAGATGGTCCGGAGACATGCCATCGCAATTTTGATCCTCCGCGGAAGGGATGGCTCTCCCGCTTCGGTAACCCCCAGAGGTATAATTTTTGATGGGAACATGGAGGACATTGCGGCCACGACAGATTTTACGTGCACCAGCCACCATTAGTGTACACGACGGTCTTTGGCCGGCTCGAGTACCGAACCCGCAATCTTCCAATTGCGAGGCCGGCGCTCTACCGAGTGGGCTACCGCGGCCCAGCATATCTTATGAAAATGATGATGAGAAAGATTACCTCCTTGTCCATCATCGGCACTTGAAGCAATTGTTACGTCTGCAGGGTTCTGATTAGACGTCCCAGGTTCGTTGGTGGATATTGATGCTCTAAAACCATCTTCATCTGCTACGTATTCTACAATTCGTGATCTGCCATCTTCGTCTTCCAGTGAATAAGAACCAGTCACTCTGCCGTTTCCATCGCCTGTTTCTTGGTGTGAACTGGTGCCACCATCCGCTGGAGCTGTGTAACTGAATTGGTAAGGAGTGGGAACAGAATTATCCGCATAATCTACCTGCAAAAATTCAACAACTCTTAACTAATAGATTCCATGTCTAGTATATTTACAGCACTCAAGAATGAAAAAAAAAAAAAAAAAAAAAACTTTTAACTCCAGTAGTAAAACCATTCTTATTTTTCTATTGATAGACAAAAATTGCAGCAATTTAAATTTTGAGATAATAATCTTGAAAATGGGCGTGAGCCTATGCATCTCTGACATTAGAAAAGGTGGCATATCAAATTAAGTTTTGATATTTTTACGCGCATTGTTTTAGATTAAAACTTATGAGGATAAATTAACATGTATATATATATATATATATATATATATATATATATATATATATATAATGTTTGATGAACGGTGATATCAAGAAAGATGCAAATTAATAAATATTTTACAAATAACTTGATGCATTATTTTGTGTAGAATTAGACATATATGGCATTTTTTTTTTAAGGAAATTTAAAAAAAGAAAAAATAAAGTGAAATTATTGAAATAAAATAATAATGAGTGCATTAGATATACGATATTATTATTTGCAGCTAAATAACATTAGAGATAAATGAATAAAATTTTCTTTGACTTGTAGTACAACTCATTTTATTGGAAAATTTTATCAAAGTTAAAATCGAAGAACTCTGCATATGAAATCGTGCTTAATATATTAATAAAAGGCTAAGTTAAAGAATGAATTTAGCAAATATTATCTTTTGTGTTTCAAAGTTTATAACAAAACTTGCTTTTTCAAAACGATGTTAAGGGAAGTTCCTTATGAATAAAAATAAAATAAATAAATAAATAAAAAATAAAAGCAAAATAAAAATTGTTAATTTTAATAAAATAAATAATTGGAGGAATTTGAATAAATGATGTTATAGAAAAAATGTAAAATTATTTAGGATTAAATAGTAAATGAGATTTTAAATTAAAAATCACTATATAATAACGATAGACATTTATTTTATTCTATATTACCGGAGAATTACGTATAAAAATTTTTATGCTTAGTAACTATTTTAATAGAGTAGAACTTGGATAATTCGAAATTGAAGGGACCAAAGGAAAATTCGAAATATCCAAAAATTCGAATTACACATACTATTTTGTCAAAAAAAGAAAGAAATAAAGAAATTAAAACTCTACGATCAAAGATTTAACACATAAACTTTATATCTAAGCATACTGCTTACCCCCCCCCCCCCATTAAATCAATACTTTTTACGAGCAATTATTCAACACATTTTTTAAAAATAGTCAGATATTTTTTATTTCTTCTTTAAGTACAATCTTCGTGTCATAGCATATGACTTGATACAAAAATAGAATCTTTTTAGGCCCGCCATATACTGACGAGACATGAGACAAAGTTTGAAGCGACATGCGACACGCGCATGCTCTAAATACAACTTCATCTCCCGAAAACTGTTTAGAACATGCGTGTGTCGCATGTCGCATCAAACTTTGTCTTATGTCTCTTCGGTGTGTGGTAGGACTTAGACATGACTTTCAAGTAAAAAACCCCACGAAGTTCATGTATATGCACCAAATCTTCTGATGCACTAACTAGGGGCTTCTCTTGTATTTCCTTATCCTTCTTTTGAAAGATTGTTAAAATATATTAGCTGAGAAAAATCTCGGGAACAAATTTTACAATAATATTTTTAAAGGTAATCGTATGAAAAATTCGAATTATCCAAAATAGAATTCAAATTATCCACGATTTTTTTTAACATTATTTTAATACAAAATTCAAGGGACTGAGTAAAAAATTCGAATTATCCAGATTTTCCAATTAAACAAGTTCGAATTAGTCAAGTTTCACTGTTCTAAAAAAGCATCCAAAAATAACTTTTCTCTCCATTATTATTCTCATTAAACCCTAAAAAATTCGTTACCCAAAATTTTTATTCACCTACGAAAGGACTAAATTAAAAATCTATACACTAAAATAACTAAATACACTAAAATTAGGTTATTTCAAAAACAAATTTAATTAACATTGATTATAGTTTGGAATTGAAAATTGTGCCGATTACATCATAGCAGGTTGAGGGAAATTAACGTCGCACTAGAGGAATGCAGTGGAGATTGGCGATGTTCTGGGATTTACTTCTAGGGATAATCCGAAGACGTGATCATAATTCTGAATCTCCTTGGGTATGCCTCCAGCCGCTTCGGTAATATTCAGAGGAAAAAAGTTTGGGAATACATTATATTAGATTATATATTAGGATTAGGAATTAGATTAGGAATATATTTAATTTAACATAACATGTATTAATTACATGTATTAATTTAACACGTATTAATTACATTTGATATGTATACATTATCTTTTACATATACACCCGGTAGAAAATATATTTATACATCGCTTTATTGTACACTACCTTTCCTTAAATAACCGGACACTTTCGATTTCAGACGTTTTACCGAATATCCGAAAAAGTACTTATCGAATTATCTTGAAACTTTAGGAGTGTAAAGAAGATGTTACATATATACATGTTATGAATATACATGTTCTTTTTAGGAGTGTGAAGAACATGGTATATATTTCAGTGAAAGTTTTGCCCCGAAATCTAAAAGGTGACCAGTAAAAAATGAAATAAAAGCGGAATATTTGTATTATTTTGTAAAAAATAATTCTTAAAATGTATTCTAGCTGTTGCATGTGCTTATGAGGCTACTTCTAATTATTTTTATTTATTTGTATGAGGCTATCACATACATATGGAAGTATAAAAGTTTCTTAAAAAAAAAAAAAAAAAAAAAAAAAAAAACCTACCCCTTTTTTTTATGTGCAGGGTATTAAATGTAATGCAAATAAATCCATTTTTAGGGAATTCGTCATAATACATTCGACTCAACATATTGCAATCAGAATATAAATATATTAAAAAAATAATGAAATATTGAAATGAAATGCATGCAATAGGGCATTTTCATTAAATAAATTTTAACTGAGCATGCGCAAACGTTAACTGAATTTAGTTTGCATAATTTTTGAGTCAAATATATTGAGTTTCATGTATAAAAACGCCAAGCTAATTATCGCAAAAAACTAAACACATTTCGTCGATAGAATGAATTGAATTTTCAGTTCCTCGCAAACAAACAAACAAAAAAAAAAACCCTATCAAGGGTTTCATCCAAATTTATTTTAATTTAATTAATGTTAAAAGTAGTGTTAGTTGATTATAAATAAATATTAATACCCCCCCCCCCTTCTCCAGTATTATGTTCCTTTTCTTGAGAGGAATCAACGATAACTTTTTGAATTTTCACAATGTTCATTTTGGGCTTTCATGTAAGTAGCATTTGACTAATAAATTATGCAAATGCAATTTTGTAAATTTTGTAAATTTTGTAAATGCACAGTTAAAATTTATTTAGTAAACATTCTCATATCTAATTAGAAATATAATATTTTTATATTTTGAATGCAGTGTGTTTTGAGTAATGTATTATATTACATTTCTGATAAATGACTTTGCGCTCAGTTTAATATCATGCATGCTATAACCAAAAAAGGGGAAATTTGTTTTTGCAATTTTTTTTTAAAAGAATCTTTATATCTTCGTGAATATACCTTCTAATATTCTGAAATGAACACAATTAGAAGAAATGTCGTAGGGGAGTTCGGGGCTAGTAGTGACGTTTATGTCATTTTTGATATTAGCTGTAAGATTTGAACTGAAAGGAAACATTTAGTATATCATACCATAGAGTAAACCTTGTGTAATATATTTATAAAATATATTTTTTTCAATAACGTAGGTTTTTTTTTTTTTGTAATACACTGTTTGGCTTTTTCCTATAATGTGAATATCATACGTAGTTTCTTATATTCCATTTCAATTCATTTATATACCTAAGAAGTGACATTGTGTTTACACTAAACAGTTCTTGGGCTTTCTTTAAACTACACCTTCCGGAATTTACTTCTATTGCAGTCCTCTCATAATCTTCTAAAGTACCTTTAGCTCTTTCAGTATGACTTTTGTAATTTCGCACCATTTTTTACTAAAATATAAAAACCTGCATTAAAAATAATGCCGGAGCAAGTAGTGACTCTGTCACAACGTGCCTCCTACACTTCGTCACAACTAGCCCCGCGTTACGCCGTTTTGAACTTTATTCATTAGTTTCCGAAAACTTGTCATGATTAACAAATGATATACATAGAATAACACCTCAAAATATAAATATTCAAATAATGTAGGAAAGTTTACATACCTCACGATCCCTCATGGCAATGATGATTCCAACGTAGGTCCCAAAATTTACTTTTTCAATAGAAAACACGATAAATAATTTTATCTCGAAAACAATGTAACGCTATGCTTCCAAACATACATAGCACACTACAATAATAAACCTGTTCAAACACATGAAGCGACAGGTTCTGTAACATATCGGCTCATTCTGGAAGCTGTATGGCCCTACTTGCCCCCTAGCACAACTAACCCCGGTCTTCCCTGATCACATGTTACAAACAGAACGCATTTGAAGCATTACTTTTTACAAGGTGGAACCGCAAACAATCTGATTTATCGTTATTTTTTTACTGGTACTCTTTTTGCTTCCGAGGTAAAAATTTCTCTGAAATGTAAAGGCACACTGTTTTCGTCACACTATTAAAGTTTCAAAATAATTCGGGATTTTTTTTTTTTTTTCCTTTTGAGATATTTTACGAAATGTTTGATATCGAAAGTGTCCGGTGATTTTTATGAAGATAGTTTATGTTATTATAAATTAGCACATACATATTTTATGATATGGAGGATAACAAAGGATAACTATACTCAGAGCTCAACTAAGATATTTCTATGTCCAGGGCACAACCAATTTTTTTGCCCCCCTGCCCCCCCTACATGGAAATTTATAATGAGGTGCGAATAGGATAATTACACTATATATGTGTGTGTGTGTGTGTATAACATTGGATTAGAACATAGATTTTAAAAGAAACTTCATAAAGTTAATAATTATTTAAAAACTAAATAATATTTTATCATTTAAGAATGTGTCACAATTATTACATACACAAACATAAGAGCTTTTTTAAATAATAGTTATATTGGGTGATTTTAAAATATATATAAGAAGGGAGGACGGATAAAAATATATACAGTTATCGCCGCTTAATAAAATCACTGGTTAATAAAATCAGCCGCTTAATCTGATCAAATCGCCAGGACCGGAATCAAATCAATACAAACAACTTTTAAAGCCGCCGCTTAATAAAATCAGCATCGTCGGTTAATAAACTCAAAAATATCTCCTCAGCAGCCAAAAATATCATTTATGCATACAATTTTTTTTTTTTTTTTTTTTTTTTACACTTTTTTTTTTCGAAATAGAAATATAAATTAAAGCACATAACAAACCCTCCGTTATCGCTCATTGTCGAAGATTTTACACTTGCAGCACAGTTACAAATTAAACACGCTAACGTATCTCCGTAATAATTCAAGGAACATATTCTTCAAAGCGCAGTAATCAAATAGAAATTTGATTTGATTTTTTTTTTCTAATTATTAAAAGGCAATTTCTAGTTCTTATTTTGAAATTACTATCATTCATGAGGTTTAAACGGAAAGATTTTAAAT
The DNA here is from genome assembly GCA_963930645.1 of Salticus scenicus. Taxonomy (NCBI): domain Eukaryota; kingdom Metazoa; phylum Arthropoda; class Arachnida; order Araneae; family Salticidae; genus Salticus; species Salticus scenicus. Next base: position 171,403,590 of record OZ005652.1, on the reverse strand, counting down.
TTATAAGAAAAGCGTGAACTTTTGGTAAGGTTATGATGATTTTCCTCTAACGAAAGTGCACGGGAACTTAGAATGCGTTTACTTAAATCGAAGAAACAATAAATTAATTATCTACCAAAAATTAATTAATATTGTTTACTAATTCCATTATTCGTTACCTTTTGAAGTTTCTTTCGAAATTCAGGGAAGTAATACCTTTTCTTTAAGGGCAGGAACGTTCGCCGGATATAAAAATCAGCCGCTTAATAAAATCACTTTGGCTCAGAACGAATGTGATTTTAATAAGCGGCAGGAACTGTATTTTTTTTATATCAAGTATATAAAATTTTATTGATTTTAGAAAAAATAACTTTATTTATTCGTAATAACTTTTATAAACTATTTATGTCTTTTACTCTCAATGCTGTACAACACTGATATAATTAGCTTTTCAAGACAACCGACAAGTTTACTGTACAAATTTTATATAATTAAAATGGAATGCTATTTGTTCAACTTATTGCATATTATTAACATATTAATAAACAGCATACATTAACACAATATAATTACATAAAAACATATATACATAAACAGAAAATCAAAAACATAACTGTATTATTAATACATTAGATAAAAACATATAGTGTAAAAATTGTGTCCCCTAAAATTTTCATGCCCAGGGTATGTGCCCCAAGTGTCCATGTGATAATCAGGCCCTGACTATAGTACTTGTTTTTATTTATCTCACTAAGTAAATGTGAAATATTGAAATACAAATTAACCAATAAAATTGATAACTTTTTTACTATTTTCAGATTATTTATTTATTTATTTATTGCGTTCATGAAATGTTATGAGACCAGATACGAAATCTAAGGGAAGGAATAATTTTTTTATTTTTAAATCATTATTCCACATCATTTGTTTGACGCGTGCACAAAATTCACGCAATCATGGATAAACCTCAAATAAGCAAACAAATTTTGCCATGCACTAAAAAATGAATAAAAAACATAATCATCAATATACAGGGTGTCCCATAAGTCTGTAGATATTTTAAAAATTCCTAACTATTGAATGAATTGAAGGGGGATTTTTTTTGGGGTTAAAATAATAATAATAATAATAAATAATAATAATTAATCTATTTGTCGATAGAGGGCGCTGTGCGTGACCAGATCCCACATTTTCATGAAAAACTGTACTTATTCGCATGCAAATGTTTACAGGCATACAAATCCTATTCTATGTGTCCGTCGTCACCACAAATTACAGTTTGCAAAGGAGTTATAACACTGCTAACTGCGGCTTCAGTCGGCAGTTCTTACCCGAGGGTAAGAACTTCTTCACCATAAAAACATCTTCACCATAAAGGCTTTATCCACCAAGTCAGCCTCGAAATTAAAACTTCATGTATTCACTAGTAAGAGGAAAAATAAAAAATAAACTGTTCTAATAACAAAATTGTGCAATTTATAGGACTTTCATTTGCATATTTTTTTTTTTTTTTTTTTCAAATCCGAGCGAAAAATTTAAGAATTTGTCTAACTATTGTTGACAAAAAATGTAACTAATTTTTTTTCTTTACAAAAAAAATCCCCCTTCATGAGAATGATTTTTTTCGCAAACCGCGTTCAGTTCTACCAATTCATTCAACAGTTACGAATTTTTAAAATGTCTACAGACTTATGAGACACCTTGTATTTATATTTGAGAGAAAAGATAAGAAGCGTTGTGTTATTAAAAAATATGAATCGAGAAAAATGTTTTTTGGATTGAATATGGATAGTTGCTTTAGTTATAAAACTCTCAGCCATTTATTACCAGCATATGTTTTGGCAAAAGAAGATTTTTTTTACTTTCTTCTATATGTAATATAGAGAAAGTATTGGATTCGCGAAAATTTTCGACCTCCGTTTTTTGACGGATCTACACGTTTTGGGATGTCCTGAACACGAATTGATAGTTTTTAGAAAATGTCTGTCTGTGTGTCTGTCTGTCTGTCTGTCTGTCTGTGTGTCTGTCTGTCTGTCTGTCTGTATCATTTTTTTGTGGACGCTGTATCTCACGAACATATGAATGAAATTTAACCAAACTTGGTATTTAGTTGCACCCTAACATGAACTGGTGCCCATTAGATTTGGGGATCAATAGCTCAACAGGTGGCGCTGTAATCGCATTTTATGCAAATTTTTAACATGGCAGCATAGGACAAAATTCCGTATAAATGGGCATAATGAGAGTTATTTTAAACTTGTGATTGTAAAATTAATTTGAATTATTGATGATAGTAGTAGTTAACCAGGAAAAAAAATTTGTGCATGGGGGGGCATCGGTTCCCCCCTGGGGGGGAAGTACCCCCCCGGGGGGGTTAAATTTTGAAGATGGGTATCATTCGAAAGATCTCGTCAATACCTTTAAAACGAATGGTTGAACCATAAATCTGTGATAATTTAAAACAAAGTTATCGATTTTTTTTTCTTTTAACCAAAAAAAAAAAAAAAAAAAAAAAAAAAAAAAAAAAAACTTAGAAAAAAAATTCGATTTTTTTTTTTTTTTTTTTTTTATTGTTAGTGATTGAATATGTATTAATTTTCACAAAAAAAAAAAAAAAGGAAAAAAAATTTTTTTTTTTTTTTTTTATATTGTTACTGATTGAATATGTATAGGAAAATATAGAAGAAAGTCTTGTGGTGGCCACAACATACTAGTTTTCTTTTTTTAAATGAAATACTAAATTTAGGAACGAATCGATGATTAGTTGAGATTCATCACTTTTAATGTTTTATTTATTCTGTAATTCTCTAAATTTACTATTGTGTTAATTTGTCACAGTACACTATAAAATAATTTTGTTAAAAAATAAATAAATAAATAAATAAATATGTTGCATTCCTATAGAAAATATCAGTTTTCTTAAAAGTACAGGAATTTTCTGTAAAATTACATCTTAATCTGTCAAAAGACAATTTTTTCTGTAACCGTAGTTAAAATTTGTAAGTATTTATACAGATTTATTTTACTGGTGGGAGCATATATATATTTGTATATAAAGGGTGTTTATAAAGTCCCGGACCCATTTTGATGTTTAATAACTCATAAAATAATGAAGATATAAACAAACTTATGGCATTTATTGATGGAATAACTCATATATTTTCTTTTCAGGTTTGAATATCTTTACTTTTGTAAGTATCGTCTGCGGGTGTGGTTAATTTCAGATAATTTCATTTTCCAGTCTAAATATCTGTACTTTTCTAAATATCGTCTGCTTATTAATTGCATTTTTCTCTCTTTTGTTTTTGGCAACTATTGCAATGTTATGTTTACTTATACCGTGAGGCACAAAGGGATTCCCCAAAGGTTAATGTGTGGTGTGGACTAATGCACGACCGAGTCATTGGGCCTTTATTTTTTACAGAAAAGACGGTCATCATCAGTCGTATACTTAGACACGTTGAAAACCGTCGTATTTCCACAACTAGAAGAGCTTCAGCCACATGTCTTTTTGAAACAAGATGGTGCACCACCTCATTGGGGTACCATCGTTCGTAGTTCTTTGAATGACCATTTTCCAGGAAGATGGATTGGGCGAGGAGGTCCAATTCCTTGGCCACCCAGACCACCTGATATAACGCCGCTGGACTTTTTCCTTTGGGGATTTGTAAAGGACAATGTTTACAGGAGGAGAGTGTCGAATATTCATGACCTAAAAGTCAGAATTACAACCGCAATAGCCTCTGTGGATGCCGACATGCTTCAGGGCCGGCCCAAACGTTTTTGCCGCCGTAGGCAAACCTCAAAAGTGCCGCCTCCTCAAGCTTCAAAAACTTTAAAAGAAAATAGATTTGAATCTAAGAAAAAAAAAAAAAAAAAAAAAAGATAATAATAAAAAATATGGTCTAATCGAATTGAACTAAGTCAATAACACTCATGAAATATTCAAAAAAAAAAAAAAAAAAAAAAAAAAAAAAAAATTAAGTTAAAAACACAAAATCTTTGGATCTGAAACTAATACAGACAATATTTTCAAATCAGCAAAGAATAAAGAATGCTAATGCTAATACAATATACAAACAAGCAATCTCTTTCGAACTTTTTTTTGTCTGCAAAATCTCGAATAACTTTATGCATATCTAATTTGTTACTCAATTCATGTTCAATGGCCAATATTGCTAACTCAAAGGCGATTTTGAGTAGTCATGGTTCTTCAGTAATTTTTTTATGATTTTTAGTTTAGAAAAAGATCTTTCTCTGGTAGCAACAGTTATGGACAAGGTTGGCAAAAATTTTAAAGCAATACTTAAATTTGGCCCAATGTTAAGGTAGGTATTGAATTTAAGAACGTCAACTGGACATCCTTTCTTTTTCAAAGGTGTAGAAATAAGGTCTACTTCATCAGCCAATTCTAAAGCGTTAAGATCAAAGGAATCACCATCTGTTTAGACGTTTTCCAGATCTTTACAGTGTGCCAGTAACTCATTTTTACACATGTCTTTAAGTTTGTGGACATTGCATAAAAATTCAAAAGAATGGTTATGATTATTCAATAAATTTAATATCAGCTCCAGTGCACTGATCGCCTGATCGTTGTAAAGAAAAAAACTTCTATTTTATATTTCTCTTTTGAATCTTGTATAGGTTCGTATACAATTTCATAAGGAAAATTTCGTTTTTTTAAATCGATGATGACATGGTGTAGTCATTTCAAAGTTTTTTTTTTTTTTTCTACATTTATTTCTTTAGCTAGTTTTTCAGCTTCTAAGGATTCATATGATCCTAATTCTTTTAAAAACAGATAATGAGCTACTTAATAAATCAGTGGCTTGGGATAAATTAAAAACTTTTGAATGAAGTAGCTTACTTATCAGATTAATATGTTTCAAAATTTTGTACCAAATGACGATCAAACATAAAAACAAATTGTTTTATTGTAATCAATAAACAACTGTCTCGTCTTGAGTCATATTATCTATTTCTACATTTTCATACATACTTAATAAAGCATCGTGAATATTTTCTGTTTCAAGAAGTAAAGGTTTTAGGGAATCTATACGACTTTCAAAGCTTAACATCCATTCATTAACTACTACAGTCATTTGTAAAAGTTTAAGACCAGTAGCCGATTTTCAGTATTTTAACACATTGCATCATTTGTGCAGATTATTGCGTCATCTCATGTGATGATTGCATTAGACGCATTCTACTGCTATAAATAAAGGTGGACGGCACATTTATCGCCAGTTGTTTATTGGATTTTGTCGTAGACAGTGCTGTTCTGTAATTATTGTAATGAGTAAAAAACCTTCACTTACTGTTACAAAAAGGTCAGAAATATTGACCCTGCATAAAATTGAATTTTCTGAACATCAAATAAGTTCGAGGGTAAATGTGAGCAAGACAGCTGTACATCAAGCTATTAGTAAATTTAAAATTTCGGGAAAATTTGTGGACCTTAAGAGAAGCGGTCGTCCTAGAAAAACGAGTGCTCGTAAAGATCATGTGATAAAAAGGATGATCGTACGAGATCCAAGAACCTCCTGCAATACGATTAGACATTCTCTGGCTGCAAAAGGCATTAACGTCAGTTTGAGTACTATTTCAAGACGTTTGACCAAAGGTTTTGGTTTATCATCCCATAAACCTGCAAGGAAACCTCGACTTACTCCAAATATGAAAAAGAAGCGACTGATTTTCGCCAGACAATATCAAAATTGGACAGTACAGTGGTGGAGTAGAGTCTTATTTTCGGATGTGTCAAAAGTGCAGCAATTTTCTGCACGTGCTACATGTGTTCACCTCCCAAGGGGCAAGAGATATGATGAGAAATGTACGATTCAAACCGTGAAACATCCTCCAAGCCAAATGATTATGGGGTGCAATGTCTGTGTCCAGTACCGCTAGTAGTCTGTATTTTGTACCACCTAAAACCACTATGAACGGAAAGTTAAGTGAGAAGTTGAAGCTTCACATGCGTGTTCATAAATTTTCATACATGATGGAGTTCTGTGTCACAGGGCGAAGATTGTCAAGAAATATCTGAGGGCACAGAAAATCAAAGTGCTTCACTGGTCAGGTAACAGCCCAGATTTGAATCCAATAGAGAATCTGTGGTGTATTGTGAAAAATAAAGACGCCGAAAAGCAACCGTCCACTGCTACGGCACATGTTGAAGCAATAAAACCTGTCTGGTGCAAAGACATTTCTAAAACTTACTGCAAGTCTCTTATTTAAAGCATGCCTAAGAGGATTGCACAAGTTATTAAAAACAAAGGAAGTCCTGCAAAATGTTGACTTTAATTACAATAAAAAACCATGTACTGTTTATTTTGTTCTTTTATATGTAAAATATGTATGTTATTTTTATGGAATTCCATCAAGTCCGATTTTTCTATGGGCGATCTTAAACTTTTGCAAATGACTGTGAATTTAATAAATGGCAATATAAAATAAAATGCTCTGGGATTTAAAATTTTTAAAATTTTAATTCTTGATTGTACTCTGAATCTGTCGCATCTCATGTTTGAGCAGTTATCATAATCTTGGCCTCTCATATTTTCTAATTTTAATCTATTTTTCTCCAACTCTTTTAATAAAACTTGAGATAATTCCTTACCAGTAGATTTTTCAACAGGAAGAAAACCTAGAAAATATTCATTAATTTTGCATCGAAATTCCGCTTCTTAGTACATAAACTTTATCGCTATTCTCATCCAATGAATCCGACATAAGTTATTGCATAAATAAAGCATTGTTTTAAATCTGACATCAGAGTTGCGAACTCAAACTCAAGTTTTAACATGTTTTTACGGACAACTCAAAATATCCCTACTTTATGACTGAAGACGTCCGTAGGATATACTGAGAAAGTCCTGGGAAGAAAGGGCACCTCCAAATAGTCCCTACTTTGTCCCTACATGCTGAAGAACACTGCTAAAAGTGCCTACACGTAGGGACAAATCAGTGGCAAAGCGTCCATGGAAGAGATGGAAACAGCGCTACCCCTATTTAAGATTTTAAAAAAGTAATCAAGTAACGTCGCCTCGTCGAAAGACTGAATTGATTCTGCCTCTGCTTTCGGAAGCGCTTCCATAGTTTTCTGAACCACGCCTCGCCCCTGGGACAAATCCCTACAGTTGGCAAACTGTGACTCTCACTTATTAGATGGTACGCTTGTTAAATCAGCGGTGGATGTGCATTTCTTCTTTCTTGTCGCAGCCGCGCATATAATACCTACTACACAGAACTTAGAAGTGTGTCTATTCTTGTCTGTTGTGCATTTCAAAATATAGGAATGGGCAAAGAAACCTGTAAATTCTTGTTGTATTTATTTATTCATTTTAAATTAATTAATTATTTTTCTATTTCTTCATTTTCTAGATTCAATAATCGAAGTTTTTTTTTTTTTTGTAGTTAAGTTGGTTTTGCCGCCCCTAAATTTTGCCGCCGTTGGCAATTGCCTACCTTGCCTACCGCCTAGAGCCGGCCCTGCATGCTTGCCGCTACCTGGCGTGAAATTGACTATCGACTTGATATTCTCCGTACGACGAAGGGGGCACACGACATTGACGAGGGTCATGAAAGTTTTTGAGTCTATCTAACCATTTATGTTATTAATTTTAATCTATCTTTATTATTTTATGAGTTATTAAACATCAAAATGGGTCCGGGACTTTATAAACACCCTGTATATATATTTGTTTCGCATTTGGAAAACTTAGCATCAAAGAAGGATTGTGAAGTGCTAAGTAACAGCATAAAATTTGATGCCGGGACTAAGAAGTAACATTGTCGCCTACTATGCAACTGAACTTGCTTCTATTCTAGTTGGTCAAACTGGAGAATTTAATTTTATTATTTTATCTTTTTTACAGTGTGTCATGCGAAAAAATAAAAATAAATAATAATAATAATAATAATAATAATCTGTTGAACACAAATATTTTCTACATAATTCTATTACGGAATGTTTCTGTAAACTTATTTTTTCCATCGTATATGAATATTTTACGGCAACTTAGCTGTTAGAAATGTTTTGTATTATAACTTTCTTTTTTTACAGGATGCATCTTCTTTCTCAGCTACAAATGAATAGTTAAATTATTTAATTTTAATTTTACTAGTTATTTAATTACTTACTTTATTTATTTTCTTAATGGTTATATACTTTGTTTTCATTAATAATTAAAAGTGAATGATATTGTGCGTTTGATATAGCCCATTGAAATCGCTAATAAATTCATTTTGTAAAGTGAATAAAATTAAAATTTATTTTTTAATGTATGCTTAACATAAATCTTTAACATCTTTATTAATTATTTGATGCACATATTAAATAATTCATTATACTTTTTCGTTATAGTTTTAAAGAGTGTGGTTCGTTAGGCGAAAAATTGGAAATTGTCAAATAATGGGCAATTCACTAAATGTGCAGTTATTCTTAAAAACACGGATGTCATATTCCTGCACTTTTTCTTTTTCAAAAAGTAGTAAAAATTTCGTAAAATTAAGTACTCTTATTTTCTTTGCTTACGAAAGAGAGCAGAGTATAGGTAAAACGTTTAAAATTTGACATGATTCGAGTATTTTAGAAATTAAACTTTTTACTTATGAGGTATATAAAATACAAAATGCAAAAGAAATCTTAAATGCAATAAACGATATCTTGAAGATTGTTTCTCATAAAAGATCTATATCTTATACGAAAATAAAAGAAAACTAAATGAGGAGAAAGAAAATAAAAGAAGAAGAAACAGAACAGAAGAAGAAGAAACAATTGCACAATCAGTATCTCCTACACCTCTGAAAACACAATGATATATTTAAAAATAATTTTCTTTCTTCTACATCTCACTTTTTAATAGTGTATCAACACTGCAAAATAAACTTATCGTGAGTAATTTTCACCATTACAATTACAATCTTTGGTATCAAAACTAAAATTCCGAGATTCAGAATAAGTCAGCTATGTATTTTAGCATTTGAATAAAACTGGAGATTATTTATTGTGTTACCCATATGAGAAGCATTCAATCAATTTTTTCGAAAATTTCTGAGAAAAAAAAAAAAAAAAAAAATATATATCTTAAAATACCGTTCAAGCGCCCCCTTAGTCTTCAAGGAAAATCAAGATACATTTGGGGAGGGGCTAAACGATACATATCTGAAAAGTTTCAGAACTTGACAGTGTTTCCTGCTAAAATTAAGTGGCATGAAAAATTATTTTAAAACTAAACATATAATGCTTTTACGTCTCAGTGATAAAATAAAAATTAAATACAGTTAACTCATGATTAATCGATATTCAAATAACACTACTCTGAAAAAAAAAAAAAAAAAAAAAAAAAAATTCGAGATCTGATGCTATTCTTGCTAATGTAAAATGACCTTTCTGAATTCGAATATGGCTCCCATTTTGCCCAGTCACCTACTGTTTTCAACATTTTTCCCTGTTCGATAATTTTATGACCATGAATTTGATTTGAAAAATTCAAAACAATTAATTTAACACATAAAAACAAAAAATATATAAAGTTTAAAAAATAACATTAATAACAGATTAAAAAAATATAAGATATATAATGCATAATTTCAGTGGCAAATCCCCCCAAATTTTTTCCCTTGTCGCAAGTGTCATGTTTCAGAATTTTCCGTATCCGTAGCCCCTCAGAAGATATTTAACGGTTAAAATAATCCTCTCCTCTCCTAAAAATGAAATTTATAGCCAGAAAATCACCGAAAATAATAAAAATAGGGAGCCATTATTAAAAAACGGTGGGTGATAGGGCAAAATGGGCTTCATATTCGGATAGAGGAGGTCATTTTACTTAAGAATATACTGAAATGGTGTCAGAGGTAATTTTCACGCCGAGCAGTGTAACCGGAAAAATTCGGAAAACAATTTTTCCTTACTTCCAATAAATGGTTTAACAAAAAAAAAAAAAAAAAAAAAATTACCACTATTAAAGGAAGCTTACTATTTTCAAATAATCACGCTGTCCAATATAAAACAAATCAATGTTCACATTTATAAAGGGAAATATTTAAAAAGGAAAAATAAAAAGAGGGAAAAAGCCCCATAAAAAAATGTCTTTTACTCAGAAAGAGTTTAGCACTGAGCGTCTTGGAGAAGCGTTTTTACGGTGTTTTGCGGTATTATTATTATTATTTGAAATTTTTCTTTAGTTGACCATGAAATAACAACCGAATGACGGAAACACTTATGCAAATAAATACTCAATAACTGCAAGCAGTTGTGAAACAAGCTTCAGAAGAAAAAATAAAATCGGTTAATATATCATCAGTCATAGATCATTTTTAAGAATCGAATATAAACATTTACTTTATTATTATTATAATTATTAATTTCATAAAAAAAAGTTCGACAACTCGATAAAAGATTTATTTTATATTTCCCAATACTACATGATATATATATACACACACACATATATATATACTGTGACAGCTTTAAAAATATAATTTTTTTTGTTTTTGTTTTTGTTTCTCTTTCAACCGTCAACAAATTACCCGCAAAAAATATCGCAAAATATTTCTGTCATTTTACCTGATGCAATAAAATACATTAGTTAAAAAACATTCATTTTCAATATTCTATTATTTTTTTTCAATTTATTATTTTTATTTCAGAGAAAATCCAAATATCATTACCAAATGAAGTGGAGAAAATTGTTAATGCATTTTTGATTCTGCTATTTTTTTTTTCCAAGAAATAAATTAAAACATTTGATATAGTATGAGAATTATGAAATATTTTTTACTCACCCTGGAGAGTAATTGTGTTTTTGAGACGATGATAAAGCTTAGGAGCAAAATAATCTGTAGAAAATAAAAAGATGTTTATAATACACACACACACACACACACACACACATATGTATATATTACTATATAAAATATTGTACTAAAAAAATTCTGTAAAATAAATTTTGGTAAACTAAATTTCCGTATGAAAATATCTGCTAAAAAACGATTTCTATTTCAATATAAATTCCAGTTGGTAATAGAAAACAGTTTAAAATAAAAATGTTACACATATAGTATAACAAATTATTATGTACTATAATAAATAAAAGGTATAAAAATTAATAGAAGTCAAATGTTAAAATCTGAAATTGTTATTACTTTTTATTTTAACAAATGTTCTTTCTCTCTCTCTTTTTTTAAAATAATTTTTACTACACAACTGAAAAACAAATTTAAAAAAAAAATAAAGTTTTATTTAAGTGCAAAATCATGTTACAAAAATAAATCGTGGTTGCAATCAACATGTACTGACAATATGGAATTCTCAGTAATTTTTTCAAATTTTTAAACATTTGTAAATAATAATAATAATAATAATAATGATAACAAAAGAACATAAATGAAAATTTTCAATCTAATTTTTTATCTGAAACTTTTTAACCAAAATATTTGATATTCTTAAAAATATAAGATACGATAAAATGACTTTCTTTAACAAATGATGTCTTTTTCAAAAATTTGAATTTCTTATCGAATATATATATATATATATATATGTGTGTGTGTGTGTGTGTGTGTGTAAAGATAGTTAACAAAATAATGTGAATACTTTCGCTTTTTTACGTTTTGTTAAATATTTCTTTAGCGATCATCTTGAAATTGTGGTAGTGTAAAGAACATGTTATACCTCATAATTTTCAGTGAAAGTTGTGTCATGAAAAGGAAAAGGGGACCAGTAAAAAATTAAACAAAAATCAAAATGTTTTGGATCACCCTGTAAAAGGTAACGCTTTAAATGCGTTTTGGCTGTACCATGTGATTATGAAGACTTTTCTCATTATCTATATATATCTCGTTATTTATGTATATAAAATTTTATGAGGCTACCACATATATTCATGGAGATATAACGGTTTCTTTAAAAGATTGCAAAAACAATTTTGCACTTTTTTAATTATAACACGTAGAGTATTAGAGCCAGTGCAAAGCCATTTTCAGGAAATATGGCATACTGCATTAGACACAGCATACAGCAATCAGAATGAAAAAAATGTTAAATATGTTACGAAATACGAGCACTTTTACTGAATAATTTTTATCTACGCATGCGCAAGCTTTATAAAAAAATTCATTTACATAATTTAATAGCTAAAGTTATTGAGCAACTTACATGAAAACCCCAAACAAATATCATGTAAATTCAAAACGATACGAGAGATAGAATGAACAGAATTTCAGTTCTCTCAAAATAAAAGCTAAACTATAAAGGGTTTTATTCACTTTTTTCTTTTGATTCAATCAATGCCCAATGATATTACAGTGTTTTCGCTGATTGTAAATAAATATTGATAAAAACCCCTAACATCTTTCGTTTTTTTTTTTTTTTTTTTTTTTTTTTGAGAGAAACTCAAATTCTGTTAATTCCATCTCTCGTAACGTTTTTAATTTACATGATATTTGTTTGAGGTTTTCATATAAGTTGCTCAATACCTTTGGTTAATAAATTATGCAAATGAAATTTTCATAAAGTTTGCACATGCGTAGTTAAAAATTATTTAGTAAAAGTTCTCGTATTTTGTAAGATATTTAACATTTTTTCATTCTGATTACTGTATGCTGTGTCTAATGTAGTATGCCATATTTCCTGAAAATGGCTTTACACTGGGTCTAATACCCTACGTGTTGTAATTAAAAAAGTGGAGATTGTTTTTGCAATTTTTTAAAGAAACCGTTACATCTCCATGAATATATGTGGTAGCCTCATTAAATTTTATACAGATAATGAGAAAAGTCCTCATAATCACATGCTACAGCCAAAACGCATTCAACTTTTACAGCATGATCCAAAACATTTTGATTTTTGTTTAATTTTTTACTGGCCCCTTTGTCCTTTCATGACATAACTTTTGCTGAAAAATATGAGGTATAACATGTTCTTTACACTACCAAAGTTTCAAGATGATTCCTAAAGAGCTTTTCAAGATATTAGACAAAACTGAAAAAAGAGAAAGTGTTCACATTATTTTGTCACCCATCAGTACTATATGTATACATAGAAAAAGTCATTAAAAAGTTAGTTCTGTATGTTACTTCAATATGTCATCACAAAAGTTAGTTCATTACGTCTTCATTATATATGATAATAAATGAATATTTTTACAATAGATTAATAAGAACCAATGATTAATTATTTAATTAGATTATTCAATTATTTAATTAGATTTTATTTTCCCCGTGAAATGCTCATTAAAACTAGGGTTTCGCTTGTTTGATATTTCAAAGAAATTTGGTTTAATAAATCATGATTGCTAAAACAGTAAAAGTTTAAATTTTCATACATTATTTAGTAGAAATAAGAGTTATTATATAAGCAGTATAAGGACAAATATTATTATTGTATTAAAGTTAAGATGTAAAAATACGGAAAAGAGATGTCACAAAATTCGTTTTCAACATTTTCACGATAAATTTCAGATACTGATAAATCATATTTGTCTGTTACAATAGTTAAATTGCCAAATCAAACCAATTTCTTAAGCGGATATTACATTCATTGAGAGTATATTTTTAATGTAATTAAAAGTATTAAATTTTAAAATATAAAATTTTAAGCCAGTTAAACAGTAAATTAAATTAAATTTTTAAAAACGAAATTTAAAACTTTTAACCAAGTTTTATTTTAAAGTAATAAACTTTAGCAAAAAATGACCACTTACTACATTAAAGTTACGATACACTCAATAATAATATAAATTCAAATTATAACATTAAATAATGAAGGATAAACGAAGAAAACATGTTTAAAACAGTGGATTTTTATTAACATTTTTTTCATTCTTAAAAATAGTTATAAACTTTTAATTTCTTCTGTATGTGTAAGAGAAAAGTATTGCATTCACTGAGAGAAAAAAAAATATATATACCGCTTTCATCTAGTACGAATAGATGGTCCTTTTCTAAATCCCTAAACTAGAAATATAGATTTCCGAGCTATGAGTATAAGGCCTGCCAGTACACTGAGAAAAAATTCTATAACTGACATCTAGAATCCAAATTGTGGCTCTGGAAAAAATAGTTCCATGTCACCCTTATAAATTTCTTATAAAATTTTTTCTATTCCCCTTCAAAAGCGAATTCTAGAGACCTCTATTAGAATTCTTGAGCGTTTGCCTATACTATCGAGGACAAACCAATTTGAAAATATCTCCAAATAAATAAGATTACAAGAGGCGGGTTTCAGTAGCTATAATCTTGATTTATGACCCAATTCTAGAAAATCAAGCGAGAATTTCTCGTAATACAAAAGATTCAGAATATTCAGAATATTGTTTCAGTATCTAGAAATGTGTAGAATTGAAATTCTCGACGATTTCGTATATTCAGTTTATTGGCGTGCCTTATGTGCATAGCTCGGAAATCTATATTTCTAGTTTAAGGATTTAGGAAATGACTATTTATTCATTCTAGATGAAGGTGGTATATTTTTTTTCTCAGTGTTCGGAAAAATTTGCAACTTCCGATTTTCGCTGGATTTATTCGTTTTAAGACGTCCCATTAAAATTGGACCATTAAAATTAGACCAATTGGACCATTAAAAAAATATCTATCAGTCTGTCTTTCTCTCACTATGTGTGTTTGTGTTCATTAAAAAAAAAAAAAAAAAAAAAAAATGTGGCCATTCAAACAACAGTGGACGAAATTTAACCAAACTTGATATTTAGTTTGACCTTTACTTAAGGGGACAGCCTATTTTTTAAAATGGGAAAAGGAAGAAACTTTCAATCAACTTTCAGAATTAAAAAAAAAAAAAAAAAAAAAGAATGCATGTACATTTTTTTTTTTTTTACTTGTATGGCATTACTATATTGATTAAAAATATTATTTTGGTTTACATTAAAATAGAAAATTATTTTACTGCAAATTATTTTTCAAAAAAATTCGAGGAGTACTTTCTCATTTCTCGCAGGATATCTCAATTACAATTTCCTTTATCTTTATAATTTTAATATTCAATAAAAGAAAACATTCAAATTAAGAATATGAACTAAGAGGTTTTAACTATTTTAATAATATGGAGTTTCATTAATAATTAAATTTGAAATATGAACTAACATTAAAATTTTCATATTTCCCCAATCATTTTTTTTTTCTATTGAACGAAACTTCTTATTTTTAGTTTATTTTATTCATTATGTCAAAATGTACGGTTGAGAAAAATTTTAAGTTCATATCTCAAATACTTTTTGAAATACCATACGCGCAATGATAAAGCACCTTTGAATTTTTTAAAAGATATTCTGCAGTAAAATAATTTTCTATTTTAAAGTAAACCAAAATAATAATTTTAATACTGCCATACTAGTTAACATGCACACACACACACAATATATATATGTAAAGAAATTAATAAGAATTATTAATAATAATAATAATAGTAAACTAAAAAAAAATCTGTACGCTAGAGAATTTACGAAAGAAATATCACCTCACTTTATTCTCACTATATCTAACTAGACGCTACATGAAGCTGTTTTTGTTCCAGAAAGAGTTTTGTAATATGCTGTCGCTGTTTCTGACTGCCATTTTGCACTAGCCTCCTTTAAGTTATAATTAATTTATATATTATCGCAAAAATCTAATACCAACCTTAAAAATAAAAATAAAAATAAAAATAAAGGAAAGTGATGAAAACTAAATATATTTATTTTTTTACATTTTATTTTCTAAGGCCCTGACCATTTTTGATTTATTTTCAATGTTACTTTAAACTCCCCTTCCCTCCCATTAAATCATGCTAACCTGCATAATTACTATGATTAGGTGATATGCATTATTTTATCGCTCATATCTTCAAAATTACATCTTAACCAATTAAAAAGTACTTTTGGAATACATTTTGTTTCTTTTATAATTTGGAACATAAAAAATGATCAGGAGATTTCAACATGGGTTTAGAATTAGCTTGAGATAGTGAAAATAGATTGTTTAAGCACAATATTTTTAAACTGAAATCCTTTAGAAAATCTGGAATTCACTGAAAAAAGATTATACAGTTGCATTTATTAGTAATTCTAACAGAAAATGACTGTAAGAGTCAAACAATGAAACCTAAGCATATTTTTCATTCAGTAACCAATGCTTTTTTTTTTTTTTTTCTTTCATCAGTTACATGACCATGAGGAATAAAATAGCTGTTTAATAGATAAATGTACTCATGGGAAATCAAGCTTAATTTTTTTATTTCAGAAACATTCCTAGACATTGTTTCATACAAAAGAAAAACATGAAACTGACTCTAAAATTAAAGTCAAAGAATGATTGAAATTATTCTATTATTTATTATATTTTAAAATGATTGGAACGCATGTTTTTACTTCTGAAATATAGTAAGACTGTTTGTTGTTAAATAAATCAACAACGTTATCGTATCAATGATAAATCATAATAATCTTTAAAAAAGAGAGTTGACTCACAACTTAATTTGTTGCCCACTACTCTTGTTTTTGTACGATTTATCACGAACAAATCTTTGAAATTATGAATGGTTGTTCAGCTATTAATTGTTAAAAGCATTGACGGAATATATCTCATCTAGCACGGTTTCGGAAAAAAAAAAAAAAAAAAAAAGAGAAAATGTTAAATTTTTGTTTGGGCAACATTTTTGATGTGAGTCGGTCTGTTTTTATAGGGGCTCTAATAAATCAAACCATTGTTAAAATCAAAACTTTTTTTCATATAATAATATATATAAAAAAAGAACTTTCTATTTTTTTTTTCTGTTTTTCAGATAAATAACATGTCTCACATAAATAAATTAAAACTTAAGGGTATCTATAAATTTTTGAAAATCTCAAAAGCCTTTTTTGCTAAAATATTAAGTAATATATTTAAGACACAAAAAAATGCTTGAAGTTAAATTAAGAAAAGTGACTAAGACGATAATAATTTTTGAATATTCCACTTAGATAAAATTTTATCCGCTGAGAATATTGCACATACCTTCAACATCATCTCAAATCAGATATATCCTAGTCAAGGTTTTTCAGTGGACCTGCCTCAATACAAGTGTGGGCATCTTCCATGCTATGGCCTTTATATATATATATTGTCCACTCCCAACGGAAGCACACATTTTTTATCCACGTGTGAAACGAGGAAGAAGCCGACAAATTGGCATAGATATGTGACACTTGTCACTTGAAATTTCACGAAGATTCACTTTGTGAAAATCTTTTACGTACGTGATGCTGAAGGGCAAACATCTCGAGGCAAAATGGAAAGTGATGCGACACAGTTTATGTCACTTTCTGCTCCGATATATTGGTTTGAGATTTTTTCCTGGGTTTTAGGGTAGAATCAAAGTATTGCATTATGCATACGTCTACAAAGATGACTTAAGGTTGAACTTAAACACAATTGGGTCCTACAAAGGATACTAGCACAAGTTTGTCTGTTTGTGTGAATCGAATTTAAAAAGGACAAAAGAAAAGCGTGACTGTCATCAGTTTGAAATAGGATTTAATTACCATCTGCATCATTAAAAAATACATTTTGTCTTCAAATGCCGCTGAACAATAAGCAACTGTGCTTTACGAGTACATACTGTGCTCTCATTTTATTAATAAACAAAAATGTGATAATTAAATTTAGTTTTAATAACGGTACACCACGGCATAATTAACAGTAAGAAGAAAAGGAGACGTGAATATTTAAATTTGATTGGTAAAAGAACAAAAATTGAAGCTGAACAAAGGTACGATCAGCTCTTATTATACCAAAAATCACATTGTGTATGAGTATGTTACAAGAAAATCGAACTTCTATCCCTCACAAAAATACAATACGACAGTTCTTAATAAATAAATAAATAAAAACTATAAAACTGAGTATATTAGAATTTTTTATTTTTTAATATATGCATATATTTTCAAAATGGCAACAAAAATGTATGAACATCCTTTGTATGTATGAAAACTTTATGCTAAATGTATCCTTTAATTTTAGACTAAAATTAAAGATTTTTTTTTTTTTTTAGAAAATGCAAATATTTTTTTAAATATTCATTGCTGTCTTTACATATTTCCAAGCGTTGGGTATGATTTTTTAAAAATAGAATTCTTTAATTAGAAATATTTACGTTAGTATGTTCGTAAAAACACTCATACAAAAAAGAGGCTATGAAATGTAATTTGTTAACTCTCATTTTCTAAATGCACATATAACTCATACAAAAAGAATCAGAAATAAATGTTAGTTACGTAATATGTGCTTGGAAAACATTATGTTTTACACAATGCGGAAAATAACTGTTCTGAATTGAAGAATTATGTTTAATTATTTGGTTAAGATAGTCTTGAATCTGAAATATATTTAATTTTTAAATGCAGCGAATATAATGAGGTCATCAAAAAATATTTTTTCGTGCTATTAAAATGTGCTTTATAACCAAAGCTAGAATATTTTGATTTTTTTTGTATGTCACATATAAATTTACACCCCGTTTATCCTTAAAATTATTGATATCCCCAATATATATTGTTACGAAATTGTAAATAATTGTGTTTATTTTTGTATAAATTCTTTCAAAGAGGCTTAGTAAGTTGATAAAGTGCTAATTTTGTGGATTTCTATGTCGTTTTAGCGTTGAAATAGCCTTATTTTCCCTTAAAAACGCATTAAAAAGCCCCAGTAATGCACGTAATGGAATTGGCGCCAAATTTGGCGACTTTTTCCCACCTTGGCGATTTTTTTGGTGACCTTGGCGAGAAAATCCTTATATGGGATATACCAAATATGGAAGCTGTAAGTTGATTGGTTGACCACTTTCTAGAGTTTTCTCGAAAAATCTGGGCTCCATGGAACAGCATATAAGGAGCGCTTCCTCGCCAAGGCAGTCAGTTCAGTTCAGATCTCAGCCAGCTTCGCTAGTGCTTGCATTGCTCTTGAGCCTCTTTGAGAGAGACTTGCTTCAAGTGTTATTGGTATACAGTTTGTACTGTGGATTTGCTATTGACAGCTGTTGTTTAAGCTGTGTTTACTGTTTGAATTGAAGCTGATACTTGGTTTATAGACCTGCATTTTTCTGGAATTTTCTGTGAATAAATTACTGAATTTTTGTACGTTTGGCCTTTCATTCTCAGACAACTCACGAACCCCCAAGTACGTAACATTTCTGGTGTCAGGAGCGGGGTTTGTCTGTGAATGGTGATAACGAGAGCTATGGAACAAGAAATGAAGAAATTTCTAGAAGGACTCACTGCTCAGATGAATGAGTTAAGATCTGGATTGATAGAGGAAATGAAAGCAGGACAAGAGAAAATGGAAACATCGCAAAGAGAGTTGAAAGACGGTTTGACTGAAGAAATGAAGGTAGCACAAGAGAAAATGGAAACGTCGCAGAGAGAGTTGAAAGACGGTTTGACTGAAGAAATGAAGGTAGCACAAGAGAAAATGGAAACATCGCAAAGAGAGTTGAAAGACACTATAGGTGAAGTTCAGGAAGAAATTAAATCTAATCAAGATGAGATGAAGAGAGAGCTTTCAACGGTGAAAGAATCAATCGAGGGTAAATTTACGGTGATGAAAAATAGAATGGATGGAATAGAAGAGAAAGTTTTGAAAATAGAAGAACGTTTTGAAGAGAAAACCATGAAGATAGAAGAAAATGTTATGAAGGTTGAAGAGAAAGCTATGAAGATAGAAGAAAATGTTATGAAGGTTGAAGAAAGTGTTACGAAAATAGAACGGAGTTTCGAGGAGAAAGTTAAAGAAAATTTTGATCAGGAACTGAAAGGAAGGTTTTCAGAGATAGAAGGTAAACTGAAGAGAATAGAGGAAGATCTTGAGAGAAAAATGAGAGAAGAGTAGAGCGGAGAGGTAATAGGGAATGAACTGCAGAGCAAGATTCGGAATCTCGAAGAAAAGTTAGAATCCAAGCCCCAGGAAACAGAAAAGAAAGAGAGAAGAAGCCAGAATCACGAATTTATTAAGCTATCTACCTACGACGGCAGTTCTTCCTGGCATGTATATAAGACGCAGTTTTCCATCGTAGCTGAAGCTAACGGCTGGGACTCTACCGCCAAGTCGGTCCACTCAGCAGCAGCATTACGGGGAGATGCAGCCGAGATACTGAGAAATGTTTCTAAAGAAGAAAGGAACGACTTCGAGGCCTTGACTAGAGCACTGGAGCTACGGTTTGGAGAGAAGTGTTCTAAGGACTATAGTCGCCTCCAGCTAAAGTTCCGTTACCAGAAAACGGGCGAAAGTTTGCAAGAGCTGGCAGCGGACATTCAGAGATTGTTACACCTAGCATTCTTAGACTGCCAAGCCGACACTCGAAACGACTTAGCTCTTCAGTACTTTATCGATGCTGTTCGGGATCCAGAAATTCAAAAAACGCTGAGACTCTCCAACATCAGAGACGTAGAATCAGCTTTAGGCTATGCACTTAGGATAGAGGCAGCCCAACAAGCCTCCCGTAAAGACCGCCATACCATAAGAGCAGTCTCATTAAATGATACGCCTGCTGATGAGAATGAAATGAAGAGAAGTTTCGCAGAGATCTTAAAGAGATTGCGCAATCTGGAAAATAACATAGAAATAAAGGATCGGAAGATAAAATGCTGGGGCTGTGGAGGGGATGGTCATGTGAAGAGGAACTGCCCCGTACGACCAACTATAGGAAATCACCCGGCTTCACCATCACTGCAGGGAAACTAAGAGGAGGCCATCTCGCGGGGCGGAATTTGCCTAAAATTAAAGAGCCCCAATTTACAGTATTTCATGTTTCATCGATGAGTGGCGGCGATAATGGACTTCACGTCTATGGCCAAGTCAACAACGCCACCTGCCGGATGATTCTGGACACGGGAGCCAACGTGACCATCATTAGAACGGATTTGGCTCAAGAACTAAAAGAGAAGATCATCTGGACTCCGCCCTGCTTAAACTCCAGACTGTGACCGGAGACGAAATCAAAATATATGGAAAAATGAACTTGGCCATCACTTTTGGGAATGCCAGTTACCATCATATGGCATATGTGGCTGATATAAGAGATCCTTTAATCATTGGAATTGATTTCCTGAGAAAATTTAACTTTCAATTGGACTTCAAGAATAATGAACTGCATTCGAGTTCGGAAGACATCGCTGTGTTCAACACTGAAAATAAAGACATTCAGACAATTTGCCAGATAACAGCCAAGTCTGAAATTTCCATCCCTCCACACACAGAGACAATAGTTTCAGGAACACCACCTACAAAGCAATACTTCCGCTATGGACTGATTGAATACCCGAATACAGACAATAGCCGAAGAGGAGTTCTGGTAGCTTCATCTCTAGTTGATCTCTCAAAGAGTAATATTCCTGTGCGAGTCGCAAACATAAGCGATAAGGTCCGGACAGTGAAGAAAGATGAGGTGTTGGCAACCTGCACTCCTGTCACATGCATCAACCGCCCCACGCAATCAACCGAATCCAAGTCTTCTGAGCAATTAACAACGGAACTACTCAAGAATGCAGAGTTAGGAAAAGAACAGAGATGTGCTGCGGAGAAGCTACTCCAAGAATTTAAAGACCTTTTTTCTCGAACACCTGAAGACGTTGGGAGAACGAACATCACCCAGCACAGAATTGATACAGGAAATCATCCTCCAATCAAACAACATCCAAGAAGACTTCCATTTGCTAAACAGGAAGAGGTCACTGAACTTCTAAGTGAAATGCAGCACAATGATGTCATCGAGCCATCAACGAGTCCTTGGGCCTCTCCCATAGTACTGGTGCGAATAAAGGATGGTTCAACAAGATTTTGTGTGGATTATCGTCGTTTGAATGACATCACGAAGAAAGACAGTTACCCTCTTCCCAGAATTGACGACACATTAGACACACTTGCTGGCAATAAATGGTTCTCGACGTTGGATCTGAAGAGCGGTTACTGGCAAGTAGAATTACATCCTGATGATCGTGAGAAGACTGCATTCACCACGGGACAAGGACTGTGGCAATTTAAAGTTATGCCATTCGGATTATGTAATGCACCTGCCACCTTCGAACGCCTGATGGAGACAGTGCTAAAAGGACTTCCCTATGAAGCCTGTCTGGTGTATTTGGATGATATTATCATTGTGGGGCGCACCTTTGAAGACCATCTACGAAACATCCGAAAGGTGCTGGAGAAACTCAGAATGGCTAACCTCAAATTGAATCCAGGCAAGTGTGACTTGTTCCGTCGTGAAGTGAGCTACCTCGGCCATATCATCTCTGCCGAAGGTGTGAGAACTGATCCTGAGAAGATCTCTGCAGTCGAGAACTGCAGTCGCCCTGAAAATGTACACCAACTACGAAGTTTCCTGGGGTTATGCACTTACTACAGGAAGTTTGTCAAGGGTTTCTCAAATATTGCCAGACCACTCCACAAGCTGACGGAAGCCAAACAGAAGTTCCTGTGGACAGATGAATGTGAAAAAGCTTTCCAGCGACTTAAAGAGGCCTTAACATCATCGCCTATCTTGACATATCCATCCTTTGGGACTCTCTTCATATCAGAAACGGCGTATTATACAGAAAGTGGGAATCTGATGATGGGAAAAGCTTCAGATGGCAGATTTTATTACCAAGATCAAAAATTCCAGCTGTTTTAGAACAACTGCATAGTAGCTCTACCGGAGGCCATTTTGGGGTAATGAAGACTCTGCAGAAAGTTCGGGAACGCTTCTACTGGTGCAAGGCAAAGGAGGATGTGGAGAAATGGTGTAAATCCTGTGATGCTTGTGCGGCCCGTAAAGGCCCGCAGAAACGAAGTCGAGGAAGACTGCAACGGTATAACGTAGGAGCACCATTTGAACGGATTGCAATCGACATCTTGGGTCCTTTGCCACGGACCTCCAGTGGAAATAAATACATTCTCGTCGTGATGGACTATTTCACCAAGTGGCCTGAGGCATATCCCATTCCCAATCAAGAGGCATGCACAGTCGCAGAAGTCCTAGTGCAGCAATGGGTGTCAAGGTACGGCACGCCCCTACAACTTCATACCGACCAAGGTAGGAGCTTTACCTCTGATGTTTTCAAAGGACTGTGTGAACTACTCGGCATAGACAAAACCCGGACAACACCCTTACATCCCCAGTCGGACGGCATGGTCGAGAGGTTCAATTGTACCATTCTGAATAACCTCTCCCTTCTGGTATCAAGGAACCAGCAAGATTGGGACTTGAAGTTGCCATTGTTCCTGCTGGCTTATCGAAATGCTGTCCATGAAACCACCGGCTATACTCCAGCCCAGATGCTGTTTGGACGGGAACTTCGTCTCCCTTGTGATCTCCTGTTTGGTTGTCCACCCGATGCGCCTTCATCGCCCGAGGAGTACATCCAAGATCTCCAGGCACGATTTGAGGACGTTCACAACTTTGCTCGGGAGCGAATTCACATTGCATCGGAGAAAATGAAGACAAGGTACGATCTAAAGGCTACGCAACATGAGTTTCAGGAAGGAGAGAAGGTCTGGTTGTGGAATCCTGTTCGACGCAAAGGACTCTCTCCCAAGTTACAGTGCAACTGGGACGGACCATACACAGTCTTAAAAAGGCTGAATGATGTAGTGGTGCGGATCACTAAAACACCTTCATCAAAACCGAAGGTGGTGCACTATAATAGGCTAGCCAAGTACCACAAGTAACGGTAATATTAAAAATTAAAAATGTAAATACTGGTAAAATTTGCGCATGCGTAATGTAAATATTTGTATATAAATATTTGCACATATTTGTGAATTTTGTAAATATTTGTATATAAATATTTGAACATATTTGTGAATTTTGTAAATATTTCTCACTTGATTTGTATTTCTATTTTATCGTTATATGCAACGAGATATATAAAGTAGAGTGATAAATGGTAACCCTTGAGAAGGTCCAAGATGAGTCATGTGACATGCTTTCCTTGCACATGCGTATTCGGTGGTTTCCTTGGTAACAGCTCATTTTCAGTACATTTCTATGGCAACGGTTTCAATGTTTTTGTTTACTTTACGTAGTTTAATATTCTTTTGTTCTAAACCATTTTGATTTTGATTTTACTTCTTTTTTATTTCGTGTAGTTGAACTTTAACCGATAAAATGCTTAAAAATAGTTGAAAAATTATTATTTGTTGTTAAATTTAGCTCTTTAAAAGTTTAAATTTTGTTTTATAAATACTTTTAAAGTTTGTTGAGAAACGATGAAAAGAAAGGTATTTTATTATTTATTAAAATGTGAAATATGTGTAAAATTATTTTAAAAGCAATTTATTTCGGTCATAGGACTGTCATGTTACCTAATAATAATGATAATTTGTCGAACTGATATTTTAAATGCCAAAATAGCGATAAAGGGCCAAACACAGCAACCTATTCGAGCATATCACGTGATTCATCTTGAACCACGGAAAGTTAATCCTTCATCCATTGAATCAGCACTCTAATTTATATATCTCGTTGGTTATATGCAACTTAGTTTTTGTGTTTTAGATTGTGTAAATTTGTTTAGTTTCGCCTCTTGACCAAGGGTTGCACTGCCCGGGACCTGCAGTCCTTGGGAGGGGGGCAGTGTTACGAAA
Source organism: Salticus scenicus (assembly GCA_963930645.1). Lineage (NCBI taxonomy): Eukaryota > Metazoa > Arthropoda > Arachnida > Araneae > Salticidae > Salticus > Salticus scenicus. The sequence goes on along the minus strand of OZ005652.1, from coordinate 171,379,017 downwards.
TTGTAAATAATTGTGTTTATTTTTGTATAAATTCTTTCAAAGAGGCTTAGTAAGTTGATAAAGTGCTAATTTTGTGCATTTCTAGTCGTTTTAGCGTTGAAATAGCCTTATTTTCCCTTAAAAACGCATTAAAAAGCCCCAGTAATGCACGTAATGGATTTGGCGACTTTTTCCCACCTTGGCGATTTTTTTGGCGACCTTGGCGAGAAAATCCTTATATGGGATATACCAAATATGGAAGCTGTAAGTTGATTGGTTGACCACTTTCTAGAGTTTTCTCGAAAAATCTGGGCTCCATGGAACAGCATATAAGGAGCGCTTCCTCGACAAGGCAGTCAGTTCAGTTCAGATCTCAGCCAGCTTCGCTAGTGCTTGCATTGCTCCTGAGCCTCTTTGAGAGAGACTTGCTTCAAGTGTTATTGGTATACAGTTTGTACTGTGGATTTGCTATTGACAGCTGTTGTTTAAGCTGTGTTTACTGTTTGAATTGAAGCTGATACTTGGTTTATAGACCTGCACTTTTCTGGAATTTTCTGTGAATAAATTACTAAAATGCAGCGAATATAATGAGGTCATCAAAAAATATTTTTTCGTGCTATTAAAATGTGCTTTATAACCAAAGCTAGAATATTTTGATTTTTTTTGTATGTCACATATAAATTTACACCCCGTTTATCCTTAAAATTATTGATATCCCCAATATATATTATAAAAAGAAATGTGGCATAGATGTATTGCCTCACTGTGGAGTGATAAAAATATTTAACTTTTTTTTACAATAGGTATCTTATTCATTAAATTTGCTGTCATTTTGAACGATGGATATTGAGTTATTGTATATAAGGTGAAAAAGAGTAGAATAGCAAAGCCATATTTCAAACAATTAAAGAAATGCTTCATTTTCTATAATGAATATCTTACATATGAAATTTGGTGCAGTTCCAACAAAAAATTCAGAGATAAGCTATATCGAGATATATTTTTTATAACTATATTACCTGGTTTGGGGGATGTACATGAAACTCTAATGGGCATAAATCAGTGATGTGTAACTAAATATAAAATTTATTGTGTCCATGCAACTGTTCTTAAGTTACCATGCTTAGAAAATTTTTGCAACACGTAAATTCACAAGCGTACACATAAATAATATTATATTAAAAAAAAAAAAAAAAAAAAATAAATAAATAAAGAACACGCTTTTATTGAAACGTGAACTAAAAAGCACAAAATTTCTATCTTTATAGTATTAAAATGCAGGGTAAGATAAAATCGTGTGAGTGACACACTATAATATTTACATATTTCATAAAAAACGTTAATTGGTTAATTGTTGTCATTCAACGTTATACAAATACGGCCAAATCCTGTGCCACATACGCTAGAGTTTTATACATATAGATTTTTTTGTTTGCCCTTAGAACCTGCCCCTGATGGGATAGGAGTCTGGAAACACTTGTATGTAGTACTGTCATAGACTATGAAGTCCTGTGCAAAATTTCAGGCCAATCGAACGAACAGAAGTGGTCGAAAATTGAATTGCAAGATTTCGTTACATACATTAATAGTTACATCATATCAAGTTAATAAAAGCATGTTAAATAACATAATGAAGGAATGAGAAATAAATAATTTAAAATTAAACAAAAACCATTTTAAAAAAATCTCCCCTGACTGGGCTCGAACGTTAGACCTTTAGGTTCGTAGCCCGGAGCTTTACCTCACAGCCACAGTGTTCACGTAGGGAAAGTCTTTTTTTACAATATAGATTTTTTGTTTGCTCCCAGAGCGGTTGCAAACATACATACAAACATAGATACAGGTGAAGCTAATAAAAGCGTGTTAAAAACGATCTAAAAGGAGTAACATTTTGTAGATCTTTAAAAAAATCGAAAATAAAAAAAAGTCACAATTCCAATAATTTATTCCTATAAATGTAAAAGAAAATAACAATAATAATAATAAATAATGTTATGAAACAAAAATGTCCGGGTTCGAATCCTGGGTAAGGCTTGGATGTCTGTGAAGTGTACATAAGAAATTGTGCATTGTTATTCTGAATATAATGTAACATGGACCATTCGAGACAAAAGTCATTGTAGCTCAAAGCTGTCAAATAAATACCAAAATAATAAACAAATAATAGCTCGATTTTGATTTATTTGCCACTTTACAGTAATTTTTGTCTACTAGAGCTAATTACTCCGAAACCTATTGTCTTATGTGGATTCCAAAACACTATAAACATTCATACCTGAAATGGAATTCGAAAGCAATGCATGTTAATTGAAAGCCAGAGTACCAATCCATTGTACATCAAGAACATTAATAATAATAAAAATCGAGTAAGTGAGTTGGTTTTACATCCCACTAGTACTTTACTGTGGGCAACTCGTGACGGTCTGGGACACACACCTCAGAGGAGTCCGGGGACATGCCACCACAATTTTGCTGTAAAAGCACTGTCACCAATTTTGTTGGCTATACGGAATAACTTCGATGTCCTCTAACAAGAAAATTTTAGATTTTCGTTTGGCCTTTGAAAATTTTTCTAAAAATTTTTATGATTATTTATTTAGATTTTTGGCATTAAAATAAAATCTATCAATAAATATTTTTTTATTAATTTTTATTTTTAAAATACATACTGTATAAGGAAAGTATTGTAATTATGAAAATTTTTGATTTTGCAATTTTGAAGTATCGATATGTTTTGAAATCACCTGGAATGATTTTTGCTATTTTTACGGTGATGTACAGTCGGCAGCAAAAGTATCCGAGCACTAGCAAAAATTCCTATATAAAAAAAGTTCACTTAATACTGTTTTGATAAATAAATGTTTGTCGAATCATGTTCTTAGACTGACTAACAACAGGATTCGACAAGGATTTATTTAACAAAACTGTATTAAGTGTACTTTTTTAAATAGGAATTTTTGCTAGTGTTTGGACACTTTTGCTGCCAACTGTATGTACATGTGTATATGCATACATGTGCCTGTATGTGAGTACAGATAACAGAGTTTTAACACTTTATGCGATTAATCTCAAAATGCATAAATTTGTTGAAGGTCATTGTCCCATGACCAGTACCGATTTTTTTTTAGCGTTATGATTCTTTAACAGTGACACCGGAAAAAAAGAAAAAGTTCATTACGGCTAGGTTTTATAGATCACCGTCACAAGAATTATGTGAATTTTCTTGAGGGTATGACATTTATTTCTTTTACTGAGATACAATTTAGAATTATTTTATTTTTACAGTTTGTAGACCCAAAGTATGATTATTATGTGAAATGATATGAGTATTGTAATTATTTTACAGAGAAGCATGAAAAAAAAAAAAAAAAAAAAAAAAAATGCATATTACGTTCAAAAGGGACTAATTACTTGAAGTGCACTAATTTATTTAATAGATAATGAAGCTGATTTTTGATTTAGAACTTTGCAGCATAATGATTTTTACTGAAAATTGCATTATATTATCATTCTTAATTTTATGCTCTTCAACTGAAATTTTGATATAGTTACTGAACGTACTTAGCTTTTAACCTGCGTAATGAAAGTTCTATCTTTCGCGCATGCGCAGTAAAATAATTATGTATTATAAATATTTATATCAGCGAAATTTGTTCAAATTCATTCTTGGTTTAAAGAAAAGGTCTGGAATAAAAAATTAAGAATTTTAGAAAAATCATATTTCTATCTATCTGAATATTCGAGCTAGTCCTACAAATTTTGTAAATAGTAAATGAAATCATATATTATAGTTACAAGTCATTTGTAGCACTTCATGATATCAAGTTATCCAAAGTATTTTTTCTTTCATCACGTTTTGTAAAATTTTGTTGAAATTCATTCTTGTTTTAACAAAAATCCTGCAATAAAAAATTAATAATTTTAGAAAAATATATTTCTATTTATCTAAATATTCCACCTAGTCCTACAAAAAGTCATACAAACATTGTAAACAGAAATGTAATTATATATTGCAGTTAGGAGTCATTTGTAGCATTTCATGATATCAGATTATCCAAAGTATTTTTTCTTTAATATGTAGTTGGTCTTTTATAATTGCATTCGTGACTAAATCGTTGCTGGAAAATATAATCTTAGAATATATTTTGCAGGTCTGAATTTCAAGGGCTTTGGGTAAATATATATAACCCTTCCAATAGAAATCTTTTCATTAGTAAAATAATTTAAGAAGAAGTATAACAAAAAAAAAAAAAAAAAAGAAGAAGATGATGATGCAAAAGGAAATTCCGTTAAAAAAAAAAAAAAATTATAAAATAATTTTCGTTTCAAATTAAAAATCAAACTGTAAAATATTACAGGCGGACACATTGAAATATGCCCACTTACGAGGTTCCCCACTTTAATGAGTACAAAACTTTGAATAAACGTCATAAAATTCAAATCTTGCAACAATTTTATCGGGTCGAAAGAAAACACGACTCTTCGTCAGATCAACAAAGTAGACACGAGTGCTGCAAACAAAGGTTACTTTTAAACGCTAGTTCTGTGGTGCTTTTTTATAACCTTTCCCCACTTTATTTCGCTTTTCTTTCAACATGATATTACCAGTATAATTTGTTGGTTTCAATTTCGTATTTGACTTTTTATGCAATTTTATTCTATTTCCTATGCAATAATCCCCATGATGCAGATTTATGCGAAATATTGCCTCATTTTACCATGTTATAAAAATCTTTAATTTGGAAAAATCTTCTGAATTTTTTTTTTTTTTTTTTTTTTTTTTTCAAATGCTGATATTCAGTAATGTTTATATCAGCTTTATAAATAATATTTTAAAATTTGTTCGAGTTTGACTGGAAACAATCACTAAAATATACGTTTATATAAAATTTAGCTCTATATTGCTATGTTGAAACAGTCTCATATTTCGAATAATTAACTAATTTCAAAGTAGAATTTTGAAATTCAATAAACTGGGTTCTACTCAATATTACAACTGATATTTTAAACTGCTCTTTACGATTATTAATTTTCAGATGATATCTAAACAGACAAACAAATATCTGGTCTTCAATTAATTAGTGCTGGGTTCGAATCTATGATCAGACATGAATGTTGTGTGTGGATTTTGTGATTTTGTGATTTCTCGTACTTTGAAATATATAACTACTTTAAATAGGTGAAACCGAAAAATATTACGAATAACAAAGCCCCATATTCTATGAAACCTATAGAGGAACTTGAAAAAAAAACAAACAAGCGTATACTTTTCACCGAAAATGAGTTATTCTACGTGTAAGGTTTAATTTAATTTTCGTTAATGAGAAAGGAAATGAAAATCCCTTCTCATTCCTGTGATTTGTTTCTTCCTTTTTGTTTTAAAACAAAAGTAAAATCACGTTTGTCCCAGATCTACTTCTGCATTCAGTTGTTCTGCAATAGCCAGGAGGCACGTGACAGTTTGACATTTCAAATGCTCAGAATGTGAATTATCAGCGAGGACTTATTCTTTCTTTTATTTACATTCGCAGTGAGTGACTACTAATCGAGTGAAAAGGGTAAATTGTAAAATATATCAAATTTTTTCTCAGTCAATGCTGAGTGTTTCTGTGTCGTGCTTTGCACACAAAGTGTACTAAATAAACAAAGCTTATATCTTAAATAATAGCTTGAGCACGTCTTCCATTTAAACTTATAAATAATCGTTTTTTATTTTTAGTTTTTAAGTCTATTTAATTGAAATTGTACTTTTTAAAGACAGTTGAATCTTTTAAATGCAATTAAAAAAATTTTGTATAAAACAACAACATTACTTCCATTCCCCACTATCATAAAGATACTTTTTGGAGATAATGCGATTAGAAAACGTAAAACTGACCTAACAAAATAGACGCTTAAACATTTTCTGGTAAGAGAAAGCTGATACATGTGTAAAGACATATAAAACAGATTTACATAGCGAGTTTAAAAATAAGAAGAAAAAAAAAATCGGCTGAGTCACTTTTTGAAATATAAATTTCGAAATCTAAAACTAACCTACCTAATTAGGATGACTGGTAATTTTCCTGCAATAACTACGTAATACATGAGAAAAGATATCTAAAATGGGTTTATGTAACAATTTAAAAAAAAAAATCAAAAAAATCAAAAAATCATTAGAACCGTTTTTGAGACACCGATTTTTATCAAAACTTGGCATACTCAATTGTTGACCAGAAAACAACAATTTCATAGAAAAGGATATCTAAAAGGGGGTTAATGGCGAGTTTGAAAAAACTCGCCATTGTTCCACTTCTGGTTTTCCAATTTTCACCAAAAATTGTAAAAACTATCGATACACCAGATTTGTCTCAGTTCTGAAGTTTCGTAGTTCTATCTTTATTAGTATTGGAGATACAATAGTCAGAAGATTCCCCACACATACACATCCTGACCAATTGCCAAAAACTACTTTTTTTAGACTCAGGAGACCTAAAAACGTGTAAATCAGGTGAAAACTCGATATCGAATTTTCGGACTAAATACAGTACTTCTATTACCTACGATAGCCGGGTAATGGAAGTAAAAATGTGCTTTTTAACGGAATATCAGTTCTCTAAGTCAGGCCTGTCCAACCCGAAACACTTGGCGGGCCGCATTGGAAAACTATTTTATTCATGTGGGCCGCATTATATGTGTTTGCTTATATGTTTGTGAGTGTTAAAATCATGCATGTCCATACTTTTTTCTCAGCGCTTAGAGCTTGTAGACGTGAGGTGCCTGGTTTGAACCCAGATCTCGCTCGTCAGCCTAGAAATTCGGAGCTTTCCGTGTTTTTCTCCGAAACGTGTGTAAATACGAGCTCGGACCCGTTAGAAAGACCTCCACGGAGAGCACCCCCCTGAGGCCTAGGAACCTAATGTAGTTATTCGGCCTTAATTCCAAAACATATATTTTTTCGGGAGGAAAAAGGGTGAAGATTTAGAGCAAAATACGTTAATATTACATTATTTTCATTCCTAAAACAAAATAGAACCATCAAAAATTTATACAGTAATAGCTATAATGATAAAATAATAATAAATAAATAAAACTATAAATGAATAATAAGTTTAACAATATTTTTTGCAATAGAGTGTTGTTTGTTTACATAGCACCCGTCCATGTTTTTATTAACTCGTTTTCTTGTTTGTTTGTCCAGTACAAATCTTGCAATCGATTTTTAACTAACTTCCCGACTAGCTAGACATTTGAAACTTTTAGAATAGCTCAGAACACGATGAAAACGCAATACATCGAAGCCCTATTTTCGAATTTTTGATTAGTTTTCTTTTAATATGAAAATAATAACCTCCTAATAGTTTTAAAATTAGCCATTTAAATATCAGCTATAATTTAATAGCTCGGAAAAAAAAAAAAAAAAAATACGAGTTCATTTTCTTTCAGTCGGAAAATAAATACATTTACTTAAACGTGAACAATAAAAAATCGTAAAAAGTTAAATTAAGCACCTCACAAAAATTGACGTCATTATCACTTTAAAATTTTTATACACGTTGATAAAGTGCTAATATTGTTCTATAGCTATGATTCAACAGAAAATTTTAAAAATATGGTATATATATATATATATATATATATATATAAATCTTATAATTATTATTTTTTTTAAATTCAAAACAAACGGATTTAGTAATGGTTAACCAAAGTTCTTAAATAATTGTTAATTTCCTCGTAGGCCACGGGTTGGCCACCCCTGCTCTAAATCATACAGGCTGCTTTTCATTTTAACAAATTTCTGTTAATTCATGCTTATTTTAAAGAAATCCAATAGTTCCTCATCATATTATAGGCATGGGGAATTTAGGTGCTTGTGAAAATTTTCAACTTTACATTTTTTGCGTTTTTACGCGTTTTGAAAAATCTGAAAATTAGAAAATCGGTGTTGTGTCTGTACGTTACTCAATTTATAAGTTTATTCGTCGATGTAGTAAAACGAATAAGCATAAAGGGAGATCATACTAGTTTTAAAATATTATTTATGATACAGAACAAATGCCAGAATAGGGCAAAATTTCACATAAATATTCAACATGATAATTCTTTTTTTCTTGAAGGTGTCAGACCAGTTTTAAAATATCATTTATGATACTGGTATGCATATTAATAAATACTAACATTCAATTTTAAAAGCTTCTTAACTTATTCGAAGTTAAAGCTTTTTATAACATGACAGAGTGGGGCAATATTTTACATGAATTTGTAATATTATAAGACTGATGAAAACTACAACTGGTGAAAACTGACCACAATAAAATTAATCAGAAACTTATGGTAAGTAAATATATGTGTGGACATTTCATTCTCCGGTAGGGCAGACGTCAGCCGAGTTCATTGCTCTTTTGTCATGTATAGTATAATCTATAGTAAAAATTTATATGAAATTAAATATGTAATGGGAAGCATTTATTCCAGTGAACAATTGTTGAACAATCTCAGAATTTCTCTACATTTATGGAATGGAATGTATATGGGCAAAGTCAACGCAGTTGAAATCAAGCAAATGGTTCGAGTACAGAGACATTCAAGAGAATTCAAATATATTATGCCTATATAGAAATTTCTGATAAGTACAGTGACATTTATAGGTTGAATTAAACAAAACAGAATGAACAAAACTTTATATGCATAAAAGCAAGTTTTATGTAGATTGTGGTATGGAAATTGATCATTCGTTTACAGGGCGACTCAAAGTATTTTGATATATTCGGGCCATACTTGGAAATTGTTGGAATTGAAACCTAATCCAACATTTCTTGTTAGATGCTTTTAAAGTAAGACTAAATTTAAGTACACAAAATTGTTTATAGTGCATATTGATTGTAGACAATATACAGGGCTACTAAAAATTAAGCTAAACGTTCTTTTCTATTGAATGTAACTGATGGAAGTGCTTTGCTACATTTTACTATGTTGATAAACATTGCTCAAGTAGAAAAAATAATTTTTCATACCATACTTGAAACAAAATATTTTTACTTTCTTCTATATGTAATATAGAGAAAGTATTGGATTCGTGAAAATTTTCGACCTCCGTTTTTTGATGGATTTGCACGTTTTGGGATGTCCTGAACCCGAATTGATAGTTTATACAAAATGTCTGTCTGTCTATCTGTGTGCATCACGTTTATTATGCACGGTGTATCTCACGAACCAATGCATTAAATTTAACCAAACTTGGTATTTAGTTGGACCCTGACATAAACTGGTGCTGATTAGATTTGAGGATCAATCGCTCAACAGGTGGCGCTGAGATAGCATTTTTTCTAAACTTTTAACATGGCAGTATAGGACAAAATTTCGTACAAATGTGCATAATGAGAGTTATTTTTAACTTGTTATTATAAAATTAATATGAATTATTGATAATAGTAGTAGTTAAGTAGGAAAAAAATTCTGTGCATCCGTACATCGTTTCCGGTAAATTTTCAAGATGGGTATCTTTCGAAAGGTCTCGTCAATATCTTTAAAACGAATGGTTGAACTATAAATATGTGATAATTTAAAACAAAGTTAACGATTTTTTTTTACTTAAAAAAAAAAAAAAAAAAAAAAAAAAAAAATCGCATTTTTTTTTTTTTTTTTTTTTTTTTATATATTGTTACTGAGTGAATTTGTATAGGAAAATATAGAAGAAAGTCTTGTGGTGGCCACAACATACTAGTTTAAGTTCTATTTTTAACTCTGGTTTTTATATAATATTACATTTTGTTGTGCCCTGATTACGAAACTCCAATTTTTAGCGGTTGATCTCTATGTATATCTGTTATCAGCATAATTTAAAAACAAATAACTGCAGGGAATTAAAATGATCTCCTTACGCAGAATTATCTCTATATATAAAAGAGTAAACTCACTGATTCACTGACTGATGCACTGATTCACTGACTCAACACGGTTGTGGCGATCCTATGGGAGATAGAGTCACAATTTTTGGTGAGCAGGTTGATTTTAGGACCCTGACGCTAACTAAGACGGGATTTAGCGAAATACTCCCCGTTCCCCCCGGGGGGGGGCAGAAGGCAAAAACCACCTTTATAAGCATAACTCGGCTCCAAATTGCTTCACGGTGAAGAAATTGCAGATGGGGAGACTAGAATTGAATACAAAAAAACCATTTTCTGCGATTTTGGAATTTTGGATTTTTAAGGGGGGTAGGGGGTAAAAATGAGATTTTCGGGGGCGCATAAGGCAAAATCACATTTATAAGTATAACTCGGCACCAAATTACTTCACAGTGAAGAAATTGCAGATGGGGAGACTAGAATTGAATATGAAAAAATCGTTTTCTGCGATTTTGGAATTTTTGATTTTTAAGGGGGGAAGGGCGTGAAAATTATTTTCGGAGGTGCAGAAGGCAAAAACAACTTTATAAGCATAACTCGGCTCCAAATTGCTTCACGAGGAAGAAATTGCAGATGGAGAGACTAGACTTGAATATAAAAAAATCATTTTCTGCGATTTTGGAATTTTGGATTTTTAAGAAGGAAAAGGGGTGAAAATGAATTTCGGAGGCGCAGGAGGCAAAAACAACTTTATAAGCACAACTCGGCTCCAAATTGCTTCACGGTGAAGAAATTGCAGAGGGAGAGACTAGACTTGAAAACAAAAAAATCGGTTTCTGCGATTTTGGAATTTTGGATTTTTAAGGGGGGAAGGGGGTATAAATGATTTTCGAAGGTGCAGAAGACAAAAACCACCTTTATAAGCACAACTCGGCTCCAAATTGCTTCACGGTGAAGAAATTGCAGAGGGAGAGACTAGACTTGAAAACAAAAAAATCGTTTTCTGCGATTTTGGAATTTTGGATTTTTAAGGGGGGAAGGGGGTATAAATGATTTTCGGAGGCGCATAAGGCAAAAACACATTTATAAGTATAACTCGGCTCCAAATAACTTCACAGTGAAGAAATTGCAGATGGGGAGACTAGACTTGAATACGAAAAAATCATTTCCTGTGATTTTGGAATTTTGGATTTTTAACGGGAGAAGGGGGTATAAATGATTTTCGGAGGCAAATTTAGAAAAATACGGATTTTCGAGTAAAAGTAATAGCTCAAAGATGTTAAAAAAAGAAAAAAAAAAAAAAAAAAAACCGCCAAGCGTCTTCTTGAAAATATTTGCAATCGTTCAAAATTGGTACATAGAGGTTTTCGATACTTACAAATCGATTGCGGATATTTTCGAATTTGAAAAATTATTAGAAGGGGTGGAAAGGGGGGGCAGTATGGGGGGCTATGGGCAAAAACAAATAGAAATACAGTTAGGCCGTTCAAAATTGGTACAGATAGGTTTTAAAGGCCAGTAAGTCGAATGGGCATATTTTCGAAAGTGTAAAGTTATTAGGAGGGGCAAGAAGGGGGGAGGGGAGAGCGGGGGGGGCAAAAAAATAAAAATAGAGTTAGATCGTTCAAAATTGGTATATAGAGGTTTTCGATACTTACAAATCGATTGCGGATATTTTCGAATTTGTAAAATTATTAGGAGGGGCGCGAAGGGGGGGGGGCAAAAACAAATAGAAATACAGTTAGGCCGTTCAAAATTGTTACAGATAGGTTTTAGAGGCCAGCAAGTCGAATGGGGATATTTTCGAAAGTGTAAAGTTATTAGGAGGGCCGGGAAGGGGGGGGGGAGCGGAGGGGCAAAAAAAAATAGAATAGAGTTAGAGCATTCAAAATTGGTATATAGAGGTTTTCGATACCTACAAATCGATTGCGGATATTTTCGAATTTTTAAAATTATTAGGATAGACGGGAGGGGGGACGAAGGGGGGAAATAATAGAAATAAGAGTTAGAGCATTTTGGGAATTTTTTCCGAAGGCAGTGAGAACCCGGTGCGACATTTTTCCTAATGAGATTTTTTTTCTGTTTTTTTTTTCACGTGATAAAAATTAATGCAATTTTGAGAATTCAGTAATTATAGCGATTCATTTAAAAATAGGGACCAGCGAAGCGGGCGTTGCCTGCTAGTATGTCAAATAAAACTGTTCCTAAACCTTTTTTTAATTTTTTTTAAAGTACATTGAATTTATTATCTTACTTTATTGATTTTACGACTTAATCTGCAATCTATCTCTATAGTAATGAAATGTAGGATAAAAGAAAATTGTGTGAGTGACACACCAGATTATTTTATTGTATGAATGTGACAACAAAGGGCATTCTTTCAATTTTTAAACTCCCCTATTTTGCGATAGTTGACTACTGAAACTAAATAGCCAACCCTAAATCTGGATATAGTGTGAAGAAAAGTTGAAAAATACATTTTTTTTTAACTTGTTACGTATTTATGCTAAAGGCAATTAGACTAAAAGCCCTCCCCGGAGGGGGTATAACATTTACGCTAAGGACACGGGTTTACATATTTACGCTAAAGACAATGTCACTAAGGGCACGGCCCCAGCTGAGCAGCATTCGTCTATGACAACACTTTTTACTTTCTTCTATATGTAATATAGAGAAGGTATTGGTTTCGTGAAAACTTTCGAACTCCGGTTTTCGATGGATTTACACGTTTTGGGATGTCTTGAACACGATTTGGTAGTTTTTACAAAATGTCTGTCTGTGTGTCTATCTCCGTGTGTGTCTGTCTGTGTGTATCAGGATTTTTGTGGATACTGTATCTCACGAATCAATGAACGAAATTTAACCAAACTTGGTATGCAGTTGGACCCTGACATAAACTGGCGCTTATTAGATTTGGGGATCAATCGATCAACAGGTGGCGCTGTGATCGAATTTTTTCTAAACTTTTAATATGGCAGTATAGGACAAAATTTCGTATAAATGCACATAATGAGAGTTATTTTAAACTTGTGATTGTAAAATTAATACGAATTATTGATAACGGTAGTAGTTAACTAGGAATAAAGTTTTGTGCATGTGGGGGCATCGCTTCCCCCCTGGGGTGGGGGAAAGTACCCCCGGGGTAGTAAATTTTCACGATGTGTATCTTTCGAAAGGTCTCGTCAATACCTTTAAAACGAATGGTTGAACTATAATTTATTTACTATAATAATAATAATAATTATTATTATTTAAATATTGAGAATAAGATGGAGTTTTTTTGGATATTTAGTGTTAAACTACTTTTCTAATATGGAAATTGTCTGCATTATCGTGGAAGATATATTTTTTAAAATAATAATTTTAATAAATTATTTTTACTCAGTGAATTTGTATAGGAAAATATAGAAGAAAGTCTTGTGGTGGCCACAACATACTAGTTTAATTCTGGTGTAACAAAATGTGTTTCCATTGATTTTCGAGAAGTCTTGGAAATATTCTGATAAAATAATTAGTTTATTATTTTTCAGGTATGTTTCAACTGTAGTCGAATAAAGATGTCTTCGAAATTATGTAATATTTATTTATTGCTATTGTGCTAATGATAAAATATGACGGATATACAACTGCCAGTTGCTATAAATTGAGAACTAAAGAAGGTTTAGCGCTTTTATTCACGACTTTTTGCCTCTGATATGTTGAAAAATGAAATCGAATGACAGATATACCAAAGGGGTAAGCACAATTAAATTAATTTCTTTCTTTAATGTAATGAAAAATAAAACTAAATTTTTTACTTTATCTTATTTATGTAAGGTAGAAAAAAGGACTGTTTCTGGATTGATTTTTCTAAACAGAGTTTTTTTAATGTTTGCACGTTTTGAGGTTTCTTGAATCCGAAAATCACATTTTTATCAATTGGTCTATGCGCAGCTCTGTTATCAGCATAACAAGTCCAAATTCGTTATTCTAAATCTGTGGGAATGCTACTGAACAAATAATTCATGTACAGGAATATCCAAGAAATTTCAAATGCATTTCATCTACATATGCGAAATTTTTTTTAAGTACAGTTTAACACCTTCAGAGGCACTAAATAAAATGATGTGAACATGAGTTGAACATTTTCCCTTGTAAAAAATAAAATAAAATAAAAATTAATTTAAAAATTGAACATTAAACTTTGCTAACGTATCACTTGTAGATTGGGAATAAAAACCTTCACTTTCAATGTAACTGAAATTTTACAGGCAAAAGCGTTTCATTATTGTAAGATTTACCTTTTTTATTCATAGTTTAGTAACATAAAGTAATTGATGATATTTTGTCAATCATAGAAAAAGTTTTATGATTTTATGAAATTTATTTTTAGGTTTTTCTTCAAAAAATTATTTTACTTTCATTTACGAATATTCTAATTTTTAAAACACTTAAAAACTAATTGGCATAGGTGGACTCTGCTCAGTTCCCCATCATACATACGTTCTCATAAATTTCTAGAGCAGGACATATTATAATCATAAATGTTATTTTGAAGTTGTCTGATATAATTATGATCTTCAAAATGGACATTTATACTCAATTTTCCCCTATTCTGCTATGTTAAATAAATCATAAATTCAAAATAACTTACGAAATTTTTAAATTAAAAAATTCATAGTCAGGGATGCTCATGCCAGTATCCTTAACGATATTTTAAAAGTGTTCTGACATCTTTACCATGAAAATATCCCTCAAAATGGACGTTTATGTGAAATTTTACCCTATTCTGCCATATTAACCCTTTCATTCCCAACTTTTTCCCTCCATAAAACAATAAATCTTATATTTTATCATAATTTTTTTTCAAACGTAATGTATATAAATATTTTTTTTAAATAGAAGTTATAGCAGAGTACGAATTAATACAGCTAACAAAGCAACTGATATGTGTTTATTTATGTTTAATATAACCACTGATGTCATTAAAAACCATAACTTTTCAATAAATAAAAATATCAAAATTTTGGAGAAATACATATTGCAATTAATTAAAATACATATTATAAACATTAAAGAATAAAATAAAAAATATTTCAAACAGTTAATTTGCTTAAATTGTCCAAAATAGGAAACTGATTCCGATATTATTATCAGAACAGCGTAAAACATACTTTCAATTATTAATAAAGATAGTGAAGTCATCCAAAATAGGTATTTTTTGGTGGGAAAATGTATATAGATTTTAATATTGTTCATTTTGAATCAGCGGGGGTGTTAGATAGTAAGAAAGATAATCTGAAATGTTATGATTCCAATTGGAATCACGGGGAAGGAAAGGGTTAAGTGAATCGTAAATTTTCAATGATTTACGAAAATTTTAAATTGGAAAATTCATAGTCAAAGATGTTTATACCAGTATCTTATATAATATTTTAAAAGTAGTCTGACAACTTAACGATGAAAATATCCCTCAAAAAGCACATTTTACCGTATTCTGCAATGTTAAGAAATTCGTAAATTTCGAATAATTTGCGAAATTTTCAAAGTAGCATGTTTATACTTAACGATGTATCTAAACTGATATTTAAAAGCTGTTCTTACATCTTTACGATAAAATTTTTTCTTTTTATGTACGTTTAAGTGTAATTTTGCCCTATTCTCCCATGTTAAGAAAATCGTAAATTGCGAATAACTTCTCACATTTTTAATTAGAATGTTATAGATGAATAGGGCTCTTGCCAGTGTTATAAATAATATTTTAAAACTAGTCCGATCTCTTTGCGATAATTTGTTCGTGAGATATCTTGTACATAGTCTAACATACTAACACACTGACGGACTAACAAACTAATAGACACCCTACAGACGGACACCATACCCATTTTGATATTTTCGGATTCCCTCACACCTGAAAATGTGTAAAAAAGTTAAAAAACCGAGTTCGAAATTTTTCATGATTATCTAAGTTCCCCATATCTATAATATGATGGGGAACTAATAGATTTAAATGTGATCAAGAACAAAAATATTGTGAACTAACTCCATAAGCTAATATGCATGAATTGCTTCTGGTGTTAGTTTTTGAACCATATGTAATACCACCACTGCATTAATTATTATTATAACCAAATATAATATTACCACCGCATTTTAGAATGTAAAAATCGAGGAAAAAAGGCTAAAAGTCCATAGAAAAATGCATGAGAGGAAAACAGAAAAAGTAATCGAAGTTCGTTAAATGAATGGGTTCGGGGCCCTGAAGCTATCGTCGAGGGTTTGCTACAGTCTGTAACAAAAGTCTCCGAACACTAGCAAAAATTCCTATGCAAAAAAAAAGTACACTTAATACAGTTTTCTTAAATAAATCCTTGTTGAATCCTGTTCTTAGTCAGTCTAAAAATATGATTCGACAAGGATTTATTTAAAAAACTGTATTAAGAGTACTTTTTTTCCATAGGAATTTTTGCTAGTGTTCGGAGACTTTTGTTACCGACTGTACGTCTCGCCTACGGAGCCACCGCACTTTAGAATGTAAAAATCGAGGAAAAAAGGATAAAAATCAATAGAAAAAAAACATGGAATGAAAAAAAAAAAAAAAAAAAAAAAAAAAAGAAAGAAATAGAAAAAAAAGGGGGAGGGGTGCTAACATCAGAAGGAATATAAGGTAAAAATTGACAAGAAAAAGTAGTCCAAGCTCGAGAAGGGATTGGGTTCAGGGCCCTGTCGAGGGCTTACTACGCCTCGCCTAATATAAGACTGATATGCGGAAATTTTTTCACAGAAATGCGGCATTGAAGCCTGCAAGTTGTACTCCCCCCCCCCCCCCCCCCCCGTCTGATAAAAGATTCGTGTTTAATTATTTTGAATCGAGCATTTGTTGTGAGTTTTTGTAATTTATGGTGTTTGATTACAATATTTTTTTCTCTTGAAATAAATCATTCTAGCACTTATATTCACATTTTTCTCAAATGTAAATTGGCTCAGTTTTCAAGAACACATACACAGCTAAAAACCCTTCTGTGTTTACCTGGGGACTTCATACCAGAAATTTTTTATAACAGCTTTCTATTTATTTAATCGTAGAAAATTAAAATGGCAGATATCTATTAATAGAGTATGTTGTGGCCATAACAAAATTTTCTTGTATACCATTCTATAAAACATTGAGACTTACTGTTTAACACGCGCAAAAGTTTAATCATAGGTTCTCACTTTAAAAATTTTAGATGTAGAGTTAGGTGCAATTTTAATGAACAGATACTGAGATGTAGCCATGTGGGAAATTTCAGAAGGTGAATAACAACAGCTCCACCTGTCTGTGGATACACACCCAATTTGAATCAGCATAGTATTACATAAAGACTCTCCCATATATCAAGTTTTGTGCAATTATATACAATAGAATCTGAGATATAGCCTTTCTGTCACGGAGTAAATTTAAGCACAGCAGTGCCACTTGTAGACATATATGCAATGTACCCAAATTGAACTAGTATAGTGTTTCATAAAGGTCCTAAGCGCCACTTATTGGCCAATATAAACCGAAATTGTATCAACATTATGTTTCATGAAGGGCCTATTTTGTTTTATTATACCCAATAGATCCTGAGATATAGCCTTCCCTTAAATGGGAAAAAGCGCGTTGTAGCATTGCCATCTGTTGAACTATTTGCACTAACAGTTGACAGACGCTAACTTATGTCTAGGTGCAAATACATGTAAATTTATATTAAATTCTGTGCAGTAATTTTCGAGATACTGTTGCCACAAAATTTTTCATATACACACAGACAAACATTTTGTAAAAAGGGTCAAATCATGTTCTAGATCTCTCAAAACAAGTAAAGCCACCGAAAACCGGAAATCGAAAATTTCTACGAGTCCAATACTTTCTGCTATTTAATATAGAAGAAAGTAAGAGTAATAGGGATAAATCTGATTTAAAAATTCAAAATGTTTCCAACTATGCATATATTTCATTAACTACTGTTTCAAGATAGGTAAAATATTTTTTTCACTTGTGTTATGTAACAAAATTAGAATGATTAAAGATAGTCTATATTAATATGCAAATGGCCCCCTTCCCTCATGAAAAGAGGAACATGAAAATTTAAATATTTTATTACAAATAAAAAACAACACATAACATGGGATGTGTCGGGTTTGAACTCAGGTCACACTCGCTGGCCTAGCTTTTCGGAGTTTCCTGTAGTTTTCTTCGAAACTCGCATGAATACTGGCTGATATTTATTAGAACAGTGATGCATCACCTTTCAGGAGTAAGGTGATTTTTACAGCTGAATGCGGTAAGAAGGGACATTCAATCTGAATACAGCTGATTGTGGTATGATGAGCCATCCAAAATTAATGTCTGATTACATATAGTGGTGAATCTACAACTCTGGAAGTCAGGGGCGGAAGTCTCACTGGGATCCCCGAATTGGAGGTCTCCCTTATCAAGATGCTCCCGTGCACCTTTTTACTCTTAAACTTACAACTATATGAAGGCACTGATGTAAGTTTTAAGCAAACTTGCCCGAATTTTTAAATCAGATTTATCACCAGTATTTTTTGATAGAAATAATTCTTATTAATTTTCCACGAGCAAATAAAGTATTATAGAAAATTTCTGGTATGAAGACTCTCGCCTAAATCGGGAGACTTTGCAACTATGGTTTTAAAATCGATTCGGAAGCCCAACCCAACGTGAAGGCCAAAGGGCATTGGTCCCGCTTGCAAAACCTTAATCAAGCCTTGCATAAATGGATTCTTTTAGTTTGGGGTTGTCTCTCTACGGTTACTTTTTTACAATAAGGATCTTCAGGCTAAAACATACTCCTTAAAGTGGAATTGCAGCGAATATTTCAGGTCAAAATGATGGCACGCCAACTTCACCAGATATATGTAATGTACTTAAAACTTAAATTTCTTCGGACCTCCCATCCTCCTCATAACTAGAGGCGCGTGATTGATTGCCCCCCACCTCAGTACGCTAATGTTTTTGTATATCTGCGCTCTTTTAAAACGGCAAAGGAGAAAATCGCCATTCAACTTGTGTCTGCAAGCCGAATGCTTTTCTTACTGTAAAAGCACATTACAAGAAATTTAATAAAAGCTATGCATATATGTATAATCATTAACCTTGGTAACGGCCCTTCATAACCCAATTAGCAGTATTGTGATTGAGTGGTTCTCTTTACCCTAATGAGCTGTACATGTTCCCCTGGTTGCGTACCATTATACTTAGTAAATCTACATCTCACAAAAGACAATTCAGATAGGCCTAGTTTCAAGATTAGAAAATTGCCATTAAAACTGCAGTCTAACACACCACCAATAAACACCTATTAGAAAATGATGAGTAAAAATAACAATTCTTAAATAAAAATAAGATTACACATTTATAGTCGCTATTTATAACTCTCTATCATATAGTTATTTGACTTCCGTTATTGCAAAACGCTTGAATTATTTTAATTGCAAGAATTTCCGAGAAGTGGCCAAGGAGATTAAGTTTTACATTTCTTTTTTTCTTTCTAAAAAAAGAAATGAAAAAAAAAAAAAAATCTATTTAATCGTACAAGACATTGATACTATGAAAAGGCGGAAATCACGAGAATGAAGTCTTGCAGTAAGTAATCAGAAAGTAATGATGAAATGATCAGAATTTTAAGAAAAGAGATAATAGAATTCAGAATTTTACTTTTCCTGGGAACCATTTCTTTCCCTTTTAATTATTATTATTATTATTATTAATATTATTTACTTTTTTTTTCCATTTTATTTTTTAGCCTAAATATTCTTGTTTTACATTTTATGTGTAATGTCACCCAATATTCCTTTCAGACGAAGATCCAAGTTTGACACTCATCTTATGTCTAAACTAATGACTAAATACAATGCAAGCAAACACCGTAAATAATAATAATAATAATAATAATAATAATAATAATAATAAAAACTATATCAATTGTTTCGGGTCGAAATTATTAAGCACACCCCTCATTAGGCGAGAAAGATAAGGTACGTGGTACGACAAAGTTTCATATTATTAATTTTTTATTTACCACCATTCAGTAGTGCATTTTTGGTTTTATACTGCACTTGTGCCAATATTTTTTGGTTTGATAAAGATTTATGCTTCATTAATTCCATCCGAAATAAACATTACGTGCTTTTGCAGTTTATACTGTTTATTTATAAAGTTTTCATTTATTATCTTTCAATATTGGTATTTCGTAGCATTTTCCTGCTACGTCTAAGCCAACTAGGTCTTCCCTCAAAAGTATTAGTCTGAGCGACTTTTCAGATATCAGTTTTGTAATAACTTTTGCCGAGTGAAGAAAATGAAATGTTACATTTAAGTAGTTGATTGTACAAATTCAAGTAAATAATAAAGCGAGGAAATTATAAGTATTAGTATTAAAAAAATTTATTAAATTTTATTTTTTTTCCCTCAGACAATTATAATTACATGTAATAACGTATAGGCTCCATTTTAGAACAGAAGATCACCATGTACGTGAAGTCTCATGACAAACAATCGCCAATTCTTGAAACTATAATTTTATATTCTCTCCGATAACTATTCTTGTTCATGCCAACAAAATATTATTGCTCTATTTAGTCGGATGTCTATATGATCATTCTCTTTCTGAGAAGACATATTTAAATTGATTTAGCAAAAATATTACAAAATTTTTGTTTTTCAAATGCGGTTATTTTTTTTTTTTTTTTTTGAATAAATTAACATTTTGGAAATTGAGTTTTTGCTGTATTTACATGTTTTTAGATCCCATGAGTCTGAAAATAAGAGTTTTTGCGGTTTGTCTGTGTATCTCTCTGTATGCCTGTTAACCGCATAAGTGAAATACGAATATTGGTATGAACTGTAAACTCGGTATGCTAAATCTGTATCATATGGGGCAAATGGTGCGTGTACAGGTATATTCAAGAAAATCAAATACATTATGTGCATGGACGAAATTTGTAGTTATATCTTACACCTTTAACTGCTTAATATCTTTAGACTGCAAAATAAAATAAACATAAATTTATATATGTATAAAAGCATGATTCGTTTAGGATATGGTAGGAAAAATATTTTACTATTTGTTTACAGGGTCACACAAAATATATCCGTTACATTAGCTCTATACTTGAAAATTCCTGGAAATACATTTCAAGTTGTTATATATTTTTTATAATGTGTTAAATTTAAACAACTGTATGGTATGGACATAATTTTTAGACAGTGTATAAGATTACCAAAAATTAAGCGAATACATTATTCTCAACTGAATAAAATTTATAAAACTGTTTAACTAACTTTTTAAAAGTCTAGGGAAACTCTTTAGAAATGATAACTACTTATCCATATCCATAATGTAGACAAATATGATTTTAATTCCAATTGGAGAAACTTGTGTATATAAATATAATTATAATTGTGTACATAAATATATGAATTTTTCTTAAAATTCATCTTGTTAAAATTAAGCAGTCGTCTGTGTTAACATTTTATTATGATTGGTAAGTAAATCTGTTTTCAGGTCTCTAAAAAGTAAATTTTATATTCTTAGCATCTTTGCAAATCAAATAAATATTTCCAAATGTAAATAACGCGCCGTAGACCTCTGTTTTTTAGATTATGCTATACTATTTTATTATTTAAACTGGAATGACTGGAGTCCTATTTGTTTCAGAGAGAGAGAGAAAAGAATGTCGTGATTTTTTTCGGTAGACTACTTTGTATTTTGCATAATATGAAGTGTGTCACAGAATACAAGAATTTACAAATGCATAAAAAGAAAATTTTCGAGTTCAACTTAGGCTTCGAGTACTAAATTGAATTCTGTTTTGGTAATGTTTTCATTCTTCTTTTTAAAATTTGAATATGCGACCTTAGTAACGTTTACTATATTTATTTGAATGAAACATATTTCTTTTTCAAAATCATTTTTTAATATAAATCTATATTATCCACAGATATATTACTTTTTTCAGTCTAAAACATAATAAACCAATTGAATTAAATTCAAGCTTATTTTATTTATTTTTTATTTAACTGTAAGAACATGTGAAAAATAGTTTAATCCATGAATTTTAATCTGAGTGCGTCTATAAAAAGCTTCAGCTAATAAAAATGATAAGAAAAAATTTTCATGACACATGCAATAGATTTTTCTTTTAAATAGAAATAGGAGAATTTTGTTCTGACAGTAAAATATACCTCCTATGTGACAGTTTGAACAAAATCCGACAAATATTTTTTGAGTTATCCTGAACAAAAGAGTTTAATATTCATCGTAGCTAAAGATGAGACAAGGTAAAAACGCTGCGTATTAAT
Organism: Salticus scenicus; assembly: GCA_963930645.1. Taxonomy (NCBI): domain Eukaryota; kingdom Metazoa; phylum Arthropoda; class Arachnida; order Araneae; family Salticidae; genus Salticus; species Salticus scenicus. The sequence goes on along the minus strand of OZ005652.1, from coordinate 171,356,883 downwards.
CTTTCCCTTCATTCAAACAATAAAATTCGTGTGCTCACAGATGTTTTCTAAACAAAGTGGCGTCGATTTATGTATAGCAGAAATGTTATAATAATATTTACAAAATTTCTTGAGATGTAGTAAAATGCAGATAACTTCTTTTTAAGAAGATACAACATGAACACAATTTCTAGCTCAAAATTTTAGGTAAAGTAATAAAAATATTTAATCTTGACTTGTTGTAATTTTACCTTACACAACATCCTTTATAATTTCTGCACAAATATATTTCAAGCATCTTAAAAATTCTCGAAATATATTTGTGCAGAAATTATAAAGGATATTGTGTAAAGTAAAATTACAATTAGTTAAGTAGATTATATATTCCTTTTTTAAACATTATAATTAATATGCCGATACTGGGCCTTTAACTTCGTAATGAAGATTTTTAAGATGCTCGAAATATATTTGTGCAGAAATTATAAAGGATGTTGTGTAAGGTAAAAAAATTACAACTAGTTAAGATTATATATTCCTTTTTTAAACATTATAAATATTTAGTTTATTTTTGAAGATAATATATCTATTTTAATTTGCGTAGAAAGCAAAAGAGTATTAAAAAAAAACTTCACTTTTAAAACATCTGTTCTGTATACATACTATTTTACATATTTAGCATTTAAATTAACTTCTTGTAAATAAGAATTTTCCAATTTTGAAAGGAATTTGTGCATTTAGGAAATCCATACATTTCTATATGAAATTAACACCACTATAAGAAAAACAAAATTGGAACGACTCTGCATGTTTTTCCTCACATTTAATAATTATCATGGTCTTAAAATTTCAATCAATGAATAATTCAACAGATAAATAAAGGAGTTAAAACTGTATTCGTGCATTTAAGCATTTATTCCAAAGTTTGTATGTTTGTAAAATGAACCATAGTGTATCCGAATTCTTTTCTCGTCCTTTAATTGAGCTAGAAATGGTCATTTCCAATAATGCTCCTACTGTATCAAAATTCTAAAACATACATTAGTTTCAAACTCTTCTAAATAAGTCTATGTACTTCAGGCAATTAGGTCATATGGGATCTAAAATGTGTAAGATCATTTAGACTTCATTGAAAAAAAGAAAGAAAAAAAATGTGCTTTGCCCATAATGATAAAACACCAAATCTGATCTTAACACTGCAACATATATTAGTTTTTTTTTTTTTAATTAAGCAATACCAAATCGCACTTTATATAACTTGAATTCATAGGCTAAAATGTACAGACAGTCTTCTTTGTGTCTTTGAAAAGCAGTTCTACACTCATGATAAAGCTTATTAATCTTGCGACAGTGACTTAAGAAATTTGAGGGCAATCTAGTACAGCATTCATATTACGCATTTCATTGATGGGCATCACATATAGAGGAGATTGTTGTGTAATCGATTGTATTCTTGATGATCAAACAATAAAGTATGCAATATGGGTGCTTAATTTAATATAGAATCCCTTTCAAATTTTCTAATTAAAGCACTTGCTTTATCCTTGTTTTTCCTGCCTATTCGGTAGACAAAGCCTGGCTATATTCCATGCACTTACAAAAACATTCTTAAAGTTATGCTAAATCTTTCATACACTCGACTATGCATATGAAAAAATTTTAATAGAAACTCAGGCATATCAACCAACTGGATCTTCTCTACAGATAAAATTTTAGACCACATGTCTGTCAATTTATTTATACTCAATTTGAAATAGTACATAAATTAATAATTTAAAAAATGTACTTTTATTTCGAAATATACTAAAAACTCGAATTCAGCGGATGTGTATAATACACATGTATGCAAAACCTCGACCGGACAGTAGAAAGTGGGTTATAATTGGAAAGCAAATTTTGAAACAGAGTTGGAGACTAAGGTTTCCAGGTCACATCTATGTTCGTTAATGCTTGACCATGTTTTTTTTTGTCGGAGTCAAGATTGTACATGTATGCAAAATTTCAACTCAATCGGACAATAGGAAATGGCTTCGAATTAGAAAAGAATTTTTGCACAGTTTGAGGCCAACCATGAACCATAGGCCATCCCATATGTATGTTACCGCTTCAGCATGTATTGTCATAAGAGTTATACAAGTATGCAAATTTTCAGTTCAATTGGAGGATTGTGAGGGAAAATTTTAAATGAAAATTTTAATAAGAGTTGGGGGCCAGGAGCCCCCAGTTCCCCAAGTTCATTACTGCTTGTGCATGTATTGTCGGCGAAGTTATGATCCAACATTTCAGCTCAGTTGGATGACAGGAAATAGGTGAAAATTCAATTCTTAGATTTGAGCTAAACACATCAATAAACAACATACGAAATGAAATAAAAGCGTGTAAAAACTGTTTTGTTAAAGGGGAAAAAAACAACAACCTCTAGTGAGGCATAAAAAACCTTTTTCTATATGGTATCACCTACCTATTAAGATGTATAAAGTTTTAATCACCATAGCTTATATCAATAAAGGTTTTACACATGCAGTATGGTGAAAGTAAGACTTTAATCAACTGATTTTGATATGTAAACATCTGAAAAAATCACAAGAAGTGAATAATAGTTGCACCATCTGTCTATTGAGCTAAACCAAAATCACCAAATTGAATCTGAATTGTTTTCCATACTATACATCTCGCATACCAAATTTGATCTGTTTATATATAACAGAAACTGAGATATAGCCTTCCCATGAATGGAGTAACTCAATTTATCGAAGTTATAACTGAAACAATATATCTCTTTTATAAATTTTGTTAAACGGGTACAATTTTATGAGACACAGAATTTCTTTGATAATTTTTATATAATCAATACAGACTTTAGACATTGTTTGCCTAGGGGTAAATCATTTTCCCGAGAAAGCAATTTATTTGTCAATTAATTGAGTTAATATTTTTCAAATTTAATATAAATTTAATCTGTGAATGTACCTGGAAGTATTTCATTATAGCAATTTTTTATTCGTAGAGAAATAATTTATTTTTGACTTTTAAAAAAATGCTTTTTTCTCCACATAAAAACATATCACTTTAGTGTCGCCATCTGTGTTAAGTAAAACATAACTACTATACTTAAATTAACTTTTCGTAAAACATTTGCAACTGAATGTCTAGTATGTCTTTTATCTTAATGTTTCATAATGTAATTGTTTTATCATAATTAAGGAAAAAAAAAAAAAGTAAGAATTTGAAAAAAGAATTTCACGCAGTAAAATATTAAATGAAACTAATCCGATATAGTATCTCACTTTTACCAGAATTTTTTTATATATTTCTTTTAAAATTTATTTAATTTCAGTAATGATATATTAAATTTTATAGCGGTATAAAGTGTGTGAATACCTAAATAAATTCTTATTATAGAAAGTATTTATTCTTTAACAAACATTTACTTTAACAAACTCTCTTTTTTCGTTTGTGTTCGGCATGAAGTAGAAGAGAAGAGTTCGACAGCATCTACAATTATTTTAGTGTCGCCATCTATTGTTATCTACTGTAAAAATACATGATTATCCACAAATCTATTTCCTCTAACACTCTCAGTCCCACGGTCGTTTAAACTTGTTATGCACCCTTTCAGACACTTTTTAGAGCTCATTTATTTTTTGATACAGATTTTTTACAGATTTTAAGTTAAAATCAATTGTGTACAACTAAAAAGTGTTAGTATTGTAAGTTATAAAGAGCACCACCGAACTGGCGTTTAAAAGTAATAAGTATGAAACTTTGAATAAACTCCATAAAATGCTAGAAATCGATACAATTGTTACAGGTAGAAAGATGACAAGACCCTTCGTCAGGCGAACAAAGTAGATACGATCATTGCAATTGGTGCGTTGCTGTTATGATGGCAGCACTCGTGCCTACTTTGCTCGCCTGACAAAGCATCGTGTCTTCTTCCGACCGAAAGAGTTGTTGAGGCTTCTATCATTTTAGGGTGTTTATTCAAAGTTTTGTACTTATTAGTGTTGTAGATTAATTGTCTATATGAAGAACCTAGTTATGGATGAAATTAAGGGTCTGCACGGGCCGAAATTGTGAGGCCCGGGTCCGTACAAAAGCTTTGATTACACAGTCCGGTATGACATCTAAAAATTCGGCCTGTCCCGGTTCAAAAGGGCGAAAAAAACATGCATTCATATGGAATTTTTCTTTTTTACTATCTACTTTTCACAGATTTTATATTGTCAAGCAATAGAATATTCATTATAAATTATCTCTAAAAAAAAAAAAAAAGAGTTAAATTGAACACGTGTCATTTATTAATTATATTAAAAACACTTTAAACACACGTAAAATTAAATTTTATTTAAAAGATGTTAAAATTTTTATCCGAAGCTTTTCGCTTTAATAGTAAAGCATCATCAGGGATTTTTATTACTCGTTTCCAAATATTTAAAAACTGCTCATTGGAAACGAGTAATAAAAATCCCTGATGATGCTTTACTATTAAAGCGAAAAGCTTCTGATAAAATTTTTTTAACATCTTTTAAATAAAATTTAATTTTACGTGTGTTTAAAGTGTTTTTAATATAATTAAAGAATATTCATTAACAAACTACTGATCTTTTAGAAAATAATCATACATAAAGAGAAATTAACTCACGGATAGAAAGTCAAACTGAAAATATTACTTTTCATCAAACAATGTAGGAAGGTATTAAAAATGGTTATTACTACTAAAAATCTACTCTCATTTATTTCCACTTATGTACCGTAATGTATCTGAATTCTTTTGTATGATCCTGTAAACAAAAGATTATTACTATTCCAAACATTTTCAATAAAAAAGATGCTTTTTCGAATCTGAAAAATAATGATAATTTCATCATATTTAGATTAGAAAGGTCCTCATGGAGAGCATTCCCCCTCAGGCTTAGCACCTCAGTTGGCCTTAATCCTAATACCAATACCAATACCATTACATTTAGTGCCCTAGAAAGTAGCAGAAAAGTGCTTAAAAATATCCTTCATAGTCCGTAATCTCTACAGACCATAGGACATAAAAGCTCATAGACAGTAACGTATCTAATTTCTTTTGTTTATACGTGTGTGTAAACTAGCAGCTACATGCATGCCATTTTGAATATAAAATTTGCTATTGTGACCTCATAACATATATCAGTTTCAAGAAATGCGAAAATTATTTTCACAAATCAGAGTGCGAATAGACAGATAGTCGTATAATCTAATTGATAAACATTTTTTAACAAACCAAAATTTCATGTGACATACTACAATTTATGTAAAATCAATGACTAAGGAAGGGTTTTTATCATTTACCTTCTTCGTTAATTAACGAGTAAACTGGGAAAATTTTCCAGGTTACACAGCAGAAAAAAATGTAATCGGGACCCGGCGCCTGAGTCCTGCACGGACCGAGGATGCAAAAAAATATTAAGCCCTAACTCGACCTGGGCTAAATTTTGCCTAAATCCAGCCCGAAGTCTCTGCCCGTGGAGACCTCTAGATAGGATGCCCTCTTTGGGGGCTATTCTAAAAGGTTCTAGCATTTATTCACGCTAGTTTCGGGTGAAACCAGGGAAAACTACTAACAGATAGAGGAATTATTATTTTAAAGTCCTCCTTGAGTGTTGTTTCGATAGCATTTATATCCCCGATATAACTCGATCTGGGATCAGACCTGGAATCTTCTGCCTACCAGATTTGAGAACAGAACCTCTCGGCCACTATTGGGGTGCATGTATAGCTGAAAAATTACCCAGATTTTACTGTGAATGTTTGCGTTTACTTGAAAAATTTGCTAGTTACTAACTTTTTCTGAATAGTGTAACAGATCAAGATAGGAGAGGATTAAACCAGCAAAACAATCTGAAAGAAAAGGCTTGATTTTCCAAGGAAGTATTCTTATAAAGATAAATGTACTCGTATTTTTGTCGAATATTTATTTCCTCATCAAAGCAACTTCTCATAAAGTGGCGAAATTTACGGGATTGTGTGTCAGGTGCAAATTTCGATTATCTTAATCTGTAATCAGCCCAAATAAAATTTCTACAAATACCTTTTTTAGGAATTATTATATTAAAGTCCTCCTTGCGTGTTGTTTCGATAGAATTTATTTATTTTTAGTTTAAAAATATTAACAGTTTATGTCTTTTCTCTAAGTGGTCCCAAAAGTAGCTGAGAATTTCTGGTCTTGAAGATGGTAGAGAGTAGGTTCCGGGTTCGAATTCAGTTCGTTGTCGTCGACTCAGTTCGTAGTCTTTCGGAGTGTTCTGTGGTTTTCTTGGAAACCTGCTTTAATGCAGGCTAATTATCCTTAGAAAGACACCCTCCCTCCCCCATAATCGGCTTCCCACTGAGATTTTGGTACATGTCAAATTAAGTTTAAAATCAATCGTCTTCGGCTTAAGGCCAATTGACTTTAAACCGAACGTATTTTTGTCTAAGAGTGAGTATTTTTGGGCTGACTCTTCTTGGTGTCTTTAGCACTCCATAAGACGATTCAAGAACTTTTTTGAAAGACTGCTATTCGCCATTTCACTAATTTTTTAGAGTGATTTATTTTGATTATATTAAACGGATAAATAAATTTCTTTCTTCAATTGTAACTTTCGCCCTCTTAATAGTCATTTCAAAATTTCGACTAACTAAACAAAAACATTCAAGATTTTAACACTATTTGAAAAATACAGAACTATTTACCCAACTTATATCACTGATTGATACTTACAGAAAAGTGCAATCTAGCTAAATTTTCATAAAACTTCTCATTGTGGTTTCCCTTTCCCTCTTCATTTTAATGGATCGAAAACTTCTAATTATATTTTGTAAATTTATCAATTTGAATTTGAATTTAAAACTTTGTAATTATCATTATAATATTCTAAAGGATATATAAAAAGTTTATACAATGACAAAAATAATGATTAAAAAAATTCTCATTTTTTAAAGAAAAAACCAAGTGTGACTTCGGTTTTGATCATCACTATATTTTAAAATCATCTGAGATAGTGGATGTTAACCCTTTGCTGGCCCGAATGCTCTAAAGTGCTCTAAACTGTGTTGTCAAATTTAGGGACCCTTTTATTTAACTACCACCAATAATTTTAAGGAATGATATTTGATATACATAATGGACGAATAACCTTCAAAGTGATTAGGCAACCGTTACAGTTAAAATTTCGTGGTGAGTATTGAACAAAAAAAGTCCCAAAAAATGACAACACTGACCAGAGGAGTGAAATTAAATCGGACCGGAAAAAGCTTAAATTCTTCGTTGGCTCGACGGCGAACTCCTTGTTGACTATCTAGAGCGAAGTTGAACTTCGATTTCTGTTTTGTATATCTCAGAAGTTCATTACACATGTTGTCCAATATTAACAACAAATTTACCTTGGCCAATTAAATTCCCATTTTAATATTAGCAGAACTTCCTTCTAGGGAGGCATCTACTGCGACTTTCTGAAATCAGAAGTCTGTTTACAATATTACTGCATACATTTCTCCAATACTATGATTCTCTTGCAACCCTAACATCCTTCGAGTTATATATATATATATATATATATATATATATATATATATGTAAGAGAAATAGAGGAATAAGGAGATATCGACCATACGCTTACTAAATTTCTTTCGGTGTCTACATCCAGATTTTCTGTTTACTAAGCTATAATTTTGAAAACACACGAGACATATTCAATCCATTATAGTCCATTCTTTTAGATATCTTAGGTGTAGACATCCCAACACATTATTTATACAAAGCTAAGTTGTTTATATATAAAAAAAAAACTTATTATTTTTACCCAAGTAGGGCGATCAGACTTTTGCAATTATGGCACTGTCCCCGAATTTTGAGGACAAGATAAATAAAAATCCTGTAAATTGTAAAATTTTAGCAATTTTTAAGTATGAAGTGTCTGAAAGCACTTATTTAAGCTTATTTATTATATATATAATAAATGATTATAGAAAAACATTAATAAATTTATAACCGGCGTCTTCAAATGTGTTCTAATTATTTGGGGACGAAAGATAGTTTTCGAGGACTGTCCCTGGCATTCAAGGACGACTGGTCACCCTAACCCAATATATATACAAGTGACAACAGCACTGCATGGCAAAAACCGTCAATGTCAATTTGGTATGAAAAAAATAATAAATAATAAAAAAAATAAATAAATAAAGTGATACATATATATATATATACATTCCTTGCAGGCCACTGGATGTTTCTAGTCAATTTAGTGATACAGGAAAAAATTAAATTATATATAGGTTTATATGTGATACATAATAAATATTAGGAGGTTTAATATACATTTATAATAATCAATCATTAATGAAGATATCTTTAGAATGAAGATTAAATAATAAAAGGTTTACAGATATTATATATATATATATATATATAAAAGTTATTTTACACATTGAACTAAGCAAGTATTTATCTGATTACAGACCATATTCAACAAGGTGCATAAGATAATATTGTTTCCTGTAGAAAATGACATGATTAACATGAGTGATTTGTCTGCAAGACCACACAAAAGTATTTGGTTTCATTATGAGTTATAAGTTGATGTTGTTGAAGGTATATTTTTAATCGTGTTACGCATTTTAATTCTTTCCAATGAAATTTGTACTTAGAATTCCGTATTTATAATGTAACGGTAAGTACAGTTGGAAGGTGTTTTATAATTCCCGTGATCCACAGGAATTTTCTTATTTGTTTTCAATTATTAAGAACTTCATAACAATTTAATATATTTAATTCAAAGTAAACACATTATTCAATCTATATAATAATGAATTAATTACTATGAAATTTATTATGCATGTGTAATTAATTAATTACACTGCGCTGCAAAAAGAAAGAAAGAAAAAAAAAGAAATTGTGCCCTGATACCATTCTTGCTGATTCTTATGTAACCTCCTGAATCCGAATATGACACCCATATTCCCATCTACCCGTCGTTTTCTCGGGACGCTACACCTTCCCCAATTTTTATCACTGTTTGGTAATTTTATAGCTAGGAATTTGATTTGGAGAATGGAAAAGAATTATTTTAACACTTAAAAATAAAAAAATGCATAATGTTTAATAAATAATAGTAATACTAGATTAATAAAGTATAAGAAATGTAGTGTATAATTTCAGTGGCAAATCCCCCTTAAACTTTTCCCTTGATTTCGAATTTTTCAACTCTGTAGCCACTCAGAAGGTATTTAACAGTTAAAATACCCCTCTCTCCCCAACAAATCAAATTTATAGCCACAAAATTACAGAAAAGTGATACAAATAGGGGGGCGTCTCTAAAAAAAGAAAACGGTGGGTGATAGGGCAGAATGGGCGTTATATTCGGATTCAGGAAGTCATTTTGCATAAGAATTTGCAAAAATGGTGTTGGGGCCGTTTTCATGCAGAGCAGGGTTATTATGCACTCTAATAAATTAACAGACGAACGGTATAATACGTACTTTTCCACAAATGACCGGACACTTTTGATTTAAAATGCTTTTTCAAATATCTCAGAAAGTACAAGTCGAAGCATCTTAAATGCATTTCAGTGAAAGTTTTGCCCCGAAAGTAAAATAAGGACAAGGAAAAACTTAATAAAATTGAAAATATTTGGGATCATTCTGTAAAAAGCAATGTTTGGAATGCAATTTGGCTTTAGAATGTGATTATGAGACTCCTTCTTATTATCTTTATAAATTCTTATGAGGTTACTACATATTCTTGGAGGTATAACGCTTTCTTTAAAAAACTGAAAAAAAAAAAAAAAAACATAGAATTAAAATTATACAGACACGACATTATTTCATTATTTAAAACATGAAAATCTGACATTGACAGATTTTAATTTAGTACCAGAGGCCTACTGCTAAACTTGTTAATATCGACAAATTCTTCTTTAGTTAATTCGTGACGATCTAAATTCCATGATAAAGTTTTCATTAAATCAAACCAATGTGTTTCAGCTGCAGATATTGTAACAAATAACGTTGGAAGTCCAAACTGTCTTATAGCCGCAAAACAACGTTTATTCTCTTTTTCCCAATGAGGGGGAGGTGTGCCTTGGGGGGACTCATGTCAAAGTTGTGCCTTGGGGTGACTTCATTCAATAAATCCCCATTCAATAAACCGACTGAAATAGGCCCTTAGCACTATTAAGAGTGTATTATAAAAATTCGACAACGCTGTACCGACTGAAATAGGGGTACCTTGGGGGGGACTCATGTCAAAGTTGGGCCTGGGGGGGGGGGACTCATGTCAAAGTTGTGCCTTGGGGGGACTTCATTCAATAAATCCCCATTCAATAAACCGACTGAAATAGGCCCTTAGCACTATTAAGAGTGTATTATAAAAATTCGACAACGTTGTACCGACTGAAATAGGGGTACCTTGGGGGGGAGTCATGTCAAAGTTGTGCCTTGGGGAGACTTCATTCAATAAATCCCCATTCAATAAACCGACTGAAATAGGCCTCTAGCACTAATTGAGAGTGTATTATAAAAATTCGACAACTGTACCGACTGAAATAGGCCTCTAGCACTAAAAAAAAGGGCCATTATTTTTTACGATAACATGCAAGATATTAAACTCAGTGAAAAGTCATTTTCAGGAATCGCGATGTGGAACATAGACACAGCATACTGTAATCAGAATGCAAAAATATTAAATATCTAATATTTTTCCATTAGATATTTAATATTTTTGCAAATTTCAAATATCTAATGCAAATTTATCGACATCATTTAAACAATAATATCTAATGCAAATATTTAAAAAATTTTTTTATTCATATTTCATCATTATCTAATGAAATATGAGCATTTTTAATAAATGATTTTTAATTCTGCTCGAACACACTTCATTTTCATAGTTTAATAGCCAAATGTATTGAGCTAAGTATATAACCCCCCCCCCCCCTCCCAAACAAGTATCGTGTTAATTCAAAAAGTTGTACACGATAGAATGAACTACTATTCAGTTCCTCTTATTAAAAAAAAAAAAAAAAAAAAGAACTGTAAGGGGTTTTACTCACATTTTTATTTTTATTTTTATTTTTATTTTTATTTACTATACTTTGTGGGATAAACCCACTGTCATCTTCCTTTTCTTTCAAAGGAACTGAAATTCAATTCATTCTATCCCGCACAACTTTTGAAATTTACACGATATTTATTTAAGGTTTTCATATAAGTAGCTCAAAATTATTGGCTATTATATTATGCAAGTGAAATTTCATTAAATTTTGCGCATGCGCAGTTAAAAATTATTTAGTAAAAGTGCTCAAATTTCATTAGATATTTAGTATTCTTGTATCGTGGTTGTGTCTAATGTAGTATGTTAAGTTTCCTAAAAAAAGGCTTTGCACTGTGTTTAATACCTTCCGTGTTATAGTTATAAAAGTGACAATTTTTTTGCAATTTTTTAAAGAAACATTTATATCTCCATGAATATATGTGGTATCCTCATAAATATTTATACAGATAATAAGAAAGAACCTCATAATCATATGCTACAGACAGATGACATTTCAAGCATTACTTTTTACAGGGTGATCCCGAGCATTTTCACTTTCATTTAATTTTTTACTGACACCCTTTTATTTTCGAGTCAAAAATTTCACTGAAATATATGAGGTATAACATGTTCTTTACACACCTAATGTTTCAAGATGATTCGTCCGGTACCTTTTGAGATATTTGACAAAACGTCTAAAATCGAAAATTTCCCGTCATTTATTTTCTTTTTCAGGCTTTTGACATTGTGAGGTGTTTTTTTTTTTTTTCATCTCAAGGGTTTTTTTTAAATTGGAATTTTAGCCTTGTTTTCCTTCGATTTTTACATTCTAATTGCGGTGGCACTTTAATATCTCTGTAACATCCTCTGATGCGTGTGGCGATATTTGTTATTTATTGGTCACTTGTGAGAATTTATACTGTTGAGTACATATTAAACTAAGATTTAGCTTCAAAAAGGTTAAAAAAAAAAAAAAAAAACTTTGAAATAAAAGTTTTCCTTAACACTTTTGTTTCGTCCTTTTACCTCTATCATTCCCTTAAGTAGACGGCCATCTTACGTTTGGGTTAAGATGGCCGTTTATTTAAAGGTTTGTTGGCTTATGGGATTTGAATGTAAAACGCAATTTTTAAATTTCAAAAATAACATTTTTATCACGTGCATAGGTCTGTCTCGAATTCAAGGTTAGTGTTGTGATACTCTGCTATTGATGTATATTATTAACTTCGAAGATTTCAAGACATTAGTCACAGGTTAAAATAAATTTAACTGAAACAGAGGGATTTTCTTCTGATCTTATGGTTATTCCTTTTTTTCGATTAAAGTAGTACAATTATTATTATTTTTATTATTTTTATTATTATTATTATTATTGATTTGAATATGTTTATTTTGAACTGATTTCTTGGCCCCTCTGCTTTCATATGAATAAATTAAGCATGCAGAAATCATTAATCGTGTTAAAATTTTCATTTTTAAAAATAGCATATAATACTTTTGTGGGTATTGTTTATTGGTAAAACGATATAATCAAGTGGTCACGATGTATCATTTATGATTAAGTTTAGGAAATATGGCCATCTCTCTTCTGTGGCCATCTGTCTCCTAGAGTTACCCTATGATTTTTTTCCTCCAGATTTTGTCTGGATATTTGTATTTTTTCAAAATAATACTCAGACTTCCTGCAAATATCTTAAATCGAGATTGGCCAGCTTACCATATGTAGAGTTATCATATAAGGAGATGATTAAAATAATATTTACAACTTACAACACAGTTTAAATAAAACCACTTGACTGAAGCAATTGGAAAATGTCATTGAAACTGTTAAATTTTTCGGAGGTAATTTGTTTTCGTTTTATTAAAGAAGTTTATATATTTTCTCATTTTATTAACACATTAATGAAAAAGAAAAAATACATCCTTTCTTAATGAAATACATGTTACAACCCGTTCACGTCTTATTTCGTATTTTCTAAAAAAGAAAAAAAAATCTAATACGTTCATGTTCATATCTTTCAAAAAAAAAAAAAAAAATATTTTTTAACATTAAGATGCTTTAGTTGGCACTTTTCGCTGTAAATTTATTTACGGAAAGAGTTAATTATTGTATCGAATTTTAATTATGGTGCTATTTTTTCACAGAATACGAATTTGATTTCAGAGAAAATTAAATAGATTTTTATTTTCTTTATATAAATGAAGAAAAATGTTGAATTTCAAAACGGAGAAGAAGAGTGTACACTGTTAAAAATTTCAACAGAAAACTCTGTGTAATCTATTATCTTAAGTCTTATGTAAAATTACAGAGAAAAATAAACGGCGATGTTAAAAAACTTATTTTGTACTTTCATTTTAATAACTAATATTAATTTAAATTAGTTATTGTTGAGAATATATTTCGGACTTGCAATGCATTTTCTGAAGTAGAAACAGTCATTTTTAATTTTAACTAAAAAATTAAATAATAAAATTAAGTAAAAATACAGAATAAAGATTGAGAATCTTGATTAATCTCTTTTATGATATTAGATTATGCAAATGCGGAATTTTGCACTGAGATTGATAAATAATTATGAATTACATACTTTTTTGTCATATATAAATTGAAAAAGAATTGTTTTCCTTAATATACTTGCATGTTTACAATGCATATGTACATATAGAAACTTTTTATTACTTTCTTCTATATGTAATATAGAGAACGTATTGGATTCGTAAAAATTTTCGACCTCGGGTATTTGATGGATTTACACGTTTTGAGAGCTGTAGAACACGATTTGACCCTTTTTAGAAAATGTCTTTCTGTCTGTCTGTCAGTCTGTCTGTGTGTGTATGTGTGTGTGACAAAATTTTGTGGCAACTGTATCTCAGGAACTACTGCACAGAATTTCATACAAATTAGTATGTAGTTGCACCTTGACATAAATTAGTGCCTATCAACTTTTGGTAAAAATTGTCTTACAGGTTGCGTTGCCATCCCGCTTTTTCTAAATTTTTAACACGGTGATATAGGTCAAAATTTTGTATAAATGTGCATAAAGAGAATTATTTTTTAGTAATCATTATGAAATTTACAAGAATTATTTATAATAGAGGTAGTCAACTGGGGAAAAAATTTTGTATGCGTAGGAGCTTCGTGAAGCCCCCTGGGGGGGAAGTCCCCCCTCGAGAGGAGTAAATTTTCAAGATGGGTATCTTTCGAAAGGTCTCGTCAATACCTTTAAAACGAATGGTTGAACTATAAATCTGTGATAATTTAAAACAAAGTTATCGATTTTTTTTTACATTTAACAAAAAGTAACTTAGAAAAAAAATCGTATTTTTTTTTTTTTTTTTTTTTTTTTTTTTTTAACGAAATTTAACCAGACTTGGTATTTAGTTGGCCCCTGACATAAACTGGGGCTGATTAGATTTGGGGATCAATCACTCAACAGGTGGTGCTGTGATCGTATTTTTTCTAAATTTTTAACATGGCTGTATAGGACAAAATTTCGTATAAATGTACATAATGGGAGTTATTCTTAACTTGTGATTGTGAAATTAATATGAATTATTGATAATAGTAGTAGTTAATTAGGGAAAAAATCTTGGTCATCGCTTCCCCCCCCCCCCCAGGGGAAAGTACCCCTCGGGGGGGGGGGGGGTAAATTTTCAAGATGGGTATCTTTCGAAAGGTCTCATCAATATCATTAAAACGAATGGTTGAACTATAAATATGTGATAATTTAAAACAAAGTTATCGATTTTTTTTTTTTTTTTTTTTTAACGAAAAAAAACTTACGAAAAAATCGTATTTATTTATTTATTTTTTTTTTTTTTTTAATATTGTTACTGCGTGAATTTGTATAGGAAAATATAGAAGAAAGTCTTGTGGTGGCCACAGCATACTAGTTTTTTATATTTTTATTTTGTTATTAGAGCATGTTATTAATTTTCTAGCATGATTTTTAACAACAATCCTCTAAATATCTTAACATTTCGTACATTTTATTGAAGCATTTAGTGCTTAAAAATTTATTTTTTTGGGTAAAAGGATGAAAAATTCTTTAACAAATTATTAGAATGGAAGAAATAGAAAGCTAATGCACATAAAAAAAAAAAAAAAATCAGCTTAAACAATTATTTGAAAAAAAGAAAAAAAAAAAAGTAAATAAATAAATAAATAAATAAAAAATAAATAAACTAAGCACAATAAATTCATTGCGAATGGACTTTTTAAAAAAGTATTTAACCATTAAAATAGCACTGAGGTCGAGATTGTATATGCCCATATATAAAAGTCAATGCATCTTTCACAACTTTCTCATTAAATACAGAATTCGTGTAATGGCTCAATTTTAGTATTTAACAGTTTTAATGAAAGCCATTTTGAATTGTAAGTTTTAAAATAAATTTAATTAAGCATTATTTTCGGGAAAGTGTTATATTACGAAAATCTTTTTTATTTAATAATAATAATAATAATAATGAAATAGTAAGAGTGTAATAAAAATACTTAAATGTTGCTTAACTTTTTTTTTTAAAACAAATTGATTTACAAAGAATATTAAATCAATATCGATATTATTTTAAAATTTAAATAATTTAAACCTTTTGAAACAAAATATACAATTCTTTTTTTTTAAATTATTTTCAAAATAATGCTTTGTTTTGTCACTACGTGGCGCTGAAGTACTATTAGTGTTAAGGTGGAAAGCTTACAAATTGTAAATAGACGCCTATGATGTTTGTCTTACACATGCAATTAAGTTCATTTTTAGAATCACTGGTGGTTTCAGATTGATAAATTTAAATAATACTTCGATATAAATTATATACGATATAATTATAAGTATATATTTTGTGAGAAAAATGAAAGTTTATGTAAAATTATGTACTATGATAAGTATGCTAATATGGAGCGTCGCTTGTGGTAAGTGATAAAAATTTACACTTATTTATAAACCTTAATAATGTTAAAAGCTAAATTTATTAAGTAACATTTATTGTTATTCTCATAATTTTTATTCCTTTTTATAGAATTAGTTAGTAATATTTTATAAATGAATAATTTATAGATAGAAGGTTTTACTTTATCGTTGCTTTAAGATGCAGCATATTTTCCCATAAAACGATTATTATTTACATGCTTAGATGTAAAGGAAACTATATGTTGCAAAATTTATCATGGCTATGATTTAAAAAAAAATTTGTACATTAGATTTGCTGCAGGCTACTAGAAATTATGTGTAACTTTTGTATATTTCTATAAAATAACACAAATAATGTATTGCATTCACAAAATTCTCAGAATTGATGGCAAAGAAATATAAAGTATAAATTTATGAAACACGTAATTTATATATGTATATTTTATTCGTCATTATTTATTAAATAATGTTTATTTTCATTTATTTTTATTTTTTAAATACTATATATAGAAAGTATGAACATTATATTGTATCGCAATTAGTAAAAAAATATTCTTAAAATATTAATCATGCAATATCTTTATACAAATAAAATGTTGAATTGGATACAAAACTCATATATTTACAATAATTAGTGCTTATTTTTTTTTATATTAATTTAATTATGCATTATCAAACTCTTAAAAAATAATAATAACATTTTTATTTAATATTTTTAAGAAATTAATAAAATATGCGGTAGAACATTATCTTTTAAAATTTTAAGAGAATCACTTAAACATATGTACTTTAATTTAAATAATGTAAGAGAGCTCATTTAATGTAGTTTTATAAAAGTTTTATAACATTTTATTTTCTTCATATTAGTTAGCATATGTTATGCAACAAAAATGTCAAGGATGTTAGATGATATATTTGACTTAAAAATTCTGTTTCTACGGAAACGTTATGGAAATAAAACGTTTCACTCGTTGCAAAGCTAGAATAAAGAACTTTTATTTTTTTGGAAATTTTTTGTTTTTAAATAGTTTTAAATTAGTTGTATAAAAACCTATTCCCCCCCCCCCCCATCCAACAGCAACAACAAAATAATATGTACATGTGTATGTACATTTAAATATTCAAATTTAACTGTATTATTGTGTAAAATATCTACATTAAAAATGACTTCAAGTTTTTCTTATCTAAAATTATATTAAAAGAGTAAAAAATAAAGAATGTAAATTGTCAATGCGATCCTTAATAAATCTTTAAAATATTAAATAACTTAAAAGTTTTCGAAAGGAAAGAGTAATAATGGAATTTTACGCAAAAAATATTTTTTTTTAAATTAGTTTTTAAAAAGTTTCGCTCATTATTAGTTAAACTCATATGCACAAATCTCTCTGTCTCTTTCTTAAAGAAAAAAAAAAAAAAAAAAAAAGGAAAAAGAATACACGAATACGTGCAAAAGAAAATTTAAAATTTTAGTGAGTTTTAAATAAGAAAAACTATCCAATATATTCTTAAAAAATGTTAATAACTATCAGCCCCATCAAAATTACAAATATTTTTGTACACTGTCTTTTAATAATAATAATAATATCGTGTGGCTATCACACTTTTTTTTACCATTTTCTTATCATTTCATTATTGTAAAGACATTTTGCGGATTAAGAAGTAAGATTACAGACGCTGTATATAAAGCTATGTGGATAAAATTCAAACTAGTATAGAGACAGCTTTATTTGACACATAATTTTGTGTGAGAGGGGGCTGCCACTCCTCTCAATACCCTGTTTAAATATATTAACTACATTTATGTAGAATTCAAGACTGTTATTAAATATAAAAGTCCATTCCAAATTATTTTCACAGCTTTCATGCATATCACTCCTTTAAACTCATCAATCTCGACCAACTTTTCAAGTAGTAATCTTACATGGACTTCAAAGTACAGCATTTGAATTCCTTGCAATTATTTGTTTTTAAGTTACGCTGAAAACAGACATACACAATGATCAAACGTTAAAAACTTGATTGTAGTATTCAAGGAACCACGAAAAGCGTAACTATACAAAAAATAAACACTGAGAATTGAAATTAAAAAATACTTTTTTTACCGTATGGGTATAAAAAAATTATTTTTATTCTTAAGCAGTTTTCCTGGACATAGTAAAATATAATAAAACACTTCCACCAATTACATTTAATAGAAAAAAAATGTTTTAGCATAACTATTGTTAGATCTGTATGCCTTCTATAAGTTATGTACACAAGACATTGTGTAGTTAAAATAGTGCTATATTAAATGCACACAAGACAACCTGAAAGCACTAACAAAAGTTTCCGAGGGTGTCTCACTACATTCTAGTTCTCTTTGGTAGCTCTGTAAACTAATGGCAAATGGTTTTCATACCACATTCTATATGATAGATTGTTTTATGTATACAAAAAATTTCGTTTCATATGATTTAGTGCAGCCTGTAGTTGTTAAACTGTACCTACCAAAAATCTCGCTTGTAAACGTAAAGTACTTGAAATCTCGCGGATGTCCCTGTACACGAACCATTTGCTTGATTCTAATGAAATATTTAAAGTAACATCTTTATATGATTTATACAGGTTTAGCATACAGAGTTTGGACTTCTTGCTACTGTTTCTTTTTGAGATAATTTGATAGGAGACACAGACACACATACAAACTAACAGCTAAAAACTTCATTTTAGGAATCAGGGGACATGAAAATGTATAAATCTAACGAAAATTTGACTCCAAAACGTTATTTTCTTTACCATATATATTATTTTCTTTACCATATATCTTAATGTTTCCCGGTAGTAAGAACTTTGCACTTCCTCGTGCAATCAAATGGGATTTTTGTTGCTTTGTATTCTCAGGATAACTTGTTCAAAAATAGAGTTTTTCGAATTCTGTTTTTTGAATTCCTCTCTTCGAACATGTCATCTTTTATCTTAGTAAGTATTAAAAAAAAAAAAAAAAAAAAAAAAAAAAGAAAGAAAGAAAGAGGGAAAGAACAAATTTTTTTTTCAAGGTTGAAAATTAGACCCTTAAGTTTGCTTAATGAAACAAAATATTTAAATTATTATTATTATTATTTCAATTGCTTCCTACAAAATAAAGCGACATGTTTGAAGAGTAGAATGGAAAAAACAGAATTCGAAAAATTTTATTTTTGAACGAGATATCTTGCGAGTACAAAGCAACAAAAATCCCATTGGAATACATGGGAAAGGAGAAAAGACAAAAATAACAATCATAATTCGATTACATTGTATAAATTAATTTTAATTATAGATTGTATACTAAACAATGTATCATTTGTAATGCAACCAATTCAAATATTTCACAATATAACTGCTAAAAAAGCGTTTATCAAGTATTAAAAAAAACAAAAAAACTTATAAAAACATTCTCTTATATGTAACAAACATTTCAATTAGTTACTTATTCATCCTTAGCTTTCAACTCACCTCGTTTAGTCTTCCTCAGAGTTATGTTATAATGTAAATTCCATTAATATATATATAAGTTTAGAGATACATATTCAACAAATTCGTATATTGAGGGATTTTGCTCAAAAAACAATTGATGTTTATCGATTTGACATTGAAAACTTGCATATTAGATTCCAAAAGGTTGTTGATAACCAGAGAATTTATTAAAAACAAAAACTTGATAAAAAAAATTTATGCGTTTGAATTTATGATAAATAAAACGATATTACTTTCCGGTCGTTCTAATAAAAAATCCAATTTATATTTTTAAGAAATCATATTACTTTAATTACTTCCAAACAGAAAATAAACCAAATAAATTAAATTGCTTTTATTATTTGTTTATTTATTCAACCGTAAAAACGAGTGAAAAATAGTTTATTTACTTCATGATTTTGGATTCAATTGTCTAGAAAAACCTCCAGAATGATCAAAATTTTGCAGAAATACTATTGATGATGCATGAAAGAAAAATGGCTAATTCGAACATATTGTGTTTCGTTTATCTAATTTTCGAACGGTTAAATTTTTTTTCTCAGAAATAGGAACATTTTATTTAACTTAATTATTTTACTACTTCGCAATGAAATTAACAGCCAATTTTTAAATGCATAAAAGTTTTTGCAGTTTGAACATATTATTGTAAGATAAGTGAAGAAATAAGATGGCAAACTGGATGTTGGCGAATATCCTGACATATTCAAGGTGAAACACAGCAAATGATGACCATGCAAAACATCTGAGTGAAAGTAATAATTGTGCCGTACTTATTAACCAGCAGCAATAAAACTAAAAAGCAAATTAGAGAAATGAAATGTATCAATGCACAGAAATATAATCATACGGTAATAAAGAAATAAAATTTTATTTATAAATAAAGTTCTTTTAAATAAAATTAAAAATTGTATTGTTATTTTTCTTTTTTTAGGTAAGCCAAAAATTCAAGCATTCAACTTCCCAAATGATGTTATAGTTGGTCAAAAAGCAAGTGCAACGTGTACAGCTATATCAGGAAATCCTCCACTAGAGTTTCGATGGTTGAAAAACGGCAAAGAAATATCCCCAAGCGGCCCGATTACTGTGCGAACATTGATGGATGTATCAGTGTTGGTAATAGGATCTGTGGATGCTTCTTCAAGTGGGAATTACACTTGTTTCTTAAGAACTGATTCGGGGACTGATTCTTATACAGCGATTTTGGAAGTAAAAGGTAAAATCTACTAAAATATTTACAAAATATATTTAAAAAATATAGATATTAGGGGAAAATTAACAAGTTTTTAACGGAAAACTATCCGAAATCTTCAAAAGTAATTAAAACTAACTTAAAAAAAAAAAAAAAAAAAGTTAATGCTGTTTTCATACATAATCTACCAGTAAATATTTGGGCACTTTGGGATTTAGACGTTTTGTTAAATATTTAGAAAAGTTCTTTAGGAATAATTTTGAAACTTTAGGAGCGTAAAGAACATGTTTTCTAGAGGTTTGCACGGGCCGAAAGTTTGAGGCCCGGTCCCGGCCCGAACGAAACTTTGATTACCCGGTCCGGCATGAAATAAAAAAAAAATTGGCCCGGCCCGTTTACTTTTTACCTGTGTGCAGTCCGGCCCGGATAAAAAACGGTAACATCAGGCCCAACCCGGCCCGGCCCAATTCAAAAATATGTAAAAAAAAAAAAAAAAAAAAAAAAAAAAAAAAAAAAAATGCATGCCTTTCTATGAAAAAGATTTTTAGTATGTGTTTTCCAGAGGTTTCATATAACCAAGCAATAGTATGTTCTTTAACAAAACTGTTGAACTTTCAAAAGATAATTATATATAAACAGAAATTCATTATCACAGACGTACAGAAGGCCCAAACACAGACAGAAAGTCAAATCGAAAATATTAACATTCCTCAAACAATATAGGAAGGAATATAAAATGTTAATACTCATAAAAATGCACTTTCAACCATTTCCTCTTATGTAACGTAATGTATCTGAATCTTTCATGAGATCCGGTAAACAAAACTTCAATGCTAATTTAACCATATTCAATAGAAAAGATGCTTTTGCACATGTTGAAAATGATGCTACTTTCGTCCAGTGCACTGGAGAGAAGAAAAAGGAGCTTTCGCGAAAAAGTTACAGTGGCGTGGCAGGATTTTTATTGCCTTCATACCACCTAAATTCTATGGACCATAGGACACAAAGCCTTATACACAGTAATGTATCTAATTTCTTTTGTTTGTACATGTGCGCAAACTAGCAGTGACATGCAGACTATTTTGAATAGGAAACCATTTAAGATTACTTGAAATAAAATATGTTAATTTCTAGACACGCTAAAAATATTTTCGGAAAATCAAGTCGCGAACAGACAGACTGACAGACAATTAAATTGAAGTTAAAGACATTTTTTAACAAAATAAAACTTTAAGTGACATACCAGCCTGTAAGATTATGTAAAATAAATGGCTGAAGAAATATTTTATAATTTTCCTTTTTCGTTGATAAACGAGGAAACTAAAAAAAATTCGGGCCGATAGGCCTCGGAAATAATTTCATCCAAGTCCGGCCCGAAAAAATAAAATAATAATAATAATAATAATAATAATAATAATAATAAAACACAAAAAAACTGAGCCCGAGCCTGGCCCAGCCCGAGCTTGTAAAAAATTCTTAAGACCGAGCCCGGCCTGGCCCGAGAGCAAATTGAAAAATTCAGCCCGGACCGTGCAGACCTCTATGTTTTGCCTCACATATTTCATGAAAAGTTGTATCCTAAAGAGGAAAAGGGGACTAGTAAAAAATTAAATAAAAATCAAAATGTTTTGGATCCCCTTGTAAAAACTAATGCTTGAAATGCGTTTTGGCTTTAGCATGTGATTATAAGGATTTTTCTCATTATCGGTATAAATTTTTATGAAGCTACCACATATATTCGTAGAGCTATAACTGTTTTTTTCCCTTTTTTTATTGAAAAAAAAAAAAAAAAATCCGCCTTTTTAACTATAACACATAGGGTATTAGATCTAGTGCAAAGCCATTTTTAGGAAATTTGCATACTACATTAGACAGCGCAGTACGATCAGAATGAAAAAATGATAAATATCTTACGAAATATGATAATTTTTATTAAATAATTTTTAACTACGCATGCGCTAGCTTTTAAGAAATTTCATTCGCATAATTCAATCGTCAAAAGTATAGATCAGAAAACCCCAAACAAATATCGTATAAATGCACAAATATCGTATAAATATATAAAAAAGCTATGAGTTATAGAATGATCAAAATTTCAGTTTTCTCTTAAAAAAAAAAAAAAAAAAAAGAAGGAAGATGATTAAGGGGTTTTATCAAAATTTATTTACAATCAGCGAACACCCTATTACCATTGGGCATTGATTGAATCAAAGTAAAAATGTAAGTAACACACTTTATAATTTAATTTTTATTTTGAGGAAACTGAAATTCTGTTCATCCTATAACTCATAACTTTTTGAGTTTACCTGATATTTGTTCGGGGTTTTCATATAAGTTGCTCAATACTTTTGGCTATTAAATTATGCAAAGGAAATTTTTAAAGCTAGCACATGCGTAGATAAATATTATTTAGCAAAAATGCTCACATTTCTCAAGATCTTTAACCCGTTAGTAGTCGCTTTCGACAGCGCCACCTATTACAGATTGCGAACTTTTTATTTAACTTTCACCAATAATTTTAAGAAGTGATGTGATCGACGTTAAATCGATTTTATTCGCGTTTTATGTATATCAAATGCCACTTCTAAAAATTTTTGGTGGCTATTGAATAAAAAAATCTGGAAAAACTGAAGGATGGGCGGCAAATCGACCAACTAACGATTACTAACGGGTTAATAATTGTGATTGCAATATGCTTTGTTTAATGTAGTATACCAAAATTTTTAAAAATGTCTTTGCTCTGGGTCTAGTACCTCAGGTGTTGTAATTTAAAAAGTGGAATTTTTTTTTTTTTTTTTTAAGCAATATTTTTAATTTTTTACGCAAAATTTAATGAAGCACGAAGAACAATTACTGCTAACCTACACGTATTATACAAACGATTGCATTTTTAAGACTGATCTGTTTTAGCGTTAACACAAGTAAAGGAAATTAAATAGATCATTGATTGGATCAGTTCACAGGTACCTGCATATTTGTGTGACGCCACTTACCTGGAAACTAATAGAATAATTCAGGAACACAATAATGTATAGGTACCACAACTCTTCGCCCCATAGTTTCTCACACCATATCTGATAGGTGTTTTTCTATCTCTGTTTGATCTTCTTAAAACCTGTTGGAAAACATGTTAGAGTTTTTAAAATGTGAATGTTCAGATTTTAGTTTCTCACCAAGAGTACACAAATTTTTATCACTAGGATCAGTCATATTAATTTCTCTAGGCTTTGTAGTAATCGTGGATCTCGTGTCGTTTGGTACCGGATATGGTGCAGCAGTGGGCTTTTCCCTAGTTACTTTTTGTCTTGCATCAGCCGGTTCTTGATCTGGTTTCATGGAAGGCTTCTCACAAGACGTAACTTTTCCATCATATTATGGATGTAGATTCATGTCATCTTGAACCACAGGATTATTTGTATCGAGGATCTTTTCCTCACTTTCACTAAGACTTGTAGTTTCCTCTAATTATACTTTGGAGCCTACATTTGTTATTTGGTCTATGGATCTTTTCCACACATATGGACCTACTTGAATTTTATAATGCAATTTGCCTATTCTAGCATTTATTGTGCCTATTTTCCATTTATCTCCCGATGTGTAATTACGTACAGCAACTTTTTGGTTTACCTGAAATTCTCTTACTTTTTTTGTGTTAAAAGCATTTTTATGTTACTTATTTTCAACATGATTCTTAACATTTGGAACGAGTAAACCTAATTTTGATCTTATATTTCTTTTGAGAAATAATGATGCTGGACATTCCCCCGTCGTAATATGAAGCATTATTCTGTATTGAAGCAAAAACTCGTTTAACTTAAATTGTAGATTTCCCGATTCTGCGCTTAAGGACTTCAATCCTTTCTTTATTGTCTGTATATATCTTTCTGCTTGACCATTGGTGGCAGGATGATATGGTGCATTTAAGATATGTTTTATACCTTTACTCTGTAGAAAATTTTTGAACGGTTCTGATGCAAATTGTGGCCCATTATAAGACAAAAAAAAGAAGAAAGACAGTTTATGGTATTCTTTGTAGTTGTACTAGGAACGATGAAAACTTCAGGTCATTTGCAGTGGACATCTATCACAATTAAAAACATTTTTCCCATGATTGGGCCACAGTAATGTTTATGTATTCTTTGCCAAGGTGTTGTTGGCCATTCCCAGTGATATGTGTTAATTTTGAGAGGATTGTGTTTCAATTTTATGCAAATAAAACAATTATTTGCTAATTCCTCAATGTCTTTGTCGATACTTGGCCACCACACAAAACTTCGTGCCACACCGGTAACACTGAGCTTTAATTTTATTTGCGCTCGCAGTTTTATTCACGTATTGTTTACTTACGTTATTTTGAGAATACTTTTGTTTCGGTTTCTTATGAACAGAAAGTTTATTCAAATTCAAATTCAAATTTTGTAATTCTGCCATATCATTTTCAGTAGTTTGCATAATTATTGTCTGTTCTACGGCTTTCTTAAAAATTAAATCCTCAACTTGCGACATTAATTTGCTTTGAATTTTTTCATTTTTTAATCCGCGTAAAAACTGTTCTAACAAATTTTCTGACAGGGTGTCGCCCGTAAACCCACAATGTGTTGTAAATTTCTTTAAACGAACACTGAAATCTTGAACTGATTCATTTTCCCTTAAAAGCATTTCCTAAATTTAATTCTTTCATTAATTTTGTTTGGGGTTTTACTCAAATGTTTCATTAAAACATGAACTATCTCTGAATATGTTTTGGTTCAGGAAGGTCCGGAAAAAATAAATTTGTCAGTACATAATTTTGGTCCGATACAAGATATGATCGTAGAGATTTTCTTTTCGTCCTTGACGTCAAAAAGAATAAAATGTTTTTCAAATCTGCGAATTATGAAAACCAGTGTATATCTGTAACAAAAATTCTAAAGGTTTTGAGGCTTTTGTTTTCTTATTTTAGCAATAGTTAACTATTTATCATTGTTCTTTTTATTTTAGAGCCAAGTAAATGGATAAACAATATTCAGGATCAAGATATAAAAAATGGAGAGAATATTACTGTGCTATGCAAAGCAGATGGCTTACCTTTGCCTCAAGTAAAATGGGTAAAGAAAACTGGTAAGTTTTAAAACATACTTTTCTCAGTTTTTCTAAATTTTTTTAAGCTTGGTGAAAGGAATTAAAAAAAGTCGATAGCTTCTTCGCATTCATTAATTACAGAATTTAGCGCGCCGAGTTGTGGAAAAAAAAAATCTAAATGTGAAAATGGGAGTTTCTGGGAAAACGATTCTTCCATCTATAAAATGTAGATTAAATAAATAGATTTTTATTTATAAAGCTAAAATATTTTGATATATAAATGGCGCTAATGTTTAAATGGTGTTATCATTTGAATTTAATCTGAATAAATATTGTGTAAAAGGCAATAAAAAAATATGAGATTTTGATGCTTTATTTATTTATTTATTTATTTATTTTTAATATTTTAACTTTTTGAGTAGA
Organism: Salticus scenicus; assembly: GCA_963930645.1. Taxonomy (NCBI): domain Eukaryota; kingdom Metazoa; phylum Arthropoda; class Arachnida; order Araneae; family Salticidae; genus Salticus; species Salticus scenicus. Next base: position 171,330,785 of record OZ005652.1, on the reverse strand, counting down.
AATTTGCTTTCATTATTTCAATGAAAGCATTTCTTCACAATGATTTAAAAATGAGACTGACAATTACAATTTCAAAGATAGAATTTAAGGAAAACTGTTTAAATCTTGCCATGAACTCACATTTATTAAGTCATATACACAATATGTGTCTGAAAGTTAATAATTGAAGACAATTTTGATTTTTACCTGACTGTCTGGTTTTGGTCCCATTCGAATTTTGTAATTTTTTAAACAAAAAAAATCTGTTGCATGTGTATTGTCAAAATTACTATTCTAATTCCTAGAAATTTATATTTTGTTAGATATTGATGTTGATATAACAACTTCAATTGAAAATCAGCAGATTTCTCCTGGTGCAAGTCGTCTTGTCTTCACACATTCTAAACCAGAAGATAGCGGTTATTACTCATGCGTAGCTAATAACAATGTTGGAAAACCTATAGCAAGAAGTATTTTTGTGAATGTTTTGGGTAAGATATAGAATAAGTAAAGCTATAAAAGGTCTTTACTTTTATGAAATAAATTATTTGTATGTTGAATTGCAACAATAACTCGGGAATATGTTTCTACTTCGACATATTTTACTTTTATAGAAAGGATACTAGATTCATGTTTTTTATATTTAAAATAATAAATAGCATTTTCTCTCATTTATTACTCACTTGAAAATGTGAAAACAAAAATTTTCAAAATAAATTAAACATCGAAACAGTAAGGGTATTTTCGAGTTTTTATCGTAATTTTGTGATAAAGTGAAAGAGTTTATTAAAAGTATCGCGTTTCATAATTTTAATGTACTTTTTTCGTATTATCTGAAATCGTACTAATCAAGTCAATGCAGATTTAGTACGTTGTAAAAAAACATAATTTTTGCGAAATGATAAAAACAGTATTATAGAATTATTTTAGTCTAACGATTTTAAAAAAAAATTATGTAAGAACGATATAATTTTAAAAGTTCGTCCATTTAAAAGTTTTTTATTTAAAGCTTTTATTTATTTCCTGATTTTTTAAAACAGTATTCACAAGTACGCGAATTAAATAAAAAATATTCGAATAATTTTATATTTTAAAAGATGCTTTGATATATTTTTTTTTGTTTTTTGATTGTATTGTTTTGAAAATAATTGTAAATTATTGATATAATTTTAACAGTTCTTGATTTTTATTCATTTTTGTTATCAACAGTAAAAAGAGGGATTTGAGGATATGTCAATAATTAAAATTGTGCTGTTAAAATACAGTGTATAATGTTGCAATATAATGCTGTTCAATTTTATCGAATTTCATACATATGCTGCAAAGTCCGCATAAAAGCATTTCTATAAATTTGTAAAATATATTTTCGTCTTATTTTGTATAGAAACGATTTTCAAAAATATTTTGCAATGCTCATTGTGAAATTGGCATACTTGATTTCCGTAAAATTAAGGTTATAAATTATATATATTCACAACAATAATGTCCTTTAAAGCATATTAAAAATTTAATATCTAAAATATTTATAACTAGTAGTAGAAATTTAAAAGCTTAAACTTCAACTGTAATTTTTATTACTATTATAAAAAAAAAGGACATAAAAGATAAATAATTTTTCTCTTATGTTCACTGATAATAACTACTTTAGTCTTGATTAACGCATTTAGTCTTCTCTGAATATAAATAAAAACAAAAGTTTTAATCCTCTCTGAGTAAACTAAAGTTTTGTTTATTTTTCATCTGTATGGTTTCAAGTTATATCGGCACATATTGTTTGTATGTAGAAATTTTTTTTAATATAATTTTTTATTTTTTCTATCTGTCAATTTTTTCTTTTTAAATCTCAAAACACTAAATAAAATATAATTTTTATTCATATTTTTATTTAGTGTATTTCTATGAATTATAGGTAACTGAAAATACATAAAATGTAATACTTTCAAATGATAATCGTTTATTAAAGGAATTAGGAAAATTAATTCCATTTGTTAATAAATTGATAAATGTTTTCATATGCTGAAACACACATTGATAAATAATTATAAATTCTACATAAAAATATCAAATTAACAGAATATTTCGATTATTTATAGTTTTATTCATATTATTACGATATCCTTATTATTAATTCATGTATGAAGCTATGCTAACCAATTTTATTATGTTCTAACATAAAAATTCATTAAATATATATGCTGCACAGTTAAAATTTCGTAAGCAGTGTACTTTTAGTTTTTTATGGAAGAAGACATTCTATTTGTTGGAAGTTTTTAACCGATAAGTTATTTCATTTGAAGAATTTTATGTAAATTTTACTATTACGACATTCTTATTATCAATCTATGGGATAAGATTCGTAAACTAATGTCAGCAATGTTTCCCAGTTAACATTTGCGTGGAGATCTTTTCTAATATTTTACTATAAAAGCATTTTCTTTTCTTTTTTTTTTTTTCTCCAAAGGATTAAAAAAAGAAAAAAAAAAAGGCTAAGACACACATTATACATTTCTTAGGTTTCAACAAACTTTATAGAAATCAAAAGTTGAATAAATTCTGAACTTATTAATTTTTGTAAAAAAGTATGATAATTTTCAATTGTATTTGTAATACGATGGGAATAAAATGTGTATATTACTATTTTCTTTCTTTCTTTTCTTTTCTTTTTTTTTTTTTTTTAAAGTTTTAGAGGTGCAGTTAATATGATATATTGAAACAAATATAAAATAAAAAAATTACATATTTATTTTATTTTAGAAGAGAAAATTTTCACCGCGTATTCTAGCATATGATTGAACGTAATGATGTACGTAAATAAATAAAAACAAACATTATGATTGCAACCATTATTTGAATCAAAATAATAGCACTATTTCTCACCAGATTATAAATATAGGCACAAATGCAGTGTGAAAACGTCAATGTATGTCATACTGTACTGGTGCTTAATTTTTTCGTCTGAGAAAATAGGTATTTGCTTTAAAAATTTTATTCATTGCTTTTAACAACAATCGAAAGATAAGCCATTTCTTGCTGAAAGATCATCGTCCTGCTTAAAGATAATCTTTTCTCATCTACATTTGCAAATGTTTTTAGATAACAATGTTACTTAACCAAAACTATTTATTTGAAAGAGTTTTTTCATGAACGTTGTAATAAGTGTTGAAAACGTAATAATACTTTCCAAAACAATTTATTTTTAAAAGGACATAGTACAACTTAGCTTACTGCAGTTACTTAAAGCTAGAATTTTTCGTCTCTGTATTTTGTACGATTATAAATTTTAATCAAAAATTAATCTTTTTATATTCCAATAATGTTTCGATTATGAAAAGTTTTATTGGTATGAAAATTGTATTCATAAATTAATGTTTGTTTATTATATGAGTGTTGTAGTCGTTTCCTGTTATAATTGTCACTTATCCATGTAATAATTTTACTTCACCATGAAACTTATTCTTGTTAATTAATATTTTGGTTTTTTTCTTTATACAAGAAACTGTCACATGTCACATTTATTTGAATTATTCTTGTAAAAATCGGTTTCTGTTTTACTTTTAAATAAAACTTTAATTTATATAGCGTTGTTATGCGGATAATAAATGGATGAGATAAATAAATATTACATTATTATATTTGCTTTCAAAATATGAGAGAGATTTGAGTATAATTTGATATTCAATTTTCTTAAAAGAAAAATGTTGTTTACAATTTATATATATATACATATGATTACGGAGGATGGGTGGCATTGTTTTGCTTGGTTGGTTGGTTGGGATCCTGAAACTATCTATTATTATTATTATTAAAAAATAAATAAATAAAAAAAGCTCTTGTGTTTATGATTAGTCTTTTTTTTTTTTTTTTTTTTTTTTTTTTTGCCGCTCTGTTATTATACTATTATACTGCTTAGTTGCGAGTCATCATTAAATATATCTGTATGGAATAGATAATGTTTTAAAATATTATATATGATTGATTTGGTTTTATAGAATTGATTTATAAATTACTAATTTATTTTTTACCTAATAATATAAATATCAATATTTAAAATTTTTTCTTTGTTATCATATGGTCTTCCAGAAGACTTGGAGGAAAATTGGGCGTCCGACAAAACGCTTTAAGAGGACTTGGCACCTTTAACTTGGCACAACTGAAGGTTTCATATAAAAAATCTTATATTTCTATTTAATATTTCTAAATTGAACTATATTAAGTTTGCTCAATAAAATGTATATTCAGGCATAAATTCTTATTGTTTTTGATATATTTTTTACAGATTTAAAATCTTTGAATTACATTTTCTTAGTTTGTATTTTTTCATGCATTTGTCATCTTCCAAATGCTAAAACGTCTATAGATAATTAATGAAAGACTTTATAATTTTTTGGATATTTAAAAGAACCTACTTAAAAGAATTAGGGACAGATATTGAAATTTATTAAGTTTTTGAGAAAAAAAAATTAAAAAATGTATGTCTACGTAAAAAAATTAATATATATATATATATATATATATATATATATATATATATATATATATATATATATATTTGTATTTTTAATTTAAATTTTTTTTAAAAGGTATTACATAATCCATCCTAAACTCTTTTAAGTAGGTTGTATTAAACAGCTGTATTAAATAGTTGGAGAAGTTTCAGCATTTTCATTATCACAAATTCATGAAAAAATGCAAACTGAGAAAACGCAATTTAAAGATGTAAAATATGTATCAAAAGCCACAGAAATCGTTGCCTTAATATCAATTTTATTGAATAAACCTAATGAAATTCAATTTATAAATATTAAATGGAAATAAAAGCTTTTATATAAAACGTTTCAGTCGTGCCAAGTCCCCTTAAATAGCTTCATCCGTCTTAAGCCTCTGCTCCTTCTTATTTTTTATTTCAATTTAATTTAAATGCATTTTGCCCATGTTTCACAGTTTTTAGTTCTTGTATTTATATATATTTATTTCTTATATAAATATATATATGTTTTTGTATGTATATATAATCTATATGAAATATTTTTGTATGTATATATAAAGATATTGTTAAATTGATAAATTAAAATTAACTTATTATAGATATTTCAAAAATATCATGAAATAAAATCAGGTGATTCCATGAAAAATATCACATAAAATGTCATGACAAAATTAAACTAAAGAGTAATTAAACAGTAGAGTTATTTTGTTTTTTATTTAAATGTATTAAATTTATATTAAAGTAAGTATTTATTGTATTATTTTTTAAGAGCTTTATAAATTCTGCCTTATTCGAATTTTTACAGTGCCTTAAAATGAGTTAAAATGAAACTTCCTCGTTAAATGTTAGTTATTGAGCAAAAATTCTGATAATTTTGTATAAGCCTTTACATTTTATGCTCGTTTAAGTAAATTTTGTTACATTTATTTTAATTTTTTTATTATGTATTAGTGTCTTATGTATTGACGTAATAATTTATTTTGTGTTCAAGAAAAAGTTGTGATACTAAAACTATAGAATGTATAATATGTTATTTGAGACAATAATTTTATTTCAGGGTAACGTCTGAGTTTCTCCTTTCTTCAATTTAATTTTAAATTCATGTATGGGCTGTGAAATTTTATTATTTCTCAATTCTGTGCAAATTAACATGTTCTATTCATTCATTAGAGTAGAAATAGTGATCACATGAAATGAAATATAAATGAACTTGAATAAAATGGAAATTTTCTTTAGTATAATTTTATTGGTTCGAGAGGAACAATATGCTTTTCTGCTTCCCCCCTGCGCTTGGGTCTATTTGTTTTAGTTTTATGAATGGTTGTGCTCCATTATTTGAACGAGAAAATAATTCTAAATCTTTTTGAATTTTACGTTATCGGCTTACCGAGTATTCTTATTATTCACAGAATACTTATTCAATTTTATTTTATTCGTGATTGCATTTTATTTTTCTATTTTAATGTAATATATTAATTTACGAATCATCTTTATAGTTAACAAATCTAATATTCGATTTTCAGGAAATATTACAATAAGTATTTAGTTATCTTTCACAATATTTTTATTAGCAATATTTTTAATGTATATGTATATTATATTATTTATTTAAGATTGGGGGAAATTTATACAATTTAAATTTGAAAAAAAGAAAAAAATATATATATATGTATATTGTTGCAACCTTTATTACGTTGAAAAGATATATTATTGTATTAAAACATTATATAAATTGACGAAAATGAAATAGTTTGGCGCCAAAGCAAAATGTGTTTTGTAATTAATTAATAGTAAATGGTATAATTATTATTTTTTTGGTAATTTGTTGGTCATTTTAGTACACAAAAAGTGTTTTAAAAGTATTAAAAAAAAAAAAAAAAAAAAAAAAAAAAAAGCAGTTATAGTTATATAATATTGCATACTTATTTGAGTATCATATATTCTTTTTTAAATTTGAATAATAAGTTTGTAAAAATATATTAAATTAAAATTAATCTAATTAAAAAAAATATGTAAAAAAAAAAAAAAAAAAAAAAAAAAACCTGTTTTGTGTGAAAATTATGTTATTTAGTTTTATGGAATCTTAATGAATTATTTCAAATATATTCTTTAATATGCATATAGATTAAAGTTCTTAAAAAATCATTAGCCATTTATAAATAAATAGCAGATATCTCATTAATCGAATGAAAGTAATCAATGATATTTTAAAATTTGTTAGATGTGTTTTTGTATCTAGTATTTATAACACATTTCAGCAAATTTATTAATATGGATTTAACTCATTTATTATTTTAATAATGTTATTATCATTTAACATTGTTTCCACTAATTTACAAGTGTTTTTAATTCCCCAGAGTAAATTTGTAAATTTTAATTTTGAAAATAACATATTTTTTAAATATCTTAAAATTAACATTGAAAATCAATGAAGTATATAATTAATTATAATGTAGTACGTACTTAAATAAAAGGTCAACTATGTATATAGAAATATTTAAATAGAAACTAGAAAATAAGTAGTTTAAAAAACTGAAGAGCGAGGGCGCTAGTATTCTCTCAAGATGAGTTTATGGTACAGTGTATCCTGTCGTACGCGTAACGCCAATAAGTATGTGGACGCTGTACTTTGCAGTGGAATTGTCCCCATAAAATCATATGTAATGATATTTGCACTTCTTCTACAGTATATACTATCATAGACTAATCTAAAGGAACTGGTTTTATCCTTCAATATTTATCGAGGACAAAAAATATGTGTATATCAGCTTCAGAAGTGGCATTCCTCATCGTCATGACTCTCACGACAAGAGCAATTGGTGAGTAACATTTTTTTTTTTTTTTAAATATCTTTATTGCATTTGCAGCAAAAATATTTTATGAAAAGTTATGTAATAATTGTAATTATATATGGAATATAACTGAATTGTTTTCCATATATTGAAAGTAGAACTTTCGCGCATATACTATTCCTAAAAAAAAAAAAAAGTAAACTGGATTAAACATTAAATGATTAATGTTTAAATTAATACACAACTAATGCTTTATGTATGTTGATATTTTGCGTTACGTTAAACAGAGATAAAAATTCATTAATCACTGACCTAATATTTATTTATATGCCTTTGTTTTTTAAATGTTTATCACATTTGTTTACTGTTAAAAATGTAGTGCTATTTATTGAAAGAAAATAGTTTTAAAGAAAATTTAATAAATAATTTCATACAAAATATTTCGTTTCATTTTCTTATCTGTGAATTAGGACAAACTTTCAATATTTTATACTATTAAATGTCAATGCACGACATGTACAATTAAGTAAACTGAAAATCGATTTCTTCCTTTCTTTTTTCTCTTTTTAATTAGAATAAAAAATAGTATATATATTTTGAAAAATATACTGATAATATTGTATTTAAAATTGTATGTATGTCAATTTTACTAGTAATTTCTGTTTAATTATTACTTCTTTAAAGATATTTAAGATTCCTTTTTTTTTTTTTTTTACTTTTTTACGGAAGTAATTTCAGAAATTCATAAATAAAGAAATAAATAAACTTGACGAATTTAACGCATGCACATTTCAAATACATAAATGTAAAACAAATCTTTAATGGTATTGAAATGTTAAGACAAAAAATATATCAATTCTCTCAAATTCTCAACTAATTTAAAAAAGAGAAATACTTCGCAACTCGGAGTAGTACCTTTTTATGCATATTGGTGCATAGATCTCAAATGGATACTTTGTTTTTATTAATTCTTTTTTTAAGAGTTTTGGATTTTTGAGTGTAGCACGCAAATCGAATTAAAAAAAGAAAAAAAGCTATGGTCTGTTTGTTTGTTTATATCTTAAAATCTGATTTGTGCAAAAATAGTCTATTGTCTGGAAAATTTTGGTATGCTTTTTTAATCTAGGCAGTAGAATTTTTTTAAGATAATCTAATGTGAATGTAACTGTGATAAACATTTAAAAGTTCATTTATTCATTTATAATGTGTCCTCAAATACCCTTTTTTTTTATCCTTTTGATAAGTGTTGTGTTGATAAGGTTTCCCTAAATAAGTTTTGAACGCCTTTGAAAACAAACGCAATATCTAAACTTAAATCAATTAACACTTATTTGTTCTAAAAGATAAAACAAAATGCTAAAGAAAGCAGGTATACTGATTTTGCATATATATAGATATTTTTCAGAGAAGATGTTGAATTTTGGAATTATTGTTCCAGGAAATATTTTTATGCAATTATTTGTAAATAAAAAGTTAAAGTATATTTCTAATTGAATCTGCTCGTTACAATGTATTTGTAAATGCACTACAGGGTAGCATGAAGATGTCACGTTGTTTTATTTACAAGTAAATATGTAAAAAGGTTAAGTAATTTTGTAATTTTTCATAAAAAATGTCAATCTGTCAATCTGTCAATCAGTATATTACTGTATCAATGATTAGTATCAATGATATACTGCATTACCTTTGTTTTAGCTAATAGAGAAATTAATGAAAAAAAAACTGTAAATATAAATTTAAAAACAATAAAAGATTTTTAATAATGTAAAAAAATAAATAAAAATAAAAACGATCATTTATCTATAGTGTATATTAATAATATAAATAGTTTCAGTATTTAGAATTGAGCGACATTTTTGATAATGCCTTTTTTAATTTATGACTATTTTGCTGCCTTTTTGCTTAAAACTAATAAAAAATTGCGGCAATTATATATATATTTTTTTATAATTCTTATATGCAAATTTTTACAGGGCAAGCTTCTTTTAAAATACAGCCCTTTTCGTTTCCAACCGAATCAATTATCGGAAGACGAGCCACTGCAACTTGTACAACAACTTTAGGAGAAAAAATTAACTTCAAATGGCTAAAGAATGGTAAAGAAATATCAAAAGGACTTAATGTCGATATACGCTCTTATCCTGATCTTTCTAATATTGTAATTGATCCTTTGAAAGAGGAAGATACAGGGAATTATACATGTATGGTGAATTCAAAAGGATTAATCGAAAGCTATACTACCACATTGAATGTTCTGGGTAAGATGTACTTTTAACTTCAGTTTATTATTCTTTGTGCATATTTATAATTTGTGAAACCTGAATATGACGTATAAACATCTTAATAGTTTATATATGATGTATTATTCTGTAAGTCACTCGTTTAATATAGAACAACCTGGACAAAATTTGAGTGATATGGTAAGTAATGTCTTAGAATGATATAGTAATATAAAAATATTTTTTATATTTAGAAAGTTAAGATGTATGGTAGATTATTTAATGTTATAGATTCTTCACAAATTTTAAGGACATTTTATGACATATTGCATCCTATAATCTTCTTGAAAAACCGCCAAGTTTTCCGAAACTAACTTAATGATGTTATAGTTAAAACAACGTATTGGAATAAAGAAAGTAAATTTCCCCCCCCCCAAGATTAATAGGCGTGGATGCGCATTTTAACTGAATAAAATAATGAAAAATGGTAATTTATCGAACAACTTACGTCATAGCCGCAACAATGTATTAAGATAAAGAAAATAAAAATTTATCCAAGATTTCCATGATTTTAGAAGATTTGTTTATTGATTCAAATAATAAATTTTATTATGTGATAAGAAAATAAAAATAATTAATTAAATAAATAAAATTCAATTACGTCACAATAAATTATTTGTATAAGTAAATAGAGACATTTATAAAATTTTAATTAAAGGATTACAATGTACTTTTTAATTTTTTGGAGATGTTTGACCTTCAAGACATACATCATGACGCAAAAGATATAGCCATTAGTTTTAACTATCATGTAAACCAATGTTTAGTAATATGAACTGTCAAGGGGAAATATATTTAAAAATATGTAAAAATCCAGCGCTAGGCAGTCATAAACCGAGCAATTTAGATATTTTTTGAAGATTAATATTTAAAAAAACTTATGAAAGCTTATTCAAAATTTATGTTAAATTAAAGTTGCAGTATTTTTTTTTTAATTAACAAAATAATGATGCATTTCTTTTTTATTTAAATTTTCAAATAAATATGCCTTTTGTATAGAATATTCTAATTTAAAAAATTCCATTTATAAGCTTCTAAAGAGGAATATTTGTTCTATCTTTTTTCTTACTGAAACTTAGTAATTTATATCTATTTCTCTAATTTAAATAAATATATCAGCTTTGTGAACTTTTTATAATATATTGTATCTTAATATGTTTGAAATTGAATGTTCAAGAAATGCTAGAAGATTTCGTTTAACATTTAGATTAAATCATAAGTGAGGATGTCAAAAAATGATGATTTTTTATTTATTTATTTATTTATTTTTATTTTATTTTTTTTTTTTATAAAGGAAACTTGATGCACTTTTTTTTGCAACTTACATTTTTCATTTCAACTTTCAAATAAATAACATTGGTCAGTTTAAAATTTTAATAATAAGAAAATTTAAATTATTAATTTCACAAAGAAGAAAATTTATTCTATAACTATTACTACTACTACTACTACTACTACTACTACTATTTATCAAAATGGACGATAAGGTTAATAGCTTTAGTTCGCTCTTCAGTATCAAAATTTTGTAATCAGCATTTCAACTGTTAACTTAATCGATAGTTTTATCTTTCTTTTATCTTTTCTTTTTATCTTTTTTCTTTTTATTATTATTATTATGCATAAAAGTTTTCTGAAAGAAGATTTTTTTTTAAATGAATGTTTAACTAACATTTAAGAATAATTTTAAGAAATTTACAAGTTTTTATTTAAGGATTTATAAAATCGTATTTGTTTGATCACACAAATAAATTTAAAGTTGATGTTTGTAATCGTTTCATTACTTTTAATTTTATTACAAAGTCTCACAAAAATCTTTTTATTTTTGGTATTATTAGACACACACATAATATTTCAAAGAAATATTGATCATAATTTATAGAAAAGACAGATTTTAAATTTGTAAAGGATTTTAGAATACTTAAATCCATTTATATATTTTTAAGGATAATATATTTAAAACGATAATTTCTTATACCTTTTTAATGAAAGAATTTCATTAAAAGAAAGTGATTATATTTTCATTATCAGATAAAAAGTTTTCTAAATAAAGCAACGAAATTTTATAAATAGATTAGTAATTTGTATTAGACATGTAATATTTTACTCATTTCATTTTTAACATTTATTTTTTCAGTTTCCTTAGGATAAATATAATTTTTGATGATATCAATTTTAAATTGAAATAACTTATCATAACATTTGCAATTAAAAAATGGTTTCATGATTTAACCTTTAAATACCTAATATAGAGGCATATATTTATCGCAGTTCCCCCTGCTTGGATACAATCACCAAAGGATATCGATGCATTGAGTGGTGATTCTGTAACAATTAATTGTAAAGCTTCTGGAAAACCCGTCCCAAGCATCACATGGACAAGAGCAACAGGTAATGCGTGCCAATTTATTTATCTTAAATGTTATTTAAAAATAAGTTATAAATTCCTATAAATATTTCTTTTGACTAATCTGATAATACGTTTAAAGTATTAAAAAGAAAAATTAATTTAAATGAAAAAAAATATGTAAAAATATTGGCAATAAAACATTGCTGAATGCATAATGTACGAAACAGTGCTAGATTGAATTAAATTTTTCTGTCATTGGCATTGACAATAAAACATTGATGAATTTACAATGTACGAAATACTGATAGATTGAACCGAATTTTTGTGTCCTAGTAAGTACAACTATAACATAGTAAAATCACTTTATTTAGTTCAGATCTAAACATTATTAATGCAGAACATTTTTTAAAATTCCTTTTTTTTTTTTTTTTGCTACTCTTCCAATAGTCATTTAAAAGTTAATTGTACTGTACACCGTTTCATAATTTTAAAAGTAATTTTGAGTCCCTGTCGAGACTCAGAAAGATTCTGGGTTCTATGTGTCTGTGTATACCGCTATAGTAGCCACAAAAATCAACCGATTGACTTGCAAATCGGTACACATAATCATTAGCCACACAAAATTAGCTGTATATTTATTGGTGCTCATTCTATTTAGGGTTCAGGAACAGGGACACACTAAATTATTTAATATCATTACAGTCTATGGACAGAATTTATGTGTACCGCGATGGAGGTCGGAAAAATCACATCCATTGACTTGCAAATTGATATACATATTTATGAGTCACAGAACTAACTGTATGTTTTCTGGTGCGAATTCTGTTTGTGTTTAGTGCACAGGTAAACACCAAAGTATTTCTTACCTTTATGACTTGTGAACAGGCAACCACAAAAAATCTGATGACTTGCAAATTTGTACACATATTCATGCACCATTCGATAATATATATATATCTATATATTTGTGTGTGTGTATTGTTTATGGTACGTTTACAGGGATACGCTTAAATTTTTCTTATTATTACGGCCTACGAACATAATTTCGTTTAAACCCATTTAGCGTGATCATATTGTATTCAACATAATGAAATTAAAGCACACTATTAAGATGCTTTAAGCAAGTTTTATTTAGAAAATAACCTAGTGTGTCACTCACACGACTTTCTCTTACTCTGAAATTTAATACTATAAAAACAGATTGGAGTATACCTAATGATTGTGGATTGTGTGCAGGGACACACACAAGAATTTAGTACTATTACGGTCTATAGACGAAATTTATTTTAAATGCGTTTTAACATGGTTATACTCCATTTAACTAATGACACGCGTTATTATAATGTTTAAAAGCATGTTTTCTGTAGAAAGTCGTAAGAATAGAATTAGAAATTAGTTTAAATGGTTACACAATAGAATTACGGTATATTATGCAATAATTTGGCATAAAATTTTACATAAGTTCTTATGAGTTACAAGCAATTAGCTGTATAATTTTTGCAACGTGTATAATGTTTGTGGACCTTGTATAGGGGCACCCAAAAGATATTTGTTTCATTACGGTCTATGAACGGCATTTATTTTAAGTAAAATTTAACATAGTTGTACTCACTCCATTTAACGTAAAAAAATTTTCATGGGATAACAATTAAAAACATAACCGTTGGATATAAACATTGGAAAGTTTAAAAGTATGGTTCCCGCAGAAAATAGTAGGCACAGAATTAGTAATTAGTTTACAGAGTTACAAAAGAGAATTCCGATACGTTCTGTAATTATCCAATTAACTGGAAATCTGGTGAAAATATTTATGATTTCCATGAAAGTTGCTATAGATTTTGCACAATGCTTGTAGAATGTGCACTGTGACAGGTAAATATATTTTGACGCCTTACGGCTCATAGTTCATACTTTTTTTAAGTTCATATTAACACCGTCACATTTCATATAACACGCTGAAATTAACATACATTATTAAGAGGCTTAAAAGCATCGTTTCTATAAAAACTTGTAGGCATAGAATCAGTAATTCGTGTACATAAACATTGGAAAGTTTAAAAGTATGGTTCCTTCAGAAAATAGTAGGCACAGAACAGGAGTGTAACCATGCAAAATAATTCAGACACGGTATGCAATTATGTGATTGACTAGATATTTTATAAAAATATTTTTAAGTTACATGGAATTAAATTAATTCCGCTAAAGAACTACAAAACATTCACGTATTTATTTAATGTGCAGCTAATCACTGGTAAGATATATACAAGAAAATGAATTTGGCATACACTATTAAGATGCTTGAATCATTCTGATAGATTATGTATTCAATTTATTGATTACTGCATATATATTTTTGGTCTATTTGTTTCAAGTGGGGGAGGGGGAGGAGGAAATATGTATACCAATACAGACATATAAATATATAGATGCGACAGAAACTAATCGTGTTATGAAGATAAGTGTTTATATATTAATAATAATTTTAAATAAAGGGTAATGGAAATAGCACATTGAGTCTTCTGATCTGAAGATTGACAAGTTTTAGAAAAGTAAAGTATAAGGTAATAATAAGAAAGTATTGATGATGTTGAAATGTCCTTTAAATCACATATTTTAGGTCTTTCTGCTCATAATCTTATTATATACATATAGTGAAAACCTTTTCAAACATTGCATTAGTTGAAATGATAAATAACACACGAAGAAGAAAAAGAAATTGTGTAAAAAAGAATGAGAATCCAAATGAATATCATTATTTCACCAAGGGTTTGACTGAATAAGTGTATTTCCGTAACTCTATAAGCATGTTGCCAAAATTATCGGAGTCCAAAATCCGATAACACATATGAGGATGCTACAAATTATATATATCGTGTGTCTTGTAAGTCTGTAGACATTTTAAAAATTGATAAAACTTGAAAAAGTTGGTAGAATTGAACGTGGTTTGCAAAGAAGTTATTTTCCTAAAGGCTTTTTTTTTTTGGGGGGGGGGGGATAGTAAATTTTTTCGTAGTAAATTTTTTCGTAGATAGAGAGCACTGCACGGATGCATATCAAGAAATATTCAAACCAGAGTTCTATAAATTGCATAATTTTACAATTAACACACGTTATTTCTTGTTTTGCCTCCTACTTGCGCATATGTGAAGTTCTAATTGCGATGCTGACTTGATTTATAAAGAGTTATTTGTGAAGATGTTTTAACTCAGGAAAGAACCGTCGACTGAAGCTGTAGTTCATGGTGTTGTAACTCCTTTGCAAAATGTAATTTGTGCTAATAACAGAAACATAGAGTGGGATTTCTTTGCCTGTAAACATTTGCATACAAATAACTAATATTTTTTCATGGAAATGTGTGATTTCTTCCCGTATAGTGCTCTCTATCAACGAAAATTTCAACTATTATTTTTTTTTTCTTTATTAAAAAAAAAAAAAAAAAAATCCGTTTACTAGAATAACTTTTTCTCAAACCGAGTTCAATTCTACCAATTCCTTCAACTTTTATGAATTTTTCAAATGTCTTCACCCGTTACGTATAAACATATCTTATTATATATATATATATATATATATATATACATATAAACACAAAAGAAGAATGAATTAGATAGAGAATTTTACCCTCCCTCAAGAACAATTTTATACTTGTTTGTATGTTTGCATGTTGAACGTTTAAAGTGAAAAGAAATCAAACTCTAAATTTGAATAACCTCTTAATATTAAATGAAAATAAAAATGATTTTTTAAATATATGAAGGTAAAAATACTTAATAAGAGTATAAAACACATCTTCTATTTGATTCTTTAGGTGAAGGAATGGAATTCACGCCACTGTCATCCTCTCAAGAGACAATGTTATTTTCCAACGGCACTCTACATATGAACACCATATCAAAAATGGAAGAAGGAATGTATAGTTGTAATGTATCAAATGGAATCGGACCACCTTTACTGAAAACAATTATAGTAAAAGTTATAGGTATGACCTAAACAATGTTTTGAGGAATTTTCCATATATATATATATATATATGAAAAAAAAAAAAAAAAGAAAGAAAGAAAGAAAGAAACGTTTTACTTATTTGTATATAAATCTGAATGTTTGTTTTTTTATCAGCTATACAAATCAGTTCTATTTCAGGTATTCAAAAGAAATTTGGCATATATATTTCTTAAAACTAGAAAAAAATAACTACGATATTAAAAAGTTCCTTCCTAAAAAGGGGAAAAGAACGGAGTGTGCTGTGCAGTTCGGGAACTGCTTGAGATAGAAACTTAATATGTATAATGAAATTTCTTTAGTCAAGTTAATATTTATTACGCAAATATAAAATTCTCAGTTTCCTTAAAGGAGTATAAAATGAAGTAATATATATATATATATATATATATATATATATATATATATATATCTTTTTATAATTTGGAAACAGCTTGAGTTAGAAACTTGATGTCTGGTATAAGAATTCTTTGTTTATTGCATTGATAGTTCATCTTCGAGTTAAAAATGGTGATATAAATTACGGAAGTAAAGAAGAGAAATGGGTGATTTCGGGGAACTGCCGACTGGGATAAATCATATGTCAATAATTATTATACTTTGTTGTCCCTTTACCTTTACTGTATTACTTTTTTTTCCAGCTGAGACTGCAAAATACTGTGTATTTCACGTAGTATATCATAAGTATAACGCTTTTATATACATAAACCAATCAGTATGCTAAAATGCTCATCATCTGACATTCATTAAAGAGAATTGATAACCAGTTTATACTATTTTGCAATGAATTGCTTTATTGAGTTTTAAAACTATATTCATACGCATACATATACACAGACTTGACATTGAACAGAAATATAAATGTTTACACAACGCTGAAAATGCCAATATAAAAAATTATAAAAAATATTTTTTACATTGGCGTTTTCAAAACTGTGTAAAAATTTATATTTATATTCATACTAATATGCTGTTAAGAAAAGTTTTAAATGAGATAAATGGATAATACATTATTTTTTTTAATAAAATTAATTTAAAATTGCTAACTGAAATATGATTAAGATTTTCTATCATATACTTTGCTTTTATACTTTTTTTATAATGTGTATTTTAAATAGTAACAATGTAAAAATAGATAAAAATAAACAACTATGAATGTACAAAAAGGCTTTTATTTACATGCAAACTATTTATTCGGTGTAGTTAATTTGAAATTGTGTCTAAATAACATAATTGAATGGAGTTCGGATTACTGTTGCGGATAAATAAGTAAAAAAATGCTTAAGAAATCTATACTGTTTTCTTTTTCGTTTATTAGAGTTATTTATAATTTCTTCGTGGAAAATTTAATTATTATTTTAATCTGTTAAGTATTTTTTCAAAGTTTAAAATATTAATTTTTAGGAAAATAAAGTAGTATTAGTGTTATTATAAACCTACATGTTGAATGATATTTTGCGAACGTCTATATTAAAATAATTTCATAATTTAAAAAATAAGTAAATAAAAATAAAAACAAATGTTTTATCATTCAGATTATTTATTATTAATCGATTTTAATTATTTTATTAATAATTCTTTTTTCTTCTAGTAATTCGAATTTTGCCAAAATTAATAAATAAATAAATAAAATAAAATAAATAAAATAAAATAAATAAATAATAATAATAATAAAAATAACATTTGAGCTGTAAATTACTACTACTACTAATAATAAAATTTTGCTTAATAGATCATTTATTTGATAGTTATTTAAATTATTTAAAATCCTTTGTTTCAATGTATTTTTATTTATTTATTATTATTTTTTTAATGCTGATAATATACTTTTTCCAGTAACATTTGTTAAAATTATATTTTCATTTTTCTTCTCTTTTAAATATTATTTCAGTATGCCCTTCCTCACACACTTTGTCTGAATTTTGGGAATTTTACATTCCATCCGTCATTTTCTTAATTTTTCCTACATTTTCCACTACTACCGTTTCTCAATTTCCTACTGGCTAATCCCCCACAGTCTGCTTAATTATATTTATTGATTTAAAAGTTGTAAATTCAGATTTCAATTCTTATATATAAGAGCTCTTTCGTTTTTTTTAATGCACAGATGGCGATACGCTAAATGCTACCAGAAAAGCTGTCTGATCATTTATTACTTCTTTTGGCGTTCAAGACGTTGTTTATTATTCTTGTATTTATTTGTATAGCGCCGAGTCTGCTGTCATTATTAATCATTAAAACATACTATTTTTACATATAAATATGTATTTAAAAAATATTTGGAAGCATTGTAAATTGATTCTGCTTTTTTTTTTTTTTTTTTTTTTTTTTTAAATTCGTGCATTAAAATATTGGTAAAAAACATACATATACCGTCTCATTATTTTAATTTGCATGATTCAGCTAATTTCATTACTCGGATTGCATACAATTTTTGGGTTAAGAAATGTTTTCATTTGATTGTTATTTAACAGAAGGCTTTTCTGAGTCTCTCTAATAATTGTCTTCTTTCTTTATTTTTTTTATATTTATTATAAAATTTTTCATGAAGAGCAAATTGAAATCATAAATAAAAGACTAGAAAAGCTACGTTTAACAGTTAAAGGATACCGGAATTGTTTGATTAACACCAATCATGTGAAATTAATACTAGATGTTAAACTCGAATAAGAAATTAAATTTTTTCTTCTTTTCGGTATTTGTTATATTGCATTCTCGTACTTTGCACTTTAAAAAATTTTTGCCAAAAACACAAATGATTGGTAGTTTGTTGATAAAAGTTATATGAATATTTATTGTCTAGAAACAGCATGCTGACCATTTCATGGTAACGGGTCTGACATTGTTTACTTATTTTAATGTGTAAGAATATTTTTTTAAGGGAAGCAGAATTTGCCAAATAATCTCTTTAAAAAAAATTAGCGCATACATTAACTTCCTATTATATACACTACAGCAATCGAAAACAATAATTCTATTGTTTTATTTTATTTTATTTTGTTTTTATATTTGTGATGGCTGTGACATATACGTGACATAACTTTTCGACAATATCTGTATTTGTTAAAATTCTTGTTAATTTTACGATGATGGTTGCGTTTTCATAGTTAAAACAGATTAAGGTTAGAAAAATAATAATATTTTCAAAGTGGATTTCAGTTCTTAATACTTAAAAATGTTATGTAATGGGGGTGAAATCGTACTTTTTTTTCTTTTTTTAATTTGGTGTCTAAATAATAAAAACGAATTATTAAAAACGATTGATAATGCAGTGATGCATTAGTTAATACAGTTTATTTGTAATTTTTCAAAAATAACCAAAAGTATACATAATATTCTATTATTTAAAATCGATGGGAGGGGAGATTTTTTCAATGACTACAAATTTATTTTCATATGATAATGTAAAACATGATCCTTTTCTGTTCAAGATTAATAAGGGTATACATGCATATATTTTATTAAATTTTAAAATAATCATTATTTAAAAAAAAAAAAAAAAAATTGACATTTTCCAAAAGTTTTGAATAAAAAACTTATAAACTGTTTTTCAATTTTGATAAAAGTCATATAATTGTGTTATTTGAGTTTCATAATGGACTTCAAATTCAGCATTATTTTTAATTAATTTAATATTGCAATTATACATTGCTTTTCTCACATTATGGTTTTGCACGAATGGAATAAAGTTGCCCCTCAGAGTATAAGAGAAAAATAAATTAATTATAAGTACAACAAATAAATATTTTCTGTTTTTCTGTTTCTGTTTTTTTTTTTTTTTTTTTTTTTTTTTTTTTTTAAGTTATTTTAATAAATGTATTTTATTAATGTTGTTTTAACGTATTTTTTTAAGAGATTGATATTTAACATTTTAACAAATCGATTTACTGTGAAGCGTTTTTTAAAATGATCATCTTAAAAAGTAAGTTAATGTCCTTAAAAGACACACTGTTACAAGTAATCTAAGAATGTAATTCTTTATTCTTTTTGAATAATTTTCTTGTTCTTTCTTTCTGAGAAAATGAATTCTTTTAAAGACTTTTTCTGCATTCTGATCTTAAGAAAATTTTTATTGGATTGTAAAAATAAAACTTTTTTTGTTACTTTTTTTTATTTACAATTTTAATTGTAAAACCCCTTATCTTTAAAAATGTTTTACATTTCTGATGAATTCAAAGAAGTTTTTGTTTTTATTTATTCAACCTAACGAATATAATTTAAAATAATTTTGCATTGTTTTTTGAGTAAAATTTTAATTTATGAATCAAATTTTTTGGAAGATTATCTAATTCAAACTTATAAGTTTACCGCAGGCAAAATAATCTTACTTTTTTAGACGCTAGCGAATATAACATATGATTAATAATAGTGCGCAAAGGTACTGTATGTATGTGTGTTTCATGTATTAAAGCAAGTAATGATTAACTGTAAAATGTTTCTTTACATATCTTTTGAATGTTGCGAGATATATTGTAAATTGTATAAAATTACTATGTTAATTTTATATGCATTACCTTTTTTAAAGTGAAATATAGATAACTATTTAAATGCCTGTGAAGATGTTTAAATACACTTATTACAGTACCTCAAACATATACTTAAAAAAAAAAATTCTTGACTAAAAATGTAAATTTTAATTACTGTTTGCTTTACAATTATATGCACATAACTTCATGAATTGTAAATATATGTTCTACATCACATTGTACCTATGTATTAAAAAATAAAAAGATATTAAATAACCCTGAATCTATTTTATATGAAAGTTTGTTTTTTATTTCTATGCAAAAATCACTTAATGAATTTAAGCACACTTTAGTTCAACAAGCAAAAGCAGGAGGGCGCTCGTGTTCGTTTTTAAGATGATCTGTTTTAGTTACATGAACGCCATCGTTCATATTAGAACTCCTACATTGATTAAATTGCATATTAATTGTAAAATTTTGTTGCAAAAAAAAGTTGTTTTTAATGATCATACGTTATGTACTGTGAATTAGACATACTGGGAGTTTCTTGAAGAATTACATCTCAGAATGAAAATCCGGCTAATCCTTCTTTCGCTTATATTAACTTGGATGTATGTTCCAGGTAAGGAATAATTCATATTTTACTTTATTTTATTATTTTTCCTTAATTTTGTCTTATGAAATCCGAAAATAAAGTATATGTATAATATGGAAAGGTTGTGTTAAATATGGAGTAATTTAGAATAAATTTAATTTTTGTCAATATTAACTTTCAAATAAATTTATTTTAGATAAGAAATTGAATTTTTCAACGTATATTAATATTTTAAGAAGTATATGCCTCAATTATTTTAAAATTGCATGCAAATTTGCAATAATGTTCTCAATCGCTTTCATAAATAAAAGTATTTTTTGTCATATGAAATGAGTCATTACTTTCCGTATTTTATCCCCTTATGGATCTTTTTTAGATAGATTTTATACTGATTTTTCTTTCATTGAAAGCAGAGCAACTTATAAGCTATAACTTGCGAGAATAGTGTCAGAATGAAAATTGAATTACATTTGGGATTTCATATTATGTGTTTAATTTTTATCAGATTTCATTTGATAGATTGAATATATTGTAAAAAATTGCAATTAATATCGAACTACTAATAATCTTTTTATATTGCAAGAAATTTTTACTTTAATATAATTGCTCTATATGATATTCTTTTAAATGTACTAATTTTTAGGTTATTTTTTTTAATTTCATGTTTATTGTAAAATAAATAATTATAGTAAATAAATAAATGAAAATTTGCCCGTAAATAAAATACAATTTTTAATTTTCACAATTTTTAAAATAAAATATTAAAAAGATAGATATAAAAGAAAAATAAAGTAGTATTGAAATTTTTATTAAAAGTATTAAGTGTTAAAACTAAAGAAAATATTAAAAAGCGCATTTATTGCAGACCAATGAAGATTGATAAAGTTGGTATTAAAATTTAAGATACCATAAAAAAGAAAGTTACTTTAAAAACATTAAAATCGTGCCATATGAAATTTTTTTTTCATTAACAATAATCTACATAAATATGTATAGACTTGATTTTTTAATTATAATTTACACTTTTTTGATTATTTTTCTTTTCAAGCGGTTTATGTATTCTTTGGCACTTTCCATATTCTTTATTCCGATTTTGTATAATGATAATTAGAAATCCATAATAATAATAATAATAATAATAATGCATTTGAAATTGTTATTTTATTCCATTCTTCTTCATTAAAAATATACATTTTAAATGCTTTTTTTTTCTTTCTTTACGAAATTTTATGTTTATTTTAAAATGCATATTTCCTTATGATGCATTGAAATCAATTCTTATACGTATTTATTACTTTCTATAGGGAATAATTTTATCTAGGAATAATTAAGGAATAATTTTATTTATTAAAATTACTTTTAATTATTATGAATTTTAACTAATGATATTATGTTTGAACTTATTCTAATTTTTCAAATTAATTTAACAAAATTAATGTTTTTAATTGTTCAATTTTCTTAAAATTTATTTCAGTTTTTAAATGTAAGTTAAGAAATTTTTTGAATAATACTTTTTTACGATAAGATGTTGTGCTGTTTCGTGCCAAAAGCAAAAATATATAGGCATATATATGAAGATTTAATAAAATAAAATAGGGTTAAATAAGAGTATTAAGTTTTGATTAAGAAATTAAAATTATATTAAAATTTTGTATTATAATTAAATACTTTAGAAATGAAACGTTCCCCTCTTTTTTGTTTTGGTTAAAACTTTTCTTGCATCAGTATTTTCAAAATAAACTGTTAAATATTGAAATTGATTCTTCTAAAATTTGAGGAACAAACTATGGAAATGAATATTTTAAAATAATAAATTTTGGCATTGATAGAAGTAAACTTAATCTAGGACAAATAAAAAATAAAAAATTATTCAAGCAAACTTTTAAATTGTATAAATTCAACTGATTGAAAAACTCTTTTTTTCTGCAGTTCTCATTGTTACACGAAGTACATATGTGATTTTGATAAAAGAGAGAACATGTTTTAAATATAAATACTTTTTACATTTTTAATTTGAAATACTTTTTCAGTTTATTTATCATTTCCATAATCTTAGAATAAGAAATTTACATTGCTGTAAACAGAATTATTGAAATTTGTTTAAAATTTTCAATGAATAGAATCAAAATTATTTACTTAAATGAAATACATATATATTTCCATAAATAAGATTTTTTTTTTTTAATAAATAAGTTTTATTTGTTATTATAATGAATGTTTGAATTTAATTTAGGTGATGGCTCAATTCAAATTCAGCCATTTTCATTTCCTACGAAGTCAGTCATCGGAAAGCGAGCTAGTGCAACTTGTACTCCTGTCCAAGGAGAAAAAATGGAATTTAAATGGTTAAAAAACAATAAAGAGCTAGTTAAAGGTCTAAACGTAGATATTCGTTCATTTTCGGATCTTTCTACCCTTGTAATTGATCCTTTAAGAGAAGAAGACAGTGGAAATTATACCTGTGTGGTAAAGTCCCGTGGCATGACTGGAAGTTATACAACAACTCTGGAAGTTTTAGGCAAGTATAAAATAGTTTCCATAAATAAATAAAACAATTAAATAAAAAAGATAAATTTCATAAAGTAATTTTAATTACTTTAGTTTTTATAGTCATCAGGAGTATAATTTATGGTGCTGTTTTCTTTCTCCCTAATTTTTACTTTATTTTTTTTTTTCCTTTACTTGTCCCCCACTTTTTTTCTTCAAAAATTTTAATAATATTTAAAATAATTATTTTCATATAATGTTAATTTATAACAGAATTTTATATAAAAACTACACGTTATTGGAAATAAATTCTTACACATGAGTAATAAAAATCATTATTTATATGATGTTAATTAAATTTATTTTAAATTTAAACTATTAAAAATATTTCGCTAGAAACACAAAATAAAGCTTTCCTGAAAATAAAAAACATATTAGAAAGTTTTTTTTCTTTACATTCATTAACCATAATTAAAAAAATGTTTATTGCATCATTAATATATTTTTTTAATTTTTACAAATATTTGTTTATCTTGGTTGTATGTATAATGATATAATAATAATAATTTTTTTTTTATTTTTTAAGTAGACTGGAATGTAAAGGTTGATTTTTTATATACCAATTATGTGACAAATGCCAGAGCCGTGAATCGAACCCTAACCCTCCGCTCAATGTGCGGATGCTCTTCCACTGAGCCACCCTCCGACTCTGTCATTTTCCACATAGTTAGTATATAAAAAATCAACCTTTTCGCCCCAATCTACTTAAAAAATGAATATTCACGGTTGATGAATTTATGAATAAAAAATTTCTAAATACTACTACTACTACTAATAATAATAATGATAATAATAATAAATATTTGTAGCAGCTGAAACTGATATCGTGACTTTAATTCTTATAGAAAGTGAAAAAGTTTATTTAATTTAATTTATTTATTTACTTTATTTATTTTTAAATAAAAGACAATACCTTTTTTAACACTTTAACAAGTTTTAATAACATACAGTGGATTATCATTTTTAACATGATACACTGTACAGTTTCATACATATTTATCACTATTAAGTGTTAGATTAGAAAAAATAATTCATTGAAATTTCTGTTAAAATGTCATTATTTCGAAAAAGTAACATTTAATTAATATTTGGAGGAAAAAAAAAAAAAAAAAGTTAAATGCTTGTAAATTTTTAGTTCTGGATTTTACATAGTGCCCATTAAATAAGTAAATAAATAATATGTTTTAAGGCGTGTATGCCAGTTAATCTTAAGTAAAGTTTTAAGAATTTTCATTTTTTTTAATACTGAAATTGTGGTTTGAAATTCTATGAAGAGCTTGCATATGTATTTTAGTACGTTATTAAAAAAATAACGAAACTTTAAAATTAATAACCGAGTATTTAAAAAGTAGATTAATGTTAAAAAGTTAAATTCGTTTAATGAAGAATGTTGATGTTTAATAAGTCTTAATTCAAAAGAAATATTTTATTAATATATTTTTGACACTTTATTTCAGATGCATTCAAATTTGGTGTCAAACTCAAGGATTATTTTTATTTTTTATTTTTTTTTAAATAAGAATGTAAAAAATACACGTGGATCCAGAATAAACTTCTAAATCCCTTGTTTCTAAGGAAATTTCAAGTATAAGAAAAAACAAATCAGCTTTATTATTTTAAAAGTTTCTTTATGGTTTAAAAGTTCGAATGTAATGAATTTATTTATATGGCGAAATAAAACAGAATCTTCTCAAAGATCGATTTTATTTTAATGTTTCAAATTGTTTCTAAAGTGAATTGTTTTATATAATTCGAAATTGATTTAAAATATTATGGTTTTAATTTTTTTCGAAATTGAAATTTTGCCGAAATTACAAGTTTTGAGTTTCCTTGAGTACAAAAAATCACTTTTTTTACGAATGGTGTGTGTAAGTCTCAGACTGTCTGTTATCAGTAAAATGCATAAAAAGATGTAAAAAGGAAATTCGAATTGAATATTCTGTCTTTGTATTATATGGAGATATTACAAAGGAGTTTAAACAAATGCTTTGTGCGCAGCCACATAAGAGTAATTTCAATACGTTGCGTTTACACATATTGCGTTTAACATCTTTAGACTGCACAAAGCTAAATTAACATACAGAAAGGTATATTCCATATAATAAAATTAACATGTATTTTTTATATACACAAAAACACGTTTTGTATTAAATCTAACATTAAAAGTATTTACCATTCATTTACAGTAAAATTCCCTTAAAAAAAAAAAAAAAAAAAAAAAAAAAAAAAAAAAATCTGATGATTTAAGTTTATCTTCACGTGCATTTTCAGTTGTATATGTTTATTAAGTTGCGCTGTGGGATGAATATATAATTTATAGGCAATATATACGGCCATCCAAAATTAGTCAAATATGTAATAAAGAGTAAAATGAAAAAAAAAGTGTCTAATCATAATTTTAAATAACAACCTTAATTGCTTTTTTGAATGTAGCTGGAATATTTAAATTGGGGTTTGAGGGGCGGTAACCTCCTCACAAAATGAGGTATTATAAATAAAACTGGTTTTAATTGTATTATTTTCAACTGTCGTTTAAAGTGTTTTGGAAATTTTTAAATACAATGCTTCTTATCTTACATTTTAATGTGTAGTAATGTGTTTTCATAAAAGTACAGTTTAAGTGAAAGTCGTATGAATGATACATCAGATTTATTTTATTTTATTTTTGTTTGGAAAACATAATTATGAAATATGACACGTAATAAGTTTTGCATATATTTTAATTTAGAGAATATTCGTCGTTAAATATACATACATTTCAAATTCTATTGCAGTTCCACCGTCTTGGATTACTGTACCAGCAGACATTGACGCTCTTAGTGAAGATTCTGTAATTCTAAATTGCAAAGCGAACGGTAGACCTCCTCCGTCGGTCGCATGGTACAGAACATTTGGTAAGTTTTAATTTTGCTTTTCAACATTTCATATTAATTTTTTTTAATTTATTTTATTATAGAAGAAAAATTCTTTTATGTACAATAATTAACTTAAAATATAGCAGAATCTTTATTTATGGGTGTTTTCCCGGAAAAGTTATCTTTTTGTACGGTAAATAGCATTAGACAAAAAGAAAAATACTAAATTACCCGATTGCTATATATATATCGAAAAAGAAATGTAAAATAGGATATTTCGTGTTGATTAATTGTAGTAATTTAATACCACTTATAAATTGCAAAACATATTTTTAAAAAATGCAAATAAATAAATATATATATGTATATATTTGTAAAATATTTAATTTATATGTGTATGAAAACATATAAAACATTTGCTAAAAATCAATATCTTTGAAAAAAAAAAAGTGTTTTTAATAGGAAATGTATGTTAAATGTTGTCACCAGTAACATATTTCTTCAAATTCAAATACTTAAATTTTACTAAGGATACCATGCAACATTTTAAAATTACTTAATATCATTTAGAAGGAACTTCAACATATACTAAAATAATTAATTATTTAAAATGCATTGAACAAACTTAAATGACCTTTATTTCAGACAGTCTATTTTTTAATTCCATATTTGATATGAAAACTTGGAATTTATATGCCAATGCTATCTTTAATCATAGTACATATTTTTATAGAATCCATACATTTTATTACGATTGCATGTGCTTAAAAACCAAATTAAGTGATTCCTTTCAGTGCACCAGTGTCAAACACTACTTTTAGAATTAAGATATATTAAATATGAACATAGTCTGTACTAATTTAATATTAAATGTTATATCAATTTTTCAATCAATTATTGCTGCAACTTGCAATGTAAATAACGTTAGTTTTAATGCTTCTTTATAATTAAAGTACTTTGTAATGAAAGTGTGATTATTTCCGTAAAAGAAATCACTGTGATTTATATCAGAAGTACACTTTCAATTTGAGAAAAATCGATATATTTTGTTAGTTATAAATGGTAATGCAGTTCTCCAAGATCTCCATTTGATTTTAATTCTAAATCTTAAATAGAAAATAACACTTAGACATTTAATTGCGATTGCATATTTTGTGACAATTTGAATCCTTTTACAGAAGTTGCACTGAAATGTTCAAAGTGTCGCAAAGATATATATCAAAGAAAGGCTACATATGAAATACGATAAGAAATTTTATATATTGAATACTTCAACAAAATATTTCACGGATAGTATATATTACAGCCAGCGTAGAGGAACAATATCATTATAGTATTTTTAAGAGTATTTTTAAGAAATTTTACTGATATAGACTTTACTGTTATGAATATTTTTATAACATAAGTTGCAGTAACAGTATCTTTATGATATTTTAAAAGTAATAAGAAAATTAGAGCCCAAACAAACAATTCAAGAGAGAGGGAAAAAAAAGACAACAACTAAAATATTATTAAAATAAAAGTATGTGTTTTAAAATAGATTTAAAATAGCACACGAACTTATATTCAAAATAAATAAAGCCTCGAATCGCATTGTGCTTTTTTTTTAAGTTGGTATAACGTGAAAAAAAAAATATTCAAACAATGCATTTAATTAATTAATTTGGAATAAAGATATTCTTTTAAAAGTGATCTTATCTACAATTTACAATTTATGTTAGAAATTCTTTTAATAAATTAATAAATTTACGAACAAAAGATGGTTTTGGATGAAATCCATCGACATTATTTCGTAAATTAGTTCTATGATCTATGGATTTAAATTTTCTGTATAAAAAAATTATATCTATATCTGATATAAAGCAATTCAGAATGATTTACTTATGTTTAAAATAATTTATTTAAGATAAATTATTGTATCATTTTACAGTACAAATTAAATAATATTACAGTTAAAAAAAAAAAAAAAAAAAAAAAGGTTTATAATGTTGTATTTTATTGCCGAGAATGTTAATGAAAGTTATTCAACTACTGCGAGCATTTCCAAAATAAATAAATAAATAAATAAACTAGGAGCGAAAAACGCATCGTTACCTTCATTTTAATAATTTATTTGTTAATATATGTATATACTATATAATTGTAAAATTATCGTCTCAAAACAAAATATATTTTTCTAATAAATTTTTCTAGAAGTTTTTGTTTCTATTATGATACTACATTTTGCAACTACGTTTTTATAATTCTTGTATTAGAAAAAGAATTTTTTATGAGTAAAATAGTTGCCCCAAATGAAGTTTTTGGTAATATTCAGAAAAATAATCTTATCTGAAGTTAAAAAAAAAAAGAAAAAAAAATCTGTGGAACTGTTGATAATATGCATTAGCATTACTATAATCTGAAATAAGTTTTATTAGTGCATATAAAATGTCGAAAGAAAAATAAGATATGGAAAATTAAGGATTAAGGGAAAATCTTCTTAAACCATCATTCAAAAATTTCTTTGCTTTCAAAAACAAAATTTATTTTTTAATATTGATGAATTAGGAGCAAGTTTGGTTTTTCAAAATTAAAGAGTGGGCAATGCAATAAAAAACAGTTGGACTTATGATCCCGTCTATATAAAAAGAGTATATATATATATAATATATATATATATATATATAATATATATATATATATATAATATATATATATATATATATATATATTAATAATACACAGTGCGGCTCAAACGTTTATGCACATAAGCTAAATTCTTTAATAAAATGAAATACACCGGAATGCTTCGAAATTTTTACTGCATCTGAACAATTGGTTTACAAATTCATGTTTCGAATTCTAAAATAATTTTATGATAACATGTCTTTGTGTTGCTATCAACGATATCGAATAATTTGTCTAAAAAAAGAAGAAAGTTTAAATTTTCATATTTATAAAATGAAAATATAATTATACTTGTCTGTCAATAATTATAGTTTTAAGTAATCTAATTTCTTTTATATAAAATTGTGAATTAATTACATATCGTTTATTTCAGGAAGCAACTTAGATTTTCTTCCCATTACAAGTCCATCAACAATATTCCCAAATGGTAGTCTGCATTTAAATGCTATTACAAAAGAGGATGAAGGGATGTACAAATGCAATATTTCAAACGGCATAGGGTCACCTCTTGTAAAAACGATTGTTGTTCGTGTTATAGGTAAGTCTGTTATTCGCTGATTATGCGTGATTTGATTTCTAGTTAAACGTCAAGAAATAAACTGCATCCAAGAAAATATAATTTATGGTGTTTTGTGAATTATATAAGAGATAAGCATTCATTCATCAGTACTAAAGATGCAAAACTTTACAGTGGATGCGTTTTATATAGCCCATGCACGGAATCTGTTGAAAATGTATTTTCAAATAAACAAATTATGAATAGAAACTAAGCCATTTTTTGACATTTTTACAACGATTATCATAATTATCAATGTTTAACTTCAATCTTTTAACAAAATCTTTAAAAAAATAATAACAATAACTTTGATTAACATGAGTTTTTAAATTCCAGACTAAATTACGAATCAAAGTTTTTGAAAATTGAAATATTTGTGTACTTCAAAAAGCAATTTAAATGTACAAAACAGAATAAAATATTTCGCGTACATCTTTTCTTCTAGCATTCTATGTAAAGTGAATTTTAGAAGTTCACTTCATATAGGAAGAAAAAACTTTGCCTTGAAAGAAAATTTTATGAAAAGTTTGAATTATGTTCATTTAAAGAAAGTTTTATGTAAAGGATTTATTTATTTTATTTTATTTATCTAAAAACACAGTTTTCCCCCATAAATATAGTTCTAAAGATAAATCTATGTATTCACATTACGCACAAAGAAACTATTAGTGCTCGTAAAATACCTTTATTTCTGTAAATGTATCATAAGAGGTGTAATCAAATAAAGTACAATTATTTTTCTATGTCTCAATTTATAATATGTTTCAACAGTTTGTACGTAGATATTAGGTAAATAGGCTATTCCTAGAAATGATTTTGTCATTTGTTTGTTCTAATTATTCCGACAAAAGTATTGTTAATGTGGTTATACATACATTGTACAATTTATAAAAATAATATCTTTAAATATTTTACTTGTTCATCTTTGTCATCTTATTTGATCGCTTGAAATATATCGCAAAAAAATATAAACTGATAAAAACTGCTTAGAAGATTTTTATTTTAATAATCAAGTTACGTAAAGCTATTTAATAGTGTCATTTTTAATTACGAAACTGTTTTACCATTATAAGATTTATAAGTGTTTCATAAAAATTTATTTTGTGCCCCGTTTGTAAATATTTTCCGTAATTTTCTATACTATTACTGAAAAATTTTTTAATGTCTATTGCGGGTATTGAATGTGTATTTATAAGTACGTTTCACCCCTATTATGCTATACAATAAATATGCTACAGATGTAACATATTGAAATATACATTATTTGTTTAAAAACTCGTTATATCAACTTATAACATAAATTAAATCCGTTACTATTGTCAATACTTGGTATAGCGTGAGTAGTAAATATATGAGTAGTAAATATGGCTATGAGTAGTAAATATATTTTATTTCTATGCTTAAAATGAGTCATAATTCCAGCTTTGCTGTGCATTTTAAATGCAAAAATATTTCTCTTGTTTATGTCTAAAGTCTGTGCAAGTAAATTTTGTTTGTTAAGACTAACGAGTAAATTACGTTATTTTAATTAAAATTTATTAAATAATTCACAATCTGTTTTAATAGTGAACTCATTGCGCAACTTTTATCCTATGTACATAAAATTATTAATATTTATTTAGTAATAAAGCATATATTGAAATACGCATTTAATGCCAAACACTTTTCAGGTATTCAAATGTAAATTTTTTTGTACATACAAGTGACTTTAAATTTTACAAAAATGGTCGGAATTAAAGAAATGAAATTGTTAAATTGAAGAAACTAATAAATATTTGGGCTTTGTTTATTTTATTATTTATATTTTAAATTTAACTAATTCATTTCTCAAATGTTATATTAATAAATTTCGTGATTTACGAACAAGGCTAATACTAAAAGGCAAACATTACCAGTATTTCAATTTTAAGTAATATACAGAAAATAGACTCTAATTCTTTATAAGTTTGTATTGAACAATTATTTAATAAAAATATAAATAAAAATGATTCTTAAAAGAATGTTTCTTCAGTTTTAATTCATATTTATAGCTTCGTGTTACAATTCTCTGACTTTTGATGTTTTAGACACATATTTTAAACACATTCACACAAACACGTGTTTGTGTATTTATATATGCATTGCGTTTTATTTATATTTATTGTGATATTTCAAAATGTTGGAACAAATGTTTTGCATATTATTCTTATATAAATAAACCATGAAAAATAAACCATAACTTCACAAAAAGAATCTCTTGTATTAACCAGTTATCTCAAAAGTATTTAAACAGTTATAGTAAAAATAACAGGTATGGATTAAGCTTACATTTTGAGGAATATTATGTAAAAAAAGGTGTATTATTTATGCATAATATGCAGAAAAGCTCTATTTACACATATGATTCAATATTTTAATAACGATATAATCTGATATAAGTATACTGGTTACCATTTTGAATGTGATCGTTTTACGTTTGATTATTTTATGGTGCTCTTAAAATATATTTATACAGCTCTGCAATTAAAAAAAAGTTTTAAATAATATTTTCTTTTTATTCTTTCTAAATTAAACCTTAAATGATGTATTTTTTCTATTTCTTGATACATATTTCTTGTTCTAGGAAACGTCATTCTATTGATTATTACTTTAGTTATTAAAAATCCTTATTTATTTTTTAGCATGTTTTTATATAGAAAAGTTTGAAATCATAACTAAATTTCTTACAGCATGTAAGCATCAATAGCATCACATTATATAGCATATGAAATTTTTAATTGGTGGAAAGCTATGAATGGTATGTATTTGAATCAAATTAGCCATGAAAAATATTGTAATCATAAGCAAACATTGAAGCATAAATTTTGTTTAAATACATTTCTATTTCCTCACTTTTTTAATGCTTTACAAACAGCATTTTTCTGAATAATACAGTATGCAATTTCTTGTGTAAAAAATGAATAATTCAACAGTAAAACATGCTAAATTTCTAAGATTTAGCTCATTTCTAAGAAAACCTTCTTCAATATTTGTATGGAAATTTCTGAAATAAAAAAATTAAACATTTTAATAATCAAATAGATACGTTTTAAACGTTTTAAAATGTTTAAGAACGATTTATAAATATATATTTAAGATTGTTAATGGTACTCAATATTTTATAATATTGATTTTGTTATATTAACAATATACTTCAGTAATATTTTATTTTCATTTAAAATAACAAAATATATTGTTGTCAAAAATTAAAATTGTACAATTGTTTTATATTATTCATTGTGCTAATTTTCTTATTTTATCATTGGGAATTTATTACATGTGTATTTATAAGTACTTAAACAGTGTATTTGGTATTTTAACTAAAAAGTTTTTTTTTTTTTTTTTTAAGTACTGTAAAATTTTTGTCTACGGGCGTGATACATGTGTATTTATAAGTACTTAAACAGTGTATTTGGAATTTTAACTAGAAAAGTTTTTTTTTTTTTTAAATTGTTTTCTTAACCAATGAAAATTGTTTATTTATTCAGTAATTGGAGACTTTTTTATGTAGAAAAAGTTGAAAATTTCAACAGAACGAAAAAGTGATTTTTGACTGTTAAAGTACTGTAAAATGTTTGTGTACGGAAGTAATACGCACACACATGTATATGTATACTAGGAGAGGCGTTTTAAACCCTCGACGATAGGTTTAATGCCCCAACCCTCCTTCCCGCTCCTAGATGTCTTTTTCTAGTCAATTTTGTCCTTTTATTCCTTCCGGTGTCAGCATTTTTTTCTTTTTAACACACTTAACATTGGGAGGTTTTTTCGTTTTTCTCCAATGTTTTTTCTATGGATTTTTGACTGATTTTTTTTCCCGTTTTCTATGGACTTTTAGCTTTTCCCTTCTCGTTTTCTACATTCTAAAGTGCCCACGTATGAGTAAATTTTTTACCTTTAGACATTCTTGATTTTTTTTCCGAATATATTTTTTTATAATATATACCAAATTTTTGTATGCAAATTTTGAATTGTTACGCATTCAGTATTTGTTTCTACGTGTGAAACTAAATGTATGTGAACACATCTTCGCTGTATAAACAAATTCATTTGAATGTAATTCAACTTATTAGTGAGTAGATGTTCAGTTTGATCATTCTGATTACCGAGGAAAAAACTCTTTTTTTTTTTTTTTTTTTTTTTTTAAATATATATTGTTTTAGTTACAAATTACAAGAAATTTTCCTCTTTTATTTTCTGTTTACTGCGTACTTGTCCCTCTTGAACGAAGCATTCTTTCTGATTTTTTATTTTATTTATTTATTTATTTTTTTGTTTTGTTTTTTTAAATAGTATACTGCTTTTTCCCCCCTATGTATGGAAAATAGTAGTTCGGTGTCATATGTTATTAAAAACTCTTATTATAATCTTTTTTTTTTTTCCTTTTTTAAGATTTTTGATACAAGTTTACATATTTGCATTGTCCAAGTTTCACAATAGATTCCAAATTTAGCCGTATTCTCAACTAGTTTTATATTATATTCAATGTTATATATGTCCTCACTTGTGTATCATAAATGCGATAGCGTACAGTAACTTCCACAGCAGATTCTCATTTTATATGGAAAATTTAAAAATATATCGTTCATTAGAAATAAGTTAGCTCAATACTTTCTGATTATTATATATATATATTTCAAATCGATAATAGAATTAATTTTAGGTGTTTTATTGTAAAGCAAGTCAGTACGTAATATGTTTGATATTAATTATTTCATATTATAAACTGTAGTATAGAACATTCTGTTACTAGTTATTTTTACAGTTCATTCTAAAAAACTGTGTTAGTGATTAAAAGTAAATAATTTTATTATAATTTTTATTGTTAAAAAAATATTTTACCATTAAAACTATTTTTTTTTTCAGAAATCAAGGATATTTCTACTCTAATGTATTCAACATAATGAATATAATGTTCTTTGTTTTTCATTTTTGATAACATTTTTAGTTATGATTTGGATTTTCAAAAGTCATCGAATTTGGACCCATACGTGTACCACAAGTGAAATAAACGGACTTTTATACAATAACGAGTATTAAGCATTACTTATGAAAGTGCACAAAGGTATCACATACATATGCTTTTCAAATATATAAAGTTAATATAGTTCATTATAAAAATTGCTTTAGTAGTTCTTTTGAATGGTCTGAGAAAATTTTGAAAAGTACAAAGTGTATAAAATTAAATATAAATGCATAGCTTTTTATAATGTGAAATAAGTGTTATACACCATATTATTGTAGCATTACTGTTGGAAGATGTGTAAATACACCTACGTTACAAAACCTTACACAAATACTTTATAAGAACGCCTTGTCTCAAATGTAAATTTTAATGTATTACATGATTTTCAACTAAGTGAATGTTACCTGATATGTTAATTCACTGTACACATGTATTAAACCATATAAAATATCTGTGAATAAATATTTTGAGTCTATTTTATTTAAGTTTTTTCTTTTAATTTCTGTTTAAAAAAAATCTAATAGATTTCAACACAGTTTAGTTTACGACGTAGAAGCAGGAGGGCGCTGGTGTTCGTGTTTAAGATGATCTGTTTTAGTTGTATAAACGCCATCGTTCATGTATGATATGTGTCATAAATAGATCGTTTTGTAAAAATGTTGGCTTTAATCCTGCATTAATTGTTAAATTTTCTGAAATGAAAATTTTGTTTTTATTATCCATACTATTGTTAAATTTATCTACTGCGAATTAGATCTACTGGAATTTTCTTTGAGAGTACAAATCAGAATGGAAATACAGCTAATACTTCTCTCGCTTCTATTAATTTGGATGTGTGTTCCAGGTAAGGAATTATTCTGTATATATGTATCATTTACTTTTTTTAAAAATTAATTTTACCTTATTGTATTCAAAAATAATGCTATAGAAATATGTTTTAAAAAAAGGAGTAAACTGAAAAAAGATTTTTTTTTTTTTCTATCAACATTTATTTTTTCAGTACTTTTTGATACACAGTTCAACTTTAACGTATATTAAAGCAAAATCAACAACACTTTAAATATGTATTCAAATATTCTTATATTTTTACATTTTTTTTTCAGAAACTATAGTACTCATTGTAAAATTAAACCAGTCGTTCTTCCTCACATACTGTTTTATTTCTTATACAAATTTTATTAATTTTTTTCTACTTATTCTTTCATTTAAAACGAATCAATTGTCGAAAAAAAAATTAAGATAAAAAAAATAATAGTAATAATAATAATAGTAATGGTAATTTTATTTTTCTAGATCTCATACTGTACTGAGATGCAATTAATATCAAGTTATCAATAATTTTTCTATTTTAAGATTTTTAAAAATTAATTTCTAATATAATTACTTTATATGATATACTTATAAATGCAATAAATTGTAGGCTATTTTATAATTTTATATTTATTGCAAAACAATAATAATAATGATAATAATTGTAAATATTAATCTCGATTTTTGTTCATGTAAATAATAATAATAAAAAATATTTATTCTTTTTTTTTTTTTTTTTTTTTTTGTTAATTTTTAATCTATGAAAATTAAAGAAAATAAAAGGAAAGAACAGAAAGAAAATATTCAAATATTTTTATTACTTTAATTGAATTCATTCATGACAGGATATTATAAGTATGTAAAAAAATATTTATTATAAATTGAATGTTTTGTAATTTTTTAAATAATATTGCTATGGAAAATATATATAAATATTGTGAAAAATTCCAAAATTTCATGCAAAATGTAAAAACTCATGTTTATAAGTATGATGATTTAATAAAATAATATCGGTTAAATACAAATATTAAATTTTATTTGGGAATTCAAAATTATGTATTAATTTTATTCATTACTGAGCTAGATTATTTTCTATTATATATATTTTTAAATTCTTAAAGATATTTGAAATTTACACTTCTTTATATATATATATATATATATATATATATATATGTATATAATTAAAACTTATTGTTACATCAAAATTAAAATAAATAAATAAATAAATTGATAAATATTACATTTTGTAGTTTTTAATATTTGGAGAATAGATAAAATAAATGAAAAAAAAAAAAAAAAGAAAGAAATGCCAGCATTGGTAGAAGTAACTTTAAATTAGTTAAATAATTAAAAATAAAGCTGAATCCTATTTTTCTTTTTAAGCAATATTTGTAAAATTCTGTACAAAACAGAAGTTAATTTAGTTCGACAGGACCTTTCATTAATGTATTCTTCAATAAAAAGTCATGTGGTAATTGTTTTGCGTTTCTTACCAACGGTTACTATATTCATTTTTAAAAATATCTTTGGTACAACCTTAGAATAGGATCTTCTTGGCGATTTAATTTTTTGTTACAATTTTGGCAATGAATTAAAAAGGCTATTCCAATTGCGTAAATAAACACCATGGCGAGAAACGTTCGCGCTACTTCGATGCTAAATTTCAAATTTCGCTGAGGGCGTCCTAAACTTGCTATCTCACTTGTTTTCAACGATTTTCCTTAATTTAATTTAATTTTTTTATGCAGTAGTGAAAAAAGAAAACTTTTTTAATTGATCAAAATATACAAGAAATGTAATAAATAAATAAAATAAAATAAGATAAATAACTGATTTTTTATCTTGAAATATGAAGTTGCGTTCCTTAGCAATGGTTTATGTATTCATATTTTAAAATGTTTTTTGCTAGTTTTATATCAATTTTAATGTAATACTTTTTTTAACTTGTTATCAAAAAGATAAACATTTTGACATGTTTGTGATGAAACACAGCAAATGATGAAAAAGCAAAATGTCTGATTGAAAGCAAGAACCTTGTCGTACTAATAAAATTCAAGCATTTTTAAAAAATATGGTAACGCATTTGATTTCAAAATAATTAATTTCTTAAGTCTTACTATCATATCCCCCATGCAATCTTGTTAAAAGAGAAAATGTGTGTCATTGTGAAAGTTCGCAACGTTTTAAAATTTCTACGAGCGTTTCAATATTGCATCACCAATGTTTCAGAACAATGATTTTTTAAATTATATTTTAACATTAAAACTTTCTTTTTTAAATAGTGGGTCAAAATAATGAAACGCAAATTTAAATAAACGAATATAGGGAAGCTGTAAAAAAATATCGGAAAGTCGCGAGCCCTAATCATTGTATAAATGCCTTGTATTCTGTAAATCTAAAACCTTTTTTTTAATGATTGAAACAATCTTAGAATTAAAAAAAAAAATGATGTGAAATATTTGAAAATTTTAGAATAAGGAAAGTAGATACTTTTATTAAAAATATTTTTATAACCTATTTAATGTCTATGCATGCTTTAATAATATTTCAATCTGTTTTAGGGAATGGTTTAATTCAAATACAACCATTTTCTTTTCCGGCAAAGTCAGTCATCGGAAAACGAGCTACTGCATTATGTACATCTGTTCAAGGAGAAAAAATGGAATTTAAATGGTTAAAAAACAATAAAGAACTAGTTAAAGGTTTGAACGTAGATATTCGTTCATTTTCGGATCTTTCCAATCTTGTAATTGATCCTTTAAAAGAGGAAGATAGTGGAAATTATACCTGTGTGGTAACATCCCGTGGCATGAGTGCAAGTTACACAACAGCTCTGGATGTTTTGGGTAAGTATGAAGCTGTTAAAAGTTCTAAATAAATAAATAAAATAAAGATAATTTAATTATCAGAGTTTATATTAATATTAATATTATTATTGATGTTATAAGAAATATAATTTGCGGTACTGGTCTTACTGCTTATTTCTCCCCCCCCCCTCCCCCCCCCGCCACCTTTTTTTTTTTTTTTTTTTTAAATAAAAACCATTAATTAAAATTGTTTAATGCATGTAAAATTGGATTTATAATATAATTATCTATAAAACTTTAAATTACTAAAAATTCCTTCTATCATGTGAGTAATAAAAATGATTATTTGTATGATATTAATTAAATTAATTAAAAATTTAAACTAAAATATTTTATTAGAAATACGAAATTGAACTTTTACAAAAATGCAAATTCACATGGAAAAATTTCCCAATTTAGTAATTATTAATAAAAAAAATATAAATAAAATAAAAAATCTAAACCCTATATTTAACAGGTTTTCCTTTATATATATGTTTATCTATTTATTTTGATGGCATGTATGCAGATATAATAATAATAATAATAGAAATAATTATTATTACAATTATTTACATCTGCTAAATTTGAACTTGTGTGCTAATCCGATACCCAACGCGTTAGAAAAATATAGTACATCAATGATAAATTAGTTTCATAAATCAGAGAATGAATATATTTTCTTTAAAATCCCTTTTTACATTTTTTTTTTTTTTTTTTTTTTTTGACGGAGTTCATCTAAAAACTAAAATTGCACTGCTGTTATTTAATAACTTATGTAGTAGTTAGTAGGTTACCCTATATATATATATATATATATATATTAAAAAAAAAAAAAAGAAAGAAAGAAAGAAAGAACGTTGCCTTGGCACTTGAAAGTTTACATATATGCTTATTATTTAATAGTCAAATATCAGATTGAAAATAAAATTTTCATTGGTGTTTCTGTTATATTTATTGAAATGGAGACCTAAAAAGACTGAAAGAGAAAGATATTATTACTATCTTTAGAAAACATATTTCATTAGATAGAATTTAAGATCTTATAAAGTACCAATAAGTAAGTAAATAATAAGATTGATAGTATGTGTACCAGTTAACGATAAATTAGATTTAAATAAAAAATAAATGAATGAATAAATCTCTTTTTACGAGTAGCATACTTTGAAATGAAGAATAAACAAATGTAGTGTTAATGACACATCAGTTTATTATTAGTATTTTTAAATTCGTAAATCTAATTATGAAAACAATGTAATAATATATGGATGTATTTTAATTTAAATGATATTTTTTATTAAGTATATACATTTCAATTTCTATTGTAGTTCCTCCGTCTTGGAGTACTATACCAACAGATGTTGATGCTCTTAGTGAAGATGCTGTGATTTTGAATTGCAAAGCGAACGGTAGACCTCCTCCATCGGTTACTTGGTTTAGGACATTTGGTAAGTTTTAATTTAGTTTAATATTTCTATGTAAAGAAGTGTATTGGATTATTTATTTTGTTCTTGAAGAAACAAATACTTTGATGTATTTTAGTATTACATTAGTATTAATTAGCATAATTACATTAGTATTATTTATCCTTTTATGTATTGTGTTAAATTTCTTTCTTTCTTTCTTTCTTTCTTTTTTTTTCTCAATACATATGTTTAGTAGTTTCAAATAAAGACGTGGGGAAAAAATATAAATTACTTGATTTAAAAAAAAAAAAAAAAAAAAAAAAAACTACAATAAAATATTTGACGGAAACTCTTTGTAAGTATTTTCAACTATTTATTATAAATTGTAAAACATCTTTTTTTTCTTTCTTTTTTTTTTTTTTTTATTAACGCTTACTAAAAACAATCCCATTGATGGTTGGTTGGTTGGGTTTAACATAATACTAGTACTGCGGCATAGGTAATTAACAATCCTTTTGTTTAGTTAGAAATATATGGTGAATGCTGTCGTAAATGCACTGTAAAAAATGTCTGTAAATTTATTGAAATATTTATCCAGAGTGTCTGCAATTTTACAATAATTCTTAGTTACAAGCAAATAATCGAGATTGTCCGTCTTTATTTTGTATTTTTTTTGTATTTTTACTATTTAATTTCTCAATAATAATTAAAAATGAATTTTTCTTCTCTATAAAAAGCATTTGATTTACAAATATATTCTCGCCAATAATTAATTAAATTAATATTAGTCATTATAATGCTCGTATAAAATAGTCTTTTTAACATCTTCATTTATTTTTCTTTCTGATTTTACGTAAGACTTAAGATAAAGGATTAAAAGTAATTATCTGTTGAAAGTGTTAACAGTGTGGTAAATTCCTCAAAATACAGTTTTTTAATTAAAAAAAATACTAGTTAAATTTCCCAATATTTTACATCATTTGATATCACTTAAAAGGCTATGAAGCAGGCAAAAATACTGAAATTATTAAAAATACATAGAAAAAACATCCATTATGTTTATTTTAAACCACTTATTTTTATTCCCTATTTTATATCAAAACTACCATCGATAAGTTTCACTTTCAGAATTTATGAAATATAGGGTATTTAGTGCTCTAATATAAGGTATTTAGTGATAGGGTATTTTGTGAACTAAATATTATTTATTTAATAATAAAAAAAATCAGTAATCGGTTATACTAATTTTCAGTGATTTTCGAATAAAAATCACTGTAAACAATTATCTAGTCTTTAAATCTAAAAAAAAAGTACTATTTAGTTAATAGACCTTGAAATACCTTGAAAATGTCAACATTAAATATTAAATAAAAGGTAAAAAGTAGATGCATTTAAATTAGAGTAGATTAAGTAGATGGATTTAAAACTAATTTGGAATTTAAAAAAAAATCTTTTAAAAGATATCTTATCTAGAATCTACGAATTTCTGAAATTATAATAAACTAAGTAACTTTAAGTATATTCTGATACTTTTATAAAATTTATTTTGCAGATATTTTTGGATTCACTGCTTTTTTCAGTTATCTTATTTATGAAATTTATGTCAAAAATAGTAATCTTAATAAGCCCTTGAACAAATTATTTATAAAAATCATCACTTTCTAAAAAATTATACATTCGCACCATTTTGTTAATAAGTTCTATGGTCAATGGATTTTATTTTACTGTGTACAAAAGTTATAGAAACGTCTGTTTGAAAGTAATTATTAAAAAAAAATTCTCGTATCATTTAAAACTGCAAAATAAATAACGAAACAATAAAAAAAAGTTATAATAGTGGCCTTAATTTTTTTTCTTTTTTGTTACAATAATTTCATTAGATTTTATTACTGAAAAAAAGTAATAGTGAATGTTAATTAACTATTATACGCAAATGTGAAAATTGGGACAGAAAAACGTTACATACGTTCATTTTTAATATCGTTTGTTAAATAAAATCATAAAATTAATTTCTCGAAAGGAAATAAATTTTAAAAAGTTTTTGTTTCTAATATGATTCTACCTTTTTGCAATTATATTTTTATAACTGTTGTATTAAAAAGTTTTATTATTATTATTATTATTTTGCGTAAAATAGCTGTCTCATAAAATGTTTGGCATGATTAAAATAATAATAATAATAACAACCGTATCTGAACATATGATAATATTAAAAAATAATAATAAAATTCATTTAACACGATTTTTTTGTTTTAATTTATGTCTTTGTGTTACAATCAATGCTATCGAACATTTTGTCAGTAAAGTATGTTATAGAAATAAAATATACATACTGCTTTTTTAATTTCAAAATAATTACGCATTATTTATTTCAGGAAGCAACTTAGATTTTCTTCCCATCACAAGTCCATCAACAATATTTCCAAATGGTAGTCTGCATTTAAATGCTATTACAAAAGAGGATGAAGGAATGTACAAATGCAATATTTCAAATGGCATAGGGTCACCTCTTGTAAAAACGATTGTTGTTCGTGTTATAGGTAAGTCTGTTATTCGCTGATTATGCGTGATTTGATTTCTAGTTAAACGTAAAGAAATAAACTGCATCCAAGAAAATATAATTTATGGTGTTTTGTGAATTATACATTAAATATGCATTTATTCATCAGTACTAAAGTTAGAAAATTTTACAGTGGATCCGATTTATACATCCCGTGCACGAAATTTGTTGAAAATATATTTTCAAATAAACAAACTATGAATTGCTATTACGTCTTTTTATAATACTTTTACGAAATTTAATATAATTTTAGATAATTTACGGAGTCTTTTAAACTCAAAATAAATAACTTTGATTAATACAAGTTATAAAATCACGAAATAAAGTTTTTGAAAATCAAAATGTTTGTGTATGTATTTCAAAAAGTAATTTAAATGTGCAAAGCAGAATAACATATTTTGCGTACATTTTCTCTTCAAGCATTCTTTGTGAAGCGAATTTTAAAAAGTATGCCCCACACAAAAAATAGAATTCTCATTTAGTGAAGATTTTCTGAAACTTCTGAATTATATTCATTTAAATAAAGACTTAATTAAAGGATATTCATTTTATTATTTATCTAAAAATACAGTTTCTGCCTGTAAATATAATTCTAAAGATAAATCTTTGTATTCACATTACACACAAAGAAACTATAAATATTTAGAAATACAGATATTTATAGAAAAGAGTCATAAGAGGTGTAATTAAACAAAATAAAACTCTTTTTCATTGTCTCAACTTATAATACGTTTCAGCAGATTGTATTTACATTTATGTTCTATTCGTCGAAATAATTTTGCCATCTATTTGTTTCAATAAAGCCGTGAAAACATTGTCAATGCATAAAAGTTGCTATATATGTATTGCATAATATTTGTTTCTGAAAATATTATCCTCAAATATTTTACTTATTCATCTTTGTTTGCATTATTTTGATCACTTTACTATATCACGGAAAATATAAATCGATAAAATTGTTTAGAACATTTATATTTTAAGAACGTTACGTAAAGATTATTTAAGTTATATAAAGCTATTTAATAGTTTTATTTTTAACTACAAAAATGCTTTTCCAAAGCAAGCTTTATAAATGTTTTATATTCATTTGTTTTATACCCAGTTTATAAATACTATGCGTGTGTTTTTAATATATATGCTTAATTTTCCCATGATAACACTATATTTTCTGTGACTCCTGCAGAGAGAAATTATATCTATTTATTTATACCTATATTTTACCACTGTTATGATACAATTTATATACGCTGTATAGAAACGTATTATAATATTTATTAACTGTTAAAATACTTCTTATAACAATTTTATGATATGATTGCGAAAAATCTGTTATTTCTTATTGTATTGGTTTGTGTAAGGAATATATTTTATTTCTTTGTTAAAAATGAATCTTAATGCTGTTTTTCCTTGTAAATGTTTAGAATATACACAAGTAAATTTGATTTCTTAAGCTTAACGAGTATGCTATTGTAATTAAAATTTGTCAAATAATTTTAATCTGATTCAAGAATAAAACTATAGTATATTTTTTTAATCGATACGTATGCGATTACTAACACAGATTTAATAATAAAGTATATAACAAAATACGTATTTAATGTGGAATATTTATAACGTATTTGAATTAAAATTATTTCGTTAACGTACGAGGGATTTTAATAATAATAAAAAAAAATTTCGGATTAAATCAAATGTAATTGTTAAATTAAAGAAATCAATGCATTTTTCAACTTCATTTATTATGTTATTTATATTTTGAATTTAACTAATTTATTCTTCAAAAATTAATTATATTTTTCTCTTAATAAAATATTTTACATTTGCTCTTTTACGAACCAGTATAAAAGAGAAGTACCAATACTTTAATTTCGAGTAATATACAGTAAATATACTCCAATTCGTTATAAGTTTGTGTTGAACGAATAATTAATAACAAGATAAATTAAAAAGATTCTTAAAAAAAAAAAAAAAAAAAAAAAAAAAAAAAAGTTTTTGAGGTTTTTTTTTTTTTATATTTACTAATCTATGTTTCAATTTTCAATGTATTATTATTCTTATACTAGGCGAGTCACATTAAACCCTCGACGATAGCTTTAA
The DNA here is from genome assembly GCA_963930645.1 of Salticus scenicus. Classification (NCBI taxonomy): domain Eukaryota; kingdom Metazoa; phylum Arthropoda; class Arachnida; order Araneae; family Salticidae; genus Salticus; species Salticus scenicus. Next base: position 171,286,511 of record OZ005652.1, on the reverse strand, counting down.
TGCCCCCCCCCCCCCACTTACCGCACTTCGATGTCTTTTTCTTGTCAATTTTGTCCTTTTAATTCTTTCGGTGTTAGTCTCTCTCTCTCTCTCTCTCTCTTTACACACTTAACATTATGAGTTTGTTTTTTTCGATTTCATCCCATGCTTTTTCTATGGATTTTTAGATTTTCCCCCCTCGTTTTATACATCCTAAAGTGCGATGGCTCCCACTCACCGCAGAGTCTTATACTAGGCAAGTTTACTAGGATTTGTTTCCTAAAACAAATCTGTATTTAGTCCAGGGGCGAAGCGTTGTTTAGATGTTTAGAATACTCATGGAAGCGTTGAAAAGTCAGTTAAGCTTTTCGACGACGCGAGGTTGAATCTGATAGACAAAAAACTGAAAATACTATTTAGTTTCTTCTACATAAAATAATGAAATTATCTTTTAAAATTTTAAATAAGGGAACCGCCGCTTTCATCGCTTCCATGGACGCTTCTGCACTCGTAACTACCAATTTATTTCTTCAAGTATCCATTGCACATTTTAATAATGAAAGGGATATTATTTAAACGTTTTAAAATATTCAAGAATGATTTATAAATATATATTTACAATTATTGTATTACACAATACATTACAAATTTTTTAGATTATTTTTATTAAAAATATTAAAATAAAATTTTTGTTAAAAATTAAATAATATGTGATTAGTTTATGTGATTCAAAAAGCTGAATTTTTATTTCCATCACCGAAAATTTATTACATGTGTATTGATAAATACTTAAACGTTGTGTTTGGAGACAGTCTGTGCATATACAGAAAACGTTGAAATCTTGAACAAAATTCCAAGAGAACGGAAAAATGACTTTTGACTGTTAAAGTATTGTGAAATGTTTGCGTATCTTTAAACGAATTGCCTAGTGGAGTGAAGTATATATATATATATTATTATTATATACTTAAATATGAGTAAATTTTGTAAATTTACATATTCTTATTTTACTTATTAATGATTCTAAATAACACATATACGATTTTTATATGCAAATTTTAAATTATTGTAACGTATTAAATATTTATTTTGCATGTAAAATGAAATGTATATGAACACATCTGCACTTTATAAACAAATTCACCTGGTTATCACTCAATTCAATTATGAGTAGATGTTTAGTTTTATCCCTCCCCCCCCCTTTTTTTTTAAGCACAGGAGAGATTTTTAATATTTATTTCTTTTATATTTTTTTAGTTACAAATTATAAGAATTTCTTTCTTCCTTACTTTCAATTTACTGCGTATTTGAATCTCTAAAACAATGTAATTAAACATTTTGCTAACATGCACGAGTGGTTTATCAATTGTTATATATATGTTACTAAAGAATATTATCGTATGTGTATATATTTATATATATATAAAGTTTTATACATTTGTATTTTACAACTTATCATGAATGTGACCGAATATAATGGATTCGACACTACACATTATTATCATTGCATAAGAGAAATTAAAAAAAATATTTTCATTAGAAATAAAAAAAATCTAAATATTTTTTTCCATATTGTTTATATATTTTAGATATGCCATTTTAGTGAGATTTATTTTTTAATATGGTCGATATTGATTATTTAAATTTATAATCTACAGTGTAAAATATTCTGTTATTACTGACTTTAAAAGTTATTTAAAGAGCCCATTGTAAAAAACTGTGCCTGTAGTTATTAATTAAATGATGCAGTGTTACTTTCTATAACAATGGGGTTTAACGGTTTTTTAAAAATTAAATCAGAAATAACTTTTGTTTAGTTTAAAAAAAAAAAAAAAAAAAAGAAAAGAAAAAAAAAGGAATGATTTTTCCTCGTTCTGTTATTTGTATTTTTATTTATTTAGTTTTTAAAGCACTACTGTATTTTTATGTTATACATATACCTCTGTATTTACAGTTTTAAAATAAATAACTTTTAAAGATAATTCTATGTTTATTTATTTAACACAACGAATAAAATTAAAAGAATTTTTGCCTTCTTTATTCAATAAAATTTCTAATTATGAATCAGATTTGCAAAATAGATCAAATTTAGACTTATATGTTTATTGGAAGGGAAATGACTTGCCATTTACACAATAAAAAATATTACACGTTGTTTATAAAATTCCGAAAAGTAATGCATTTGCGTATTTTTACGGTATGTAAAATTAATTTCATATTTTAATAACATTTTATTTACTTGTTTTTTGAGAAGTTCCGAGAAAATTTCTGAAATGCACAAAATTTATAATGAAAATTTTGCATGTATAACATTTTCATAATGTAAAATAACTGAACTATATTTTTGACTATAAGTAAACTATATTGACTATCAGTAAATTACATTATTGTAACATTACAGTTGAAGGTTCTTTAAATACACTAACTTTACACTATTTTTCACAAATGCCTTGGATCAAAATTTTAATGTATTGCACTGCATGGATGCGATATTAGTATTGAAACTGATGTATTAGAATACATTGTACGCATGTATTAAAACATGTGAAGTATCGAAAAAATATTTTAAATCAATTTAATTTGAATTTTATGTTTTAATTTTTGTTTAAAAATCATTTAATATATTTCAGCACACTTTAGTTTACGATGTAAAACCAGGAGGGCGCTGGTGTTCGTTTTTAAGATAATCTATTTCAGTTGTATGAACGCCATCGTTCATGTATCATCATATATAGCTTATTTTGCGAAAATTTTAGCTTTTATCATACATACGTTAATAGACAAGTTTTATGAAGTGAAAATTTTGTTTTCAATATTTATATATTATTATTGTTGGTATATTGAAGATTAGATCTGCTGAAGTTTTCTTGTAGAGTACTCATCGGAATGAATATGCAGCTAATACTTCTGTCGCTCTTATTAACCTGTATGTGTGTTCCAGGTAAGAACTATTCATACATTGTTTTATTAGCTTTTTTCCCTATCAATTTGGTCGTATGAAACTTTAAAATAAGGAAATATATGTTAAAAATGAAATGACTTTTAATCAATTTTATTTATGTCGAGATTAATTTTCGAAAATAATACTTTTCAGTCGAAATTCAGTCTTTTACATAAATGATTGAATTTTTACTAAATAAGTATTATATAGTACTATAATAATATAAGTATTATATAGTAATCAGTATTTGTCACAAAAATCGTAAAAACGCATGTAAATTTGTAACACATTTTTGCAGTTGGTTTCAGAAGCATTTCACACTGGTATATTAAAATCAATTATTCTTTCTGGTACATTTATATATAGAGAGATAGATTTTGTTATGATATATTTCATAATGCTTACTTTCATTTATTAAACTCGATTGTATAAACAACATTTTCGGAAAAAGTTTTTAAATGAAAGATGTTATTATATTTATGAATATTTAATAGGTATTTAATTTTCATGAAATGTTAATAGTTTAAATGCATTAAAATAAATTGTAACTGATATCAAGATCTTTTTTTAAGTTCTAAGATTTTTTTTAAATATCTTTATTTATTTTTTTTTTAATATTATTACTTTATATAATATTCTTCCAAATGTATATAAAAAAAGGGTTTATGAAATTTGTTATTTATCTTAAGAGCATTATTCCTCTAAAACTTATTAGAAGCAATTCTTACAACTATTTATTGCATTCTCTCTTTACATACAATTAAATATTTATATGTTTATTTATTTAACTTAAAAGGATGTGTTTCATTCTAGTAAAATTTATACCTTATACATACTTTTTGTTTTTATGTATCTAAATATTGATATTCTATTTCAACTTATGCTAACTTTTAAAATGAATTTCAAATAATTCACTACTGATTAACTCTCTTTATTCAAATGTTTTAAATTTAAACTTATTTAATTTTTGAAATCATATTTTTTTTATTATAAGAAGTTGAGTTTTTTTTTTTTTTTTTTTTTTTTTCATGGTTAAGCGCGTGAGTTTAAAAATAAGAATTTAATTAACACTTCTTAAAGTACAGTAGTAAATTTCGGTTGAAAATTCATTGTAATTTTTTCTATTATAGTTTTTTGATCAAATAAAATTACACAAATGTATGAATTTTAACCAGTTATGCAATAATTTTGTACATTAGTAAGCAAGATTATTTCAGTTTAAACACACACATATATATATTTGTGAATAAATGCATAAATATTTTAAATACCTCGCTTTTTACCTTTTGGTTGCAACAGAATTAAAAAATGGATTAGTAAATTAAAAAATTCATAATTTGTAATATTAGAGGAACAAATTATAGAAATGAGTATTTAAAAACAGAAACAAGTATCGAAAATAGTAAAAGTGACCTTAAAATGGACATAGAAGAACAAATATAAACGTGTATAGCATGTACATTTATTTGTAAAATTATGCATCTCACAAAGCGCATGTGTTTTTGTTTTTTTTTAACATAAAAGAGGTAATATAATTTCTTGTATTGTGAGTACTTTAAATATTTTTTGAATCTGTTTATGATTTCAGGAATCTTAGAATAAATTTTATAATGCTTTAAAAAATTCTTTTTTAAACTTACACGGCTTTTAATTTTTAATTTTTTTTTTTTTTTTTTTTTTTTTAATAGCTGAAATAATTTATTTAACTGAAAAGCAATAATTTTACAAATGAGATTTAGTTAGAATTAATTTTATAATTACACTATACATACATTTTAATTTCGCTAATATTTCGATTTATTTTAGGCAATGGCTCAATTCAAATACAGCCGTTTTCTTTTCCTGCGAAGTCGGTCATCGGAAAACGAGCAAGTGCAACTTGTACTCCTCTTCAAGGAGAAAAAATGGAATTTAAATGGTTAAAAAACAATAAAGAACTAGTTAAAGGGTTGAATGTAGATATTCGTTCATTCTCTGATCTTTCCAATCTTGTAATTGATCCTTTAAGAGAGGAAGACAGTGGAAATTATACCTGTGTGGTAAAGTCCCGTGGCATGACTGGAAGTTATACAACAACTCTAGAAGTTTTGGGTAAGTATTATGAGCTTTCAACAAATAAACAAATAAAAGGACGACGATTTTAATATTACCAAGAAAATTCAATTATTACCTCTTACCGTTTATATAATTTAGATTATCAATGTCTCTATTTTATTATTGTTTTCTTTTTCTTCTTTTCGCTCTTTTCTCTTTCTTTCTTTCTTTCTTTTTCTTTTTTTTTTTTTTTTTTTTTTTTTTTAATAATATGATTGTTCAAAATAAATTTTTTATTTAATATTATATTTACAATGTAATTCTATATAAAAAACTTTAAATCGCACTAGAACCGTCTTAAATATATTTTAAATTAAAAAATTTTCTTTCTACTAGAAAATAGAGCTTTTAGAAAACTAAGAATACAAACAGCTTTTTTTAAGATTAAAATGATACAGCTAGATGATTTTATATGACGAAATTAAAAACTGAAATTCATTTAAAAAAATAATCTTTCTCTTATTAAATTGGTATTTTTCTTTATTTTCTTGCATCATAAAGAGCTAAATTCTAGGTACATATTTTATTAAAGAGCAATTTTTGTACAGCTTTAAATTTTGCAATATGCTTAACCGTTTTTCTTTCTGTTACCTATACATGATAGGCAAAAATTGTTTAAGTGTTAAGTTTGAAAAATTCAACTTTCGCTAGAATTACATATTTTAAGGCCATCTGAGTAGGAAAATTAGGTTTTTAGCTGTGAGTTTCTGTACGAGTGTGATAAAATAATTAAAAGTATTACCTTTGATGTGAAATACATTATACAGAAAGCACTTACAATTCCTTTCCAAAGACGAACAAATATGTTATGATATTTTAGAGCTGTCGTTGGAAAATTCTTGAAATGTATTTTAAGTTGTGTTATGAGTTTTGCATACTGTGCTAACTTGAAGTATGCTATTGCATGTGTATACAATTAATATTTAACATACAAGGCTGCCCAAAATCAGTTGAATAAGTTGTGAAGAATGGTTTGGACGAAATTTATCTGAAAAGATTGAAATAAATTTTTAAATATAATTACTTTTAAATGTAGCTACAATATCTAACCAGGGAGTTTAAAGGAGTAAAAGCTCTCTCACATAGTAAGGTATGCCGAATATAAGTGTTTAAAAAAAATTAACTTTGTAAAAAAAATGTTTAAATACAGTGCTTTTAATCTCATACCTTAAGCCGTAGTAGTCTGCTTTTATTGAAATAAAAGGTTAAAAAAATAACAGAGGAATGTTTTTGACAAACTATACTTTTTCAAAATTTCAAATCAAATTATGAAATATATTATGTAATCATTTATGCATATATTTAAATTTGAAGATTATTTATTATTAAAAGTTCATATATATCGATTTCTATTGTAGTTCCGCCATCTTGGAGTAGTATACCAACTGATGTTGATGCTCTTAGTGAAGATTCTGTAATTCTTAATTGCAAAGCAAACGGTAGACCTCCTCCATCGGTTGCATGGTTTAGAACATTTGGTAAATTTTCATTTTACATTTTGATATTTGAAACTATTAGTCCATTTATTTTGTTATTAAAGAGACAAATTCTTTGATATATGGCCGAATCTTTATTTAATGACTCTTTTTTTCTGTAAAAGTTTTCTTTTTGTAATTCGTATGTTGAGTAGAGTTAGATTCAAGAATGAAATAAAATAAAAAATAAAATTTCTAAATTATTCGGTTTTATGAAAAAGAATATATCTAAGAGCGAACATGAAAGAAAATAATTCGTGTAGACTTTTTCTAGTAATGTAAAACACAGCTTAATAAATTTCAAACATTTTTTTTTTTTTTTATATATATATATATTTTGTCACAAAATATTTAATTTTTATATGTAAGAAAAATATACAACGTTTACTAATAAAACAAGACTCTTCAATTATTATTATTTTTTAATTATACATTTTTACGAAATTATACATTGACGTAATTTTGTAGGTAAATTCTATGAATTACGAATTACGGATTGCATATAAAAATTATTTTTGATACAAAGCAATTCAATTTGAAATATCTATCTTTAAAAGAAGTAAATTAAATAGTTTAAGATAAGTTATAGCAAAAAATTCATTACAGTAAAAATTAAATAATAAAATATTAAAAAGAAATTCCATAGCGCTCTTAAGTTTACTTTTTTAATTCCAATTAATTTTCAATATTTTGTTTGATTAAAAAAATTTCTGAAAATTAGTTCACTTTGTGAGCTTTCAGAGATAATAACGCGATGTTACGTTAATTTTGAGAATTTATTCGATAAATGTTAAATAAAATCGCAAAATTAATTTCTTAGAACTGTTCTTTTCCTAACAGTCAATGAAATTAACAAATAACTTTGTGTCTAGTATGACACTTTTTTTTTTGCTATAATATTCTTATATGTATTGTATTACCAAATATATATATATATATATATTTAAATGCATAAAATATATTTTGTAAATAAAATTTTTAATTATATTAAAAAAAAAAATCTTCGCTGAAATTTAAAACAATAAGCAGAAATATTCTTAAAAAGAAAAGGAAAAGAAAAGAAAATGGAAAATAAAAAAAACCTGAATTAGGTATTAGTAGAGTTTTAAGCATGTTCAAACAAAAAATGGAATACGAAAACTGAATCATAAAAGGGGAAAAAAAACCCTTAATTCGTCGTACAAAAATTTCTTACCGCTCAAATACTAAGTATTTTTCAAAGCAAGAGTTATAGCATACTTCTCATAATCTTTTTTTTCCTTTCTACAGAATTTCATACATTATGTCTATGTGTTGTAACCAATAATATCAAATACAGTTACAGAAATGATTGTTGTATTAAAAAAATTACATAAATTTATTTCCTTTAAACAAATAGTAAAATGGGGAATTCATAAGTCAAGAAGCAAACTTTGTTTTCCAAAACTGAACAGTAAAAATGTAATTATATTTGTCTGTTAATAATAAAAATTTTTACAAATTGTTCTCCGCATTTATTTTTAAAATAAAATTTCTAAATAATTATGTATTATTTATTACATACTGTTTTCTTTTTAAAAATAAATAAACAAAGAAGAAAGTTTAAATTTTCATAATTAAACAATAGAAATATAATTATATTTGTCTGTTAATAATAAAAGTTTTTAAAAATAGTTCTCCGCATTTCTTTTTAAAGTAAAATTTCTAAATAATTACACATTATTTATTTCAGGAAGCAACTTAGATTTTCTTCCCATCACAAGTCCATCAACAATATTCCCAAATGGTAGTCTACATTTAAATGCTATAACAAAAGAGGACGAAGGAATGTACAAATGCAATGTTTCAAATGGCATAGGGTCACCTCTTGTAAAAACGATTGTTGTTCGTGTTATAGGTAAGTTTGTTGTTCGTTGAATATGAATGATTTGACTTCTATGTAAGCATATAGAAATAAACGTCATCCAAGAATATTTCATTTATATGGATTTATAAATTATATAAAAGTACACATTCATAAATACTAAAGATACATATTTGCATGAAAGGATCTCAGGTATCTCATTTAAAATTTACTAATGAACAAAATTAAAATGCGTTTGAAATAATTGGAATAATTCATCTGTAATATTTTTACAAAACTTGCTACAATTCCATTTCCGAAGTTTAACGAAAGTCTTTTAAAACTACTTTCAAAAATCAGAATAAATAGCATAGCACAGTTAATTACGAAATGGATTTTTAGAAAATCGGAAATATTTGTTCTGTACTGAAAAAGGTAATTTAAATGTATAAAATAAGCTAAAATATTTTGATATTATCTCTTCTTGTTGCATTGGACATGGAGCAAATTTCAGAAGTATGCCGCGTGAGTTCGATTTATTAACAAAAAACATTTCCTGAAATTTTCTGTGAATTACATTCATTTGTGTGAAGGTATTAAATAAATATTTTCAATTTCATTATTTATGTAATAATGTAATTTTAATAAGCAAATTTAATTCCATAAACAAGTTTTTATATTTACATTACATATAATAATGAATTTGAGTGAAATTATTTGATGATAGTATGTTTATTTACAAAACATTTTTGCCATAGCAAGCTTTATAAAGATTTTCAAATAATTTGTCTTGAATGTATCCCGTTTATAAATACTTCGTGTATGATCATTTCTATGATTTCATTCTATATCTTTATAGGGTAGTAGTAGTAATGAAAGAACACGGATTTCTATCAATGTTAAAAAATGTGTGTTAATTCTGTTAATACTGTCAATATGTCTACAACTTGTTTCTCTTCTTAGTGCATATGAAATTTTACCTTTTGTGTGAAATTAATGCTGTTTTTGCGATGCATTTTATGCATCAATAATATTTTTATGGGGTGCGTCTTACATATGTACCAGTAAAATATGTCTGTGATTTTGATGATATTTGTTGTTAGGTTTGAATAAAAGAACACGAATACATTTTGTAATGAATTTAAGTTAATAAAATAAAAAATAAAAATAAAAAGAGTAAATCCGTTTATGATTTATAAAAAAATCTTACATAGACATTTTTAAATTAAAACTTCATAAACATTTTTCCAACTGCTTATTTAATGAACTCCATGGAATAACTTCAAGTTATAAGATTAGAAAATAGTGAAGTTTTCAAATTAAGAATATTTAATATTTACGACTTTGAATTTTCTTTTGCAGATTTATTTGTCAATATTTTATATTTATTTCAAGTCTATATTTAATTTGAGTAATTTCTTCTAAAAACATAAGTATTATTTTAAGTAATTCATCTCCAATAATATCATTGTGTTTTCCTATTTAGAGAACTATGGCATATTTTGAAAGTGAACCCATTCTCCATTATTTCATATTAAGTAAAAATAATAAATTAATCTGTAATTTATTATAGTTTTCTTTTAAATATACAATAAATAAAATCAATAATTATGTTCTATAAAGTTTTTTTTATATATATTATTAGTAAAGTAATTAAGATATTTTTATTATTAAAGTAACTAAATGCAATTTTTTAAAAGTAGTATTTTCCTTTATACGAATATATCGTTCCATATTGCAATTTTCGCTTATTTTTGAAACCAAAAGTATGCGCTACAAACATATGTTTTACTTTCTTTCTACTTTTCGCCTTCATATTGATATCTTAACATAACGTTATAGCATAATTAAAATTATGGCAATTTAAAGTGTTAATGAAATATATTTTGCTTATTGTAAATATTGATCAAAGTTTTAAATTAGCGAAGCATAAAAAACAAAAATTATTTGCATAATTAAAATTATTATCATGGATACCTCTTTCTTGTAAAGAATAATATAATTCAAAATAACGATTATTTGCTGCAAAAATATTTATTAAGTGCTTCTTAATATTTTGTTTTAGATTTGCGATTTTTTAAAAAGTTTCTTTGTCTTCTTTTTCTTTTGATTATTATTGACCGTAGAGGTTTTTTTTTCCTAGGTAAACCTTCTACTACTAACAACAATAAAAGAGCACCAGTGTTTTATTAAGTTTTCGTGGGGAAACGATTATAGATCTAGATCCCTAAAAAATTGAACACATATATATCTTTATAAAATTTTATCCAGTACAAGACCTGATTTTTGATTTTTGATTTTGTTCTTGGAGTTATTTTATGTTTTGCAAAAACCTATAGATTATGAAATTATTATGATTATGAGATAATATCAGAGGGATCCGTTTAAAATAGTAGTACTTGTTTGTTTTTGTGTATTAACCGCATCCCTAATGTAAGCAAATAAACCTTTCACCATCACAATTTACTAAATATTTATGGGCGAGAATTATACATTTATTATATTTAATGGGCGAGTTTCATTTATTTAACTTTCCAATTTGAAAAAAATCTCCTTTTTAATCATAAATTTTTGTGAACATCGTTATTAATTTTTAATCCAATGCTGCTCGTATGATTTAAGTAAATCGTCTACTTTTGTCAATATATTTTATTTTCTTATACTTGATATTGAAAAATGAGTGATTAAAAAAAAGGTACCCGCGCATTAATTACAAATATATTAAATAAGATTTGACGTTGGAAGTTTGTTGAATATATTAGAGATATTGGTAATACAAAAAACTAACGTGTATTCTTTAAATTAATCTCTCTTTATATTTACATGTGAAAAATGAATGTAAGATGTATTTTATAATACTGTTGTCATAAAAAACCAAACATTATGACCATTATGCTGCTTGAAATTTTTTTAACTATAGATAAAAGTGAAACATTAGTAGTAATAATCAATTTACGTTAACCAACAATATTTTTTATTTCAGATAGTAATGAATGTAGATTTTTAATTCTGTTTTTGAGTTATTTTATGTTTTCTAATATTTGTGGAAAATGTCGACTTCATTATTAAATATTATATATTTACATGGAAAAAATGAAGGAGATAAAATATTTTGTGATTTAGCGATATATTTGACCTTAGAATTTTGTTAAAATCGTAAAAAATGACATCATAAGTAAGAGAAAATACTTATTAAAGCGTGAAAAAGTGAACGCAAGGAATATTTAGTAAGCCATTAAAAAATGATAATAACAACAATAAAACATACCTTAGTTTGAGTTATTTTCTTTAAACGATGCACAGAACTAAAAAATTTAAAATGTATAATTTGTTTTTACTAATATATATATATATATATATATATATATTGTTAGATTGTTATAAGGTAGTAAGTTATCCTGTTATTTATTGTAATACAACAGGTTGAGAAAGCCAACAAGGAGAAATTTGTGCGGCGAACCTTCTTACGGTACACGAATAATCTGGGGGTGTCTACTAAAAGGAGAAGACGCCACATGTATCTGCGAACGAGTTTGCAATAGTAGTCAGGACGTTTCACGGTGCATGAACAGGCTGGTAGTATTTGTGACTGTCAAATTCTTTAAAGCAACATATCGGATTAACGGTGTTTCTTAGTCGGAATTTGATACAATCATATTTTTCATGGGTCGTGAACGAACTGGTCGCTGAAGACTACTAGTAATTAATAAAAAACTTTCATCTACAGAAAAAACTTGATAATTATAAGTTTAATTGAAGTATATAACAGTTCGATTATATGTTTGACATAACGATATAATTAAGAACAAACAATAAACGTTTAAAAACAGCAATACATATTTCAAGATAATATTTTTCATATAGCTATGATTTTGTGATAATATAATATTATAATATAAAAGTTTAATATACATTGTATTTCTCTCTATATATATTTTTAAATTAGTGTATAAATTGGTATGAATTTTGATTCTTATAATAATCAGTAATATGTGTTGTGAATTACTGACAGTTTTGTTGTTAAGTAACAATTTTTTAAACAGCTGTACATAACTATAATCAATGTTACATGCAAATTAATATAAATTATTGTTTTAGTTGAAAAAGTCAAAGATTGATGGCGCTAGTGTACACTCCAGTGTAAATTAAGCTTCATAGCATTATATCTAAACGCCATTGCCAGTAACATCTTTTTCCCCTAATAATCTGAGTATTCTTTTTGTAGCCAGTATTTGCATTCAGAATATATTTCATATAAATTTTTTGCAAAATAATAAATTCAAGGACTGAAAAAAGTTGAAATGTTTCCGAAGATCGCAGGTCTACAAGCGCTGACAATCGTTCATTTATTGTTATGGATAACTCAGGGAGGTAAGCTGAAAAACTTTTAAAGTATATTATTGTTATTGTAGCACTTTACATTTCATTCTAAAACACAGCACGATGTTAAGTGAAAAATATGATTTGAATCATATTCATTTTAAAAATTAAAGTTAAATGTTAATGATCACAGTTATTAGTGCTATTATGTTTTCACTAATGTATTTTATTAGTTTATTTAATTTATATCTGCACAATTAAATGATACCAGTGATCATGTTCAATTGGCTTATAAATAAATTTCCTGCTTTAAAAAAAGCAATCACGAAAACAATAAAAATTGTTTCAAGGATGTATGAAATAACTTGATAATTTTATTTAATGTTAAAGCATTAATTGTGTATAAAAATGGTAGTGCTAATTGATTAGCTGCATTTCTTGTGTATATTTATCATAAATGTTGGAAGAATTTGAAATTTTTACGTGAATGAAAAAGTATGTGGTGGTAAACTTGCGAAATAAGCTTTAAATGAGAGAGCGGAATAATAATAATAATAATTCTTATGTAATCCACTAATTTTTTTTTATTAATATACGATTTAGTATCATACTAAATTCCAAAATTCATGTAGAAATCAGAATTCTACTCAAAAAAAAAAAAAAAAAAACAGAAATTATTGTTTAAATGAACTGCTATGAAATATTATTTTAAATAATTCTTACAGTTTCATTTGTGCAGTTAGCTTTAATATTTGCATATGGTGATATAATGTTGATGATTAGTATAATATAGTTTCCTATTTTTATTATAATGATTACAAGTGGTTAGTATAATAGTTTGTGCAATTATAAAATTATAATCAATAAAGATTCTTTTTTTTTTTTTTTGAGAATTTAATGTAAATATTTTACCAGTTTGAAAATAAATGTTATATATTAGCAAAGATAAAACATTTAATTAGAATAAGCAAAATAAAACAGTCTATTTAGGAGATGTAATTAGTAGTATTTATTATAATATTACATATAACATTAAACGAAAAAATATCATCGATATTTATTTATTTATTTATTTATTTATTTATTTATTTTTATTTATTTATTTATTTTTTTTTTTTTTATAAACGAACTATAAAAATAATTATGATAACATAAAATTAAAGTAAAATTTTATATAAAGAAGAAAATATTTTTTCTAATATATAAAAGACTTTCTTGTTTTCATATTTTTGTGCAAATGCAAATGCAAATATATATTATATTATTTTTCTTAGCTAGATTTAAAAACAGTAATTTCAGTATGTTCGAAATATATTAATTGATTTCAAAGTCTGTTCTGACTGCAAACGAAATTGTAGTTTTCTTTTTTTATACTATACATAACTGCATAAATTATTAATATTTTGAATTTAATTATAACTTTAATAATTGTTCCGTTTTGACGTCGCAAATCGCTTATCTTCATATTTTCTATCTAAAATAACTTAAATACTTTTTGCATTATATTGTGTTTTGTAAATTTTTCATTATTGTTTATAGTTTAAATATTATTTATATGTTTGCCTTGCTATTTATTCTAAAAAATAATGTTATTATTGTGATCTATTTGTGTCATTTACAGAAAGTACTTCGTTGAAAATTCAACCCTTTTCTTTTCCATCTGATTCTGCCATCGGAAAACGCGTAAGTGTGACATGCACACCATTGACTGGAGAAAAGATGGATTTTAAATGGTTCAGAAATGGAAAAGAAATTACTCTTGGAAAGCAAAACATCAACATTTTGTCCTACGCCGTTTTATCTAGTCTCGTCATAGACCCTCTAACATCAGAAGATAGTGGAAATTATACATGTGTTGTTAGCGCAAGAGGACTTTCAGGAAGCTATACTACAACACTTGATGTTCTGGGTAATTTTAAAAGATTGCCATTTTAAAATTATTTCTCACAAATCTTTTAAAGTTGATTAGAGTTGCTCAATTATTTGCATTTACAATTTTTATTAACAAAATCTTAAAAATTAAATAAAATTAAAAAACTAAAAAGCAATCTTTTGTACTAAAAAAATTAGATTTATTATTATTATTTGAAATATTATTTACGTTAGAAATCGCAAAGTGTTAAATTTTCAATTTCACAAACTATTTCAATAAATTTTAGTTTTTTTTCCTAATTAAGAAATAAGCTAAATAATAAATATTTGAACATTTTTCAAATTTTGAGTTGTGAAATATCTTGTCAGTTTAATTTTTTAAACTAATTTTTAGATATGTTAAAATGTTTTTTGGGTAAAATATTTAATTATAATACCACAAAATGGACAAACTTAAAAGACTGCATGGAGGAGTGTAAAACAGTATTATGTAAATCATTATTCTATGCATAAAAGGAAATTAAAAGGGCTTTGGGAATCAAAGTGTTTTTATCATAGCATCAGCATCGATGTAAACTACCTTTAATTTTTAAAAAGTAATTTCAAATTTAAAACAACTTTTCCGGGAGATGATACATTTGGAAAATATATCATCCTGTTTAGAAATTATAAACAACATTAAAATAAAATAATTAACTAAGCCATAGTTATTTGAACGTTTTCCATATTTTGGATTACGGAAAATCTTGTCAGTTCGGCTTTCAGAACTACCTTTTTAGATGTCCTTAAATATGTTTTGGATAAAATTTTTAATTGTATTAGTATAAAAGGGACATTCTGAGAACAAATACTGAAAAAAAAAAAAAAACTGCATGCTATTTATATAAATATCAGAGATTGGCATGTTTAGCAAAGAAGAAAAGTGTTCATTTAATAATACAGTGCTCGAAGAAAGTAATTTAAACACTTGAAAGTTTGGAGTAGTAGAATTTAAACTATTCTTGTAGAATATTCAATGAATAACTTTATTTCTAATAGCTTTTTTTAAATGTGAAGGGAAAAAGAAAAGAAAAAAATTCTTTCTTGCATAACAGTTTATATAAAGTAATTTATTTTATTTTCTGTTATTTCATAAATCTTTCACCTGATAATAAATAAATCTTTCAGTTAAAGTTTTCCCTTATATTAACATAATAATCTAGAAATTTAAAATACTGAACATAATGGTATATTAATTTGCAAAAAATTGCAGTGTGATGCTTCTGAGCGGAACTAAATATTAGAAACAAAATCGTTTACCTATAGCTTGCTGATCGATGGTGAAAACTACAGCGTAGTGTTGCACAAATATATTCTTTTTGTATGAGTAAAGTCTAGTAAAACATAATTTTAAAAAATATTATTCCTTTCTACATAAGTTTTGAAATATAAAATCATGATTTTCTACATGAAAGAAAAATAACCGGAATACGAATTTATAAAATATTATCTAAAGTTTTAAGCATTTATTAATATCTGTATTTTGGAAATATAATCTGAGTGCCTAAACCCATATTTATTATATGCATTTTTATATAAACTGGACTCCGGTAACAATTTTTAAAATAATTTTTTAAATGATAAGATTTGTACTTTTCGAATCCATTTGCATGTGAATAAATTAAGATTTTTTCTTTAAAAATATAGAAAATAATATATTTCTTTAATATCTTAGAGTTTGCAGAACTTTTTAAAATTTTAATTAGAAAAATTAAATCATAATGTTAAGTTAGTAAAAGTATAAAAAAGGTAAAATTTTAATTTTATTTATAGAAGTTGAATAAGCAAAATATCGAAATTGGTAAACAATTTTAGTATTTCTACATTTACAGTAGTTGACTATGATTACATAAATAAAATAATGATAATAATCCAGAAATAAAAGACAAAATTTAAGCACATTTTCAAACAAAAATTAAATTCTTTAAATTATTTGTAATTAACACAGTCGTTTTAAATTCTAGTTCCTCCCTCTTGGATAACAATGCCTTCAGATATTGATGCTAAAAGTGGTGATTCTTTAATGCTTGATTGCAAAGGAATTGGCAGACCTCATCCTGAAATAACTTGGACGAAGGCTATTGGTAAGTCATTAAAAATATTCGATAAATAACCAAAAAGTAGAAAGATTTTTATATATTTTTTTCTATCTAGTTAATATATATATAATATAAATTTTAGTTAAATCTTTCTAAAAAAAAAAAAAAGATTCAAATTTTTAAGAAGAAATATACGTCATTAAGAAAATATTTTACGGAATAATTTGACTGTATAAAAATTCAAAGATAAAAAATTTTCGTAGAATTTTAACAAAAAGTATTGTCAAAAATTAGATTTAACAATCAAATAGTTTTTATTAAAATCAAGTTTATTTTGTTTTGTGAAATACTTTTAGAAAACAAATGAAAAAATCCTATTTAATTAACTACATAAAAATGTGTATGTTTCTGGAAATATCTTATTTCGCAATTAAAAAAAAAAAAAAAAAAAGCATATATATATATATATATATGCTTTTTTTTTTTTTTTTCGAAGCAGGACACTTTGGTCCCGCCGTTTTGGTCCCGTCACTTTGGTCCCGCCATTTTGGTCCTGCCGTTTTGGTCCCGAGGAAATTTTGGTCCCTGGCCATTTTGGTCCCGAGACATTTTGGTCCCGCCATTTTTTCGCTATTTTTTTAAAATATATCAGTTTTTTAATATGAAAGCATATTTATTGATACGGAAAAATTGAAGTGCCCTTAGAATGTCTTTGATTAAGGAATATCTTACAGATAAATATGTAAATTTTCGAGATTACGATTGAAACCTTGCTATTGAGGTTCGGAGAATTTTGTACTAATTTTTTACAAACATTTAATATATTTAAACATTTTTTTCCCTTTTTAATGCAATTGCACTTTTTATTTTATTTTTTTTTCTTTTAGATTTTTTTTTCATTTGATTTCGATTTAACTTACCTTACTTCAATTGTAATTTGATTTTTAATTCACTATTAGTGACAAAATTTTGTAATTTTATAAGTATTGTTAACAATAACAATAGTACCTTCTTATTAAAAAAAGAATCCCCATTTGATTATATTTATTGATAAAGTCTGAATTAATTTAAAAATAATAAAATACAGAAAAATTTTGTTTAAAAAAATGGAAAAAGAAAGAAAGAAAACCTTACGATATTAAATATAATTTGCTTTTAGAGGCAGAATGCTATTTCTTTCAAAGAACTAGTTATTGTCCTACTCCCATCATAGACTCTTCTTCATAAGCATAAGCTTGGGATCATTTATAAAGTTTTTGAACTTACATATGAATTTATTCAAAATATGTGTGTGTGTGCGAGAGAGAGAGAGGGAGGAGAGATACGTTTCATTCGATTTGATTGTGATTTAATTTTTATCATTAATCTGAGAGGAATTTATTTCAAAATTTGTGTTATATTAATAATAATAAAATGCATGTTTGTTTGTCTGTGATATTTAATTACGTTAACCATGTATATATGTGTATAAATTACTTTTCTTTGAATTATAATGATTTTATTTTAAAAATGAAAAAATATAAGTAGTCCAATATTTAATAAACTGTGCGCATTGCAAGCATCAAATGTTCAGAAAATGTTAATGTTCATTTTTTTTTTTTTTTTATCTTTTTAGTTTAATATTATGTTTAAAATAAATAAATAACTATATCTGTCTGATATGTCTCTATGACTAAAAATAATTCCTGCATTGAAATCGCTGTAGCACCTTGGTATTCGTTTCACACCTGTTTCTCCCACAGATAATAAAAATGAATTTCACTGTTTTGTTTCAGCGCATTTGAAAAAAAAAAAAAAAAAAAAAAAAGGGGGGGCGGGTAGTGGAAGTTTTCTTAAACAATATTGTAAAAGATTATAATGGAATAAAAATGCTTTTCCAATTCTGTGTGATATGTAACTATTTCCTTTGTTTGACAAATATATCCGGATTGACAGAGAAGAAAATGACTCAAGTTTAGCAGATCTGTACAAATTAATCCTGAGATCATTATTTAGGTTCCTCAAATCTTCTTTTATTATTAAACTCTAACATTTAGGAGATGTTTGGATAAAACATCGATTTCCCACAAATTTTGTATTCGAACACTCAATATTTGAATGGGATAATTAACAGCCGCATTACAGCGTTTTTTTTTTTTTTTTTTTTTTTTTTTTTTTTTTTTTTTTAATTAAAAACCTTGTATTTTATTTAAACTACAATTTTGCAGACTTGGATAAATTAACAATGCTTAGATCTTCGCTGACTAATACCTTTATCATTTAAAATTCGATCCGAAATAATAAATTTTCTGTTCTATGTGTCTTACTGTTACATCATTTTCAACAAAGGTTGTAGATATTCAACTCTCCTATTGAAAACATTCGACTAAGTTCTCTTTTGCCCGAAGTTGTCTCATGTATTTGCTGTCCTTTTTCCTCTATCAAAGAAAACAAAGAAAAAATCTAAATCTTTAAATTTTAGACTTTTTTTTTCAGTTTTATTTGTTACTTCAACTGTTCCAAAATAATAATAATAATAATGATGATTATAATTTTGACTTTCCCTACCCCCATGTTTTCAAGTCAAGTGACAAAAATTCGAAATATGAAAAATAATTTCGCTTTTTTTCTGTAATACTTTGATTATTCCTAATATAAGGACCAAAATGGCGGGACCAAAATGGCGGGACCAAAGCGGCGGGACCAAAACAGCGGGACCAAAATTTCTTCGGGACCAAAGTGGCGGGACCAATTCGGCGGGACCAAAGTGGCGGGACCAAAACGGCGGGACCAAAGTGTCATGTACCCATATATATATATATATATATATATATATATATATATATATATATATATATATATGACTATAATATAAAATGTAACTTTTTTATAGTTGGGGACCTAGGATAAATGAAATGCTAGTTGTAAGTAAAAATAAATATTAAATTAGAAAATTTGTGAAGCGTATATATCAGAAGATAAATGCAACAAACATTTCATAAATAAATAAATAAAATAAAATAAAGGAACTACTAGGGAGACCCTTGTAAAAGTAATATAGAGATTAATTTCATTAACCAAATTTAGTATTTTACTAAATTTATTATTATTATTTTGTGTAGGTGAAAGTTCGGAATTTTTTCCATTATCTTTGACAAATCATGCCATTATTCATCCCAATGGAAGTCTGTATTTGGAGTCTATAGTTAAGGAAGATGAAGGAATGTATAAGTGTAACATTACTAATGGAATAGGAAATGCTCTTGTTAAAGCAGTAATGGTTAGAGTAATAGGTATGGTATTTCATAAACCATAAATATGCTACATTTAAAATGATTCTCAATAATGCGATAAATTTTTAGTAATGCATTATGTATATATATATATATACTTTACTATTAATTGTTTTATTAACATATGATTTGGAAAAAGGCATATTTATGTATATTAGTAGAGATAACGCGTACTAAAAATTAGATTGTTTCTTATGTGGTTTATCAAAATATTTAACACTCTTCTAAAAGTATAATGACCATCAATGGTGTTCCTTTATTTATAGTAAAAAAATTTGAAGAAAATAAATAAATTTATGTTTGAGCCTATTAATAGAATTAAAATGTTAAAAACAGCTTAAACTTTAATATTACATTGTAAAAGGTTCTCTAATAATAATTAAATTTTATAAACCCTATATTGTAAATTGTGATTGTTATTGTTTTTAGTCTTTTTTTTTTTGCATTGATTATAATTTATATATTTATTTTTCATATTATTATTATTTTTTTAATTTAATATAAACAATGGAACAAATCTTGAAATGTATAATTCCTGATATATGCAATATTTGTAAGTGAAATAACAACATAAAACTACTACAAGTTAACTAAAAAAATGTGTGTGCGTCTATGTATGAGACTGTTCTTATTAGACACTTACATAAAGAATTACAGTGTAGAAAATATTAAGAATTGTAATAAGCACATACTTTGTTGTTATAAGTATAACTTTGTAATACCATTGTAATACTATAATATAATTTAGTAATGTAATAAGATTTCATACTTGTATATAGTAATAAAATTGGTAATAAAATTGCATAAATAAACAATGGTCAAACAATTGTCAATTTTCAAATTACAATTTTAGAAATGTTGTGGTTGTTTTCTTTAAAAACATATAGAAATTAAATCACTGTATACGAAATTTTTATTCATTAAAAAAAAAAAAAATGTTTGAAATTTAACAAATAGTTTAATTTTATATATATATATATAGAAAAAGTTCGTTTTATTATTTAATTTTCTGTTTGGTGTCAACTATAGCCCCTACGTATTTGATATTGTTTTATACATTAATAAATACCTTTCTTGAAAATTGAGAAAAATAAGATATGTTAAAATATATTTTTTTAAGTGAAATATACTTTACTTAAGAAATTCAATGTTAAGTGAGATATATTTTCCTATAATTTATCTCAATATGTCGTTCTTAAGTGAAATCTATTTTCTTATAGCTCTGAATATATAAATAAAGTCTTAAATTGCTATTAATAATGATGTTTGAATAAGATAATTGTTTATAATTTCTGTAATAATGCTTATTAAAAGATGCTCTAGAGACGTGTTAAAAAAAAAAAAAAGTCAAACTTTCTGAATGTTTTTTAGTAACAAAAATAATTTTGCTAGTAAAGAATTATTTTCTATGTTCAATTATATAAAGTTAATGAGTTTAAGTAATGAGTCTTCTTCTTTTCTTTTATTAAATTATATGTGATATTAAATGTATTGTTTATAATCACTTAAACAGCAAGCTTCAATTTTTATTCACTTGAGTTACATGGATTTCTAAAATATCTCACCTGTTTGCGATAGTAAATCAAGGTAAAGTTTGAATAAAGAAAGGAGACAAAACTGTGAAAAATATATTAAGTAATGTTGAAGACAAATTATGCAATTATCAAAATATGAAGTAAGCAACAAAAATCTTGCATTAAACATTTTTTTTTTCCGCATTAGGATTATGTTTGGAATTTAGTTGTATTTTTTGCACGTAAAGAGTTATTATTCCAAGACCCACTCCTTAAATTATATTCCAAATCAATACGAATATCTATGCATAAACCAGGATTCAAACCTGGCACCTAGGAACTGAAGGTCATAATATCTATTCAGAATCAGTAACTCAAATTCAGCTCTGTATATTATTTTATTATTTTAGAAGAGTAAATTGGACGAATAAATTGAAACAACATCCTTTTGAATACAATAAAAAGGATAATTGTTTAGAATTGTGATCTTTGCAAGTTTTTAAAACTTCAATGTATATATTTAACAATAAATAAATAATAGTATTTTTAATTAACTTTTTTGTTGATAAATATAATGAAACAAAATAAATAACTGTTAGCTATATATACGTAACCATTTTCTAGCTAATTAAAGATATTATACGAAGTTAGCTAAAAAATATGTTTTTTAATGTATGGTTAACGTCAAATAAACATAAATCATAAGTGAATTTAAAACTGAACATTGTTCATATTTAATTGTTACTTTATTTTACTTATATTTATTACTGTAAAATTTTATAATTCATTATTGTTATTTACGCTATTTTTCTTTCTTTGATCTAACATAAAACCTAACATATTTTATGTAACTTATAACTTTATTGTTCGATATCTGAAAATAATTTAATTTTTTAAATAATAACAATTCAGTAATTTATATATTATCCATAGAACTATATTTTACATCATAAAGTATTTTTTAAAACTTAATTATATACGCTCTTTTTATTTAATCGAATTTTGTTAAAAGAATTTCTTTAAAATCTGTAAAGAAATATGAATTCAAAAGATGAATACAAATTCTAGTAGAGATATTTGTAAAAAAAAAAAAAAAGGCATGCATTTTTTTATGGTAAAAGCTTCATATTACACAAAAAAGTTCGATTAAATACCAATCATATAGACAGCATTCGAACGGAATATAAATTACTATTCGATGTGGAAATTTGTTGTTGTGTGCAACAGACATTACAAATGTTGTCCGATTCCGTATAATGTGTTATAATTTTTTTTTTTTTTCAAATACCTTTTGTTTTATATATATAGTACATAATGTGCAGTGTATGAAGAACACTATGATAAAGTAATTTACATTAAGACTATAACCGACAATGAAGTTATGAATAATGTATTAATTTTTTTTAAACGTAAAAATAAATCTTTTTAAAAATTATTTTTAGATCGGTGTTCTTTTAATTATGTTAACCGTTTCTTATAAATTGTATTATATAAGATTACAGCAAAATGTATTTTGCAAATTACAAATATGAATAAATTGACACAAATTAATGCAACAAATAACTATAACTGATGCATTAATTACCATAGTGATCTATGAATTTTTAAATGATGAGTTCTATATACTTTTGCAAACTTTTAAATGTTTAATATTGTTACAGATATTTAATGTTTATAAATGCAAATCGATATTATATTTATATTCAACTGATACTGATAATTTTACTCAACATAGTTAAGAAATCCTAAAATAGTAAAATAATAATAATAATAATAATAATAATAATAATAATTACAGTATGAGTAAATTGAATAAAATCATTCGTGGAGGTGTAAATTGTGTTTAATGTAATTGAAATGAATGTGACTTTAAATGTTTACTATTTTGTGTGTTAATATATTTTGAAAAGTAGTAACGATAATTTCTTCTATGTTTATTAAAAAAAAAATCCATTACTTTTTAGATTTGCAAATTGGCGTATTTTAATTTATTTACTTATAAATACTGAAAAATATTTAGAAAATTTTCATTTTAAAAACCTTATATATATGTGCGTGTGTAATAATAAAATGTATTATTTTATAAAAATTTTAGTGCTAACATTTGTAACATGATGGCGCTGCTGTGACGGTAAGCGTACAAGATGTTCTAAAGCTAGTAGTTTTAGCATTACCAACATTTTCCAAAGAAGTGTGTACGGAATGTGCGTCATTTCCGTTTCACTTATTTTTTCATGCTATTTGTATATTTTGGAATAAATGTATTTTTTAAAACAACGCTACATAGTTCGGAATAATTCAATATCTCAAAATAATTTATATTAGGTTTTATTTTATGAAGCGATAATGGCTTCTAGTTTCCAAAGGATATTCTCTTATTGTGGATTGCTTCAAATTTTATCCATCATGTTGCTTACAAAAGGTGAGTAATTTTCATAAATATTCTTTTAAAAAGTGCATGTTTTTGTTATTTATAATAGAGTACAAAAATGATGCAAAGATATATTTAAGATTAAAGATTTTTATTAATAGAAACAAATGTAATCCTAATTTACGAAATGCACTCCTATATTTTATACATTATTTAATCTAAAATACTTTTATAGAAAAATAGTGATAATTATTTTGTCAATATATTTTTATATTAAACAATTATGTATTTATTTAAAAAAAAATCTCTGGGCAAACATTTTGCTGAATATATATATATATATATATATTATTCACAGTCTTATATTATCACATATTAAACTTTAAATAAGTTTCATTTTAAGGAAAAATGTATTTAATACAAATTAGTTAAATCCAAATACCTTTTAAAATTCGCGACTAAAAAGTAGTAGCTTTTAATAATAAATAATATTTATTATTAAAGGCTTTAATAGTTTAAATTTCTAGCTAAATAAAATACTTATGATTTAATGGTAAATAGAAAATTGCAACTGAGAAACTTATAGATTCTCCAATGAATTACTGTTGAATTTTAAATTAAGTTAAATATAACAGTTTCCTATATGTGTTATAATCATTATTCACATACAAATTTTGAACAATACCTATTGATTGATGGAAAATTAATCTGCTTTCCATAACGAGCTTTAAGATCTTCTTTATTGCAGAAATGATCAATTTATATTATTTTCCTTATTTTTTTTTTTTTTTTTAATATTTACGATTATAATAAAATTAAGGCTTATATTGATGCCTGAAACCCCTTATATAACTCAGAACAAATTGCTCAAAATTCTGTCTATTGCAAGAACTGCCATAAAATTCATTTAATTTCTAATCTATGTTTTAGATACGATTGTATGTACCCGAAACTAGTATTTGAGATAGTACAATAGAATTTTGTTTAGTTTTTATTTATAAAGTGATGTAAAAAAAGAAAAAGAAAATTAATCAATTTTTTATCAAAATTTATTAAGAAATAATAACCAACAAAGGCAAAACCTGATTGTTTATTCTAAGATATGAATGCAGAAAACAATAATTATAACTATTATTTTCTAAGTTAAACATCACTTAACTCTATTTTTTGGGAAATTACTTTCATAAGAACTACTAAATTTTAACTATTACTCTTCCTTCTAGTATCTTTAAATAAATAAAAATAATAATAACAATAATAATTACAGCAAAAAATTTTAAATTAAAATTTATTTTAACTATGTCTGATTAATTAGCGGTATAATTGTAAAGCTTTGGAAAAAAAAAAATATTTAAATAAATTGAAATTACTAAAATTGATAGTTTTAAATTATTGGGTGAAATGCTTAATCATGTCCCCATAAAATTAGGAAAAGCAAATTGAAATGAATAAGCTTATTAAAATGCCTTACGTATAACATTTAAAGTAAAAACATGAAGGTAAAGCAAATGCTAAATCCAAAATATAGGTGACAGTTTTTACTATTTTAATTTTAAACTTTATTGAATAAAGCATTTTAAAAAGATTATTCAACAGGATATAAGCTATGTTGAGTTATAGTTTTGTGTTTTATGAATAACATTTTTTAAACATTATTAATTACATTTTTTTATGAAATATTTTTTTTAAGCATTACGTGAGAATTATTAATTTCGTCTACGATTAATTCAGCTATACAAACTCCTCTTGAACATAGAATTAATATAAAAATTATTAAAATTACCTAGCGATAAATGCTGTTTAATACTAAGCTATATCATTAACTTTAAAAGTATTAAGCTGTATTTTGTATTTCTATAAAATATTCTATTTTTTGAGCCTATTTAGTTATTAAGACAGATAATCAAAGCTAAACTAATTTTTTTAGGGGATATGTCTATAAAAGTAGAGCCTTTTACTTTTACCAGTACATCTGTTATTGGAAAACGGGTTGTTGCTACTTGCACAACATCATCAGATGAAAAAGTAGATTTTAAATGGCTTAAGAATGGAAGAGAAATTAATAATCTTCAACATACCAGTGTCCGTTCTTTTCCTGAGTTTTCTACTTTTATTATCGACTCTTTAACTGAAGATGATGCTGGAAATTATACTTGTGTTGCCTCTTCCAGAGGTTATACCGATAGCTATACAACAACTCTGAATGTTTTAGGTATGTTAAAGATTAATTACTTTTTCGAAATTTTATTTTATCTAAAAATTCATGTTTTTTATTTACTTTTTGCATTTGGTTGAAATCACATTTTTGTTGTTATAGTTTTTCTATATATATATATATATATATATATATATAATAATTATACTATAATTGTAATCATGCACATTCCAAAGTTTAATTTTTTTTTCTTCATTCAACATTAATTTTGAAGCATTTTTGTATGAAGATCTTATTTAAATTATATTAATAACTTTTTACTGAGTTTTTAAAGATTATTTTCTTTTTGTAAATAATTAAATAATATCCAGATACCTAAAAAAAAAAAAATAATTTTAAAACCAGTATAATTTATAAAATGTATCAAAAATTAAAAATATTTTTTTAATGCATTATAAGTAGTTTTTGGCTGATTACTTTTTTTTTTTTGAATGAAAATAACAATATGTAGATATTTGTATGTAACATATATGAGAAATTAAAACATCTCAGTTTTAAATAGAATTGAAATGTATCAAATAATATTATATATTTCTTTTTCATTTTTCCAAAATTAAATGAACGACCATACTTCATTTTACATTATCTTTTCAGTTCCTCCAACATGGACACATATACCTTCTGATGTAGATGCTGTTAGTGGTGAACAGATACATCTAAAATGTCATGGAATTGGCAAACCACAGCCGACAATTGTGTGGTCCAGATCATCAAGTAAAATATCCTTTTCTTATGCCAAATTTTTACCAAAAATTATTTGTTGATTTGAAATCACCAGCTATTATAAAACGTCAAAAGCTTTTCCTCTATTGCTATATATTGATCTAATATCTATTTTTGTAGATTGTTTTATAGTTTATTTAATAGAAAACTTTTATTTTCACTGATATGAACAAACTTTCTGCATATAAGGTATGTGAACTATGTGAGGATAAGTGATAGTTTATTCTTTTATGAAATGTAAATAGATTTCTATTTATTAAAATGAAAAAAAAGTCTGTCGCATATACATACATATATATATATATATATATATATATATATATACATCGTTATAAATAATAAAAATATAAAAGATCGTGGAATTTTAGAAACTACATATTTTTAAGTTCGGTGTTATAACGTAGTTATCCCATACTCTATAGAGTAAGGAATTTATGCAACGATTTAGAATTTAAAATTACTTTAATTCAAGAATTAAAACCCATTCTCCGAACTTTTAAAATAATTTTGCGGAAAATTTAGTTGTTGCAAGAATCTTTAAAAATACTTATTACAAAGACAGCTTGTTGTTTGAAACTATCTGTGTTTAAATTAAAACATTTTATATTACTAAGAAATAGAAATGAGTAGTAATATATTACGTTTAGAATATCTTTTTCTTTTTTACATC
Source organism: Salticus scenicus (assembly GCA_963930645.1). Classification (NCBI taxonomy): domain Eukaryota; kingdom Metazoa; phylum Arthropoda; class Arachnida; order Araneae; family Salticidae; genus Salticus; species Salticus scenicus. Next base: position 171,259,165 of record OZ005652.1, on the reverse strand, counting down.
AGTTGCCTAATTATAATTTTTAAAGAGGTTGATAAGGGAATAGGCATTAGGAAAAAAGGAAATTAATCATTTCATTAGGAGTAAACTGTTTTCTAAAATTTTAGTTGGTGGAAAAGTTGAGTGGTTAATAATGGTTAATGTCCTTTTTTGCAATTGAAATCAAATGTATGTTCAGTTACAATAATACAGCTACTTAAATTTATGAAATTATATGATAAAAGTGATTTTATCATATAATTTCATAAAATTTAAGATTTCATTTCTAAGCTTTGTCTTTACGATAAACCTTACAGTAAGAATATACGGTTTTACCAGTTATTTAAGTATTTACATAAAAATATATGTATGTATATTGCTATGAAAGTATAATTTTTTATATGTCTCTTTAAATAAATGAACAAGTGTAAAAATAATCATTATTTTAACTTCTTTTTTTTTTCTTTAATTTTAATATCATAATAAATATGAAATATTTTCTACAATTACTTTTTTCCTAGGACATACCACAGAATTCAACATACTTACTGATTCTTCTCAAATAAGCTTAAAGCCTAATGGAAGTCTAGAGATAAACTCTGTGAGTAAAGAAGATGAAGGAATGTATCTGTGCAACATATCCAATGGCATTGGAATGCCTTTAGAGAAAACAGTTGCATTAAGAGTTATAGGTATTTACTTTGTGATTGTTACAAAATTTAAAAAAGGGAGAAGAATTCCTAATTATTATGTTTACATGTTGAATTTAATGTCAATTTAGAGCATTATTATGTTTAATGTTTATAATTTCTTAAATTTGAACAGTAATATAAAACATTGTTATGATATAATAAGAAAACTTTATTTATCTATATAAACATACATAGATTTACAAGCACATTCTTTTATTCGTTGTTTAAAAATATTCAAATGCGCAAAATTAACGGGAAATTAAGGAAATATAAAAGTATTTTCTATTTTAGATTTGATTGTTTGAAATAAATTGATTAACTGTAATTCTAGAAGATTAACCTCAAAAATTTGTTATTTCTCTACAATAAATATCTCCAATTTCTTATATTTATTTTACTTTCTGATATGATCAAAAGGTTTCATTTAATCATTTATATATGAATGTGTGTGTGTGTAAGGAAAGTTTCCTCTACTATTAAAAAACAACCTCAAATTTTGTAAAATTCTCAGTAGCATTTGAAAAAAAAATTTGAAATATGAAATTATAGTCAGTTATAAATTTGAATATCTGAAATATCACATTATAAACCTAAAGGAATTTTACTACTGAAATTCTCGAATAATGCTGTTGCACTGGACTTTATCCATATTACGTCATATAACCCTTGACACGAGACTACTGCAGGGAAAAGTGCAAAATTATCATGTTTATATTTGTATTGTAGTTTGTGTTCTACAGGGAAATACGTGATGCCCATTGGGAGATTTATAGGAAAATGGAGAATCAGAAGTGACATGTTGGTGTGATTTAGCATCGAACCCAAAAAAGGGATTTTGTCCGTTGCGTTAGAATTATATGTAAAAATATAATACGTTTATAAACAATTTTGAAAATTTTACTGCATTTTGACAATTCAAATATATTATAAAACACGGAAACTAAAATACATTATCTTACATAACATTCTTTTACCATTGGGAAAAAAAGTGAGCATTTTCATGACCAAATAAAGAAAGTTTCGATATGAACAATGATGTATAAAAACATTATGAACACTGGATTCAACATAAACTAGCTTTTCAAAAATTTTAAAATAATTTTAAACTTTCTCTTATGATTGTTAAAGAAATAGACATTACAGAATATTTTTAAATAATTTAAAAATATATTGTCTCTGAACTTGCTCACTGAGTTATTTTGTGATACTTCACGAATTAATGAAGCAAAAATAAAATTAATCTTTGAAATGTATCATTCTGTGAAATGTCACAGCCGTCAAATATTTTAAAGTGTAATTCATGAAATTAGATACCTGAACTGTTTTTGTTTAATTTCGACATACTATTTTAGATTCCTACGTTATATTTTAAAGCAATAGCAAACTAGTTCTGCTATATAATTTTCTAAATCTATTTTTTTTTTTTTTTTTTTTTTTTTTTTTTGTTACGTGCGGAACATTTCATAGATGGTCTAACTACATTATTATGACGTATAGTGCAAAAGCTTAAAAATAAATCGTTGAAATGTATTTTAAGATGATGCAATCTTCGAATAAACTGTAATTTATATCAATGTAAAATTTTTATCCGCGAGGTTTTTAAATATTGAATTTCAAGTTATTTTTATTTATGTCGGTGTAATTTCAAACTATATGGAATACATGTAAAGTCATTAATTTATATTTAACAATCAAGACAACAAGTGTACTATTCAGAAAAGGGATTTATCTATTCAGAAAAGGGATTTATCTATTCAGAAAAGGGATTTATTTTGTAGAAATATCTGTCAGTTTTTTTCTAGAATATTCTTATATGTTGTAAACATGTTATGGAGTGCATGATTAAATATATAGGAAAGAATTTTTTTTCAAACACGACGCAGCAATTTTGTCTTTGTTAAACATAAATTGAATATAAAGAATATTTTCTTAATTCTTATTTGCTTATAATATTTTTATGAATGTCACAAGTGTTGCGATTTATTTCTATGGATGCATTTCTTACGAAGTTGTAATTGTTCAAGCACGAAATATGTGAAATGAGGATATTACGCACGTTAATTTATTTTTGAAAAAATAACAGTCTGAAATTTTTATAATGTGTACAAAAATTTTTATTGTATGATAATAAGAAAAATAAAGATTCGTTTATCATCTGAGATGTCAATATTTTATGATTTGACAGAATAATACAAGTTTTTCAAGAATCCTTATAATATTTAAAATGCTTCTTTTTTTATAGAAGTATTACATTAATGAGTATAAAAAGTGTACCCAGTGATTATTTTAAATGCATCTGACTTTTTTTTTTTATGTATAAACGATTTTAATGTATAAACGATATCACCAAAGAATTCATTTTATGAAATTCGCTTTATCAAAGCTTATATACAAGTCGAATCAATTATTCTTTTACAATAATTTCAATTATTTTTGTTTTATTGTATCTAAAAAGACTGATTTTGAAAATAAGTGTATTCAAAATGTAATGACAATGATAATGAAAATAATAATGATAAAACGTTAATATATATATATATATATATATATATTATCCAATATCTTCCAATGTTTAACAGTTTCTGTTATATTTCAGGTGGTTTAAGTGATTGCAATTCAAAATTTATCAAATGTAAATTTATTTTTATTCATCTAAATTCCCAGTATAAAAGATATTTTATAAAACATTTTAACAAATGTACCAATTATATATTAAATAATGTTTTGATTTTAATATAATCTTTCAAATTTTAGTTCCAGAAGGTAAATATCGAGGGCGCTGCGAGTCTTAAGCTTTATACATATGGAGAGCTACCGCCATTAAGTAAAGCTCATGAAATACATATTAAGCTTTATTTTTAAAAGTTTACTGCATAGCTGTTATTGAACGTTCCGCTTACGCAGTTTTAGAAATTTATTTATTTGAATACCTCTGAAGTTTGCCGAAAATTACAAAAAATTCGTTGCAAAAACTGGCGAAGATTCGATGATGGATAAGTTCATCTACAACACAGCAATATTATTATTTCTAACAGGATTATTTTTAGGTAAGTAGATATTTGAAATTTATTATTATTATTTGTATATGTTTTTTATAAGTATTTTCTTTAAAAATTATATATAGAAAGCATATCTTTAAATGTGTTCTCTATCATGCAAATAATTTCCCGTAATTGGTTATTATATATTAATTTATGCAAATGGATTAAAAATGCAGAGAAGTTCTAAACTAAATTGCAAAAGATCATTCACTACACAGGAAAATTGCTCAAGAAATGTATATTCATAAAAGCAAAAGATTGACTTGGTATTTCATTAAAAGTACGTAAAATAATTATTTTGGTCTGAGATTGTAATATTAAAATGATTACATGAAAATGTGACATTTAATCAGTTTGTTAACATATCAAATAAAATTATAGAATATATATTATGAATAGAAAATAAAACTAAAGAAACATTTAGGATTTTTTCATAATATGTTTTTCACAATATTTGTTTGTTTAAGTTTATATAATTTGTTCATTTTTCATATAAAATTCATAATTGTTTTTGTTTAAACTTTGTAAAATAATTACAATTTTAGTAAAGTAATTATGAAAAATCTATATCTGCAATTTTAATGCACAAACAAAAATACGAAACCATACCTTGGCGAATAATTTAATACTTGAGATCATAATTCTTATTTATAATTTTGTAATTATACACGAACCAATGAAAAGAATGAAACAGTAATTGAAGTCAAAAATATATTTTATTGCTATGATTTCATAATCAATGCATATAAAAAATCTAACATTGTATATCTTCTGTCAAAAACTTAGTAAATTCAAATGAAGTAATAGGTGAATATAGTCTTCAAAATCTTAGAAAATAATTTTGAGTTATGTTTGATAAATAGAAAGCATATAAAAATGTTAGTTTCTTAAATATATAAGAAAAGAAATTATTAAAATCCATCCAAATTTTTAGAACGTTGCCGGCTATTAATTTAATTCATTCACATATTATTATTATTATTATTATTATTAGAAATCAACTATATAGTATGATATCTTCTCGGTGAAAAGCACAAAATAATACCATAAAATAATGCGAGTTATTATTTTTTAATGCATTCATCAAATCCCGAAAGTTATTGTTAGTAATAATATATATATATATATATATATATATATATATAATAAAAAAAATAATAATCAAAAATTAGCTTGTGGTATGGAAGTATTGATTATGGTATTTAATTTATCCAAATTCGATATAATCGTATCATAAAATTTTGTTTGTAATAGTTGATTTTATAATAGAATATTTTTGTTTAATATTTCTTGCTTTTTTTTCTAAATATTCCCTGAATTAAAAAATTATGACAGATGGTCAAAAATTGCCTTTCTGAAATAGGCATTTTGGCTATTTAATTTAAAATGTTATTCATTTTTATCACTATAAATTTGTAATATTTCTCATATTAAAAAATATTTTTTGTGGAGAGTTAAAAAGGTGAAGTAAAACAATTACAGTGCTTAAAAAACATTGATTGTGGGGTTTTACATCGAACAAGGTTTACGCTATGGGTAATTGGCGACTGTCTGGAACTCATCCCTAAGGGTGATTTGGAGACATGCCATCACAATTTTAATCCTCTGCGGTGGGGATGACTCCTCTGCTTTGGTGATTCCCAGAGATATTACGTGCGATGAGACCATTCAGGATTTTGTGGTCACGACTGATTTTATGTGTACCAGTGACCCTTATTGGGCACAATGGTCTTCAGATTGCTCGAGTTTCGAACTTGCAATCTTCCGATTAAGAACTGTGTGCTCTAATGAACAGATTATCGTGACCGTACCTTAAACAAAATTCATAATAAAATTTTTGCTCACAAAATTTTATAAGTTTAACCAAAGTTGCAATTTTAGACCAAACGTTTATTTTATCGTTTCTTCCAAATTTGATTTTATTTAATATGAATAATTTAATGCTTATAGAAATGTGAGAAATTTTTATCTTAGAATACATAACTCTTATAATTTTATCTTTATATATATATATATATATATATATACATTATTTATTGATTCTTAAAATATTTATGCAATTTTTATATTCTCCTATTCTTTTTAATTTTAGGAATAAATTCGTTCAAAATACAGCCATTTTCTTTTCCTGCTACTTCTGTTATTGGAAAGCGTGTCACTACTGTATGTGCTACTACAACTGGTGGAAAAGTAAATTTTAAATGGTTAAAAAATGGAAAGGAAATAGTTAAAAATTCAAAAATAAATGTAAGATCTTTTCCGGAACTTTCAAATCTTATAATTGACCCCGTGACCGAAGAAGATAGTGGAAATTATACATGCACCGCGACTGCAAGAGGTATTTCAGAAAGCTATACTACAGTATTAGAGGTTTTAGGTAAGAATTTTTACAAATTAGTATCTATAATTCGTATTATTATTATTATTTTTTAAATTCTCATGGTGTATTATTAAAACTGATTAACTTCGTTACTTCAGTTAGTATTTTTGTGCGACAAAATTCATTTATTTATCTAAAATTATCGTATCTCTATTTACCTATTTCGTTCTCTCGTTCTCTTTTCTCTCTTTCCCTCCCCCTTTTGATGTTGGTTATTGATGCTGTTATTTTTTAAAGATCTAAATCTGTCCTAAAGGAGGGTTTATTGACAAGAATCAATGGCATCACTGGCTGACTGTGCCCAATCTTTAACAAGAAACCTATTATTTGTTTATTTATTTGTTTATTTATTTATTTTTCCAATATGAAACTATCACTGTAAATAATGATCTTCATTAAATACTATGAGCATTTTTTAAAAGATGTTCTTAACTCAGATTGCAAATATTGCTCGTAGTTAAAATTGTAAATTCTAATATATTATGAATTATTAAATACTAATAATGTTGTATTATTAAATTTTATGCATTTTTTTTCATTTTTTATAGCACCCCCTGTATGGAAAAATGCACCAAAAGACATTGAAGCCATTGATGGAGATTCTGTTTTATTAAATTGTCAAGGTTCTGGAAAACCAGAACCATCCGTTTCATGGTTAAGAAGCACAGGTAAGTTAACATTATAATCCAATAACTGCAAGTTTAATATTTAAAGATTAAAAAAAATTATATATTTATTTTTAACGTTTGTATTAATTGTTGCAGAATAAAGGTTTTTTAAGGTTTTTCAGCTAAGCAAAAATTATATTTATAAATTCTTATTTATTTTGATTTGAAACAAGTATTTTTATTAAATTTCCGAAACTATAGTTTTAGTAATTTTAGTATAGTTTTAGTAACACTTTAAATATATTTTATTTTTGTATTTATTGTTATTTTTATTTTTAAAAATTTGCTTTCTGAGTAAATAAAACACGTAAAATAATATAAATAAAATCGGACTGCATAATTAAGAAATATTAAAATTCAAATAAAAATAATTCTCAAACTATTCCTAAAAACAACAAAAATTAACAACAACAACAAACAAACAAAAAATTAAAAACTTATAACCAAGGAACTTGTATGTAAGCAGGGTATCTATTCTCTAATCCGACTGCCACAGCGACCGTCCTTAAACAACGACAGTCGTCAAATCAAAAGTCGGAATGTGACGTCAACTGATGAAAATAACTACTGCCAGAGTCGGAATTGAAGTATAGTCTGGTCGGAGAATAGATGCCCTGATTTATTCATGATTAGTAATATTTTAATTGCATTTTTGTAGTTGCGTATATAATAAAAAGTATGAAGCATATGTAGATAATATAAAATATGAATTTTAAAAAAGTATTTATATTAATTAATAATTTATTTTATTAAACTACTTGATTTCTTTTTGAAATAAATAGGTCAGAATTTCCGATGCAATTGTTACAAGATTATTATTGAAAGCTGCAGTTGAATAAAATAGTGACTTAAAAATTACAATATAACTATATGATATATGTAATATTTAAACTATTCTTTCTACTGGTATAATAATAAAATGCTAAGCTTATGTATGCAAAATAAATAGAAGAATTTTTTTATTTTAATTAATTTTATGTCATGTTTTTTGTAAAAGAAAATATTAAATAAATTGTTATTCAACTCGAAATTCCTTTCTAAAATAAATTTAAAAATTGAAATATCTTTTAAATGCTATTCAGTCGTTACGGAAATTGTTTAAATATCATTTAATTTTAAATTTCATACATTTTTTAACTGATTAAGGTATATATAGTCAGTCTTACCTATATGTTAAAACCAGTTCTATTTCTGTTGTGTTGGTATTGTTTTGTATCTAGTAATTGCTAAATTTTAAGGTTAAATTTTATTACGATATCTATGATTTATGTATATACTGCATATAGTAGTAACTTTTTAATATTGCATGTGAATTAAGTTACTAAAAATGCAATGCATACAATCTCTTTAAACAAGTAAATCAATGCATAAAGATATTAAAATGTCTAGTATAAATAGCTCCTTTTTATCTTTTTATAATTTTTTAAAATATTTAAATACTATTTTTAACTTTTATGCTTATACTTATATATACGTATATATTATGTTATATATTAAGACAGCTAAGTAATTTTAAAATAGGTTTGAATCCAGAATTTCTGCCTTTATCAGATCCACTCTTCTTGTCATTGAAAAATGGAAGCATTCTTTTGAAAGAAATAGATAAGTCGGCAGAAGGAATGTATAAGTGCAATATATCTAATGGAATTGGAGATCCCCTCATTAAGACAATAATAGTCAAAGTTATAGGTATGGTACAAAATACTTAAAAAGTAAAACGAGACAGCTTAAAAAGATTCGTAATTTTTTAAAAATAATCTTTTCATATTATTCCTTTTTAAATTACATTTAAAGATGTTTACTGCTAATTATCTATTATTTAGAATAAGGGGAATATATATTTAAAGATGTTTACTTTAAGATTTTTTAAAATTTAATATTAATATATATATGCGTGTGTATGTGTAGTTGTGATATCACTCAATATTTTTACTTTACATTATTACTTAAATTATAATTAATCCGTTTTATTATATACCAAATGAAATCTTAATATTTGCTTTACTACATCAAAAATTATTTAATTAAAAATATTGTTGTGTAAAATGCGATGCAGATGTAACAAACTGTATAATGTTCAGTTAAATAATATTGTTAATTTTTGATGATGCATTTTTATTATTATTATTATTATTATTTATTCAATAAATGCGTATATTAGTATGCGTAAAAAATATTTCTAAAAACGATGTATTTTTATTACACTTTTTGGTGTGTGCTTTTTTAAAAGTCAGAATTGCAATTTTAATGCATTATTTAGCTTTAATACATGTGTTATATAATGTGTTATTGCCTAAAATCCAGTTGGAAAAAAGGAAATTGAAAATGTATACTATGCAAAAGGTATAACAATAATAAATGTGTTATTTAACTAAATATGTTTCTTTCTTTCTTCTTCTTCATCTTCTTCTTCTTCTTCTTTTTTTTTTTTTTTTTTTTTTTGTTTGTTTGTTTAATCTCGTCTTTTATGAATGAACTTATATTTAATATTTTCAATTATTCTATAGTGACAAATTTATTTTTCTATTCAAAAGTTTTTCATTTTACTGTATTGGTATTGTTTTTATCTCAACTAAAATATACCTGAGTCATTTCTAGTAGAATATGGATTTCTACTAAAAAAGCTTTATACGTGCATGAAATGCACATTAATTTAGCTTTTCTTTATCATTTTTTTTAAACTACGTATTACACGAAAATTATGTAAATAGATCAAGAAATGAAAACTTTCTTGAAAATTTGATCTCCTATCGTCTTTTAACAAATGCTTTTATTGTTCTTTATTTACGTATGCGCTACTTTTTTTTTTTTTTTTTTTTTTTTTAGCTAAATGTGCTTTGAAATAATGAAATTGAACTAAGCAGAGCATCATATTTATTTGTAAAAATAGTCAAATATTTACAAATCTTAATAATCAAATTTTTATTTTTCATCTATTATAATCATTGAAATATCTTATTATCCCTGTGCGTCCACGCAATTGCTTTATCGGTTGTTTTTCATTTTGTTTCTACCCACACTATTTTAATGATACCTGAGCGTTTTCTTTTTTATGGAATATTTTATATATTTCTCTTTTTTTTCTTTTCTTTTTTTCTTGTTCTAAAACAATGAGCAAAGTTTTTACATGTTTTTCTTTCTTTCTTTATCTATTTTTGTTCAGGTTTTAACTAGTAAATAATTTTGAATTAATATAAATAATAAAGAAATTTAAATCAATAATATTTCAGTGTTTTAAATGTAACTAACATAGTATTGCAACTTAAGGTATTATTTATAGTTAACGAATGTAAAATAAACTCTTTCTTTAATATTATTATTTTTTTTTTTCGATGTGCAGCATTCCATTTATAAAAGAAAGTATATTCTTAGTAAATAGAAGACGACATCATCTGTTTTCACCATTATAATAAAATAAAAAAAATATCATTTTTTTTATATTTCTACATAAAAATGCATATGAAATGTAAAGTTTATCTCAATAAAATATGTTATCTAGCATTTTCTAGAACGAGGAGTCGCAATTTTATATGGCATAAACAAATAATCATAAAGAAAAATGAGTTTTAAGAATATTTTGATACGTATTCTTTTATTTATTAACATGTTTATTAATAAAAGTTTCTTTTCTCCGTTTCTTGCATTTTAGATTATTTACAGAATAATAATAATAATAATAATAATAATAATTTGTGTTTATTGAATTAGCGATCTCGCATCGTATTTGTTTCGTGATCGATTAAGGTGTTAAAATATAATAATTGACACCATTTTGTAATTTTACCCTCTGTTATATACAATGATAGTCCGACTTTTTATGAATTTAATAATATAGTTGCATTTCTGAAACACTGATGGCGCTGCTATCTGCTTAAAAGAAATTTTCTGTTGAAACGTTAGTTGACAATATACGCCATCATAACAGCTGAAATGTAATAAATGTGCGATTTTAAACTTTACTATTATTTTATGTTCTCTTTAATCAACAGTTTATTTATGTTACTGCATTTACCTTTTATCATGGAAAAACACTTATGGAAGTGCTATGAAGTGTTCTTTCTTATCGCATTATCACTCTATGTACAGAGAAGCCAATGCACAGGTGAGTTCATAATTCTCATAAATAAAATATATTTATATATTGTGAATCTAACACTTTTTATGTATGTAACAGTATAGCGATATTTTTACTAATTTTATTTATGATTTCTAAGAGTGCTAAATATGAATTTGGGAATATGATTTTAATACATTCACTTGAAATCCCATTTATAATGTAGAAAATAAAGCATATATATATATATATATATATATATATATAATATGCAAAGTTACTTTTGTTTAATTTATATATTTAATATTATTAAAGTTTCGTGCATTGTTTATTTAAAATATATATATATATATATATATATATATATATATATATATATATAATGTAACACGTACAATTTAGTAATTTTCTAAGTACTCGAGGAAGAAAATATTTTATTAAATAATTAATACTGAAAAAAAAGGGGGGGGGCAACATGAATATAAATCAAATTAAATATAATAATAAATTCTCATAATACCAGAATAACTATGTTGGCACATATTTTGGAAAGATCTGACAAGAAAAATCTTTTGTTAAAATAAAATGTATATAATGTTTAAAAAACACAATTTCAAAATAAAATTTTGATATTTTCTTTAATGGTATATACTTATATTTAAATATAAATATAAAACCACAAAGTTTTTATTATTATTATTATTATTATTATTTATTTACAAATAATTCAAAACTAGTTATTTCCATTTATTTATTGTAAACTATTTATTTCCATATTTTATACATAAAAAATGAATTTCTCTGAATAAAAAATTTCAACTATTTGAATAGATTAATAAAAGGATAAAAAGTTAGTTTTATATTAATATAGTTAAGTTCATGAATATCTTGTAAAAGTTAAAAAAAAGAAAAACCTCATAAACATGAAAGTTATAAAAAAAATTTCGAAATAAATTAAGGTAAAAATAAACAAATATCTTTGTAATATTTTATGTTATGTAAATAGTATTTTATGTAGTGTCTATATTTTTTAGTGTATTGATTTAATATGACATTTCAAATTTTGTTTAATGTGACATTTTTCATTAACTTAAAAATAACATAAACATAAGGTCAAACGGATATATATATATATATATATATATATATATATATTGTTACACTGCAGGCTAATAGAACAATACTAGAAATAAAAATAATGTGAATCATTATTTATGTCTGTGTTGTCTTTCATTTTTTTTTTTCAATTAAATTCCTTTGAATAATTTTTGAGCACTTCAAATTAAAACATTTTCAAGAAAAATTTTAATATCGAGTAAAAAAAAAAAAAAATTAAAGTTTACAATATTTATTAAATGTATATTAACTATATTTATTTTAAAATTTACCTAATAAAAACTAATCAAAAGGTAACATTCCTTGGATAGTTTCTTTAACATTTTAGATTATTTACACACTTTCCTAACAATATTTTATTTAGATTAAATTAGTATTTAATAAACATAGTAAACATTTTTAAAATGAATGTAATACTACCGCTAAAAACTTTTAAATTGTAAATTATGCTTATAAATGTTTTACAAGAACTTAAATAACTTATAGAACAGAATAGTACTGGTAACATTGTACGGAAATAATTCTTTCTAATTATTATTATTAATTTTTTTAATATATTTAGTATAGTTGGATTTACAAACAAATCCTCCATCCATTAAATTTAAAGAATGTAATATAGTTTTATAGAATAAGATTAAGTATCGTATTAGAATTCTAAAATAATAATAATAATAATAATAATCCCATATTTTTATTAAATGTTAGAAAAAAGAAATATAAAACAATGGTTGATGGAAAAGAAAAAGAAAAAAAGTTTAACAAAAATATCAAGAAAGTTTATCATTTTTATCATTTATTTTTAAACCTATTTTCATTTAAAATAATAACAGTACGAATTGATATTATCATTCATTTTCATTATCTTAAATAAAACTAAAGTTGTTAATAAAAACATTTATATTTGAAAGGACAAAAAATAAATTTAAACTTAGTAACATTATTACGTATAGCATTTTGTGACAGAAAAGTTAGTCCTAGTTTAATATTGAAGTAAGACCTTTCTGAACGTTTTCATCCTTAGGAAGTTTCTATCACATTATCAAACTCACACTAATTACTTTATTAGTACGACAGGGTTATTTCTTTCTGAAAACGATGTATTGTATTACACCTTAAAGGATTTTTTTTTTTTTTTTTTTTTTTTTAATCTAGATTTATATATTTAATTTAGAAAATAAAAGGTATACGTGAAAAATGAAATATAGTTCTAATTTTTCACTCTCACATTAAGGTAAAAAAATATTTAAAATAAAATTAAGAAAAGTTGTGCTGAAGCAATGAAACACCTTGGACCTCTTGACGCACTTTAAAATTTGGCATCGAAGCAGCTTGCATGTTTTTCGCCCAAATCTTTACTAACGCAATTGATAATACCCATTTTAATTCATCGCCAAAATGACAACAAAAATATAAAACACGCCAAGGGGCTCCTCTGCTAAAGCTATACAAAAGTAATTTTAAGAAATGAATATAGTAACCGGTGCTTGAAAATAATAGTTGAGTAACAGTTGCTGTAACAGTCAACTTTTATTTCTTTTTCTTTCTCTCTTCACTCTCCCCCTCCCCTAAGTTTCGTGATTAATATTTATGCTCTTAATAATACAGGTTTACATTGTTAGATTATTATTTTAGTGATATATTATAACATGAACTATAGAATTTCAGTTGATGTTATACATATTCAAATAGTGATGTATTAAATAATTTTTTGCTTATTTATTTTTCATTGATTTGATTTTAATTATTTCAGACGGTTTCATAAAACTCCAGCCTTTTTCTTTTCCGTCATCATCAATGGTTGGACAAAGAGTAAATGCAATGTGTGCCACTATCACAGCCAGTGATAAACTTGAATTTCGCTGGACAAAAAATGGAGCTGAACTTAGTAATTCAAATCGAATAAAAATCGTATCATTACCACAAATATCTAATTTAATGATTGACCCATTAACTGAAGATGACACCGGGAACTATACGTGTACGGTTATTTCCAGAGGTTTGTCAGACAGCTATACAGCTTCTTTAAATGTTTTGAGTAAGTTTACCTTTGAATATTATTCTATTATTTAATATTAATACACTTTATAATTTCAATGTAAAATACAAATTGAATTTTAGTAAGAATAATTAATTATTCTTAATTTATTTTTTTAAATTGAATTTGTAGTACAAACTTAATAAAAAAATACTAAACAAATTATTATAATAAAGCTTTTGATATTCCGTTATTTTATTATGCATTTATAAAATTTATTTATTTATAAAATTTTATGGAAATTTCAAGAATTTTCTCTCTCTCTATTTTTTTAATGGAAATTTTACATAGAACCTTATGACAAAATTTGTATTTTACAATATATATATATATATATATATATATATATATATATTCAGATAAGAAAATAAAATTGGTTTGTATAATGTCTACTTTGTTTTAACATTACTTTAACATACTTTTCTTATTAAACAGTTCCACCAACTTGGAAGATGAAACCTTCAGATATTCAAGCTAAAAACGGAGATTCTATTATTTTGCCTTGCAAGGGGGAAGGAAAACCTAAACCTACATCAAAGTGGATTAAGATATCCGGTATACAAATTTAAATTTAATGAAAAAACTTATTCCAGATGTAAAAAGGTTTTTCTTGGATTTAATAATTTTTTATAGTATTATTAAGAATTGTGATAATTTAAAACTGAGTGGTTATTTAACCAAAAGCGTTTTTAATGAGAAAATACTGTAAAAATTTATATATATATATATATATATATATATATATATACTGTAAAAGCACTTATTTTCGCGAGGCTTTAATTTTCGCGATTTTCGCGAGCCCATTGTAATCGCGAAAATTTAAGCCTCGCGAAATACTTTTTTTTTTTCAAGTTATCTTAGAAAAACGATTTTTTATATGTAGGTCAGTTATACGTATCCAACACGTAGTATAAAGAGGTTTTCCAAAATTCCCCCTCTATCCGCCCTCTAGGATCGGCCGGGAGTCTGTGTAAAAACACGTTTTCAGCATAACTCTGCTCCAAATTATCTGAGGAAGACGATTTTTTGATGTATCGTTGGCTGTGTGCGTATGCAACACGCACTCTAAAGGGATTTTGAGAAATTACTTCCTCCCCTTGGGGTAGGCGGGGCAAACATTTTTTTTTTTTTTTTTCTTTGCCTCAAATAATAATAAAAAATTAGGAATTTTTCACTTACCAAAATTTAATGATTTATTGCACAGTTACAAACTCATTTATGACAACTTTCTTTCTTACAACTTGACTTTCTTTCTTACAACTATTTCTTGAATATAAAACAATAATACAACTAATAGAATGCAGCTCATTCACTTACAATATTTATACCAGCTCCTTTGAAGCCATTCAAAATTATTCCAAGAACAAAGTTTATATATAACCACCTTTGTAAGCACAAGTTGTTTTTAGAGCGACGGGGAGGGGGTGAACTTTTCGGGCAAAAGGAAGTTTCTTAAAATGCCTTATGCGGAAAGGGTTCTATATTTAGGTACTTTCGCGATTTTTAAATTTTCGGTTCTGTTCATATAAAATTCGCGAAATTTTCAGCTCACGAAATCACCGATATCTTCATTTTCGCGAAAATTTCGGCTCGCGAAAATAAGTGCTTTTACAGTATATATATATATATGTATAGAAAGAAAAAAAAACAACTTGTATATAAATTTCACTTAACATTTCTTTAAATGACGAGTGCTTTTCTAGGGATAAAAAAAGTCATATAAAAGGTACATGTGATAATATCATATGACATGTGATACTATTTATACAGTGCATGTGATAACATATTAATAATAATAAAATAATAGAATATTTTTATCAAAGTAAAATTTACAGCCCACTTTAAAGAAAAAACTTCAGTATGTATTAATGTTTAAAGTATTATAAAATATTTTTTTTTTCTAAGACAAAAATCTGTAATGATGCAAATACTGATAACTAAAAACTGTTTTATTTCGTTTAATTTTTTTTATTAAAAAAAGAAAAACTTTTATTTTTTGTCAAACGATTTCAATTCGCAGAATAAATAGATTATTTTGAAAGGTTTTTTTTTTTTTTTTTTTTTTAATATACTTTGTATAAAGTTTTCTGCAAATGTATAAAATCGAACTTCGTACTAAAGGATCATTTATATACAATTTATTCTAACATTCTAAGAATTAAAAATTTTAATTGCTTAAATAGGATATCAAATAACTGACAGTTACATTTGCTAGGGCTAAACAAAAGGTAGATTTAAATAATAATAAAAAATAAAAATGCTAGTACAACATTAATATAGTTAAGTGCTTGTTTATCCTGTTAAAAATTAAATAATTCTCTTTTAAATATAGTAGTAATAAAAAAAAAAGTTGCATATAAAAATAAATTAAAAATTTAACTAACATCTTTATGCACTATTTCCTATTATAGGCCTATTCCTCAGTCTTATATAGAATTTTTATAGTAACTTATTGATTCAACCCAATATTTTAAATATTCTTCAATATGATTTTTCTCCATGAATATGAATACAGCATAAACATAAATATTAGCATTAAATTTAACTTTTATACTACAAGAGAAAAACTGTACAATATAAATAAATAAATAAATAAAAAAGTCTTTATATTGTGAATTAATATTTATTTGTTTTACATTCTAGCCTCTTACTATGAAATATTTTCATATTTTAGCACATGGTGGTGAACCTAGTGTATTATCAAACTCAGAATTGCTTGTGTTTCACACAAATGGAAGTTTAGAAATAAAAGAAGTATTAAAAGAACATGAAGGATTCTATCAGTGTGTTGTTTCAAATGGAGTAGGTTCGGAACTTAAGCGAGATATTAATGTTAAGGTGATCGGTAAGTTTTACGAATAAGAAAATTTATGCAATCAAATTTTATTCATATTCCTTTTCATGATAAATATATTAACATGTCACACTAATAGTTTTGTTTAAAATTATTAATCAAATGTGTGTATTATCCAAGTCGTAAATAACTTTCTTATGAAATTTTAAGTATTCATATCATAATATTCCTGTAAATAATAGCGTTTTCTAATTAAGACTTGGGCAAAATAAGGTTTCTTTGATAAAGTTATTTATTTAAAAAAATTAAAAAATATTTAGTTAATAAATAGTAATTTGTGTAGAATAAAAAAAATTAATTTGTTGAAAGTATTTTTTTAATATATAAAAACCCGTAAAAGAGAAATCTAGTGGGACAAAAGTATTTGCTTTTTAAACAGATTTCCGTCTACCGAGTATATCGAATCTTTATTTTACTTTTTTTTTCCCTCAAGATTCATGAATCTATTAAAAACAAAACTTTATAAGACACAAGTTTTATTTTTACAGTTAATAATTTCATGAAATAGATATTAGTTTATGAATAATTTCTTTGTCTTTGCACGCTCATATATAAATAGCATCTATTTTACTCTTTATTTGTGAGTTAGATAAATATATATAAAGGATTTTTCTTCCTGTATACTTTATAAAATTGCAAAACTATTAACGTATTTTCAAAAGTATCAGTTTGAGCTAACAGATTTTTTTTTTTTTTTTAGTTTTCTATTGAAATAATATTTACTTTAATACCGAAAAATGTCGATTTTAAGAATTTTTACCATTTTCATATATGTACTATGAACCTCAAGAAATGGATGTATTTATAAATAATTTAAAAGAAAGAAATATCCTATGAAATGTTTTACTAAACAAATAATTAATATATCCATTCTTTAAAATGCCGTAAAAATAGATATTACCATTGAATTAAATAATGCTTCCCTCATTGAATTTTATTCGTGATTTGCTCAGATATTTTTATGCATACCTTAAATGCAGTGAAATTTCAAAAATATAATATATATGAAACATGCTATTTTTTTTCTTTCTTTTATATTATAAACTTTGATGGGTTTTTTTTTTTAATTTTAAGAATATGAGTAATGCTTTATAAATTAAAAAAAATCTTACACAACTATTTATGAAACAAATGTTGTCAAAGCCTGATAAAATTATTAATAAATAAGAGATTTAATGATATATATAATTTCTTTTTATCTTAAATTTCTTTGTTCCTAATATATATATATATATATATATATATATATATATATATATATATATATATAACAATGTCTTAAGTGTTGATATGTTTCCATATTAATAAAATTTAATCTTCTATGGGGGTTTTGAATCATAGATGTCTGATATCTTTTAAACTCATATATTTATCGACAAAACATTTATTAAATTTTTTATTGATTTTTGTAAGATGTTTTTAATTTTTTTATTAGTATAAACACTACAAAAAGAAATAATATGTTAAAATCAGAATGATGATCTAAAACAAATTAATATGTATGCATTATTTTTCAAATAAATATCATTGAACAAAAAACAGTTTTTTGGAAAAACGATTGGATAATTCCTGGCTTTAATACAAAAAAAGCATATTTTTTCAAAAGCAATATTTCACTTTCTTGAAAAATAACTTAAGAAAATCTGCATATATATATATATATACCAGATTTTGCTCTGTAAACTTAATTATCATTTTAGCAGGCTTTGAATTACCACTTATTCTTCTTCTTCTTCTTCTTCTTTTTTTTTTTTTTTTTCCAAAATATATTGTCATATGTTTCAAAAGATGAAACTTATGAAAAATATTTCGTGTAAGATACTGTCTTTTACTTTTACATTTTATATTTTATGAATAAACAATTTTTGGGTTACTTATTAATTTTAGGTATCAAAAATTCGATAAAGTTTATTAACAGAAAGAAAAAAAAAAGAAAAGAAAGAAACTTTAAATTGATGTCGATTTAATAAAACATAAGTAAAAAGATTTTTTTCATTGGGGAAGTTCTACCTTTTTTTGCAATTAAATTTATATATTTTAAAAAAAATACATAATGATTTGAAAATGACTCGTAAGATTTTTCTTAGTTATTTATCACTACAATTCTAAAATTTGTTCATGTGACGTAGAAACATTCTGTTCTTCTTATTTTTAACAATAAATTCTGATTAGGATTTCAGTATTGAAATATTACTACTATATATAAAAAGAACAGTTTTTTGAATAATTATTTACTATTACTGGCAAAATTCCTTACTTTAACACCAATTATCACAAGATGTATATTTTGCGTTTGTTTAGATAGTCTAAACAAACTTCTGACGAATAGTAATATAAGACAAAATTTTGTAATTTTCAAGGTTTCAAGCTGCAGAATAAAGATAATTTTTGAGTTATGGAAGCATACAATAAATTTATATGCTTCCATACCTAACATTTCGAAACTACTTTTAATTTATTGAAGATTTTTTTTTTTTTTTTTTTTTTTTTTAATTGTTGCTTTCAAAATTTATTATTTGTGTATGAAAAGAAGATTTTTCTCAATCAACTCTAATTTCACCTTATATTGTGTCACATATTGAAGAAAAGAAACAAATAGAAATTTCTGATGGGAGAAGTTTTTTACTTTAAATGAATTAATATATATATTCAGTTTATCAAAATTTTATAATATTAAAATAATTTCATTTTTCCAGTGTAAAATTACACAAAGTTCTTTTAGTTATCGAATGTCTACAATTTCCATTTTTTTTTTTTTTAAACAAAAGGCATTTGTTTATCCTCCACATGAATGAAATGCGCTTTTGAAATTAATGTGTATGTTTGCTGTGCATTGATATTCAATGAATTTTCTTTGAAAAAAAATTAACTAAAAATGCAATTCATTTATACATGATATCATCGTTATCGTCGACATATTATTTTAAATTGCTTCGGTCAGAATCAGATACATTCGATCAGACGTTTTATTCGAAAATTGCAGTTTTTATACATTTTTATATTTATCAATTCGTATATATATATTTTAAAAATCTCTGTATAACACAAAACTTAAAAGCAAATCAACCTCTTAATTAATTGCTCGTTATATATTTATTGTTTTTCTATTTTGTTACAAGTTTTTCTTGGTATTAAACAAATATTTTGGATATTGATTTTTTATATATTCGTATGCGTTCATTTCCACATTTGCATTTATTTATTATCCTACTATTTATATAAAAAGTATTATATAAATTTTAGTAAATGTAGTGCCATTATTTATAAACCGCAATTATATACTGCAACTTTTTTTTTTTTTTTTTTGCAAATTTAAGAAAGC
Source organism: Salticus scenicus (assembly GCA_963930645.1). Classification (NCBI taxonomy): domain Eukaryota; kingdom Metazoa; phylum Arthropoda; class Arachnida; order Araneae; family Salticidae; genus Salticus; species Salticus scenicus. The sequence goes on along the minus strand of OZ005652.1, from coordinate 171,239,027 downwards.
ATTGTTAGTTATCTACAAAATAATTTAATGGAGAGTTTTCTTCTTGTTATTTAGATATATTTCGCGTTTACAATAAACATTATATATTATATATACTATATCATATATGCAACATGTGTTTAAAGCTTTTCTTGTATAAATAAATATATTTTAATACTAAAAACAGACAGGAATTTATCATGTCGACTACAGATTTGTTTTATTCCATAGCAGGTTTTACTATATCATACTACTAAAACATTCCCCCCCCCCCTTTATTTTTTCTGTAAAGGAGTTTCTTTCATTATTCCTTTAAATAACTCATTTTATATCTACAAAATACCTTGTATTTATATAGCGATTAAAAGAAGAAAAAAAATCCATTTATTTTATTTCGCAAATTGCATAAAACGTATTAAAAAGTATTAATTCAGATATGAAAAATGCATTAAAGAATTATTTGTTTAATTTAGTTCGTGATGACAATCAGTGAGGGCGCTACTATCCGCAAAACGTTCAGATGTATACGATTACGCCATTGGATTCATTTTATTCACTCCATGAAGTATAGAGCGTGGTTGAAATTTCATAATATTACATTGTTTTGTGTCATGTAGAATACGCTACAAAAGTGTGCAAACATATAAAAATAACCGGATATTCCGAATTACTTAAAAGATTGGCAAGTAACTGAACAGAAGAGCAAAACACAGACTCTGGAATATGAAGAAGAATCTGTTATTTAGCTTTCTCGTTGTTGTGATTATCAATATTTTTACAAGTGAGTAACTCTTTTTTCATTAACTTACGTATAAATTATACATATACAGTCGAACCTCGTTAACATGCACAGTTAACGTGAATTACTTTTAACATGAAGTGTGTTCACAATCCCCGTCAAAATGAAGATTAGTTTAGCTATAGGAAAATTAGTTACTGATAGCATGAACTACTGATAATATGGAAAAGTTTTTTTTATCCCCCTTGAGATTCACGTTAACGAGGTTCGACTGTATTTTTATTTTTATTTTTATCTGTAGTGCAAAATTAGTGCACCGAACGATGACATTCTTGTAAAAATCTTTGTATGTCATATTACAATTATATCATATTTTAAAAATTAAATTATTAATTTGGTTCCATAAATCTTAATTCCTGCTATAAATACTAAGAAATTTTAAATAGCGTTATAATAATGAGATAAATATGCACTAATTATGATAATGCAAAAATATTACATTTGTCAACAGCTGAAATTGAAATTTACTTTTTAAAAAATAATAAAAATAACATCCCCGCAAAAATTAGCGAAATAATTATGCTTCTTATTTTTCCATATATTTACTGCTTAATTGATTACTTTAATTATATAATTGGTAAATATTCTTTATGCATCAGTAAAAGTTTTTAATAAAATATTAAATGGCTATTCCAATTAGTTATTAATTAATAATATTGATTAACTACGTAGGAGATGTAATGAACATCAAATTTTAACTAAATATTTTATAGTTAATAAGCTTAATTTTCTGGATTTCTAGGTTTTTCTGCATTCAAAATTCAACCTTTTTCTTTCCCATCAACATCAATTATTGGAAAGCGCGTCATTACCGTGTGCACAACAAGTACAGGAGGAAAAGTAGAATTTAGATGGCTGAAAAATGGAAGAGAAATTTCTAAAAATTCCAAAATTACAGTTAGATCTTTCCCGGAGTTTTCAAATCTCATAATTGATCCCTTGATGGAAGATGACAGTGGAAATTATACGTGCATTGCAAATGCAAAAGGATATTCGGAAAGTTTCACTGCTGCACTCGAAGTATTAAGTAGGTTTATAAAAATTTTAAATATTTATCTATTTTAAAAATTGTTACTGAAAGTATTCTGTTAAATATTGACATGACAAATATTCACCTGAATACTGCTACTGTACACACTGTTAAAAATTTCAACAGAAAACTCTGTGTAATGTATTATCTTAAGTCTTACGTAAAATTACAGAGAAAAATAAACGGAGATGTTAAAAATCTTATTTTATATATTCACATTAATAACTGATATTTTTTTAATTAATTATTGGTGAGAATATATTTCGGACTTAGAGCGCTTTTTCTAAAGTAGAAACAGTCATTTTTAATTTTAATTAAAAAAAAATAATAATAATAAAATTAGATAAAAAGACAGAATAAAGATTAAGAATCTCAATTATTCACTTTTAACTAAGAATAGCTGTAAATTTACTGAGACTCTGGATAAATATTTACATTAAATTTACAAAATTTTTTAACAGTGCATATGAAATTTTTGAAAGTAAATTAACAGAATATTGAGCTAGAATTTTCAAGCTATCAGTTGTCAGCTTAGGAAGTGAGAAAAATCCGAAAAGAAGAGGGAAAAACAATCCAAAATCAAAATTATATTAAATGATGTTAAAATAATTTAAGAGGAAATTAGAAGGAAAATGTATTTGCCTGAGTTAGATAAAAATAATGATTATAATCGTTATAGCTACGGTGGTAAGTTAACAGTTCGGTTAATTTTAAAACCTAGATTTAAGAAACAAATTTATTTGTTAATCAGTGCTATAATTACGCTAAACATTTAGCAATAATGTTGAGAAATAAACCAAATATTTTTAGTTTTCAGATAAGATTTATTTGACACGTCTGTAATTTCGCTTAATTTCTAAAATAAAATGTTTAGGTATTTTAGAACTTTTACCATTATTCTAAAAAAAAGTACATATATAGTATATTTCTTATAAATTTCATATAATTTTACACAAACATTTGGCATTAAAAATTAATTTCTACGAAATCATTTATTTTCGTTTTCATTTATAGTTATTTTCTGAATTATTTTATAAGAGACCGAGAACTTTTCACTTTTAATATTTGAGAATCGATTTAACAAAAATTAGGAAATTTTCTTATTATGAAAAAAATTTAGAAGAAAATTGCTTTCTCTACTGCCAGTAACTTTCCGTATTTCAGTCTAAAATGTTAGTCATTTTTTCTGTATAATTTTTTTTTAAGTGTATAAATAGTTAAAACAGGTGTATAATAAATGAATGGCTAAATTGATTAATGAATTAATTATTTAATAATTCATGCAATTAAGTATTCAGTATTAAAAATATTGAACCTAAACTAAGACATTTCCATTTAATATATCTTTTAGACAATTCCGTTTTCTATTTTTTTGTAATTAAAATTTAAACTAAATAAATAATAATAATTTTCATAAAGTTTTAGATTTTAAAAATGTGCTTTTATTGTTTTATAAATATGCGCATTAATTATCTAATCCAACTATAAATTAAAATTAGATATCTAAAACAACACCTAAAGTGTCCATATACTTTAACGGTATTTATATGAGACAGAAATTTTAGAAAGCTCCAGGGAAAAAAATGAAAAAATGTGGCGCATTTCTATTAAAAGTTACATTGTTATAGCTATTTTAAGTTAATTTAATTTCTGGGTTACCAGCTATTTTAATTTAAATCTTATGGAATTACATTTTCAAGATTCAGAAATTTTATATACGTATCATTTACACATAAACGATAAATAAAATAATTGCTGTATAAATGTGCAGTTTCCTTCTGTTTCTAAAAAATGTTTTTAAACATAAAATTATCAGAATTTATTTTATTATTTACACTACAAACTATTATTATCGTTTCTTTGTATGCGTATTATAAATAAGTATATATATATATATATATATATATATATATATATATATATATATATATATAATATAAAGAAATCATTATGATAAAATTTTAAGTTATTTTAAAAATTAAAATCAATAAAGGGAAGGCATATCTGCTATTAAATTTTACTAGAAGTTATTTTGGTTCTTCCAAATTAATATATATACCGGGTGATCCAAAAGTCAGGACAAATTTTAAAAATGAATAATTCGAAAACGAATCAAGATACAAAGATACGGTTTGCACCAAACGGATGAAAAAGAAACCGGGTTTTGTGTGGCAAAGGAAAGAAATTAGTTCTGTTGGCGACCAACAAATAGCGCTATAGTGTTTTATTTCATCAAAAGATGATTTACAAATGAAAAAAAATATGAAAACAACTTACAAATCAGCTTAATTACAGTTAATTAGTACTACTATAGTAACTGTTCAATGTCCATAATTCAGAAGTACAGCTGTGAGATGATTCACCACATCGTTCACAGCATTTAGTAGCATTTCTTGCGTTATGGCAGACACATTTTAGCGGATGGCATCAGTCAGTGCTGCTATTGATGCCGGTTGGTCGCGGTACACTTTTGACTTCTAAGAATCCCCACAGCCAAAAGTCACAGGGTGTCAGATCGGGAGATCTTGGAGGCCATGCGTGATTAAAGTAGCGACTGAGAATGCGATATTTCGATGCATATAGGCTTCGACTACCATTACCTGCTGTAGTTGTTCCTTTTTATATCGTTTGTTGCTTTGCATAATCCTACATCAGAAATACGACAGCGCCATCTGTTGGTCGCCAACAGAACTAATTTTTATTTCTTTGCCACACAAAACCCGGCTTCTTTTCCATCCGTTTGGTGTAAACCGTATCCTTGTATCTTGATTCGTTTTTGAATTATTCATTTTTAAAGTTTGTCCTGACTTTTGGATCACCAGGTATATATATATATATATATATATATATATATATATATATATATATATATATATATTGTCAAGAACTAAAACTATATTTTATACATATTATAAATTTAAAATTTAAAGTAATTTACTTTATAAATATATTTATATAGTATATATTTATTTATTTAAAGTTCCACCTGCATGGAAATCTATTCCCACTGATTCTGAAGTAATTAACGGAGAATCAATTGTACTGAACTGTCAGGCAACTGGAAAACCCGAACCCAAAGTCACTTGGTTAAAATCAAGTGGTAAGTAAATACTATTTATTTATTTATTTATTTATTATTTTTTTTTCCATAATTATAAGTTCAAGAAAGGAATATTTTACCTATTTGGATATACATGCTACTAATCTATTTTCTTCTCTGTCAAAATAATTAGCATTTAGACTTTGTCATGCGTATATATATATATATATATATATATTATATATATAATTGAAAATACCAATTATATCAGTTTGTATTGTCAAGTAAAGAAAATACCTTTTAATGAGGAATAGCAAGAATATATGTTATATTTAAATAAAGAACTTAATGGGTTGCAAGTTGTTTTGTTAGAATCAATAACATCTTTCTGCTTTCAGAATACTGATATTGTAACGAAAACAAGAAGCTACGTTTAAAAAAATATATTTGTACTGCATCGTATTTTTAAAACAGTTTTAAAAGAAGCAGTAACTTCTAAAACACTATTTTTTATACATTTTCTCTCTTTCTCTCTTTTTTTTTTTTTTTTTTTTAAATTTTACATCATTGTTTTCAAAACATATTTATGTTCTTAAGGAAAAGAAAAAACACTGGGAGAAAAAAGAAAAGACGGAGGAAATATTTTCTTTTTCAAAATTGTTTTATTATAGAAATTATTATATTTAAAGTATTTACAACCATTTGATATCATCTCTTGTTTTGATCCCCGATACTAATGCTCTTATTAAACAATGATTATGAATCATTTAAATGCTGAGAAACATAAAGAAAATAAAAAGAGAATTTCATATTTTATTCGTATTGCCATAAATAAACTTAAAAACACTGTAATTTGCACCTTTAAGAAATCTAAATATCTTATTAGATTTTAAAAATACTGCTACATTATCTCAACAATTAATCGTTAATTTTGAACGATTATAATTATAAAGAAAGGTACATTTAAATATAAATAAGAAAAAATACAGTTCATTTCAGTTTAATGAAGCATGCATTTCATTTAATGTATTTCTCTTTATTTCATATAAACAGATTACATATTTCCTTTAAAACTAATCTTAGTTATATTTACATAGATCATGGATGACCGTTTAGGTAATTTAGATTGATTATGAGAATTTATTCATAAAATATTTTATCACCAAAACATTCATTTCATTAGACAATCATCATTAAACAATTTTATTTAGTTAAAAGTTACTGAAATATTATGCTTATTTTCAGTACTACATCAAATATTATTGTCAACAAATAAATTAATGTTAATACTTTTTTTTTTCTTATTTATTATTATTTATTTATTTATTTATTATTATTTTTTTTTTTTTTGTTGTAATACATAAATTTTATAGCTCATTGAAAATAATAATAATTGTTTCTTTTATTATTTTTCAGGACATAATCCAGACTTTTTGCCAATTTCTGATCCACAATATGTTATAGAAAAGAATGGAACTTTATTTTTAAAGAACGTTGATAAAACATATGAGGGTGTATACAAGTGTGTTATATCGAATGAAATCGGTGATGAATTAGTAAAATCTGTAATATTAACTGTAATAGGTATGTACGTTTAGAATTTAAATAAATTTTATATTTATGTGAAAAAATATCTAGTAACATTCAAGGAAATTTTCAAATAAATGTTGAAGAACATAACATATTTTTCTTTGAATAGTCGTATCGTAAAAGTTGTTTTTTTATTTCTATAAAAAATATATCATGTTCAAACAATCCTTACAAATTAAAGTTAATGAATAAAAATAAATTAGACGAAGAAAAAAAATCTCTAAATCACAGTTATATATTTTTATTAATATTGTATGCAAATATTTCTATATGATATAAATATTATATAAATGTAGAAGGAATAAAATCTTTTTGTAAAAAAATAGAACCGACTCCAAAAAGGAACTACTACTCAAACATCTAAAAATGAAAGAAATTTGGCAGAAAATGGAACTGTAGATTGCGCCTAAAAGTATAAAATAATTTCCTTCGCCAAACAACCTATAACACTACAATTAATCATAACTTTTGAAGTCGGCGCAAAATTAAATAAAATTTAATTAGTTTTTAAAGGTTTGTCTTTAGATCGGTAGCAACAAATGTTGTTGTTTCGAATGATCCATTTTCATGTTTCCTTTATTATTTTATCACTGTATACAATTGGTCCATTAGTAGCATCTACATAGAACAGTGAACATTCTTCACTTTGCGGTATTTATGTTTCTACGAAGTTAGATCATCCTTGATGGCTTTTAATTTTGGCGATAAAAACGTAAGGCAAAAATATACACGCAAGATGTATATTTTCATAATATATATTGTACGATGTGTTGTTTCATATTCTTGATTACTCTCTTGATATACCTTATTAAAATAATCATGATATCCCAAAGAAATTAAATATTTTTGACAGATAATTTTGCGGTTTTTCGTTCACCAAGAACGTCAGATACCAGCATCTTCGCCAACTTTTGCTGTTTACGAAATCTTATTTGTTTTCTTGAATCAAAGTAGTTTTCGGCTGCGTTTTGCAGGTAACAATGGGAGACGTATATTTTAAATAGGATTTAATTTTTGTATTGAATAAAGGTATCAATTTTTATTTAATTTTGCGCCGACTTCAAAAGTTATGATTAATTGTAGTGTTATAGGTTGTTTGGCGAAGGAAATTATTTTATACTTTTAGGCGCAATCTACAGTTCCATTTTCTGCCAAATTTCTTTCATTTTTAGATGTTTGAGTAGTAGTTCCTTTTTGGAGTCGGTTCTATTTTTTTACAAAAAGATTTTATTTTTCTCTTTTCAGTGAAAACTTATTTATATAGCAGAGCATCAGAAGACGTTCGACGGAAGATTCACAAATCCCAACTGCCAAGAAAAGTGACATTACTCAAAAAATGGTTTATGTCACTGAAAAATACATTAAATGCACCCATTGTGAACAAAAAAGTTACATCTGCATCTAGAAAGTTATCCACTCGAGAGACAGTTGTGCCAGCTTTATTCTAGTCAAGTTATTTTTAAGTTAATTTTTTTCAAATGCTGTATTTTTAAATTATGTGACTTTTCTTGCCTTTATCGGATATGACCAAAAAGCTATCTATTGAACGAAGATACGTTAAATTAAAAAGTCTTTAGAAATGTAAAGAAAGGATACGCTGTATTCGTAACCGAAAATTCTGTTAGGCATATATATTGAACTTTACATTGAATACGTGTCGGTTTAAAAAGCCTATGCGTTAATCGATGTGACCGCTTACAATAACCATACTTTGAATTTTACATACCATAAATGTCACCCGCTACGCTACAACATATGCAATGTTTTTCAAGTGTGCACAAAATAGGAAATTGTGAACAAACAAATGCACGTTTTAAGCGTTCTGTTTTTAGCATTAATGTCTAAACTAACTTTGCGTACTACATCGATGATGCTCTGCAATTTTATAATTCACTTTTTTTCCCTGTCTTGAAACGTTTCCGAGATAAGATCGCCAACTCCACTCTTTTCCACAAGGTGGCGCTTTAGGCGGTTGAATTGCGTAGCACATGTCCACTTTACTGTACCTACATACCACTTTTATGACTATAGCTGCAGCTCTTCAGCAGTTAAAAGAGTCGGGACTGACTTTTATGGGCACCTTGTATTTTCTTTTTATCGTAAAGATCTTACAGTGGGACGTATTTCAGACCAACACCTTTACAATAAAACAAAAAGTATCAAAATCGGATCATCCGTTTAGAAGTTATGGACTAACAAACAAAAACAAAAACAAAAAAATATACGCTTTGAATGAGAACCTCCTCCCTTTTGAAGTCGGTTAATTAGAGTATTTTTTACGAAGTTATAAGTTTACAAACACCAACAACAACACATAGAAAGAATTAAGAACACCCTCCTTTCTGAAGTTGGTTGAAAACGACTTTGCGCTAATCGATGTGACCTTTTACAGTAACAACACTTTGAACCACAGAGTATACGTGTCATCCGCTACGCTGTAAAGCGTGGAACGTAGTTCAAGTGTGCACCGTGTAGGAAATTGCGAACAAACAACTGCACGTTTTAAGCGTTCTATTTTTAGCAATAATGTGTAAAAACTGTCTTTTCGTAGTAAATCGATGATACTCTACAACTTCGTAATTAACTTTTCTCCCATCTTGAACCGTTTTTGAGATAGGAGCACTAATCCTGCTGTTTTTCACCAGATTGCGCTTTATTTTCTTTAGACTGTAAAGATGTTATAATTGGACCTACTTCAGACCAAGATCTCTACAACAAAGCAAAAGTATCAAGTAACCGTATTTTGAACTATATAGCGTATGTCTCACCAGCTACGCTACAACGTGAGCAATGTAGCTCAAGTGTGTATAGTGTAAGAAATTGCGGACAAAAAAAGGCACGTTTTTAGCCTTGTACTTTTAGCATCAATGTCAAAACTATCTTTTCGTACTAAATCGATGATGCTCTCTAATTTTATAATTCACTTTTTTCCCCTGTCTTGAACCGTTTCCGAGATAGAAACGCTAGCATGAATGTCTAAACTATCTTTTTGTACTAAATCGACGATAATCTTCAACTTTCTAATTCACTTTTTTTCTCTAGAACCGTTTCGAGATAGGAACACTAACTCCACTATTTTCCACCAGGTGGCGCAGCAAGCGATTTAACCTTGTACTGCAGGGCCAATTTACTATACTCACATACCATTTTTATCACTATAGTTGCAGCCGTTTAGCAGATAAGAGAGTTGGGACTGATTTTTTTGGGCACCCTGTATTTTCTTTAGATCGTAAAGATATTACAATGGGACCTATTGCAGACCAAGATCTTATCAACAAAACAAAAAGTATCAAAATCGGAGCATCCGTTCAAAAGTTATGAGCTAACAAACATAAAAAAAACATACGGTTTGAATTGAGAACCTTCCTTCTTTTTTTGAAGTCGGTTAAAAAAGCTTTTAAACATTAATAAGAATTGTAGTTTAAAAATACTTTATTCTTGCTTTATTTTATTTTATTTTATTTATTTTTTTACAACTATTTATCTGAAAATTGAAAAAATCTAAGCGTTTACACCTGTTAAGATTTTGTTTATGAGGAAATGTAAAAAATAAAAGTATTATCTTTAAATTGTTTCTTACTGTTTAACACTTAGTTTGCATTTAAATAGAATGAGAAATACAGGAGTGAGATGCCAAAATTGAAAAGATACGGCTAAAACATACTATATTTTTCTGTAAATCCTTTTTCTCTTAATGTAATTTTACTATGCAAATGAAATTCTGCAATCAAGAAGTAAATTATTTTCAGATAAAATATTTACTATTGTCGTTTGCGTAAAGAAATAACCGAAAAAAATTGTTTCTGAATTTTTTATTTTCTTGGTAATTATTCATACTTATTTCAATGCTTTTGCTTAGTAAGGTTATTCAAATGATGTTACTTACAACACTGTCGATTGACTATAATTCATAATATGTAACGGGTGTCCTATAAGTCTAAAAATATTTAAAAAATCTATAACTATAGAATGAATTGATAGAATTGAACGCGGTTTGTAAAAAAAATCATTCTCGTGAAGGTTTTTTTTTTTTTTTTTTTTTTTTTTTTTCCCAAAGAAATAAATATAGTTAATTTTTTGTCGACGGTAGTTAGACAAATAGTTAATTTTTTCGCACGGATGAGAAAGAAAAATATGCAAATGAAAGTCCTATAAATTGTACAGTTTTGCAATCAGAATAGTTCATTTCATATTTCGACTCCTACTTGTTCATATATGAAGTTTTAATTGCGATGCTGACTTGGTGTATAAAGCATTATTGGTAAAGAGGTTTTCCCTCGGGTAAGAACCGCCAACTGAAGCCGCAGTTATAACACGTTTGCAAACTGTAATTTGTGGTGACGACAGACACATAGAATAGGATTTATATGCCTGTAAATATTTGCATATTAATAAGTACAGTTTTTCATGAATATGTGAGATATGGTCACGCACAGCGCCCTCTATCGACAAATAACTTAATTATTACTTTTTCTTTACCATAAAAATCCCCCTTCACGAGAATGATTTTTTCGCAAACCACGTTCAATTCTCTCAATTCATTCAATAGTTATGAATTTTTAAAATGTCTACAGACTTATGGAGTACCCTGTATATATATATTACAAGGATTTTTATAACCTACTTGCACAAATTTTTGATTTTTACTAATATATATATTAATAAACAGGGATAAAAAAATCTAATGTAATTTTTCTTAAGCGAATTATTTAGATAGACAATAATTTGTTGTCTGTTTAATTAACATCTTTTTGTCTACTTATAAACAATGCTATTTATCTCTCTGTACAAATTACGTCAATCTATAATACAATCTAGATTAAAGTCAAAAAAAAAAAAAAAAAAAAAAAAAAAAGGGTAACTAAATTGCTTTTTTTATTTATTGATTTTATTATGAGTTTTGTATTCTTGATATTTTTTTATAAATGGTTTCAGTTATTAGTTTATGGAACTCTCATTTAATACCATTTCATAGATTAATTAATATTCATTCCTTTAATACATAATACAACTTAAAAAGTTTTATTACCAATTTTTTGAAAGAAAGAAATAATATTCTTGTAAAAGAAATTATTATATGTTTTAAAAAATTATTTATTGTGCTGTAGTTTCATTTCGAGAAGAATGATGGCGCTACTGTCACTAATAAGAAGAAAACAGATTTATAATATAGATTATAACGAACGCCATGTCTTGAACCCGAATACATCAAAGCAATGTAACATTAATCTCAACTTATATCGAAGTGTTTATAATTTAAACTGGTACAATTGTCGAATTTCTACAATGATGAACAGTGACAGAACTTTCTATTCTTCATTATTGGTCTACAGCTTTTGGATAGTCATTTGGTATACACAGAGAAGCTATTGTACAGGTAAGTGATCTTATGTTCATTTTTTCTGTATGAACTTATGTAGTAAATGATTTTATATATATACCAAAATATTTATACGAAACTATAAATATTAATGCGAAAGTATTTAAAAAAAAAAATTAAATAAAACTGTATTTCCATTAATACGTTTAAAATTTCTAAGGGAAGTTGCCGATTTCATGACAATTGTCAGATTCCAAAACTATTTTAAAGATAATGATTTTTCGAATATTTTGTTGTGAAACATTCTTTCAATACTAAACTTACTGAAACATTTGTAAAAACTAATATCCACTGAAAGGAATATTTTAAAGTAACTTTTTAAAGTAACTTTTTAAGTCTATTTACCAAAGCAACCTCTTTAAACATTATAAACTAAAAATCATATGAAATGCTTATGGAATATTAATTTTGTTTCAATTACTATATAAAATGGTGTCTTATAAAAGCTATCTTATTTCTTTAAAAAATTAAAATTCTAATTTTAATAATTTCTTTTCTTTCTTTCTTTTTTTTTTAACGGTGTCTTGTGAAATCTTAGTTATTTTTATAGAAAATTTAAAATTTATATTTAATATTTCTTTTTGATTTTTTATGCATTGTATTCCTTTTAACGTTGTATTATAAACGTTTAGTTGTTTTTACACAAAATTTTAAATCTATACATAGTTTTTTTTTTTTTTATGCATTACATTTCTTCTATGTATTACATTTTCTTTTATGCATTATATTACATAGCTCATTATTTTAAATCAAATTAAGATATTTTTTTTTTATCTTTCATAGTTAAATAAATAAGCAAATGTTACAAAATTTCTTGCAATTAGGTATATAAATATAAAATATACTTTTAATTACGTTTATAAAAATTTTTACATAAACAAACTAAACTAGAGATTGTAATAATTCTGTCGTTTGTTTAAAATAATATGTTTAACGATTTCAAACCATTTCTTGTAAGTTAAATTTTATTTCTAATATAAGAGTTTCAGAAAACAAATAAATTTTGAGACGGGGGGGTTTTAAAGAAAAAACTCAAACTTCATGAAAAAAGAAAAATAAATAAAATGAATAAATAAATAATAATAATAAAATAAAGTAAATTTCATTAAAACCTTTTTTTTCCCACAGCATTCAATAATAATAATTATGATGATGTTTTTGCTGTTATTGCTTTTTTATTATTTTCGCTATAAACGTTAATAGCAATAACAACAAACGCATAAATGGTAAGATATTAAATAATGTCGTAATTATAAGTAAAAGTAATTAATTTAACATTATATTTTAAATGATTTGGTGTCAAATTGAAAACTGTTATTTCGTGAAAAACAAACTTAACTTTCGAAAATAAAATTTTGTTGAAAATATTGTAGTTTTTAACTGCAAAAATAATTCCGTGTATATTATACAATTACACGGTATATTGTAAAATTATGGAAATATAATAAAAACAATGTATTTTAAAAACATTTAATAAATAATTTTGTTTTCTTTTAAAACTTCATCCTTTAAATGCGGAAAAAAAAATCTAAATAAAAATTTATCACTTATATGTCTCATATCTTTATTGCTTCTCACATTTGTTATTTTATTTCAATTATTAATATAATCTCTCTACTTTTTAAGGAAATCTGAAAGTCCAACCTATTGTTTTTCCTGCATCTCCCATGGTTGGTGAAAGAGCAAGTACGATATGTGCAACAGTCACTGCATCAGATAAAATGGAATTTCAGTGGTCAAAAAATGGAGCTGATCTTACAAAATCAAACAGAATTCAAATTATGACATTTCCGCAAATATCAACGTTAATTATAGATCCATTATCCGAAGAAGATTCAGGAAATTATACTTGCACAGTATTTTCAAGAGGTGTTTCAAACAGTTATACAGCTTCTTTAAATGTTCTAAGTAAGTACACTTAAATATTTTTAAAGTGGTATTAGGTGATGTTAGGATTATGTCCGAATGACTACACGAGAATACTAAGCCTGTGTGATGTGCCCTTCGTTGGGGGGGGGGGGGGGGAGATCTTTCGAAGGGGTCATAGCCCGTATTTACGAGAGTTCGGAGAAAACCTTGGAAAACTCCGAATGGCTGCTTTGATGAGCGCTACCTGGGATCGAACCGCCACTTCGTGTTTACCAGTTTTGAGCGCAGATCCACTCTTTCACTGGCGGTGCAATATTTTAAAAGATATCTTTGATTTCTCGTATTGAACATTCCAAAAATGTGTTCTCTATATTTTGTTTTTAATATGAAGATTTTTATTTTCGAGAGGACCTACCCCTTTATAAAGATCCCCTCCTCCCACGGACTATACTTCATCAAATCCAAAGGCCTTACTATAGTTAATCAGAATTAACACATACAACATCCGCACACACTTCTTTGGTGCTTTTCAGTCTGTTATTATTTGAATTTTCTGTTTTTAAAATGACGATAATTTTTTTTAAATATTTATAGAAATAACATTTTCTTAAAAATAAATAAATAAATGAATAATGAATAAATAAATAAATAAATAAATAAATGTGTTTCAGATGACGTTTAGATCTGAATATATTATATCGCACAGCTTCAGCCTTTTTTTTTTTTTTTTTTTTTTTTAATTTTAATGAAGAAATAGTTCATAGCACTTTTAATTATAAATAATGATTCAAGATTGGGAGAACCTTGAATCATTGGAAGAATCATTTGTTCTGACAAAATATTAAATAAACTGAAAAAAAAAAAAATAATTTTGATTAGTTTTCAAAAATAGAAATGTAAATAAGTTTATGCAAGCAGATTTTTTCATTTTAATTGTATTTCAAAGTGTGTGTGTGTGTGTGTATATATATATATATATATCTTTGCCCTTTTTGAATAATGCTAATTAACATTTTAAAATATTATTTTAATATTTCTGCTGTCATGCAAAAAACAATAAATTATCAATTATTTCAAGAAAATTTTGCTTCATTGTTTTTGTAGTAAATGAGATACTTTTAAAAACTCTTTGAATTTGAAGCAGTTCACATAGAAATTTAAGCTAATAAGTAAAACAACATGTTAATTTCAAATATCTGTTGCTTATATATATATATATGTGTGTGTGTGTGTGTATGTGTGTGTGTGTGTGTGTGTGATACACACACACTTAATTTATCAAGGATTAACAATTACAGTAATTTTTTGTTTAATAGTTCCACCGATTTGGAAGTTGAAACCAACTGATGTAGAAGCAAAAAATGGGGATGCTGTATTTTTGGATTGTTCTGGTGATGGAAAACCTAAGCCAACATTCAAATGGATTAAATTGCCTGGTAAATATAAAAATTACTCAAATGTAAAATATTCAGAAAGTATGTATCAAATTTTATATATGTATTTAATGCCTGTGTTTTACATATCAAAGATTTTTTTTAAATACATATTTGATAACTAAGAGGCATTAATTTATGTGAATTTTTGAAATACTTTTATTTGTATAGTTAAAATTTGTTCTTTCTCTTTATTATACATATTTTACATTAAGAGAACAGATAAAATTTATTTTGTTTATTCATTTGACTTTACAGAATACTTCTAAATAGGTGCTTTTAAATAATTGCAAAAATAATTTTTAATCGTTAATTAAATTAAATATCATTAATAAGATTTTCACTATATTTTTCTTTTAAACAGTAAACAATGAATGGATTTATTTCCATGTGGTATGGTTTATTGGTTTACGGTCACTTTTTTTACATTAGGGTAAATTAGGCTTACTGTTAAAAATGGATTTCGAACCGTACCGTCTGCTGACTGAAGATTAGAGTGCTAATCATTCGGTACTAAACAGAAAAAAAAATTGGATGGAAATATTTAATTTATTAATTGCATCATGAAATATACTTTTAATCCAAGCGTATCTTTAATTTACAGTTTACAAAAATTTAATTAATGTATTTTAAATTTTATGTCGCACTTATTTTTACACACAGTAAAAGAAAACTGTTATATAACAGAAATTTTTTTGCTAGAAAAATTGTTAGAAAATATCAGTATGATATGTAAAAAATACGTTGACAGAAAAATTCTGAAACAGAACAATATAGAAAACAATCATACAGAACAATGCGGATTTTTTTTCCTGTAGGCCACAATAAATAAAAGATAAATAAATAGATAGATAAATAAATAAATAAATAATAAACTTGCATTAATTAAAATTTTCCAATTCGTCAAGTCTGGATCGAGACTGGGCCCACCGCGAAGTAAACAACTGTGCACTGAAGACACTGCATAGAAGATGAATTCCTACAGTTTTCGAAAACAGAAACTTTTTGTAGGAAGGTTACAGAAGCTTTCTATTTTTAACAGAATTTTTTTACAGCGTAATAAATAAAATTCTGGATTTTAATTTTAATTTTAATAGTTTCTGATTGTTTTATAGAAATCGTCGCTGTAAGTATTACGCATTAAATATGGGTAAATTAAAGTTATACCTCGACCATTCCATGGAGATGGGTATGATATTTGACTCAGAAGTTATAATATTTTAAGACAATTTATGGAATTTTTTTTTTTATTTTTTTTTTTAAATGTATCATATTGCCCTAGTTTTTTACAATATGTTCTCTAGTAATTGAAAAGCAATTCTACAATTTGTTTTCTTAAATTACTGTTATTATGCGATTGGTGTGACAATTTCCTAACATATTTTTTCTGTAGCATCTTTATAGTTACATTTTTTTAATATGAATTTTGCGATGATAAATACTTTATAGTTTATCTATTTTAGTTTAATTTCATTAAAATTCTTGCTAAGTGAGTAATTAGACATTTTTTGAATAATAATGAAATTAGCGAATTTTTTAAATTTGTTGTTTTTGTTTTTCAGGCCAGGAAATTGAACTGGCTTCTATTGCAAATTCAGGAAATATAGAAGTTCATCTAAATGGATCCCTGGAAATAAAAGATATAACGAAAGAAAATGAGGGTACATACCAATGCATTATTTCAAATGGAGTAGGCGTCGATTTGAAAAAAGACGTTAATATCAAAGTAATTGGTGAGTTATAATTGCATCGTAAAATGCGTTATATTAAAATAAATAATATATTTAACTGTTCGTTTTTTAAAAATCATTTTCTATTTCGATACTTAGTATTTTCGAATAAATCTTATATACGTGAAATCTGATAAATAGTAAAGAAAAGAACAGCATTCTCCGATAATCCTTGTTACGCAATCGGAAAGTATTTCACCAACTAATAGACTTCCTACAAAAGATTTATGCAAGCAGTCAAGATTTTTATGAGTAAGTATAATTTTTAATCTCTACTTTTTAATTGTAACTTTTCTATGCTTTAAATATCACAGATGCTTATGAATATATTCTCTAAACCTAAATAGCTAACGTAAATTTTAATTTAAATTGAATATCCGCAACTATTCCTTTTTAAAACATGAAGAAATATTTTTGTTTTATTTATTCATCGTTCTTGCTTTAGAAAATAAAATGGTTGGTTGGTTTTGTTTAACGTCGCACTAGTACTGCGCAATTGATAACACTGCTCTGCAAAAAAGATCTGATACCATTCTTGCTGATTCTTATGTAAAATAACCTCCTGAATCCGAATATGACTCCCATTTTGTCCAGTCACCCACCGTTTTCAAGATACACCACCTCCTCCCTCAATTTCTTTCCCTGTTCGATAATTTTATGACCATGAATTTGATTTGAAGAATGAAAAAGAATTAATTTAACACCTAAAAACAATATATATATAAAGTTTAAAAATAACTTTAATAACAGATAAAAAATATAAGATATGTAATGCATAATTTCAGTGGCAAATTCCCCTCACCCCTAAAATTTTTCCCTAGTCGCAAATGTCCCTATTTTTGAATTTTCCAAATCTGTAGCCCCTCAAAAGATATTTAACGGTTAATATAATCCTCCCCCTCCTAAAAATCAAATTTATAGCCATAAAATCACCGAAAAATGATAACAGTAGTGGGCTCACTCGTTTCGGTGACCCTCAGAAATATAATTTGGATGGGAACATGGCCGCCATTGTGGCCGCGACGAATTTTATGTGCACCAGACGCCATTAGTTAGAAAATAAGAATAAATATGATATTTTCTTAGATAATCGTCTGTGATATTTGCATGTTTTTATTATTGTTATATGATTCTATGTTATATTTATACGTTTTAAATAATGTTATATAATTTACTATTATTTGATTAATTATTAATTATAAGTGTGATATTTATAATTAACTATATTTTTTTTGCTAATATTAAGCCTTTATATATATATATATATATTATATATATATATATATATATATAATCATATGATTTTTTTGACCATATAAATCAGCAAAGAAAATTCATAGGCATGACCCATCTTTTTCTTTTTCTTTCTTCTTTTTTCATATTTTTCATATATAACTTAATGACATTTATCAAAGTATTTAAGCTTAAAAATTGTTTTTAGCTATCGTAAATTTGAACTGTGTGACTTTTAAATTGTTTCCGGAAAAAAAAAATATCAGTCAATCACTTACAAATTTTCAAATCACAAATTTCATTCATTTACATAAATTATTTGTAATTAATATTTTTAAACCGTATGGCATTAAATATATGTATCTTTAATATTTCTGAAATCAACAGTGTTTGCTTTATTTATTTACTTTATTTTTTAAAGAAAATAAATAGAAAAAGTGTGTGTTCACATCATGAATATAATTTTAAATTCTTCTTTCGATAAAAAGTGTTTTCTGCCTTTAAAAAAGTATAGTACGTTTTTGTCGTTTTACATAATAATGAAATCAATAATAATATTTGTAGCTATGGAAATGTTTTTAAATAGTTTGTACAGGTTAATATAGCACTTAATTTATAGACAAGTATTTAATATGATTTGCAATGTATTATAACATCAATTGTTGAAAAATTAGATTAAAAAAAAAAAAAAAAAAAGAAGAAGAAAGAAAATGTAAAATGATTGAATTTCTAACACAAAAGAAAAATATTCTTTTTCATATTCTACATTATGGATATATGGATCAACACCACAAATTCATGAGACAGCCAGCTTGCACAAATAAACAATAAATATTTTGTATTTTAGTTTTCTTTATAAAACTAACAAAAAAGCGATTAAATAAATATGTGAGCTTTGTATTTCCTCCGTATAATATAATGAATAATAATAATAATAATAATAAATTATAATAAGATAAGGTTACTCTTAAATCTGTTTAAAGAATTTCAAATATTGCTTTAATGAATATTATTAATTAGTATAGCTAAAATTAAGCATATATTAATATGTTTATTACTATTTTTTTTTGGGGGGGGGGGAGTTTACTTTTTCTCTAATTATTGAAAATCTATATAAATTGTAATTTATGAAAAATTTGAATGAATTTTTTAAAATAAAATTATGAGTTAAACATGTAACACTAGAGGGCGCTATGTTTTCAAATCAAATTTTCTGCTATTAGATATATCATCAGCGTCATTTTTTAGTTCCTTGTTGATCTAAGATGTTAACATTAATCTACAGTTTTGAATTTTTTTCATTTCGTAAGCATTTATAGAGTTCAAAAGAAGTACAAAATTATTTCTTGCATTATTGTATTGAGCGATGAAGGAATTTATTTTTATATATCGTTTCCTTTTATCAATGGCAGCTGTGTGTTATGCATTTGGTAAGCAGTAAAAAACTATTTTAAGTCTAAAATAACTATTAATTTTACGATTAACATTTTATTGGTGCCTTAGTGCATCTTTAAAAAAAAAATTCTTAAAATTTGTGAGTAATTCAATAAATTTGTCTTTCAATATATTTTAAAATTTTGAGAAGTGTGGCATGTAAACATACATTAAAAAAATAAACAAATAGATAAATAAGTACTTTACGATAAAACGTTTGAGTTAAATTAATTTTTAATTATAAAACAAACAATCTATGCTTTTTTATTAAGTACAAATATAGAGTATATATATCTATGCATTACATGAATGTTTTGCTTTTGAAAATACATATTTGAAGAAGAATTTTAATAAATTGCTATAAATAAAATTATTTATTAATTAGAAACTGTTTATTCAGTTAGAACAAATATTCTGTATTAGAATAAAAACACTAACTATGGTATTTTTTAGAGATATTTTTATGTTATTTTAAATATTTCTAAAATTTAATAAATAAATTCAATGATATTTATTACTTATTTCCCATTTCGTTAATTTGGTGACATTTTATACAATATTCAGTATCAAATCAGCTACCTAAGATTGATTTTAATCAAATATATATTTGCAAAGAATATATTTTAATCCACTTAGTTACCCATATAATCAGAATATATTTAAAAATTAATAATAATAATTTAAAAAAACACTTAGAACATTTGTACTTTAAAATGCGTTATTTCTTTCGACTTTCATTTATAAAACTTATTATAAATGCTTTTTCATGTATTTTTCCCTTTTTAGGAATGAGAAATTTTAAAGTAATTTCGGTGAAAATGAGATCCACATTTATTTCCTAAATTCTATATTTCGATACATATTAATTTCTCTTCTTATGTTCACTACTTACAGCCAATCAGTTTAAATATTTGTTGAATTCAAATTTTTATTATTAAATTTTTATACAATGAATAGTTCACGTTTATTGTAAAATCAATTAAAACGAGACCAAGCTTGATATAATCTCATGAATTTTCTTTGCTAGATATATATATATTTTTTTTTTCTTTTCTTTTTCTTTTCTTTCTCATTTTATGTATACGTAATATATATATATATGTGTGTGTGTGTGTGTGTGTATACCAAATTTTTGTTTATAAATATGCGAATATAAAGCTATGATTTTACTTTCTTTTTTTCTTATTTACAGATTCATGGAAAATCCAACCCTTTACTTTTCCAAGTGGTGCAAGGGTCGGACAGCGAGTATCTACTGTATGTACTACATCTGGAGGCAAAAGACTGCATTTTGAATGGCTGAAGGATGGAAAAGATGTTAAAGATATGTCTCATATTAAAACAATAAGTGTTTCTGACGTTTCTACAATTATTATCGAACCTGTTTCAGAGAGTGATTCAGGAAATTATACATGCAAAGCTGTATCTGAAGGAATGACAGACATGTTTATCGCTCCATTAAACATATATGGTAAATTATTAAACAAATTTTAATAACATTTAAAAATATTTTAAGAAATACTCAGAAAGAAATAAAAAAAATAAATACTCAAAAAGTTATAGATAAACTTTGTGAGTTTTTATTATTATTATTATTGTTATTGTTACATTGTATATAATATTTATTGAGTTATTAATTTTATTAAGAAATACGTAAAAAAATTTAATTAAGAAAAATTTTATACAGTTAACCATGATAACGAACCAAGCTTGATAAAAGAAAACATTCTATATTCTAACAACTTTTAAAACTTTAACTAACAAAAACTAATTAACCTAAAATTTCACCTTATTATTTTTAAGCGTATATAGTAAGAATTTTTGTTTTATGAAACTATTGAGTTAAATTATAATAATAATGAAATAAGTTTGTTAACAATATATATTTTAATGTTTTTAATTATTTTAATGGGTATAGTATCTTTTTAAGTTATATAAAAATTTTCAAATGCACATTTCTTTAGTAGTAATAACATATACGAGGAAAAGACATTCGATAGTAAATTTCATAACAGACTTTTTTTTTTTTAAATTTTAGTACCTCCAGAATGGTTAAATGGCCCATCAGACAGAGATATCATGTCAGGTGGTGATGTAGAATTTCCATGTACTGCCAGTGGGAAACCTAAGCCAGCTACACATTGGCATAAATTTAATGGTATGACCAATTCAATGATTTATAGTTTATTTTTTTAATTTTCATAATAAAGAAAAGAATTATTAGCTATTGATAAAAATAGAAAAGGAAATAACCATAGTATTCCTTTATTTAAATCACTATAAATGGTTTTCGAAAATACCGAAATATTTTTTCCTTTCTGCTTAGGATACTGTTTAACTTTGGTACAATGAAACGAAAGATTCTGTTTTAATTTTTAATTGCATAAATCAACTTGGAAATTTTAATAATTTATTCTTTAAATGAATTAGTAACATAAAAATACAATTCATTAGATTCATAGCGCAATATTTTGGGTTTTAGATATTTTAAATAGAAATTTGGTTTTGTATCTTATCAAGACAAAAATTGATGTTCATAAGAAAATCATAAATAAGAAAATATATTTTTAAACTTTAAAAAATTCCTACTGGGAACCATTTTTACTATATAATAGCAAAACATTATGACAAAACAAAAAATTTAGCTTTTCTGTAAAAAATCATTTAAATATTCTTTTAATTTTATTTAAATACTTTTATAAATGTATATTGTTTAGTGGAATATTCTGTGAAGAATTATTCTACTTAATTTAATTCTAATGTAGATTTTCAACTTGTTGAATGCAGTAGTATTTACTTAAAAAACTTAAGATAATACTTGTACGAAGCAGATCTCATTATTTTTGGCTGTGTGATTGTCGAATTTATTTTTATTGGTGTTTTACTGGATTTTTTTATTGAATGTTTCAAAAATCAAATATTTAAAAAGAAAAAAAAAAAAAAAAAAATCAAAATAACTATTTCTTATTAAAGCTCTTGAAATTGATTTACATAACATAATACATGCGCAGAAATCTAAGAAATTAAGCCTATGAAGAATAATAATTTTGAAAAATTAAAATTAGAAAAATTTAATTCTTCGCAATCATGTGTAAAAAACCTAAAAACCTTTTGAAAAATATTCAAGAATGTCATTTTACCAAATAGGAATGATAAATAAATTACTTGATAAAGTAACTGTATTAATAGAAAGAAATTAAAACTTCTTCACACACCATAAATTTTAAGTCAGCACAACCGGTTTCGAAAGGACGTAGCCTTTCTTCATCAGGTGCAAACACGTGCTACTGCCTTGGAGACAAAAGCAAGACTGCAAAAGCAGGAGGCAAAAAGGAGACAAAAGCAGTCTTGCTTTTGCATCCAAGGCAGTAGCACGTGTTAGCACCTGATGAAGAAAGGCTACGTCCTTTCGAAACCGGTTGTGCTGACTTAAAATTTATGGTGTGTGAAGAAGTTTTAATTTCTTTCTATTGAGTGTGCGCCAGTGTTTGAATTTAGTTTTGGTAACTGTATTAGTTTCTTCTCTTATTATTATTATTGAGGAATAGTGCTATCAACATATTTTTTATATTTTTCTTTGTTGTTTTTTTAAAGATATATTAACAGAAGGTTAAAAAAGAAAAAGAAAGAAAATACATATTTATTTGAAATATATTTATGTGTTTAAACACTCATCACATCTTGTTAAATAAAATAAAACTCAGCCTAAATGCTATTCGCCATGAGTATCTAATAATTCTTTCTCATATAATACTGTTATCAGTGTTATTGGCAAATGAGAAATGGAACAACATTTCCTTATATAAGCAATGTATTACTTGCAGGGTATGTAATAACAACAGAAATTCAGAAAATGCATTAGAAAATTTTTACTACAATTTTTGTACATATATAAAATGAGTTTTGCATGATTGTTGACTTTATATTATTAAAAAAATATTTTATGAAACACAACTTTTAAATGGTATGTTAATTAATAAAGCTACAGAAAAAAATATAATAATTTTCTCATGTATACACAATTAAAAAAAAAAAAAAAAAAAAAAAAATGAAAAATTTAGTGGACAGTTTATTTGAAAGTTCAAAAGCAATAGAGGCTATCTACTTCAATGCGTAAATAAAATATTTCGTTAAACTTTAAACAAAGTCTTTTATTTTTAATAACTTTATAATTTTTATAATTTTGTAAATAATAGTAATAATAATGATAGTAATATTTTCTCTGTCAATGAAATATTCAAATTAATATTTTTTGTTAATCTATGTAAAATTAGCTGTATTGTAAGTTGAAATTTCTTATTATACCTCATTTGCATTCTCTGTTATTTAGTTTCCAAAGCAATGTTATACAAGAAATTGTAATTAATGCTAATTGTATCATTTTTTATTTACATTATCTAAATTTTCAGAAATTGATGGACGATACCACTCGTTAGAGGCTGAAATTTCAAACTCTGAAAGAATTACTGTTTTGTCTAATGGATCATTAAAAATAAACAGTGTCCGAAAAAAGGATGAAGGCATTTATGAATGCCAAGTAACAAATGAAATTGGAAATCCCCTGAAAAAGTCTGCTGTATTGAAAGTAATTGGTGAGAAATAAATCTTAAATTTTAAAGCCAGAATTTTATCCACGGATTTATGTAAAAATACAAATTTAAAAATAAATATATAATAAAACAGCTCTTTAAAAAACATTTATTATACTTCGTTTATTAAAAACAGTCTTGTAATTTTGTTCCAAATTCTTACACTATTTGATATAGCAATTATTTGGTATTTGTTAAAATCATATTATCTGTATTAGATACTCCCATTGTGTTACGCGAATTTCATTTATGTTATTTAATTATATAGATAATAGAATGCATACTAAATACCTCAATATGGAATATGTATTGGAAATATTTTTTAAACACAGAAGTTGGTTCAAAAATAATATTTTGTACTTCAGTAGATTTAAGAAAAAGTATTCGAATAAATATAGTCACAATGAATTATTTTCTATTTTTTTTTTTCTTATATATATTTTTAACCCTATAAGCGTTAAGCCCGTCTTTTTCCGTTTCGCATAATGAAAACAAAAGGCTGGTATGGCTAAATTTTGAAATATATGTTGCTTTTTTCGAGAAAATAAGATTAATAAACATGTATAGAGTATTGTATTAAATTTTCATATTTATTCTGTACATAGTATTCATTTTATGAATCATTAAACAGATATACCGAAAAATGGCTAACGCTGAAAGGGTATTCTGTACAATAAGATTCAGTATATTATATTGCTTTACTCTGATGGAATATACTCATTACACTTTAAGACTTTGTGTTAACTGTTTTAAATATTTTGCTTTTAGTATGTGTTTTAATTTTTATTATTTCCTTTTAAAAAAATTATTTATGAGATGATGTTTTAAACGTTTTTGCCTTGCGTTATTAGTTTTAGATTGTAAATAAAGTAATTTGGGGAAGAAATGCAAATATCTAAGTGATAATGTTGATTTATTTAACTAATTCTGTTATGAAATTTTTGTTTCTATAAAATTGTAATTACACATATTCCGTCAGTTTAAATTCATATATTATTTTTATAAGATTGTTTTTGAAAAAGCTTCAAACAAGGTATTATAATGCATAGAAAATTATTTATTATATAACTAATTTCAATTCGCTACCACATGTCTCTGGGAAGAATAATATTAAAGATATTATCATTTTTTTTTAAAGAAATTTAAAAAAATTTCTTTTGTAAATATTTGTTGTTGTAAAAATTTAAATCACGATGGTTTATTATGGATAGCTACGCAATACTACATGCTTCATTTTAATAATAATTGGCTTAAACAATTAATGTGATTTACTGACGTAATTATTCCTAAAACATTTACCCAAATTTACATTGAACGAAATACTTTTTCACAAGAAATTCTTTCCTTAAAACCCACATTTTATTAAATATATATTTTATTATATTTCAATTTTATTATAATTGTAACCGATGTTTCTAGATCTCAATATTTAAAGATCAAGGTAATAATAGTATTAAAAAAAATTTATTCATGTGTGCCAAGATTTAAAAGAATCGTTCTTTATATGTTTTAATAAATAAATTGCCGTATTGTGTAATTAGAGTAATTATGACGCTTGCAAATTGAGATTTGCTTCGTTATGTTAAGAAATGAATGAACGTCGTATAAAACTTGATATATCTGGAATAGTTTAACTTTATTTTCTTTTTAAATAATAATTTTCGTAAAATAGTTTTATTTTCGTATGTATTGTTATTTTATATAAACATATTATTACCAAAGTTTAGTGTTGAAATATTCTGTTACAACATATTTTTAAGTTCAGTATTACAATAGCCGAGTAAATGTTCTGGACAAAATTTGTATCTATCTTTAAAATGCAGAACATACGCGTAGTTTTTCAAAATTACAGAAATTATTACCAATATTTACAAAATAAAATGTTTTTGAAATAAACAAGTATGTTTTTTGTAGTTAGTAGTTTCTTCCTAAAAACTATTTCCCGTTGTACATGCAAAACGGACATTTTCTTGTGCATATTTTCAGTTAAAATTTTACAACTTGATGTAATATAATGTACTTTTTTAAGGGTGCATTTGACAAGAAATAGATTTAGATTATATAAAGCTTATTTATTTTTCATTCAAATGCAATATAAAATGTTTTAATTATTTAACTATATCTATTATTGTCAAAGAAATAAAATATTATTAAATATTTGTGTGCATTTATTTGTATTAAAAATTTCTAAAGTATGTGCTACTCTAGTATCATATATCCGTCTGAATCAATAAATAGCTTCATCTTTCTTACCATAATCTAAAATATCCGAAATTATTAAGTGATGATATCGTAAATTCAACAAAAAATAAAAATAATCTTTAAATATATGCATATTAAATATTTAAAATGCATGATATATTAAAAATATTTTTGTATTTCTCATAGTTAAGGAAAAGATTTGTAAAAATTATGTGATTTTTACATTTATAATTTCAATTTTTGATACATATGCCAATAGAAATTTTTCAAGTAAATCTCCTAATTACTGAACACGTGCATAAATTGGTTTACTTTCCACAAAAAGAAATGTATATTCATATACATGTGTGTATGTGTATGTGTGTGTGTGCGCGCGCGCGCTTGTGCGTCATCTAACGTAAAAAAAAAGTATTTCTTTCTTTCTGTTTGTAATAGTTTTTTTCTACTGTTAAATAGTATTTCGTAATGGATGATAATATGCAGCATAAAGTGGAAATATTTATATGACAGTAAGCCAAAAGTGGATCTCTTTTCTAAGAATATTTCATAATTAAAAAAATGTATACAGTTCCCGCCGCTTTATAAAATCACTGGTTAATAAAATCAGCCGCTTAATTTGATCAAATTGCCAGGAACGGAATCAAACCAATGCAAACTATTTTCAAAACCGCCGCTTAATAAAATCCGCATCGCCGGTTAATAAAATCTAAAAGGAAAAGATCTCCAGCTTCAAAAATAGACACATATATGCGCAAATTAGACAACGAATTTTGATTTTGTCAGCATTTCTTTTTAATTTTTGAAAAAGAAAAGAAAAAGAAAACATAGCAAGGTACCATATTAACTCTTTTAAAAGAAACCATCTGTAGCGCCGTAATCAAATAAGCACTCTTATCACCTCCCTAGCAAAAAATTCAATAACTGTTTACTTTCAAAGCGTACTAGTAAATAATTTATTAATTTTGAATGAATAATTAATTGTTTTTAAAAAGTCCAAAATATATGTGAAGTATACATATAAACAAATTTTATTTATAATATATCTTTATCAATTTTATAAAAGAAATATGTGTTTGATTTATCAATTTTAAATGAATAATTAATTATTTTTAAAAAGCCCAACATAAATAAAGTATACATATAAACTAATTTTATTTATAGTATTTCTTTATTAATTTTATAAAAATATCTGTGTTTGATTTATTAATTTTGAATGAATAGTTGTTTTTAAAAAATATAATTTAGTTTATTTACAATCTCATAAATCCTTTCATTTTGAAATTTCATTCTAATTTCGGGTATATTCCTTTATGTTCCGAAAAGCTCGCCGGTTATAAAAATCAGCCGCTTATTAAAATCACTTTGGCTCAGAACGAATGTGATTTTATTAAGCGGCGGGCACTGTATATACATTCGTTCTGTATAACTCAAATTTAGTAAATATGATTAGAATTAGAAATTTATTAGAAATTATTTAGAATTATTCCTTATATGTAGTCATTGTGATCTTGTTATTAAATTAAAACTCCTTCATATTTGACAAGTATTCAGATTTATCACGTTTTTTTTTATCTGTAATACAAAGGTTCATTTTTTGATACCCTCTCAATGCATATATATGCATAACAGATTTCTCTTATTTATGTACATATATATTTAATATTTTGAATTTTATAAGCATATGTATGTGCATATTAATCTACATTTTATTTTTTACATTTACATCTTCAATTTTATTTTTTTAAGCCGTTGTAAAAAAAAAAAAAAAAATAAATAAAAAATAAATAAATAATATAATATAATATAATATAATATAATATAATATAATATAATATAATAGTGCGAAAAAGCAAATATGCCTCAGTTATTATGAGTTATGTCTCTTATTTACAACCGAAAAAAATTATGAAACATCAAAACATGTATTAAAAAAGATAATATTTGTAAATAATCGCCTGTTTAAAAACAATATTATTTACCTTCCTCAATTCAAAGTACCAAGAAATGCATATTCTAACTTTATGAATACCGGTTGTACTTGAAAGCCCACAATATATTCGGATGACCTTCTAGATACAAAATTTGTGAAAATATTAATATTTTTAAACCTTTTATAGATTGAATTTTGGTATATAACTGATAAATTTTATTTTTTATTTAAGTGCCAAATTTCATGCTTAGTAGATTGCCATTTATTATCTTGTTTAGTAGTAATGTAAGAATTAAAACGAAATTTTTATGATTATATTCACTAGAGGGCGCTGAAAACTTTATTATTTTCTCTTTTATGATTATCCATCAAGCGTCTTTAAATATATTTCATGCTGCATATGATGATACTTTTATTTTATCATAGTCGTAACATTTCTTTCAATTCGAATTGAGTTTTGAGCAATATCACAGAATACGTGTGCAATTACAAACGATCAAGAAGCTGCAATGGTTTTCAATGTCATATATATGTTGCTTTCCACTACAACGTCAGCATATGCATTTAGTAAGTATTAATGAGTACATTTTCTTTTATTTGATAAATCTTTGTTACATTTTGTGCTTTAAATAATTTATAGTCATGATTTATTATGTGATATTTAATATTCTCAATATTTGTTTAAATTGTAAAGTAATTTTCAGTATGTAAATTTTGTAAAATCCTAAAAACTATGTATATTGCATTTCATTCCTCTTCCAAAACTCTCAATGTTTATAATTTAAAGTTATTATTATTTTTTAAAGTAGTAATCCCATTACAGAAATTGTTTGGTTAGCAGTTTTCTTTTCTCTAGGTAGTAGCGCAGTATGTTGCTGCACATATCTCTATCACACAATGAGCAATAAGAAAAAATATTATATTTTAAAGAAATATAATATTACTAAATATTATAATATAGTTAGTACTGAAAATTCTTGACTTCATTTTATTAGAACTGGAGTTTTCATGTCAATTCTTGTATAAAATGATTGATATTCTTGTAAACATGTTTAATCAACAAGCTAAGAAATTAAAAATATATATATTTAAGTGCTTAAAATTGAAAAACTTAGATAATAACTAAATAAATAATCGCCTGTTTAAAAACAATATTATTTACCTTCCTCATTTAAAGAATTTTAAATGTTAAAACGTTTTAATTCGGAAAATATTATATTTGTCAAATTATTTAAACGTAAAGAGCATCCATCAAAAATTAAAATTTGATAAGTACTAGATATTCTGTTATAAAAAAATAGTACATTATTTCCATGAGCTATTAATACTTCGCTATTTTAAAAATATATAAGTTAGAAATTAATTAAATATGAAAAATACCTAATGTAAATAATTCCTAATTCATTGAAATTAGATAAGAAAGCTATATATTTTATTATTTCATGAAGATTTTTTTTTATCATATCCCTCAACCTTTCATTTAAATTTCATTGAAATCTATGCCTAATAATATTTATATGTATTCAGACTGTTTTGTCATTCCATTGGAATCGAATTTTAACTAATAAATAAATAAATTAATTTTAACGGAACCTTTTTCAATATAAATATATATATATATATATATATATATATATATATATATATATATATATATATATATACCAAATCAATATCATTAAAGATGATTTTAGCACAACAATTATACAAAATTGATAGGAACACAGATAATATTTTTAATAACCTATTTTTGATTTAATCGGTTTTATTTCCTTTATAAATAATTATCTATATAATTTTTTGATAGCAGAATTCTGATGTGCCAAATCACAAGTCGTAGTAAATTTATGTTGTTATTTAATTCTAAAATACTAGAAGGGGATATTTAAAATATTTACTAATGTAAAATTACAGGGGGGGGGGATGACATATATTGCAATTACTATTTTTTTTTCTTTGATCACATTATTAATGAAGACAAAATCTCTTCTTATTAAGCGATTAGAAACAGAAAAAAAATCATTACCAAAATTATTTTAATATTACGGTCATTTAATATATTTGAAATGTTATTTGTTATATTTGATTCATACATTAGTTTATAAAACAACTTTTTCACGACTTTTTTTAGGTAATTGGAAAATACAGCCATTCAATTTCCCTGATAAAGTTACTGTAGGCCAAAGGGTATCAACTATCTGTTCAACTTCTGGTGGTAAAAGACTTAATTTTGAATGGCTCAAAGACGGAAAGAATGTTAAAGATATTCCTCATGTTAAACTTGGTAGTATTCAAGATGTCTCTACCATTACAATCGAACCCGTTTCAGAATCAGATTCCGGCAATTATACATGTGTTGCTAGTTCAGAAGGAATTACTGATATGTTCGTTGCATCGCTAAATGTATATGGTAAGTTCTATGGTATTTTATGTCCGTATTTTATATGGAATATTTTTTATTTATTTATTTATTTTATTTTATTTTTATTTTTATTTTTATTTTTATTTTTATTTTTATTTTTTTGCCTTATTAGTCTCAGATTTTTTTTTTTTTTTTTTTTTTAAATACATTTTGAATATTATTTTTGATACATTGCTGATTTTATTGTTTTAGATTTGTATAAATTTTAATAGAATTACACACACACAGTGAGACATAGATAGTTTTCACAATTTCAAATCAAAAGATTTTATTAAAGAAATAAGTTAATTTAAAATATCGATATTAAAAAAAAAAAAAAAAAAAAAAAAATATGTATTAAGTAATATGTCAAAGGATCAAAACTTTTAAAATGCTTTTCAGACATTTTCATTATTATGGGAAT
This sequence comes from Salticus scenicus, assembly GCA_963930645.1. Taxonomy (NCBI): domain Eukaryota; kingdom Metazoa; phylum Arthropoda; class Arachnida; order Araneae; family Salticidae; genus Salticus; species Salticus scenicus. Next base: position 171,207,964 of record OZ005652.1, on the reverse strand, counting down.
TTTTATATGATTTAAACAGAAATTTCGTAAACAGTCCAAAAATTGAGACAAATAAGTAAAATTCTATATGTGGTATTTCAATATCTATTTCTTTAAGCTGTCTAATATTTTTGAAATTATGTTTTATTTCAGTAATTCATGCGACTTATTTTTACTTTCCTGTAACTATTTAAGGGAGGGGGTCATTTTTATGCTAGTTTTATCATAAAAATTGTATTTTTGCACTAACAAATTTGTTATTTTAAGTATATATATATATATATATATATATATATATATATATATATATATATATATATATGTGTGTGTGTGTGTGTGTGTGTGTGTGTGTATAAATGATAGATCGTAATAAAATTTAATCTTAAAATTTAGCTATTAATAGACACAATACAATACCAACACAAAACAGATTTTAATTTATAGGAAAGACTGATACAAAATTGTTGCGATACAGATTAAGAACCAATAAGAGACACAAACAATTTATATTTCTTACGCCGACATGAATAATAATAAAAAAAGGGGCCATTAAACTTAATGACAGAGAAAACAAATAAATTACCACAGAAATAATTGTATAAAAATGCTTAAAATTAGAAGTAAATACTCATCAGGGGGCATGTACTTCATAAAGCTGTGAAAGCTGCATCGATTTCTTAAAACTGTATAGCTAATCATAGCAATTTATATTGTTCCAGCCCTGGTCGAAGCAGCAAAACTATATTGAATGAGAAATTAAATTAAATCTTGAATTAAATCTTCATGGAATCCAGAGAGAAAATTATAAAAAAAGCAAAGTAGCCACATGTAAAACTTTTAACACATATATTTACCTATTGTGTTTGCATCGATTTGTTTTTAAATTAAAGTCTCTCCTAAGAACACGATAATTCAATGATTACCCGTTAAGGGAATAATTTAGGAAATAAAACTTTTAAGTAGTACTTATTTTGCAGCTGTTGTTTAATAACTATTATATAAACTATTTTTATTTATTAAAATTTTAATCCATTGTTTTTAAAAAAATTATCGTGTTATCAATTTATAAGAAGCAATGATGAGATTTTCAGATGCTAAAAGTTAAATTTTACAAAATGTAATATAATCATGGCATAAATTAATCACTCATAAATAATTTTCCTATAGTTATTACTATTGACAAGAAACAGATTCTTAAAAAAATTAATGAAACAAACCAAAAAAAAAAAAAAAAAAAACTCTATTTGAAAATTTGCGTGGGAAAAGTGAAACCTTACCTATTTTCTTCACAAAGAAAAATAAATATAAATGGATAAATAATATAAAATAATAAATAGATAAAAACAGCTACAAAAATTTGTATTATAAAGCAATAATTAGTATAAAAATAATACATAATTTATCAAATGTCTATTAATATTCAAATTTAAGCATGTCCAGTGGAAACGTTTTTGTTAGTTAGTTTTGATAAGCATGCAGTATTTTCAAACCTTTTTAAATACATTAATATTGCATTTTTAATTTTTGAAATAATATCCAAATAAGAATTTTCTGCAGACTGTTTCATTTCTTGTATTAAACAGTCATATATATAAGTGCATAATCATGTATAATCTTATTTTTTTTTCCCCTTAGTTCCTCCAGCATGGTTAGTAACTCCTACAGACAAAGATGTATTATCTGGGGATGCGATTTTTTTACCTTGTTCAGCATCTGGAAAACCAAAACCTGTCGTAAATTGGCACAAATTAAATGGTATGGGAAAAAACATTTTACAGTCAGTCAAAGTCTTTATTTTGTATTTATATTTTTAATGTTCACAAATCCTTGAATAGATTTAAGGACTGAAATGTCAGTTTTTTGCTACAAAAATCTTTGCTTAAAACAAATAAATATGTCAACCTAAATAAAATAAAATATTTTCTCAATTTAAATTTGTTAAAATAAAACTTAAATGCGAATTAAAAAAAAATATCAAAATATGTGTGATTTTAATATTTCACAAAGAAAGGGAAAACCTTTATCAGGATACATATAACGTAATTAAAAATAAATTTCCTTAATTACATCAATTATAAAACGATGTGTTTGACTAGATTTAAATAACTTATATATTTATTGCACTAAATTTAGTAAATGAAAAACAAAATTAAGCATTTTCACTTAAAGCCGATAATGAAATTTTTTTTTCTTAAAATAATAATAATAATAATAATAACAATGAACAAAATATATTAATTGTGCTCATACAATTTTCTAAAACAAACTACTGCTAATCTCAAAATTATATATTAATTTCATTATGTTTAGCGCAGTATAAGGATGTTAATACGCTCTTAAAAATCTGCACTTAGACTTATATATTGGAATTCTTTTGCGTGCCTTTGTATGCGAACAATTAATTCTATATACATATATTGCATTTTCTACAGTAAATATGTTATAGAAACTTTAATAAGACACATAACTTTTGAAGTATTTGAATGATAAACACGAGAGCTAGAACGCGGACAAACAGACCGACAGACGGAGACATATAACGCATCTTCTGTAAACTAAATTTTCTGCGGTTTATATATATGTTTATATAGATATACTTTTTTCACATATATAAATTAAAACACTGATCAGTCAAGCACATCTTTATTTTTTGGTTATTTTAAACTGATTTCCTATTTAGTTCAGTAAAACATGTAGTTCACTTGCAAATAGGAAAAAAAAAACTAAATTAAAGAACTGAATGAGCTCAGTAAATTATTATCGAAATATATATATATATATATATATATATAGAAATACATTAATATAATCAGTGCAAAAATGTTTTTATGAAATTTAAAGATGACTCAACTTCAGTATCAAAACAATTCCTCGGATCACAAGCTGAGACTACCCATATCAAATCAAAGAATAATTAAAGAAAAATCGAAATAAATATTGGAAATTGGAATGAGAAAAAAAGCATTATTTGCATTCTAACGTTGTCAAGTGCCTGGTAGAATGCAAATATGCTAAAATATGGATGTTTTTCTGTAACAAAGAAAGCAAAAGCTAAGAATTTCTTTGTTCGCCCGAAACACCCATAGAAAATCCATTAAAGAAGAAGATAAAAATAAAACTATAACCTAATATGACAAACCAAAACCATAAAATTAAGATTAAAATAAAAATACAAAAATTCAACTTACTGAATAAAATATTTGATATGAACACAACTCAAAAAAGAAATAGACATAGTCAATACAGAAAAACGAAGATCATAATAAAACGATAATCATAATAAAACCTTTACCTAAATATGAAAAACCATAACCATTTAAATGTAAGATTAAAATAAAACCCATAAAATTGTAGAAGAATAAGATTACTTTAACCTTTCTATTAAATGGTCATGATATATTCGAGGGAATATGGTTAAAGATAATTTTTTATCTTCTTCTTTTAATCATTTTTGTATTCCTATATCTAGAACTTTATTTATTTGTAACTGAAGAAATGGTCTTGTACAAAAATAAGTTTCATTAACAAATTAGAATTTTATTTTTATTTTTTATTTCCTGCAACTAAAATGTTATCATTTTTTAAGCACAAACAGCATATATTAAAACTGTTATTGATTTAATTATAATATTCACTTTCATAGAACTGTTAAAAAATATTTCAGATAAATTAAGTTACATTAATTTTTTATCATTTCACTTTAAACGAAAAATTATTTTCAAATGAAAGTTTTCAATGAATATTAAAATATAAATTTGAAATATAAAAGAAAGAAAATTTAAGAAGAAACATTAATCATTTATATTAATCATATTTAATATAAATAAATATATGTATCATTAACTTCTTTTATGTATATCAATAAAGAAACTTTTAAATTTGGAAGTTTTATTGCTCTCACGCAAAAATTTATTTAAAAATTTATTTTATTTTAGAACTAGATGGAAAATATTATCCAATACAGAATGATATTTTAAATTCGGCCTCCAGTTTAATTCTTATTATGGAAAATGGAACATTAAGCAATAGTGGAATAAAAAAAGAAGACGAAGGTGTTTATCAGTGCACTGTTTCAAATGAAATTGGTTTACCTCTGAAAAAATCTGCAAGTTTGCGCGTTATTGGTGAGAACTACTAGTCTATTTTGTTAAAAACATCTTGTATTAATTTAAATTCAATGTCGAATTTTGATGTGGTGTATGATAAATAAATATTATTTTTCTCAAATGAAAATCTATTTTACATTTTTACATCTTTATGGCCTACATAAATTTAAATATGTTAAATTTTCAAAAATGTGTGTCATTTACCTGTATATTTCATGAACATTTTATAAAAAAAAGATTAAGACACAGAGGAATTCTTCATATTTAACTGTTGAATCAAATTCAGTAACTTCAAAATACTTCTTTTAATATAAATATTCATGTGAACTCGCATTCAGTTATTCTGTCGGTTAAAATTTTACTTATTTCTATTTTACTTGTGTATTTCTTAATATTGTATTATTTTGAAAGAAATTAAGTTTTAGTAATTATTCAAATCTAAACCCATATTAGTATCGATTTTCAAGAAACAATGAATTGTTGCTTAATGTTTAATGTTGCTATTTAGAATTAATACATTATATGAATTATCTGGGGGTAAGAAATACTTTTCACGCAACACTATTATTATGTATTATATATTTATGTATTATTTATTATTACTAAACATGTGTTATTATTTCCACTTCGAAAAGAAATAAAATAGATCTTTAACGTTTGTTTCGAGGCATGTTCTGATATTGCGATTTATTTAAGAATTTATTAGTCGAAAGTGTTGAGCAATATCTTATATACTTCACATTTTAGTATCTTTTTCTTCTTTCCGGTTATAACACATTTGAAAAACCATATGTAACTACATGGCTAGCATGAAATAAATAAACTTTTGATGACTCGTTAATCTAAAAATATTGAAATTTCTAAACTCAAAAATAAGATATAAAAATTTTTGTGTCTAAAGAAATTAAATCTTATTAAGAAATAGAAAAAATACTTTTTTTAACATGTGATAAATTACGAAGCAGTATATTGAATTTTTTTTTCTTATTTTAAACTTTATTATGTCTACTACACAGTTTCTTTCTCCCAGTCTTTATTATCTCCTTTTCAGAAAATAAAATCTATACATTTTTGTAATAACATGAATGAACTTGTTTAAGTTTCAAGTTAAACGTTTACTGAGTTTAACTTACGGTATTCATCATAAATAAAATTTTATATAATGAAATTTCAATAAGTTACCTAAATATTTACGAAAGTTTCTAACCATATCCAAATTATTCTAAAATCATTTTATAATCTACATTAAAAAAAAAAAAAAAAATTGTTGTTTAAAAATATTAGATACTAATTGAAATGAGATAATAATTTAGGTATTCTTCCAATATTTATTGCTATTATTTAGATATGATTATGTTTCAGATCATGATGCAGCTAAAACTGAAGTCTATCATTGAATGTAGAAGTTATACAGAATATATTGTTTCAACTGCAACTAAAAAAAAATACTGTATTTAACAAAATGTGCGATGTGTTATTAAATCAGTTTAAAATGAGTGATTGGGTTTTATCTCGCACTAATGCTATACTATAGGCGATTGGCAAATTTGAACCCAACTAATTAAGTTTTAAGTAATTTTCTAATGTAATGATGAAATCCATAACACACGCTTGTAAAGCAAACTCTTTACAGTTGTATCTGATTTTAAACAACAAGAAAATATTATTTTGCTTGTTATATATGTGTGTGTGTGTAAAATGTTTTTACTTACAAAGTTGCATTATTTAGATCAGTTGTTGGAAATTGTAATATATTATATTCATTACTTTGGTTATATCGAAAATGTGCATATATCTGTCGCAATATTTCCATGTAGAATACATTTCGCTGCATAGCTGTTATTTTATGTATACATTTTCTTTATTTCGTTTTATTTTTATGCACAAAGGACTTAATTGTGGTTTATTAATTAAGCGCAATACAGTACGTTTTCTGCAAATATATATATATATATGTTTAATTTTCTTAAGTAAAAATCACATAAATTAATGTATTCTAATAAACATTTTATAATTATAAGTAAAATTTTAATTAGCATTAAATGTATTAAATTGAAAAAAAAGTAATGAAACAATATAAATTAAAGGGCTTTTTACATCGAAACTACAGAATAAAATTTGAATGTGCAGAGATTACTTCATTAAACTTTTCTGTGACTTAATATATCAATTTTGAATTTGTGTACTATTTTTTAAATTTAATAAAATTCTTGTATTGCTTGTGTGAAGTGTGCCGATGATACTTTTATAATTATTTTTGATAATATTTCATCACAATAATTTTTTCAAAAAAATCAACAGATTTTTTTGTATATCTGAAATATCTATTTTTTAATAAATTGTTCTTAATAACGATAAAACGATTTTAATAAAATAGTATGTTGTGGCCACAACCAGACTTTCTTCCATATTTTCCTATAAAAATTCACCAAATAAAAATTATTTGTCAAATTAGTATTTATTAAAATTATTTTCCATGATGAATGCAGGCGGTTTGCATTTCAGAGAAATATAACACTCAATGCCAAAAGGAAGTCAAATTTAAGCTAAAAAAACCCTTGTGGAAAAAAAAAAAAAAACGTTAAAAATGAGAAAAATTTAATAACTTTCCTTTAAATTATAGTAGATATGTGGTTCAACCCATAGATATAGTAATAAGACATAGATTGATCAGCGAGGCCGAAAAAGTGATGCCTTTTTTTTATCGGGAAAAGACGGCCATTTTACTCTCTTGTGGATGTCTTTCCCCGACTGAATATACACGGGAATATACACAGATAATTTAGCAAATAAAATTTATGAATAATTTATGTACTAAAGATGAGTGAAAAAACTCCAGATACTCATTTTTCTTTCTCTATTTTCTTCTTCTTTTTTTTTCTTCTTCTTCCTTTTTTTCTTTTTTTTTTTTTTTTTTGTATGGAATAACGACATTTCAAGAAATTTAATTATCTTTTCTGTCTGGTTAGAAGTTTTTATGGTCGAAAAAACTATTGGACTTATCCTCATCTTTTGAGATATTAGAGTTAACCCTTCAATTGCCAATCGCAATGCAGTCGGACACTTTTGTTACCGACTGTATAGAGTAGAAATTTATGTTTACTCGGAAATGGTTATAAAGATATTAATAAAAGTTTGGGATAAGTGCTTTTTAGAGACCTAAAACAATTGGAACATCCTTAGCATCAAGAAAATTAGTGTTAACCATTTAACTGCCAATCGAAACATGTAGTAGAAATTGAGTTTAATCAGAAATGGATAAAACGATTTTGTTTAAAGTTTGGAGTTAAGTGTCATTTTTTTTTTTTTTTTTTAAGAACTAAAACGTTTGGACATATCCTCATCTTCAGAAAAATTTGTGTTAACCCTTTAACGGCCTGTCGCAACATAAAATAGAAATTAGGTTTACTCGGAAATGGATATAACGATTTTTATTAAAGTTTGGGATTAAGTGTTCTTTTGAGAGATAAAGCGAATGAACATATACTCATCTTCAGGAAAATTCGCGTTAACCCTTTAACGGCCAGTCGCAACATATAATAGAAATTAGGTTTACTCGGAAATGGATGCAACGATTTTTATAAAAGTTTGGGATTAAGTGTTCTTTAGAGAGATAAAACGAATGGACCTATCCTCATCTTCAGGAAAATTCTCGTTAACCCTTTAACGGCCAGTCGCAACATATAATAGAACTTGGAGTGGGTGAAAAGTTTTTTCTACGCAATGAACACACCCAGCGATTCAATTTTTCTTTATCAGAAAGTGGAAACCTAAATAATAAAAAACACACTTTAATCACTAGAAAATGCATAAAATGTTGTGAAATAACCAAGAAAGAAAAATGATGCAGTTCACACTAATTGCAAATACTTCCCTACTGAACTTATCCATAATATCGTTGAAGCTTAAGTAATATTCTGCCTCCATAATGACGCCTTAAAATACATTTTGCGTTGGGTATTCCAGAACATGAACTAGTCCCACTGTTTGAAGTATTTTCACCAGAAAACATGCGGTAGTATACTTGAATAACATTCATACCAATTTGAAGACAGTCAAAAAATATTTACGACAGATAGATTGTGAACAGACATACAAGCAAACAGACAAAGTAAAGTCATAACTAGTCATAAACCTAGTTCGAAATTATGTATGCGTGTATATATATATATATATATATATATATATAAATCTTTAATACAACTTAAAATACAATTCCATTAATTTCGAACTATAGCCCCTAATGCATCTGAATATTTTTGCGTGGCCCTCAAAACGTTAATGCGAATCTCATCACATTCTGTATAAAATGCTTTTAAGCATATGAATAACAATTGTCTGATTCACTTATTCTGTTTCGTGCAGTACAATAGTATTGAAATATGGTTTTTAGAAATACCTCTCATAGAATGCAGACATTTGAATTTTTTTTGAGTATTCTAATATATAAACCAGTCGTGCTGTTTATAGTATTTTCAATATAGATAATGCCGTAGTATTATTGAATAACATATATACCATTTTGGAGATAGTTTGAAATTATTTACTGCAGTTAGAGCACGGACAGGTGGGCAAGCAGACAGGCAGAAAAACTAATTAACGTCATAATGTTTTCTTAAACCTTGTTCGAAACTGTAAGAAACGCTTAACACAACTAAAAATGTGATTCTAGCAATTTCGATTTATAGCCCCTAATATGAACGAAATTCAACCAAACTTGTATTCAGTTGGATCTTGACCTAAACTGGTGCTGATTAGATTTGGGAATCAATCGCTCAACACTTAACATGACAGTATAGGACAAAATTTCATATAAATGTATATAATGTGAGTTATTTTTAACTCATGAATGTAAAATTTATATGAATTATTGATAATAATAGTAATAAACTTGAAAAAAAAAAAAATGTGTGCATGTAGGAGCATTGCTTTCCTCCTGGGAAGGAAGTGCTCTTCCCCCGGGGCCTGTGTAAATTTTCAATGTGGATATTTTAGAAAGAACTCGTCAATATTTCTAAAACGAATGGTTGAACCATACATCTGTATTAATTTAAAACGAAGCTACCGATTTCTTTTATTTTTAATGTTATATATAATATATATATATATATAGTATAGACATATATATATATATATATATACAGTCGAACCTCGTTAACGTGAATTACTTTTAACATGAACTGTTACCACAATCCCCGTCAAAATGAAAATTACTTTAGTTATATGACGATCAGTTACTGATAGCATGAACTACTGATAAGATGAACAGATTTTTGATCCCCCTTGAGATTCACGTTAACAAAATTCGACTGTATATCTTTTCATGTCTGCACAAAAATGATTTTTTTCAGCATTTATTATTATACTGCTTTAAGAAAAAAATCGTCTGCATTCATCATGGAAAATATCTTTAATAAATTATAACTTAATAAATAATGTGTATTGCGTAAATTGGTATAGGATTAAATAGAGAAGAAAGTCTTGTGGTAATACTAGTTATAATATATTAAAACAAGCGGGTTTTACCTCTGCCACTGCTAACTACATTTAAAAGAATTTTGAAAATTCGATATTACTTACTAATATAAAAACTTAAAAAATATTAAAATTTTAAAAAATGTATTTCATTAAAAATCAAAACAGTATTTAAACCATAATAATAACAAAGCAACTGATTATAAAGAATCATATTTTTCATAAATTAGTTAAATTTAACTTACTTATGAAAACTTATTCCACTTCCTTTCATAAATTTATTTCTACAATTAAAAGCCGCGCAGTACTTCGGCATTTTCAATATATATCAACCATGTCTTATTACTATATCTATGATATCAACATTCTATTCCATTGTTGTTTTCGAGTTTTATACTCTCTCATCATGGCTGATGCCAAAAACTTTTTCGGCATCAAAAATCTTTGCACGTTAACATGGGGATGATAGATCTATGTATATTACTATATCTATGGTTCAACCATCTGTTTTAAAGATATTGACAATTCTTCTGAAAATATTCTTCTACGAAAATGCGAGAGTACTTCCCACAAGGTGGAAAGCGATGCTCCTATATGCAAACATTTTTTCCCGAGTTTTCTAGTACTCTTAGCAATGACTTCTATCAATTTCACAATCATTCTTTAAAAATAAATCTCATCATATACATTTATACGAATTTTTTTCCTATACTGCCACGTTAAAAGTTAGAAAAAGAAAGGGATGACAGCACCCCCTGTTGAGTGATTGAACCTAAAATGTAATCAGCACCAGTTTCTGTCAAGGTCCAATTTAATACCAAGTTTGGTTAATCTTTGTTCACTGGTTCGTAAGATACATCGTTTAAAAATTTTATGATACACACGCACATAAAGATACACAGACATTTTCTAAAAAATAGTCAAACCGTGTTCAGGAAATCTCAAAAAGTATAAAACTATCAAAACCCGGAGGTCGCAAACTCTCATGAATCTAATATTTCCTTTGTATATGTATAGAAGAAAGTAAAAAATGTTGTTTTACTTAAATATATATATATACATATATATCTTTATATAGAGAGAGAGCAATAAGCTCTTTGTTTTCTTTGGTAGATTTCTTTTTAGCCAAAGATTAATGTGGCTGGGAATTAAAGCATTGTTTATAGACATTTTTTGTAATTTTTTGCAGGAAATTTCTTGAATTAAATTAATTAAACACCCCCCCCCCAAAAAAAAGGGGGGAGGGGGCGATATCCAAAAGTACGGAATTGGCAGCTGCTCATGAATATCATCGATAGATTTGTGGAGTAAAACATGTGTTACTGCTGAATTATGATCATATAGAGCGTAATATGTTTTGCTTTAAACTAGAATATTTTTCAAAACTTTCACGAAACTTCTTTCGTAAATCCTAAAAGGGATTTAAAAATTTTTCTTGAGAATAACCAATGTTAAATTCTGCTATGAGCGCATGATATTGATTTAATATAACTGTGAACATTACTGTCAAATAAGTAAATTTTTACTAAAAAGATGAATACACATTTCATTATGTAAGATATTCTAACATTGACTGAATGTACCTGTTTATGATTTGTTTTCAATTAAACATACGTTTTCCAACTAATTACTGAATTTTACCGTATCTGTATCAAATATACGACTATTTTCTTTTGTTTTTAAATAAGAATTTTTCTTTATACATTTAAATTGCTTAGTTCAAAATTAAAATAATATATATATATATACTTTATATTTCAGAACGTAATTTTAGTTGACTGACGATGCATAAAGCAATCTGTGTATATATTGGATGCGTAAAATAAGTATTGCTTGTGCCATTAAAACAAAATAAGCCTTTAAAATTCTTTAACGTAATGTTTTTATAATTTTTATGAAAGTTATTTATGAAATTTTCACACTAGAGGGCGCTGAGAACTTCGTGATGTCTCTTCTGGAACTAAACTATTCTCAGCGTCGAAATATAAACATAATTTCTACTTTCTCAAAGAGTCAATACTTATAATAGTTTTTACCGAAAATGTGATTTTTCATATAAATATATTTTATATTAATCTTACAGTGTATTTTCAATAGTTATTTTTCATGAAATAATCACCAAGCATGATGTGTTTCAAAGTTTTCATCATTTTACCTGCCATTACTACTACAGTATCATCATATGGTAAGTGTCAGTTTAATTTATCTATAACATCAGTTCTGTAATACATTTTATTTAACTTAAGTCTTTTATTGAAAACTAATTCGCATAAAATATTACACATGTATATTATACGATTTCTCTAACATTAACATTGTGTAAACAATATGTATTTACTTTTATTTTCTTTGAATTTAATGTAACGAATAACTTTCACGTTGCTGTAATAAAGAATACTGTCGTTTAAAAAAATATCAATAAAAAAAATTGTAATTTCACATTAGTTTCAAAGCTATAAATGAATGATGTAATTGACATACATTTATAAAATAGAGTTTGTACATTTATATACAAATAGATATGTACATTTTTAAAACAGTAGTTTAATTAAAAAAAATCAAAAATTTATGTTAATTTTCAAATGAAAATTTTCTTTTAAAATCTTAAAGAAAAAAATAATAATAAAAAATAAAAAATAGAGTTTCTAACAATTATGTAGATATTCAATAAAAGTTAAAATAATATGTGACTGTTTTAAATATTTTATAATATATTTTTTTATTATTTTACAAAAGTTTATTGAACCATTTTAAAAACTTGTTTCCGCTATTTGTAGAATATTAAGAAAAAATATACGATTTTTTATTTAATGCCTTTGATTTATAACATACATTGCAAAATGTTTGTATGAAAATACAGTTTATTCATTTATTTATTATGATCTGTTTTTTTTTTTTTTTTTTTTTTTTAATCGATTTGTTTTTATTTGATTGTTTATTTATCTGTTATTTATTTATTTATTTTGCATAAATGTTGCATGCGATAATCTGTTATTGAATTAAAAAATATATTACCGAAAAACTAATATATTATTGATTTTATAACCATTCTATTAAATAATGTATTCGGGAATACCATTATACTTTAATATTCCATAGTGAAAGCTGAAAATTTATGTAATATTTTATACATTTTATAATCTTTAAATAAATTTATTTTATTGTTATTTTCTTTAGGCAATTGGGAGATACAACCTTTTAGTTTTCCCAGTAGTGTAAGAGTAGGCCAAAGGGTTTCACTGACATGTTCAACGTCTGGTGGCCGAAGACTCGGTTTTGAATGGCTTAAAGACGGCAAGAGTATCAAGGATATACCTCATATAAAAATCGGAGTTTTCCAAGATGTATCTACTATCATCATTGAACCAGTTTCTGAATCAGATTCTGGTAATTATACTTGCGTTGTGAATTCAGAAGGAGTGATAGCCCAGTACGTCGCCACATTGAATGTCCATGGTAAGAATTTCATCATGATTTTATTACTTTCCTATTTATTATCTTTAACGGTATAAAAGTATCAAGAATAAATAGTAAAAAATATTATAACTCAGACAATTTGTTTTACAAAAGTGTTAACTATAGGATCTTTATGTTCTAAATTACAAGTAAGATGTGTACAGAAAAAAATCTATAAATAAATCCCATTAATAATTTATCTGTAAAAATATATTCTGAAAATACACGATTAAGCTATTGCCAAATAATGAAGTAAACCAATAATTTAAGTATTAAATTCAAGTACGATTAGCATCTGGAAAATTTTAGTAAGGAACTACTTGAATTTATAATAATAATGAACCTGTAAAATATACCAACTACAGATTATTTAAGACAATTTTTGTTTTCTCAAAAATTTAGAGATGTATAAATTAGACATTTAAATTTAAGTTTCATTAATATTAGAATAAATATGTTACTAATTATTTGTATATTTATCTGAAAACCTTATTTAAATATAAATGTACGTTTATTACTTTATAAAGATTAAAAAACGTGCAAAATTTTTTTTTTTTTAAATGCCATGAATTTTTTTGGCAAGTTTAAATTTTTTAAAGATTATTTGAAAAACAATCTTTATATATATATTTTTTTTTCAATGAAATCTATATCTATTAATCTCATATTACTACAAACTTCTAAGATGAAAGATATATTAATAAAAATATTCTGCTATGTATATTAGAAATAAAGTATAATGTGTTTTATTCTTAGGGTCATTTGAGTTAAATGAGTAATTTTTTTTTTTTTTTTTTAATATTTACTTCTTCTTTCGTATAAGCCAATGCTGACATAAAAGAAAAAATTATAAACAACAGTAAAACAAATATATTAAATATAATTTAATAACGTTCCATGTTTTTACTATCTTTGACACCAGACCGGATTTAAATCTAACAAATATATATATATTAATATTTCTTATTTACTGCTTTTGGTTTTGCTTTAATATTACTTACTTTCTTTTTCAGTTCCACCAGAATGGATAGTAAGTCCAAAAGATAAAGAAATATTATCTGGGGCTCTCGTTGTTCTCCCATGTTCTGCCTCTGGAAAACCAAAACCTTCTATTTCATGGACCAAGTTAAATGGTAGTATATTGAATGAAAATATTTATACTTTTAATTAGGCTTGATTAAATTTAGTTTCATACTATGACTCAGTAACAAATCTTGTAAAGCTACCGTGCTTAATTATTTTGATCCTAAATAACTATTACTATTTTTTCATTGCGTCATTTTGTAATTTATATTGTGTTAAGACAATTCTTACAATGAATTTATAGATATTTTTTTATTGAGTCGTTGAAAATATCCATTGTAGAGCTAAAAACATTTGACATATATTATTTTTTAACATAAATGTAAAGGAAAAAATCAGAATAGTGTGCCATATCTTTAATATATACACAATTTTGAATTTAAAAAAATGAAAGAAAGAAAATCCTAACCTTTTATTTATATTATGGAATAAACAAAAAATATATTGCTAAGTATGTAAAAGAAGGTGTGTATCGGTCACTTTGTAAGTACACTGATGACAGCAAACCTATAGAATTTTGCAAATAAAATCCTCATATCAATTTCAAAATTATTTTTAAATTATATTAAACTCGCGTCAAAAAAAAAAAAAAAAAAAAAAATTGCCTCCGACATAAAATTAAATATATTTACACGTGAATAACAAAAAATTATCAAAAATTAAATTTGCTCATGTATCTGATAAAATGATGATAAAATGTATTTCAGTCTCATTATTTGCGTATAAATAAATAAATATATTTCTCTTTATATCGAAAAAAAAAATGTTTAGTTATAATTTGGATGTTACTGAGACTGTGCATTTAGTGAAGCATTTTTTAATTAATCATGTAACCATATGTTTCTCTCCATTTTATTGTGTAAATAACTTTATAATAAGACATTAAAACTTAACAGTCATGTAAATATTAAAGACCTATGTTTAGTATTTAAATTTAAAAAAAAACAAATCAAAATTAAATATTTAAAATGAGAAGTAGTATGTAACCACTATAAACTTAGATATCTTATAGATATACCGCTTAAAATGTCGCAGATGCACGCAGTGGGCCCCGACCGACATCGCGAGGGCGGGGACCTGAAGCAAACTTTTGACCGATTTCAATAGAATTTTCTTTTCAGATTTTGGATATAAAAAGACATAAAATACAGTGATTTTTTTTCTTTTTTTAAATTTCGTCTAAAAGTAGTAACTAGCGAAACTGTCACAGCCTGATAGTTACATATATATATATTACTATTTGAAAACAATTTTTAATAAAATAAGAAATCAACACTATTGATGTCCCCTCAACACAGTAATATCATGTCATAGTAATCACCATCAATCACCACCTTATTACTTATTTTAATCTAATGGTACTTTAAAATAACATCCATGCATAAAGGGTTAACATACATGTTCATTCTTTACATAGGTACATATGAAAACAAATTAAGAAATATATTTTCTTTTCTAGATGTAGATGGAAAGTTTTATCCTGTATTGACTGATGTAGCAAATCCCACTTTGACTCCAGTTACTATTATGGAAAATGGTACATTAAGTATCAGTGGAATCAAAAAAGAAGATGAAGGTGTGTACCAGTGTACCGCCTCAAATGACGTTGGAACACCACTTCATAAATCTGCGACTTTACGTGTAATTGGTGAGAATATATGCTTGGTAAACGATATTATTGGTAATCTCATGTTTAAAATATTAAATTCAGGCCTGTCCATCCCAAAAAAAACTTTGTGGGCCTCTTTGTAAATCCATTTTATTTCGACGGGTTGCATTGTCTGCATACATATGTACTCACATATGTTTTAAGGTAAATTTTTGAAACAATAAATTAGTGGTATAATTTTCATTGTTTGATTGATAAATTAAAAATATACGACTATAATGTATAATTAATAACAATCTAATAATCTTTTATTTGAAATATGATCAAAGCGATATTTGTTTTTCTTTTCTTTCACTTACAGTTTCCTTTTGACAGATACCATTACCATTCAGGGTGGTTTTACTCTGAAAAATCTCAGTAAATGCATTGATTTTTGCCGTGTTAATGGATGATATAAAATTCTAATTTTCGTAAATTCTGTCAAACAAAATATAATGTCTTTTATGTATTTTTAACATTTTTAAAACATCAATAAAATGCACACTAACCTGAAAATATTTTAGCTCTAATAGCACAGAGTTACGAAATTTTTGCAACCAATATTTTCAAACAGAAATTCCGATATTATTTAATTAAAAAATATATATTTATGAAAATACCATTCAGATCAGCAAAACAGTCGGAATGCTCAGCTCTGATAATATTAAAAAGTATTTATATAAGTCTAATACTTTATTTAACACTCTATACGTTCTTTACTGTTCACTTTATGAATTACAAATCTGAAATATTTATACAAACTAATTTGTATCATCAATAAGTTATTTCCAAATGGTTTCTTCTTAAAATAATTTTTATCCGATATTTTACGTTTTATAAGTAAAATAGTATACAATATATTTGTGTTTTTAAAACAACAAAACAGAATCTTGTATCCAAAAATCAAGATTTAAAAGACAAAATTGTTGTTATTATTTAGACAATCAGGTGTCCAATATAACCAACAAAAAATTAGCTTTTTCCTCAAATATTATGTTTAAAATATCGGATCATTATGTGATTATTGTGTTCAATAATATATTTTCTTTTGAATAATTGTATTCACTGTTTGATAGTATAATTTCGTTACTCAGTAATTATTTACTCGGCTTTGTTTTGTTATTAATTTTTCTGTCATCTTCATTGTAAAATAATCGGATTGTTATTCTGGACTTTATTTGAGATTGAACCGTTTGTCGGAATAAATTTTTATGTTATAATGTATTTAATATGCTTATTTTTATTATTAAAAAAAATATTGTTCTATAAATGCAGTACATTTCATTAATTACTGTTGTTAAATACTTGTGATTTCGATTTTTAGATTTTTTAATAGTACGGATATATGTTCCGCATATATATATATATATATATATATATATATATATATTAAGAATTCATTTTCTTTTCTTGTCAGTTTATGCTTGTGTGTCTGTAAAAGACATTATCTAAAATTTTGTAGAGACAATCTTATGCAAAATTACCAAATATTTTCTTTCAGAACTACCGTTTAATCTTTATTAAATCAAACCTTAACAAACTATTATCAATCTGTATTGCTGTTTATTTATTATAATTTAAAGCAGAGAAAAGTAATTAAACCAAGCGCAGTTTAAATTCTTTTGTATAATTTTAGTATTACATTATTGTGTAAATACATATTTTATGCAGAAAATTAAAATATATATATATATATATATATGTAAAATAAAGACACTAGAGATCTCTACCCCTAAAATTTGCCCCAGTGTTTGCCATCCCCACAAAAAATATGTTAAAATACCTGTTAATTAACACCTATGAATTTGAATCCGCTCGAGCTAGATTCTACTGTACTGAAGAATCTACCGCGGACCGATTCAAACTTATAAATGTTATTAAACGGTTATTTTAGCATGTCTTTTGTAAGGGTGACGAACACTGGTGCAAATTTCAGGAGTGACGAACACTGGCGCCTTTACCCTAAATGGATTTTATATCACAATGACATCTATTACGTTTGTTTTAGTTATTTAAAAAAAAAATTATTACTTATGCAAGAAATTTTTATTTAAAAAATATTTTGGAAAAAAAACACGAGTTTTTTATATATGCTTTGTTTTAAAACTATATTTATTAATATTTGTGAAGTATTTACAGCTTAATTTCTTAGAGATTCTTATAATGACATCATGTATTCATTATAAACATTTTTATGTACATGTTATTTCATATTTTTTGCGACTCTAGATGTATCCCGTAAAATAATATCCCAAATAAGTTTCAATAAAATAAAATTGTATATGTTTGTTTATTAGTTTGTTACTAGTATTTAAATAAATATTTTCATGCTCTTTTTTTTTATTTAATACATCTATGCTAAAATTAATTTTTAAAATGGAAATTCCGTTTTTATAATTTCTTTCTTATCTATAGTTAATTATAATTCTTTGTACTGTTTTACGCACTCCACTGAAAAACTATTACGCAAAAAACTTTTTTAGTGTGAATTTAAAAGAATTGGTACTGTTGTTAATATTATTAAAATTTTGAGTTTATATTCTATATATATAAAAAAAAAATGTTTAGAAGTGATCGCATATAAAAATATTTTTTCTTTCTGTGTTTGGTGTGCTGACCTGACATGATTATAATATCCGTTATTTATCACCTTATTTTACATTTTTACTTTTATATTTCTTGGTAAACAGCTCTGTGCTACTGCTCTTGTGCCTATATTTAATGCTTTTCTAAAGACTTGCTAAACGACTAGTGTTGATGTTTTTAATTAAAAATTTTGTATCATTATTAACCGATAAATAAACTGAAATGTAACTTTTTATTATACCAAATGCATCTGTAATAGTTTTACTCGTAAAATTTCTTATTATTTAAAAATTATAGTAATATTAATCACTAGAGGGCGCTAAAAACACTATGTTGTAAATCATGCATCTTTTTGGAGTCAACACGTCAATTAGTCTGAGTAGAAATTTCACATAGATAAGCATTATTTTTGAGACAAACAATAAAAGAAAGTTACAAACGATGCATATTTATTGTACATATTGAAATGCAGAAGATACAGTGACTTAGCATCATTTACTATGAATCCTGGTAGCATTGAAAATTGAGAATTTAGAATGGAGACCAGTTTTTTGATCCTGTATGTGTTCTTAGTGACAGCAACCGTCGTACATTCATTTGGTAAGTTCAAACATATATTTTTATTAATAGGTTTTTAGTATTTGTAATATGCATAGCTTTCACTCTAATAGTAAAATTTATGTGTTCAAATTAGTTTCATATTCAGCAATAATATACTAAAAATATTTTTTCTTTATGTTATATTATAATAAAAAAGCTATATTATTATTCAATAAACAATGTTCATGTTATATTAAATATTTATAAATATCAAAAAATATTAAATGTATTAACATTAATTCTTATCAACACGTTAGTTAAATATAATTAAACATTTTAAGTATACAAAAAGCAAAACAGAAATTAAATATCATTGGCAAAGTTCTTTTTTTAAAACTTTTAATCATAATAATTATCTTGAAGCATAAGTGTTATTTTTTTATAGAAAAGGAAAGAGAAAAAATAATTAAAATAGCTAAAATAATAACAATTTATATAAAATTTATGCTATAAAAAAGCATTAACATTCTGTCATCATTTAAAATTACATTTATTTTTAATGGACATTTTTTTTAGAATTATTTTTCTTTCTTTCTTTCTTTATTTCACTTCATTAATTTTTGTACTGCATAACGCACACGCACACACCTACTCACACATGCACTGTGATTGAAAATATTTAAATAAAATAAAACTAAGTTTTTAATATTATTCAGAAAGAAACTCCCTCTTGTACTTTTTTGAACTGTACTGAAGTACGAATTGTTGTTACATGGAAAATTATACCTGATAAGTGTAATGATCTCTTTTTTTTCTTTTCTAAATCATTTTAACTATTTCACATTCTTTATTAGTAAAAATTAAATTTATTAAAATAGGTAAAAGGAATTTTGTTATGAAAGATTGTACAAGTACTTTCCTTTGACAATTAAATGTAACTTTTGTACTTAAATAATAAAGGTTTTTTAAATATTACTTATGTAAAATCTTAAACTTATAAAAGATCAATATTAATCACTTTTAAATAAAAAAATGTTACATAGTTTTCCATTTATTTAATGATCATTAAAAGCATAAAAAGTTGGAAATTTTTTAAATTGATAAATGAGTATAAAATTAAATAATTGTATATTTAAAACATTTATTTAGGAGACTGGAAAGTACTACCTTTTAATTTCGCAAATGGAGTTAAAGTTGGCCAGCGAGTTTTTACATCATGTTCAACATCTGGAGGTAGAAGGCTAACTTTTGAATGGCTTAAAGATGGAAAAAGTGTTAAAGATATTTCTCACATTAAGGTAGTAACAGTATCCGATATTTCTAGCATCATTATTGAACCTGTATATGAAACGGATGCGGGAAATTACACTTGTGTTGCGAGTTCGGAAGGGAAAACTGATTTGTACGTAGCTACTCTGAATGTGTATGGTAAGGATACAAAACATAATTTTTCAATTATTTTTATAAGTTTATTTAAAATTTAGCATTTAAATAAAAATGTATATAAAACATATGTTTTCTACATTTTTTTTTGTTAAAACTTTTTTTTTTTTTTTTTTTTTTTGTTACTGCTATGCTATACTTTAATTAATTAATTTCTTTGTGTATTAAAAAATAACACTTTATTTTTAAAGAACTTTTCATATCGTCTAAATTTTTGTTTGTACAACCATAAAAAAAAAAAAAAAATTACATGACATAAATAAAACAGTCTTATATAATTTTTTATTACAAATAATAATAATAATAATAATAATAATAATAATAATAAATAAATAAATGAACAAAAAATATAAGTTTAAAAATAATCACTAGCTATCAGGAAAGTTTATAGATTTTAATTATTTTGTGTTTTCAAAATACTTTAAATTTACGCGTTGCAGCATAAATCAGACTCATATCACTTTACAATGATAAATAGCCCACCAAATAAAATTTCTAAAATATATACTTTTTTTTTTTTTAAATCTATTCTGTGGTTTATTCATTTGAAAATATATCACAATGCAACAAGCCATTACCAACAATATTATATATTTCAGTTTCGAAACTTGTATTTAAATTTTTCTAAATCAATCTTCAGGAAAGTTCAATTACTTTTAAATTTAATTCGTGTATATGATTTAACAATGTAAATTTTCTTTTTAAACATGTAGAGTTTTAGATTTTACAAAATAATTCTAGTTGTTTATTCTATTAATATAATATATTTTCAGATTCAAATATTTTTTTTTTCTTTACTTTACTTTTATTTTATTTTATTTACTCTTTTTTTCTGACTTAGATGAACAAATCCTTTGAAAAATATCTAAAATTTTGTTACTATTTCTATCTGAAAATATTATTCAAAATTATTATTCAGAATATCAAAATATCATTCAAAAGTCTCAAGATATTACTCAAATTTAAATTTGTTTAATTATAAATTAATTTTGCAAAATTTTTTGTGCATTGCTACTTAGCATGATTTGTCATAAAAAGTATTTTTAAAGGTTTAATTTTTCATAATATTAAAGCCGATTTTTTTTAAATATATAATTGTTAGATTTTATACAAAAAACTAAATTTTAAATAACATATGAAAGTTCTTTTCTTTAATATTTTGCAGCTTAAAACATATTTTTATAAACTTAATGTAAAAGATATTTAGAACTGTGTTTCGTCTTTTAATTCACAATTCAAAAACATATACGTCATCAATTTTTACTTAATTATTAGTCACAAATATTATAAAATAAAATAAAAGTAATCGCTAAATTTAAGTAGCAGTAATAAGACTGTTTAGAAGTAGATGGCTACATCAAAACTAGTTTTCTAATTTTATACTTATTTCTCGTTGTTTAAATAGAAAAAAAATCTCAATTTACCATTTAAATTGATAATTTAAATTTAATATTTTACAGTTTTATCAAAAATTTTTCACGTAAATATGATGAATCGTTTTCCGAAAATATTTCTTTTTTCTTTACTGAATAAATGTCAAAAATATGTGTTTGAGAATTTTAATTTATTATTTATCAATTTTAGTAAAAATTTTCCGCGTAAATATAATGAGTCATTTTCCGCGCAAATATTTCTTTTTCCATTCCTGAATAAATGTCGAAAATATGTGTTTGAGAATTTTAATTTAATATTTCTCAGTGTTAGCAAAAACGTTTCCGCGTAAATATGATGAATCATTTTCCAGAAATATTTTATTATTATTATTATTACTGAATAAATGCAAAAAAAGTGCTTTTATTTAAATTTTATTTATGTTTATTTATAAATGTTTTAAAAATATATCTTCTATGTTTGATAATTCTTTTTTTCTTATTTAGTTATTTACATTTAAGTAAGTTGTTTATACATATATATTTGTTTCTTATACTTCTTTTTGTTATATATACATATAAGAAGTATAAGGAAAAACAAAAAGTTGATTAAATTGCCTTAACAACCCACAAAAGCCTAATAGGTTTCAAATTAACTAAACAAAAATTATTTAAATAATTTGAACTGTGAACTTTTAATTTAGATATGATACCAATGAAAATACAATTCGTGTAGGAACATAATAATATGAAAACCCTTTCCAAACGTTTACAGGAATATAGATATAAATAGATAGATAGATAGATAGATAAATAGAGATAGTGATAGAGATATAGTTAGGTAGATGATCGATAGATAGATTATGATTAATTGTCTTTAAAAGTGTTATATTCTACAGCATTTCCGAAGTTACCTTTGCTCATTTCGAATCAGGAAATTTGCACTCATAACTTATAATAATAATAATAAAAAAAATGTTTTTGGTATTTGGATTTACTTTTAGAATTTAACACACACATGTTGTTATGCTATCTTCGATGACAAGAATATTCCTTGTTACCAGTATATATTTTGAATTCAATCCCTAGATGAAGATATTTCCTCATAATCAACGTTTTAGTACAAAATTTTATTTCTATTTAAGATGTTTTAAGCAGTTTTTAATTATAGGACTTTTTATAAGCTTTTTCTTTACTGTTTATTGAATTATAATACATTTAAATATATGTACGAGCATATAATCATGCAGTTTTGAGTAAATATCTGTACATGTTTTTTTTTTTTTCTAGTACCTCCAGAATGGTTGAAAAGTCCTTCAGACAGAGAAGTGCTTTCAGGTGATACAGTTATGCTTCCATGTTCTGCATCCGGAAAACCTAAACCAACGGCAGTTTGGAGCAAATTGAACGGTAACATTTATACTAAACAAAGTTACCGTTGTAATAATTTAATATTTTTAATCATGAACTTAATATAATATAGATAAATTATTAAAATGATTAAAATTAAGCTTTATTTAAATATTTGATGAACTTTACTATGCTAAAAAATATTTATATAACTCTATTACATTAAATTACATTTTAAATCATCTAGTGTAAATTATTTTTTGTCAGAATTTATTTATTTATTTTTATTTATTTTATTTATTTTTATTGTATTTCTGTTTTATTAAGTACAAAGCATCCACCGAGATTTAGTTTGTTGTTTTCTACATTTAATAGATATAGTTTCGGTTTATATATTAAAATTTACCCTGTATTTTTAGGTATCTTCTCATTTCGAACTGAACTAAGAAAAAATAATAACAAATTTTCATAAATACAAACTAAGTTTTCATTTTCCAATTTCTGTAATTATTAACATGAAAATTGAAAACATATTTATAAACAATTCCTAATTTAAATTTAAATTTTTTATGAACTTATTTTAAATAACTCAGTTCAAATTGATGGTACTTAAATTGTGAAAATATATATTGTGTATTGATAGTTGAATTATATAAAAAAAAGATAGTTTCTTTTTCTTTTCAGATTTGGATGGAAAGTTTTATTCTGTACTGAATGGCGTTACAAACCCTTCTTCCAACACTATTCTTGTCATGGAAAATGGAACTCTCATTATAAATGGAATAAATAAAGAGCATGAAGGAATATATCAGTGCACCGTATCAAATGACTTTGGTTCGCCATTACAAAAATCAGCTAATTTACGTGTAATTGGTAAGAAAAGAAATATCACGTTCTAAATGCACATTTTATATCGACTTTATTTTGAACTGTTATACGAATATTCTAAACTATTCCAATTTTTATTACCACTGTAATATTTTTATAGTTTTGCTACAATTTATAAAATCGAAATGATAACGTTTATAAGTATACTATTTGGTGCAATTAAAGATTCAAGAAATTTTTGTAACTGCGATGTTTCAGTGAATTTCTGTAATTTTTTCTTTCATTTTTCGATAATTTTATGTTTATCATTTATCCTAAAGAATTTTAAAAAATAACTGTCTCGGTATCTGACAGCTTTGTAATGTACAGTTATAATGACTTTTGTCACGAATATTCAATATTATTGTTCCCAATATAACAATGCACAATTTCATATATATGAATATTAGGATTCGCTGACGTCCATGATTTACGAACTGGTGCCTGGTACCTGGTGCTTCAGAAAGAAGCGAATAAGTGCTTTGTTTTCTACATTTTTTTTCTTTGTTCTATTTTAATTTCAAAATGAACAAATCTATGAATAGTCTTGAATATATATATATCAAGTAATGTTTTTAAATTTACAACTGTTCAAGCTGTTTATATTCATAATTTGCATTTAAAATATACATAATATAAATAAGTAAATAAAATTATTTTACATGTCTTTTCTATTTCTAATAAAATTGCCTTCGTGTTCATTCATTTTGTTAAATAAAATGTATCATTATTTTAAAATAAATTATTTTGCTTTCTGCTCTACGTATTGGCTATATTTCTATTACGTGTAAACGTCGTGATAATAGGCGTTCTGATGGTATTGATGCAATATTTTATAAAATCATTATTTTATAAAATGTGTTTTAATTATATATATATATATATATATATATATATATACGTTGTGTATGGATTACAATTACCATTTTTTTCTTTCTTAATAAAAAAGTAACGCTTTTATAAGTTTATTAAAATGTATATTTACATTATAAAAATATCAATTTATCTTGTGACTTCTTAAGATTATATTGAAAAAAAAAAAAAAAAAAAAGAAATTAAAAAAAACACTTGATTCTCTAGTGGCGAGCACAATAATAATATAAGTTTAAAAATGAGATTTAAAATATTGACCTACTTTATACTTTTATTTTATAGATGCATTATTAATTATTGCATAAATTTAGTTACAAAAGTAACTAAAAAGTTCTAAAGTTCTAAATTTTAAAAAAATATATAAGTCACAAGAAATTTGTTCTAAAACTTATTTAAAAAAAAAAAAAGAAAAATGAAACTGTTTGGGTTTTAAGCACTATTTGATTTCTCAAAATAACTTGATAATGTACAAAAAATTTCAATATAATATTTAAAATACTTTGCGATAAGATTATTATACTACATACAAGCATAAAATATATATTTAATGATTTACATCTATTATTAACCAATTTAACCAGAGTAAGAATATAATATAACACTTTATTATTATTATTATTATTATTATTATTATTATTATGTTGAATTATGTCTTGATACATGTAATATTAATTGGGGGCAATGAAAAAAGACTTACAAAGTTAGAATTTATAATGCTATATTAAACTACACTTCTTATATTAATCAAAGCTTTACAAAATTATTATTTATAATGTTCCATTTAATTAAATTTTTCATGTTAATCAATGTTTTACAAAATTATATTTTACTTATATTTTACAAAACAGAAAAAAATAATCTGATTCCACTGCAGGAAAATAAATAAATAATAATAATATAAAATTATATTAGAATACAATATTTTTTGTCTCTCTTTTCTGTATATATATATTACATATACACACACACAGATATTTATAATTCAATAGTAATTAAAAAGTCTTGTATATTTTGTGGCACGCACAAAATCAAATATACACACATATAGCACATATCAGCATCAATTTTTTATTTATTACTTTCTTGATAATTTTCAAACATTTAGAAATGATTTTTTTTTAATCAAATACACAATTACTATAATTATCAAGTACTGAAATATTTGATTAGGAAAAAAAAAACAAAAAAAAAAAAACATAATTTTCTTTATTTAAAATGTTTATATGTCACTTGACATTTATTAAAACATTATCAGAATTATTTTTTGCAGCTCTTATTGAAATTTGGTTGTAGAAAATTATTAATTAATATAATAATACATTATTATTATGTAATAATAAAAATTTAAATATTAACTAATGTGCAATTTCTCAAATTTCGACCGTACTTTAAAGTACCATCAAATTGATAAGTGTTACAAAAATATCTTTAATTGTCTTTACTTAATGTTTCTGAGAAATCGTTGATTTTAACAAATAATATTTTCGTGTAGAAAGAATTTTTTAAATAATTTTCTTATGACATCTTATATAGAACATATAGAGTAAGCTATATCGAAGTGTTTTCAGCGCATTTATTTGTTTCTTGTATAAAATTTTGTTCAAAAGCTATTTAAATATACATTTTTCACTTATTTTCTCATCTGATTTACATACAACTATGTTCCTTTTCATGAATTTGTAAAACTTATTTTCTATTTTGAGCAATTTATCAGTCTAATACCTGCACTGAAATCGAGCACAAGCAAATATTATTTGAAAAAATATTACTAACGTTTTTCTTGGTGATAAACTGCAAATTACTTCATTTTTAAAAAACGAAAAGTTCTTCTTTTTTTTTTTTTTTTTTTTTAAACAAATTGTATTATTGTACAAATGCAAATTATGCATACTTCCTAAAATTTATTTGATATTTTTTATCGTAATCGTGTAACTATTATGCACTAGAGGGCGCTAAATACTTCGGATCATGATATTTAAAGATAAACTGTATAAAGCGTCGTGAAAAGCTGTGGATATTCATTTTTTATTTTAACATCTTCCAAGAATATAATAAAAAAATTCCATCGACATTTAGTACAGGAGCTCGCAAGTTGCAGATCTGAATAGCATTGTATTATGAATTGTTCTGTCTACATCATTTAGTAAGATAACGAAGAGATTATGAATGCTATCATCAGGACTATAACACTTTTATCTGCTGTTGCAGCAACCGGATATTCATTCCGTAAGTAATATTATAAATTATTTCATTTATTAGAAATCTATATCATTTCAATCTGAATAGTACATATTTAAATTCATTGTATAATCAGAAAGTTTTTTTTTTTTTTTTTTTTTTTTTTTTTTTTGTAAAATTTTGTTATGTGAAATATTTTTATATCATATAATATACACTTTATTACATATTATCTTTTCATAAAAACATTATTTATATTGTTTTTCAGATTTTTTTTTTTTAATTTTGGTTTCATATATTTTACACGCTTTTAAATATTAAAGTGTCTAGAATTTTATTAGTACTGTAGTAAAATTCTCTTGTTATTGCACTGAGAAACAGAAAAATTATTTCAATAAAATAATGTTTAAATAACAATTAATGAATTACCAAATGATTAGTTTTAATTTAACTTTGATAATTGTTCTTTCATATGTAATGTAATCTTTTATGTTTGCATTTTGAATTATTTCTAAATGCAAATATTTTTTAACTGCTGTAATATCCATATTTATTTTACATATTTACATATCTTTGCGTATAACAAAATTGTACAACAATATTTTGAACTAAAGAAAAAACATAATCTATTTTAGATGTTAAAATATCATTAAAATACTTCATACTCTACCATTGTTTTAATATTTAGTTTCTTTTCATTAGTATGATACTTTTACAGAAATCTTAATGTAAAATAACCTGAATTTTGAAGATAAATAACTTTTTATCAATAATTTTTTATTTTACGTTTGGTAGTATTTTTTAATTCTTTTATTTGTTATTTTTTAAAAGTATTATTATTATTATTATTTAAATCAAGAACAGTTTAAATGTTCATTATTTTATATCTATTTTTTTATGTTTGCATTTCCTTATTTCTTTAAACTTTAAAGTTATAGATATAATAAAATTACTACTAAAAATTTTATCATAATTAAATATCTTTATATTGTAATAAGATATATTTAAATGTGTTAGTTTATTTATTTATTTATTTATTTATTATTTTGAGTGTCTTTTCTTATTTTATTGAGATAGCTATTTTATTTTATTTCATTTTATGTAAATATTATATGTATATTTTATAATTCTTATTTTCTATTATGCATATTAATTATTCATTTATATTTATGCAATATATGCAATTTAGAAAAACAACTTTAATATTTTTTTAATAATCCTCTTAGGGGAATGGAAAATACAACCTTTTATTTTTCCCAATGGAGTTTCTGTTGGTCAAAGAGTTTCCACAACTTGTTCCACATCTGGAGGACGTAGACTTACTTTTGAATGGCTTAAAGATGGAAAAAATGTAAAAGAATTTGCCCATATCAAAGTTGCAACTATATCAGATGTATCGACAATTATAATTGAGCCGGTCTCAGAATCTGATTCAGGAAATTTTACTTGTGTTGCTACAGCAGAGGGACAAACTCATACTTATGTCACTACCTTGGATGTACATGGTAAGGGTTTTTTCTTTTTTTTTTTTTTAAGTTTGAGGTTGTAAAATACTTATCTTTTGTAATGAGCATTTTTATCGTAGTTAATTTCATCCGTCTGCTATATTAACATTTAATAGCAATGCATTTGTTTGTTTTTTCTTTTTCTTTTTCTTTTCTTTTCTTTTTTTTTTTTTTAGACTATTCTTTCATTGATAAATTAATGAAATAATGCTTTTTAACTATTTTAAGGTATATTACTGAACGTTTTTTCCTAATTATATAAGGTGTCGTTGATTCAATATTAAGATTAAAAAAAAATATTTAATAGTGATTTGTGTTTACTTATAGATATATATTTTTTTAAGACTCTCCTTCCATTTAATAATTAATGCAAATATTCAGTCTATAAATTAATGCCGTACAATGCATCATAATTCTTTTAATATGCTTTTTTCAATAAACATTCTTATCCAAATTAAATAATGTTCCGCCAATTTGCTATATTAAATATCAATTAATGTCCCTCTAACTTTGATTTACTAAGTATATCTTTCCTTTGGTAGATTAACTAAATATATACCTCCTAGTGGATGATATTATTATATATATATATATTTTTTTTTCCGACAATATATTTATTTTGAATTTAAGGAATATATCTTGAAATGTTTTTTAAAATTTAAAACATTAAATTTATCATAAATAAACGATTTTAAAGTTTTCGTACTATACTCGTTCATAATTGCTATTTACAAATAATTGGTATCACTCCTTTTTTACGTCTGACATATATTTAAAAGCTATTTCATGAAATTAATAAATTTCACATGAAAAGATATAGTTTAGTCACGTAACAAACTGCACTATAATTACTTTTTTTTTTTAAATAATGAAATCAACCATATATTTAAAATTGTAAAGAAATACTATTAACAAATCTACTTTTAAACCAATAATAATAAAGAAAATCAAGAATTTTTAATTCTTTTTCGAAATATTTTTTTTTTAATAATGTTGATTAAACAAAAGACAGTTCTGCTTTTAATAATGATATATATATATATTTTCTCTTAAATAGATAAGAAAATATTTAGTATAGTTTATATCACATATTCGTTTGTTGTATATTGTTAATATTGCTGTAAAATCTTATTTTATATCTATTTTTTTATGTTTGCATTTCCTTATTTCTTTAAACTTTAAAGTTATATATATAAGAAAATTACTACTAAAAATTTTATCATAATTAAATATTTTTATATAGTAATAAGATATATTTAAATGTGTTAGTTTATTTATTTAATTATTTATTTATTACTTTGAGTGTATTTTCTTATTTTATTGAGATAGCTATTTTATTTAATGTATATTTTATAATTCTTATTTTCTATTATGCCTGTTAATTATTCATTTATCTTTTAGTTCCACCAGAATGGATTAAAAGTCCATTTGATAAAGAGGCATTATCAGGCGAAAATGTTCTGTTACCGTGTTCTGCATTAGGAAAACCGAAACCAGTTATCACTTGGAATAAATTAAATGGTAAATATATTTAGGTACTTAATTATTTGTTTTGAGGAGAGAATATTTTTTGTAATTTAATAATGATAATCTTTCTATAATTTCGCTTTAAATTTTGCTATACAAACGCTAAATTTTTTCCCTGTTAATTTTAACAATAATATCAATTTTTAAATAATATTTTAATGAGGATATAAAATGTACAATAAATTTATATAAGAGAATATATTAAAAAATAACTGCAAAAAGCACCAATAATTAATTTGCTCTATTGATCCATACTTAAAAATAAAAATTTACTTTCAATTCTTACAAGGTTAGTTTCATACGAAAATGGACAAGAGGCTATTTTTAACTTTTCAAATAACTCTCCCCCTTTTTTTTTTTTCATTTTTATTTCTAGAAAACATATAAAATATTAAATAACATAGCATATTGTATATATGTATTTATTTGTATATTATTATTTAAAAAGGAAATTTTAAGTTAAAATTAAAATTACATAAGCAAAAGATAATTCTAAATTTTACCAATGTAATGTTGTTTGTCTATTAACCTCGTTTTAATATGATTATTTATTAATTTTCAAAACTTTTTTAAAATTACATACCGGATGAAAATCCTGTTTGCATAAATTAAAATCTCTCAAATTACAGCAATTGAGTGATGTAGATAAGTCACTGAAAATATGCCTGTTTTTTTTTTTTTTTTTTTTTTTTTTTTTTTTGTCTCGTCTGTCACACTACATTTTTAATTCATTAAAGGTAAATAATTTTTCATAAATTAAAAGTTTTGTATTATTTGTATGCAAGACATGAATATATATTTGCACACCAAAATTAATGAAGGTAAAGTAATATTTCGTACTTAAAATTGGTGAAGAAAGCTATCTGGCGTTTAATCCGAACAAATGAAATTAACCAGAACTGTATGAATAAAATGATAAACGAATCAAATAAATTAAAAAATTAAAAATTTGCAATAAAATATTAAGTAGGATCAAAACTTCTTCGAAGATTTGTTGTCTAATAATTACATGTTTTCACGTGCAACAAATTCTTACTAGCGTAGGAAAAATATAAAATATATGGTATATTAGGATGGTAATTTTACTTTTATTGCCAAAAGTAGACTAAAGTTTATCGTTTTTTTTTTTTTTTTCTTTTTTTTAATTTTTGGTAAGTATAGCAGACGACAAATTATTTCACTTCTTTTAGATGTTATATATCTAATTTCCTAATAACAAAATTGTTTGTGATTTCTCGCAATAGTTAATTATCTTTGCTCTTTTCACTGAAGATCATAATAGAATATCAATTTCTAAAAACATTATCAATGGAATCTTTTTTTTTTTTCGTTAGAAGTAATTTTTAATTAAAATGAATGGTTGATTAAAACATGTTCTTTTTTTTTCAGATATTGATGGAAAGTACTATCCAATCACAAATGATGTTTCAAATCCAACTTCCCATACCGTTCTTATCATAGATAATGGTACTCTAATTATTAGTGGGATAAAAAAGGAAGATGAAGGAATATATCAGTGCACGGTAACAAATAATATGAGCCAGCCATTGGTAAAATCGGCAAGTTTACGTGTGATCGGTGAGAAAATTACATGAAAAAATACAGTACATGGTTTATATACATAATTTTACATACATAAAGTTTTCACGTTTTTTTTCATTTTGGTGCATAATATTAAAAATCTGTTCACATACTGATATATATTTTTTAAATAGTATATCTTTTTTTTTTTTTTTTTACTCTTAAAAAAAAAAAAAAAAAAAAAAAAAAAAAAAAAGCAAAAATGTGAAAATGTGAAAATAAAGAATCCTTATTGTATCTTTAAACTAATATACTAGCATATTGATTGCATACATTAGTATTTACTATAAATATGCTAATATATATTATATAATACATAATACATAATATATACTAGTATATAAATATACTAATACTGTATTCTTTATCAGTATTCTGTCGTTTTATTTTATATTTTTAATATTAGGAAGAAAAATTAATTGGGTTTTTACATGGTTAAAAGGTTTTTCACTGTTTTTTCTTTTCTAGATTTAGTGCCTTTTTCCCCAAACAGGAATCTACTACTTCTTCCTCTAATAAAAATATTACAAAATGTTATAATTCAGATATAATAATTCAAAGAAAATGCGAATTTCGTCGATTGTTCATTCCAAATTAAATGATTCGAATAATTCCTTTTTTTAAATACAACTGCTTATTTATTTATTTTGTTAATTTTCCGTAACGGAAATTTAAATATCAGTTAGATTTGATTAAAAGAGTTATGAAATGAAGAGTTATGAAATGAAATTTCTATTGCATATTTAACAAATCACCCTGCACCTAATTCCATACATCCTATTGAAAAAGAAAAGAGAAAAAAAAAAGGGGGGGGGGATTGTTAAAAGCAACATTTTAACAATATATTGTATGTATGATAATAAAAATAAAGAAACTAAAAAAAAAAAAAAAAAGAAGTGTCAAAGTATATTAGCCATAAGTAAGTCTAACATGCTTCAATTAAAATGGATGTGGGAAAAACATGAAATATTTATTTTATTTGCACATATATGTATATGAGTGAGTGTGTGTGTGAGAGAGAGAGCGAATTTAAGCGTAAAATATCTTTTAATGTCCCTCATCATCGTTATAATATTGTTTCATTACAATGTTTATACATGATTATAATACATATTACATACCCTTTTTATTTAAGATTATTATATTTTTAACTTTCATTAGCTAATATATTTCACTATGTACATTTTTCTACTTAATCTTCACGTTTTAAATTTTTAATGGTGAAATAAAAATATCTTTGCTTCTTTCTATTTTGCAATGTACTAAATTTTCAATTATGTACATAGATATCACAAAATTGTTGTTTTACATTCCTAATTTATACTCATACACAAGCCTTAATATAGACGCTACTTTTATTCATTTTATATAAAAGTATTTACATCATTACTTTTACATTCTGTTTTGAAAATAAGCTTGTTATTAATGTTATTATTGCTATCGTTACATTTCTTTTTATGTTTTTTTACTATAGAAGCAATCAGTCGATTTTTGATACTTGAAATCTTTAATCAAATAATTATGTTTCCAATGCTGTAAACTTTATTAAATATCATAAATGTATTTCTTTTTTCTCCTAAAATCAAGTTTATAGAAAAAAAAAAGTATAATATATGTATATGAAAAAATCTTTGCTTTTTTTCAATATTTCCTTTATATTAGGATTCTACGTGTTCTAAACTTTAATTTGTTCAATAGCATCTCTTCATATCTTTTGTCGTATTTTAACTCTTACGGAAATTTTATAACCTTTCGATTTCGTAAGTTATGTATTATAAATTCTATTCCATTGATGTAGTTATTTCTTTAACTTTCAAGTATTTCCTTGTATTTTGTTTACATTTGTTATTCATTCGTATATATAGAGAGAGACTATTTGAAAACTGAACTTATAAAAAGCATATTTGCGTTTGTTTTTTTTTTCCACAAAAAAAAAAAAAAAAAAAAGGATATTCTCGTTGAAGGATTTAAAATAAAACAAAAAATATTTTTAAGTTTTTATTTCTCATAAATAGCAGCCTCTACATTTTAATAATTTTGTATTATTATTATTATTTTGTGTAGTTATTTATAAATTTTATATAAACATTTGAAAATCCCTTTAAAAAATTCAAATGTAGTACATTGTTCTGCAATTTAATAAACTGATCTGTAAAAAATGGTAATTTTAACTGTTATGGTCATTATGCCTGAATATCGTTCAGTTATTTCTTCGATGAGAGTCATACGTTTTTTAATGATAGGTGCAAATTACATATTGGTATAAAATTTTAAATCGTCGTATTTTAAGAGAAGAAAATTTGTTTTTTATAAAATGTATTGTTTTTAATATTTCATTACATTGTTAAATACTTTTGTGTACCATAAAATTTATTTCGTTATCTTCATTTCTACATATTTGAAATCTTGGCATAAAATATTATATATAATTCTGATTTAAAAGACACGACTTGCACGAATTGTTAACAAAAATTCATTGATTTTTACACTGATTCTAATCCTGTTTTATTGAGAATGTAACTTCAAAATCGAAAACAAATAATAATAAAGAAAGAATTTTTCAACAAATTGTGTAATAATTCATTGTTTGTATAAGAAATTTATAATTTTACTGTGAATTCTAAGAGTATCTATTAATAATATAAAAGAATAAAGTTATACTATTAATACTTAAATGAAAAAGAAATTAATGTTTAGTCTATACCATTGTAAAATAATACTAATGAATTCTGAATTTTATAATTTATACTGTATTTTGTTTGAAAATGATTACTGTTCTTTAACTTTTCTTAAAATCTAATAAAATTTAAAGACAATTGTATTCCACATGTAACGAAATCAGCATATAATTTTATTGCATTTAAATTTCTTTTATATCATTTATTTTCTAGTAAATTTTGTTTTTGTCTGTCATCATTGATCAATTTAAAATAAATTAATTTCTTACTTATTAACTGAAAATAAATGGAAAATTAAATACTATTTAAAAATATACTTGTTATATTTTATATTCTTTGAAATAACAGTATAATAAATTTTATTTTTTCGTCTTTGTCTTTTTTCAAGCTTATGTATTCTTATTAAATCATACAATTAATTTTTGTATTTTATCATATTAATAAATCAATTTATAATTTTTAAATTTATGTGCTTTTTTCTATGAAAGATTCATTAAATAAGCCCCAGATATAGTTATCTATATACATATATATGTATACATTAAAAGCCTATAATCATGTCTTATACAAATATGCCTTCGACTAGAAAATGACTTTTTTTTGTAATATTCAACGAAATTGTTACAAGTTCTCAAAATATTTCATTCTCTTAAAATGCTTTCTTTTTGCTAGATTAGACTTTTATTTAAATTCTTTAAATTAATGATAGTTATATATAAGTTTATTTAAATTAAATATTTTTATTTAAGTGTGTACACAATATGAAAACAGTTCAGTTTTGAGTGGAAATAAAAATTCGGTTCATAAATAAACTAGTAAATAAATAATGAGAATTGACAAAACATAATATATAAATAATAATACGTTTATATAATATAATATGTTTATATAATATAATATATATTATATAATAAGTTGAACAATTTTAGTTATTTTAATAAAATGTGAGTTTTTGGTTTGTAAATTAATATATTTTGTTTGAATGATTATCAAAACGGCATTATTAAATATTTTTATTATATATAAAATAAAAGTTATAGTTCAAAATTTCACCACCAAGTGGCGCGATGTGTTAGATGTGGATGTAAATAGAACTGGATTACAATATTGCTTTCAGATTACTAACTTTCAAAGTTTGACATGGATTATTTCTAATGCTCTCGTATACATATTACGACTATTTATATTTTGATAAAGCTGCAAGATTTCCAAGCATCGCTTTGTATTCGACACTAAGAAATAATAACTATTTTTAGAGAAATGAAAATGTACAAAACTTTGCTGTGCTGCGTTATTTACATCATGGCTGCCGAAACTGGTGAGTACAATTGTTTTTATTGTAAATTGTTACAGTTTTTATAAAACTAATATTAAATTTTTTATTTTACTTTCTCTCAAAATGTGTGATAGTAACTAAATAAAAATAATTCCCAGAATGAATTAAATTACACATTGAATTTAAATATTAATTTATAATAAAGATCTTTACTATTTGATTTATACTTTTTTTATCCGACTTAAATACTTAATTTTTTCATATCTATCTTCATACACAAATTTTACGTATACCAATCTATTGCTTACCTCCCCCCCCCCCACCTCTAATTAATTTTATAAATGCAATATTGTCTATTACCAGGAGTATGATCGTTTTATTATACTTTTACCTCAATTTTTAGAAAGAAAAAATACTTAAAGGCTTTTACGCTATTTTAACATGAAAATATTCAGGAAAATTTTCTTTTTTAAAATTGTGGTAACAGTATAATAAAACGATTGTAACAATACAGTGCGTTGCGATTCCTGCCATTATGTTCCTGCTTTACATAACTATTTACATTAAAAATATATTAATTTCTTAATTTCTCAGCGTAATGTCCAAACTTTTGGTTAATCGAAAAATAGTGTTTTTATGTATAAGTTTCAAACATCTGATTATAAAACCTTTAATATTAAAAACCTAAAGTTAGTTATTTTGATAAAATTTAATGTTTTATTTAAATTTGTTTATGTATGACCAAAATTTAAAAACTCTCTTTTAACGAATAAATAATGTATAAGACTTTAATGGTTCAGATTTAAAAAAAAAAAAAAAAGTATGATATTTATTTTTAATAACCAGTTTAGTATTTGTATAATCCCATGAAAAATAAATTTATTTTATTTAATGTTTCCATACCGTTATATGATTTAGTTATTGGTGCTAAAAATATTTTAATCTAAAAAACTTGTGTTAAATTATTTTTTATTTAAAATGTTTTTAAACAATATGTACAATCTTATTTTCTTTTTTATACAATCACTTTTAAATTTAAATGTAAATTCTAAATTGTTTTAATTTATGAATAAATATTTTAAATTTTCTAGAAAAATCAATTATTTGTTCCTCATGTAGAATAATTTATCTTTTAATTTTCAGCCTCTGATAACTGGAAAATACAGCCATTTAATTTTCCACCGTCATTAACAGTTGGAACAAGAGCCAGTACATTATGTTCTACAACTGATGGCTCAGGTTTGAAATTTCAATGGCTTAAAGATGGAAAAAGTATTGATACATCATCACATGTACAAATTCGTTCTTATTCAGAATCGTCTATGATTCTAATTCAACCTTTAAAAGAATCTGACAGTGGAAATTATACATGTATTGTAAAATCTAATGGATTCACTGACAGCTTTACAGCCCCATTGGTTGTTTTAAGTAAGTTATAAAAAATTATTTCGCTCATATGCAGTTTAACTTAAATCACCTTTTCAATTAAAATATCAGTTTAAAATATATTTTAGATTTTCTTGTAAGAAAGAAAGTTTTATGCGCTAAATTGAAAACATATTTAAAATAAGAAAGACATTTTTTAAATACATTTTTTTTCCTGTAAAAATTGAAAAAACAGAAGAGAAAGAAAACTATGGTATAAAGTAAGGCACGGTTTCTATTTCAGTATTTAAAATTTTACTACCTTTCTATATATATAAGAAAGAAAAAAAAAAGCAAGAAAGTAAATTTTTTCCATCTCAAAATAAGAAAAAAAATTCAAAATACCACTGGACACAGTTCTATTCTTAATATATAAAATATTTTCCTGAAGAAAAATATACTTTCATTTTTTAAAATGGTGGATAATAAATGCGTACTTTTTCATTTATATTAGTTTTCATAAGACAGGGAATATGTTCATTTAATTCAACTTTCCTTGTTGAATCTTTAATAAACTTCACTACATATACATCATTAATGTTGCAAAAATACATTTACAGGCAACAAAAATGAATTAATAAGTTGTTGAAAAAAAATATTTATGGTTGTAAACTTCATTTATTAAACTAATTTTTTTTTAAATACATAATTTTATTATTAATAGATAATTATCTTTCTTAAATGAATTTATTTTTCTTTTATTTAAAATAAATGATGATACAACTATCTAGTTTATAATCTATATAAAGCATTTTATTCCATATAATTCGCATTACCTATGGATACCTATGGATTTATTATGGTATATTCGCATTACTTATGGATTTTCCATTCGTATATATTCTATATAATAAGCATTCTATTCTATATCTTTAATATAAAGCACAAAATTCCTTAAATAAAAGAAAATTTCACTTATTGCAGTTGATGACAAAAAAAAAAAAAAAAAAAAAAAACTGCAAATAAATAAATAAATAAAATAAAATAAAAAATAAAAAACTTTCGGCATAAATATTATTCATTTAACAGAATATATTAAGAATTTTTTTTTTAATTTTATTATTAATAATTAAAATGCCTTTCTTTAATGTAACTTATGTGTTTTCAAAGAAATTGATGATACAGATTATATATATGATACAGATTGGATATTTTTTTTTTATCTACATTACATTTTATGGCATAGAATACATTAATTAAAAGCATCTTCACTTGATTTTGTGATACTTCATTACACAACTATTCTTTATGTTGCAAAAACATATTTACAGGCAATGAAAAAAACTAAATTGAAGAAAAATAATATTTAAGGGTTGTAAAATTAATTTATTAAATTAAAACTAGTTTTAAAAGATCATAAAATTTTAGTACTACTTTAATATTGCTTCTTTGAAACATATATTTTTTATTGAAAATAAATGTTGATAATACTACTTATTTTTAATCAGTGGTACATAATGTAAGACACAGGATGCCATAAATAAAATAAACTTTTATTATTGAACCTCTAAAGCACTTCACTTTATATTAAGCGCTTTTATATTATATATTATACAACATTATATACATAAATATTATTATCTTATATATTAAATAACATTATATAACATAAATATTATTATTATTATATTATAAAATATTATATTAGTATCCTGATATAAGTGTTTGAAAGTTGCACTTTAAGGCGGTGGAAAGAAATAATTTACAGCAAAAATTATTTGGCATCTGAAGATTCAATTTATTAAAATAAGTATATTAAAAAAAATGTAATTTAATTATTAATAATTAAAATACCATTTATTAATATAACCTTTATATATAGAGAGATTGAGAAATAGACTTTACAACTATACATTTTATCATCTATATGACATCTATTGAAAGGAAATGTGTTAATTATAAGCAACTTTACTTGTTTCATCTGTTCATTCCATTACACATGTATCCTTTATGCTGTGAAAACATATTTCCAGGCAATGGGGAAAAAAACAGAAAGAAAGGAAGGAAGGAAGGAAGAAAGAAAGAAAAGAAAAGAAAAGAAAAAGAATGTTTAGAAGTTGTAAAATTAGTTTATTTAAATAAATATATTTTTAAATTAAAAGTTTCAAAACATAATCTTAGTGAACTTTTGACAAATTATTTAAGGATTTATGATTGAAAAGGAAAATTTCCAAAAATGTAAGAGACTAAAATAAAACTTTGCGGATTAATAAAACATTTATTTAAAGATTTTTCTTTAAAAATTTCTATATAAATAACTTTTTTCTTTTTTCAAAATAAAATAACTTTACTTATGATTCGTTGATTCAACTAATACGAAAACTTTATATGAAATTTAAATAATTTACATTACTACATGTGTAGGGATGTTTTTCACAACACACAATTTTAAATCCTAAATGCAGAACCGTAATCGAAAGTTATCAAAATTACATTAAATTAAATACTTTATTAGAAAACATGTATAAAAATTACAAAGTTTTATTATTTGGTGTTCTTAGGATATTACTCAAATAAAACTTAAACTAATTTAGATAAAAGGAAGATATAATTTCTCAAACTTTTCTCAAATTACTAGAAATTGTTTTAACGGGAAGTGTAATTTCTGAAAAAATATTTAAAAATTTTAAATTTAATTTATTAAATTAAAATTGCTTTAAATATATATATAATTTCATTTTTTTAATAAAAAAATATTTATTTATTTTAAACAAGTAGTAATATTACTATCTAGTTTCTAATTAATGTTACATTACATTACAATATTCAGACACACAATGTTATAAAGAAAGTAACTTTTATTTATTAAATCTTTAATGTAATTTTTTATGTTTTAAAATTATGGTTAAAAGCAATGAAATAAATTACTGGAAAAAGTATCTAGTACACGAAATTTTTCTTTTGTGTAAAGAAATGGATGATGAAACTATATACTTTATTATTTATTATAAAAGACAAATTGCGTTAATCAAATGAGTTTTCACTTGCTGAATCTTTAATAATATTTCAATAAATATATATCCTTGAAGTTGCGAAAACAACTTTAGGTGCAACGGAAAGAATTAAATTGCTGAAAAAAATACTTAGAGGTGGTAGATTTCAAACATTGAACTATTTTCTTTCATTCCTTTTTCTTTTTTTAACTTATGCAATTTTATTCTTAATTAAAAAAAAAAATTAATATATTATAGTCTTTTCCTTTAATAAAAAATTATGATACTACAGTCTAGTTAATAATCTAGGTTACATTATGTAAGACACAAAATGCGTTAATTACAAGCAAATTTACTTGTTGAATCTGTAATAATGTTTCAGTACACATATATCTTTTAAGTTGTGAAAACACATGTACAGGCAACGGGAAAATTTGCTTGTATATACATATATATATATATATATATAGAGAGAGAGAGAGAGGGGGGGGGGGGAAGATTGTAAAATTAGTTTATTTAAAGATGCATATACATGTATATATATATATATATATATATATATATATATATATATATACATTGAAGCAAAAATTGAATAAAAATTTTTTAATTTTAGTGAAAAGTTGTTTACAAGAAATGAAAAATTCCATAAATATGAGAGGCAAAAACAAAATTTAAGGGATTAAATAAACATTTATTTACAAATCTTTCTTTAAAATTGTAGTTTTTTTTTTTTTTTTTTGATGGGGAAAAAAATATACGGATCGTTTTCTATAAAAAAAAAAAAAAAAAAAAAAAAAAAAAAAAAACTTTTTCTTCTTACGTTTCGTTGGTTAAACTACATAAAAATAATTCAGTGTTTAAAATTTTCAATTTTTTTATTTAAATTTCCTTATATCTGTAGATTTTTTTAAATCCCAAAATGTGACAGATTTATCTTTACTGAAATGGGAATGTGAACTACAGCAACAAAGTACTCTCAGTTCTCTTCTAAATTAAGCAAAATCTTTTAGTCCGATAATTTAAATCTTTAAATAATTTGTTATTTTTAATTTATTAAGAATTGTTTTAATGTAATTTATTAGAATTTCACTTGTTACCTGTAATTATTAAGTAAAAAATATCTAAAAGTTGTTTATGAAATAGTTGAAACTGTTATTTTTCTTTTTCTTTTTTCTCTCTCTCTCTTTTTTAATCAGATGATAAAATTTTATGTATTTACTTTTTTTTTTTTCAAGTGTTTGCAAATCGATATTTTAAAACATTTTATCGAAAACTTATTGCATAGAACATAATCTTAAATCATCTAAAGACATTTTTTTAAACAACACATAATATACAAAAAAATAAAAATAAAATGAAAAAATAAAATAAATGAATAGAAACATTTCTTTCAATATTTTTTTTTAAAGTTATTTAAAATTTTTTCGCTTTTATTCCTGTTTTTCTTCTTTCTTCCTTTTCTTTTTCTTTTTTAAACAAAAATTTATATATATATATATATATATATATTTAAGACTATTTCGTAAAAAATTCTTCTTAAAATTTAGTTGTATATATTTTTTAAATTCTAATTAATCTCAGATCATTATAAAACACTTTAATATTTTATTCTCAAGCAATATATCTCTAATTTTACCAATAATTTATCTAAAAATTTGTTTTCATATATTTTCCCCCAAATTCTTATGTACTTACTGTCATTCACTACGGTATGTTTGTGAATCTCAAGCTAATAAAAAATGCGCCTCCATTTTAAGGTAAATATAAGCTTTTTCATTTGTCTCTCCGTGGCTCAGGTGGTTAGAGCGACATGCTAGTAACGCGGTGGTCGAGCGTTCGAAGGTCCGGAGTGTTAATTTTTGTAGATAATTAGTAGAAAAGATGTCAATTGATAAAATAAAATTTTTCGTTGACTGCACAGTATCCTAAGAATTTTTGAAGAGTTTTTTTTAAGAAGCCTTTTTTTTTATGTTCGAATGCTGAAATTTAAGGCAAAAATTTTGTATTGAAACATAAAAATGTTTTATAAAAATTAACTCATCGATAAATTCACAAAGTAGTACACAAACATATTTAAAATATTTTTTTAAACTCAAGCTTAAGCAGGCGTGTATCGAATCTTCGACTGCCTTAACGCCTAGACTTTCGTGGTTTATAAAAGAGTACAAATTCTTTTCCGCTGAAATTTATTATTTCACCTTAATAAAAAAAAAAAAAATTGCAAAATCATAACTTCGAAAAGATTTATGTAATATGATACATTAAGAATTTGGGTTTTAAAAGTTTTTTTTAATCGATTGTTTCATAATTTGAGCTATAAATATCACACACACTCATACTTATATATGACTTTTTCTTTAACAGTTCCCCCTGTATGGATAAGAAAACCAGTGGATAAAGATGTACTTTCTGGTGAATCGGTAGAGATTCCTTGTCACGTGGTTGGAAAGCCTGAAGCTAGTATACAATGGAGTATTTCAAGTAAATTTCTTAATAATTAGTTTTATCTATTACATGCACTGAAACTAATTAATATTTTTTTTTTTCGAATCAAAAATTTTGAAGTAAAATTATTTTTAAATTACTACCATAAATTTAAAAATTACAAAGTTGTTTTGTTTAATGAAGATTATTTGGTTCAATTTTTAAAATAAAATTCCGTGATTGGATAATTTTATAAGTAGAATATTCAGTTTGTATTTTTTAATTAAATTTATTGCTTATAAG
The DNA here is from genome assembly GCA_963930645.1 of Salticus scenicus. Lineage (NCBI taxonomy): Eukaryota > Metazoa > Arthropoda > Arachnida > Araneae > Salticidae > Salticus > Salticus scenicus. The sequence goes on along the minus strand of OZ005652.1, from coordinate 171,165,355 downwards.
CATATACAAAAATATAAAAACTTATATTTATTGATTAGAGTTAGAGCTGAAAAATATGTATTGCTTTACTTTTATACAATACCGCAGTTTACATATGAATAAAAAGCTAGAAAAGTAAAAAAAAATCCGCAAAAGTATGAAATAACAAATTAATTACTGATAACGGGTAAAACAATGCATGAAGTAGTTAAGGCATAAGTATCAAATTATCACAATTTATCAAATAAGTATTAAAACAAGATCGGATTCAGCCGTTGAAATCCGAGCTTACGGCTTTCCTTTTGTTACATCTTATTTTGTTTATTCTGATATGTCAAAGGTTAAAATATGAATCATTATAAAAGTAAGAATAAAATATACTTTAAATATTTTATTTTTATTCGTCGTGTGCTTTCATGGTGTTCTATCATCTATGCTAAATATTTTTGAAATAATTAATAATATTTTCTATGTATAATTAAGTTTTATAAAATTTTTAATTAGGTTGTTATTTTATTGGAAATACAACTGCGTGTTTTAATCGTATACGATAGTATTTTTTTTCATAACGATGATTTTATATTTGGCTACAAAAATAACATTAACTGTTTATAAGATTAATCAGTAATGTTATAAAATTATTAGATTTTGTAGTTAAAATTTTAATTTTAATTTAAAATTTTAATTTTTATAAAGACAGTGCACATGTTTCTTTGAGGTGCTATTGTAATATTATTAACTGCATATCTTAACAATGGTGAAAATAGATTAAAGAAGTCAATTTAAAATTATATCACTTTCTGCGATCTAAATGCAAGTAATTTTGGAAATATTTAAATAGCTTATTACTTACAAACTTTGAATAAACACCATAAAATGCAATAAACTCGCAACAATTGTTTCGGGTCGAAAAAACCACGACCCTTCATCAGGCGAACAAAGTAAGCACGAGTGCTGCAATCAAAGCGGCAAAGGTGCGTTGCCGCTTTGATTGCAGCACTCGTGCTTACTTTGTTCGCCTGATGAAGGGTCGTGGTTTTTTCGACCCGAAACAATTGTTGCGAGTTTATTGCATTTTATGGTGTTTATTCAAAGTTTGTAAGTAATAATTTTTACAACGCCAGTTTTGTGATGCTTCTTTATTAAAATTTAAATAGCTTACCTTGTGAATCTATATTTTACATAGCTTTTGTTTGAAAATTTTTAGATAATTATCAATTATCTGAAGTTTACAATTGATAATTTGTGGACATTTTTGGAATTGTAAAAAAGTTTTAAAACAACTAAATTTCCTTTATTTTTAGAAATTAAAATCTTATTTATGGATATATTGAAACACCTTTGTGTTATACATTCTTCTTAAATTTATTAAACAATATTTTACGTATAATGTGCCTGATATAATTAGAATACAAAATAAAAAATTAATTACTTTTAGGAAATGAAGACTCTCATTCTACAAGCATTGTTACTAGTGAAACGATAGCAACATTTCCAAATGGATCTCTCACGATAAGCTCGGTTTCAAAATCAGATGAAGGTCTTTATAAATGTAATGCTAGCAATGGTGTTGGTAATTCTCTTGAAGCCACAATGGCTCTTAGAGTCATTGGTATGTTCACTTAAGTTTTTAAATAAAATGTTTTAAATATGTAATATAGTTGTAATTCTAGACTTTCATACTTATTTCTCTATACTTATGTCTCTATACTTATTTGTTTTTATTTTTTACTTTTCTTTGTGTTATTTCTGGAACATATAACTGTATAGAAAACCAATCATATTTACAAAGCCTCCAGTTTCAAGATACCGCACGAACAACAGCTTTAATTCATAACAAATTTATATTTCTCTCATTCCGAATGCCATCTATTTTCTCATAACCTACGGTAGTTAAATACATACAATAAGCCGTAATATATTAAGAGATTCCTATAGAATTTCTATACCAACATTTATCATAAATATGTGCAATATATATTGTAAAAATGTATTTTTTTTTATTTTTTTTCCTTTTCATAATGAGTTCTTTGTTAAATCAATGTGATTTGAAATACGGTAACTATAGTAATTCGAAAATTATTTATGATTTAAATTTTATTATTTTGAAATAACCAAATTCTCAGAAAACTTATTTTATTCAAATAGGTCTTAAAAAGTGTTTTTTTTTTATATTTTCTCTCTCTCTCTTTATTATTATTATTATTATTATTATTATTATTATTATTAAAGTTTTTAAACGATTGTATTTTGTTTTATAAAGAAATGTTTCAGTAATGCAATAGTTTTTGTTACTTTTTACCAGTAAAATACTGCTCAAAATATTATATATGTATTATTTATTTATTTATACATATATAAATATCTGTATTAGGAAACATAAACTTTAAAATTTACTTGAAATGAATACGGTATGGTACATTGAACATAATTAACGGTATTTAAAATACTTATTTTTTCTAATTTCATTCAAAATAATTTTTTGCGTTAATCAAAATGACCATTTTTTCTAAAATTAAAACTTTTTATTTATGTATTTATGTATGTTTTTTCTGCATCTTTATTGATTCTAAGTTCTTTTTTGCATATTTTGAACGTAAATAATAAATAATTTCTTCTAGTTCCATATCTTATTGTTTAAACCTTAATAATTTAATAATATTATATTCTGAAATGGCATTAAATATATATTTATATAAATAGCTATATAAATTTCTCTGAAAGTGACTCCATATGCCTAAAAATGATTTATGCACTCAGTATATTTTAACTTTATTTAAGTTTAAATTAAGTTTATAAATGCGTGAACGTTATCGATTATTTTGCTGCTATATATCATTTGCGTTTTCGAGTGATTTTTTTTTTTTTTTCATTGCTCATACTCAGAACAGAACACTTTAATTATTTGCGAGTTTTTATAGGATGAGGCTTTCGAATGTAATGTACTATACACAATGAAGTTGATAACTTAAATGCAAATCTTATACATAATAACAATAAAATATTCTGTGGGATTATATTTTTCTAATAAATTTTGAAGATACAAGATCATTCTGTATGAAACTATACATTTTTATATTTTATAAAGTGCTCTTCTTAAATAGAGATCAATATTATAATAAAAATGTATATAAATACTTTGATTTGTTTGTATCTCACATTTTCTCAAAAATTATTATATATGATTTTAAAACTGCAGGTACAGTCGGTAACAAAAGTGTCCGAACACTAGCAAAAATTCCTATGTAAAAAAAGTACACTTCAAAGGGTTTTGTTAAATAAATCCTTGTCGAATCCTGTACTTAGTCAGTGTAATAACATGATTCGAAAAGGATTTATTTAACAAAACAGTATTAAGTGTACTTTTTTTACATAGGAATTTTTGCTAGTGTTCGGACACTTTTGTTACCGACTGTAATTGTTTTACATATTTTCTGTAATAGATTTGTTTTCTACTATATTTTGTATTATATTTTTTAAATTGCCAATATATATATATATATTTCTGACTTCCTTTTAAAATTCATAATTATTTATGATGCCTTTATTATAATATATATATCTGATTTATAATATAATAGCTCTGATCTCATGCCTGAAGTAAATCTCATCGGATATTTTCTAAATATTGACACATTGCCTTGAAAGGCCATTTAATGATGTTTTAATAATTTTATTATAGGCAATACTTTTTCAATTTTTACAAACGAAAATTGTATTGTATATTTTCTAAATGAAGCTTTCTACATTAAATATTTTAAAATTATTATTCATATTTTAAAATTATTTTCATTAAAATACTTTAAAAAAATTTTCAATATGCTAAATAAAATAAATGAATGTATTATCTTTCGAATCGGAATTACTTTCTTTGTTCCCTTTTCTTTACCAAAAAAAAAAAAAAACTAGCAATTTTGTAATTTTTATGGCATTTTTTTTTATATACCCAACAATTTTCTGAGTCATTACAATATTTTTTTTTTATATATAAATTTGAATATAAAATATTTTAAATACATTAACAAATATTGTAGAATAATTCTATTTTATGATAATATGTGGCGCTCGTGTCTTGCAATCTTGCCGTATTATTACAATAACAGAGTCGAATAAAACGTAAGCGTCCATTGTCGATGCCAGTTGTTGGTGATCTGGAAGTCTTGAAGATCCATCTAATGTCTACCTACAAAATAGTATTGAAGATATTGAAAACTATCTTGAATATTGAAGATGTTTCACAGATTTTGTGGATATTATTAAGCATATTTCCCTTTTGCGAAAATGCAAAATCAGGTAAGCCCGTTTTCGTTATGTTGTTTATTTTATAAATACATTTATATTTTGTACTTTCAAAAAGTTATTAAAGAATTACTATAAAGTTACTATTTTTTCATAGTAATTAAAGAAGATTCTTAGATAAATAATTTAATTCAGAAGTATGAAATGTTTCCTAAATCTTTATTTTTTTATATTTATTCTTTCATTTTCCTACTTCCCATCTGTATAAATAAAATTTTAAATACATTTTAAAGCAATTTTCTAAAAAACGACATATAAAATTACAACTTATTGCTACATTATTGATTTGCATTATAATTTAAATATTTGATTTAACAGTTTAACAAAAAAGTTGTTTTTAGAAATGAAATTTTTTTTTTTTTTTTTTTTTTTCTTCTTTATTTTAGGTTTGTTTTTAGTAATAATATTTTGTGTTGTGCAAAAATATTCTTAATATTGAAATTACATTTATATGAATGAGTTATTGATTTTTGGAAGAAAAAAATATATATTTGATCGGGTAGCTATAATAGTATCAAAAAATAAAATAATATACGTTAAAAGCATTCTATAAAAGTAATATTTACAATATAATAAAGGTAATAATAGTTATTATTTAATAATTTAAATAATTAATATTATATAAACTTTTCTAATGCAAAAAATTAATTGACATTTAGTAAAACACATATTTGTAGTATTACAAAATAGTTTCTAAATTCAAGCTATTACTAATACAGATTTTTTTTTTTTTTTTTTTTTTTTTTTTTTTTAAACACTTGCTTAAATTTCTGCGTTTATAAGTAAGTTAAAATATTTCGTAATAAATAATTTAATATTTCCTATTATTATGCGCAAAATATAATACGCGTAATACATTCAGAAGGTATTAACTTCATATGCTAAAAATAAATATTTTTTTTAAATAAAAATTTATTTTTTACAAAACATACTTATGTGAAAATATATGTATGGTATTATAGATTTAATGTATAGAATTATATTTAAAATTCCTATCTTCCAGGACTGCCGAAAATTCAGCCGTTTGCTTTTCCCGAACAAGTAATATCTGGAACAAAAACAAGCGTCATTTGCACTGCTATATCGGGATCTCCTCCGATGGAATTTAAATGGTTTAAAAATGGACATCCAATCAAGATCAATCATAAAGTTAATGTAAGAATATATACGGATTTTTCTGTAATCTTTCTTGAAGATGTTGATAAGACTAGTAGCGGTAATTACACTTGTGAACTTAAAACGTCTTCGGGAATGGATACTTATACATCCTTACTAGATGTAAAAGGTGAGTTATTTTTAAATATAAATAACATATTATATGATAGTTATTACCTTTAAGATAAATATAATATCTAACTTTTAAGAAATTATTTTTTAACAGATATAATAATGACAATATTTATAACATTAATGTTAGTTTCATAAAATTTTATTAATACAATATTTGTATTAATAATAATTATTATTATTTAGATTTTTGTTAGTAATTTAGCCCAGAAAATAGATTTTATTGCATATTATACTGTTGTTATTGTTACTTCTGTTGTTAAATGACTTGCTAGAATTTTTAATAAAAATTAATGTAGTATTTTATGGAAAAAAGGAATTTTTTTTTTAAATAATTGTTTATTTATTCAATATGTAATGTGTGTGTAAGTAAAATATTTTTGATTGTTTTATTAATAAATAAATAATGAAATACTTGCATATTACTTTTATAACTTCCTTTTGATATGAAATGATTTTACGTTAATGCACATTAACACATTTTGCAGAGAAATCTAAAACAGAAATCCTAAAAAATATTTATATAAAAATATTCTTAATAAAAGCTTAAAAAAATAATTGTATCGTATTTACAAAAACGTTTGATGTGTTCTTTTGATGTGCAACAATTAAAAACATTAATAGGAAAAAATATTGTTATCACATTTAAAATAAAAAATCTTGTTTTAAATTATTCAAAATTAACGAATGAAATACTTCATAAATTATTATTTTATATTTAATTACATTTTTTCAAACTATCTACAATGAATTAATACAGAAATATCTATGAAAATTACTTTAACTAGTATTATGTTTAACAAACCTTTACTTTTTATTTAAATTTTTAGAAGAGTTAAGTGAATTAAACATAAGTAATAAACCCTGTTATGGGACATCTATTTCAGAAAACCAATTACTATTATTATTGTTGTTATTATTATTATTACTATTATTAATGCTATTATTATTATTATTATTATTATTATTATTATTTTGATAGATCCGCCCAAATGGTTAAGTCAGCCTAAAGATACAGTATTAAACAGTGGTGATAATATATCACTAGAATGTGTTGCTGATGGCCATCCACTTCCAAATGTGACATGGAAAAAGTCATCAAAAGGTATATCATTCCAGTTTTTATAATTTTGTATAAAATTATTGCAAAACTTAATAATATAGTTCGTATTCAAGTTTAAAACTTTTAAAACTTAATGCTTATTGATGTATTTAAATATGGTATTAATAAATTATTTCTACATCCAAATATAAACTTAAAGCTATCAATCATTTAAACGAATTCATATTAAGAATATAAACCTGAAAACTATACGGTTCATAAATTTTCGGTTTTTATTGATGAATGGTTGCAATATATATATGAAATGGGATGAGTGTAAGGGAGGGGTTATCATTTTCATTACGTTATGCCTAATTACGTCTATTTTTTTTTTCTTCTTATAGATTTTCAAGATGAACTTACTCTTCAAAATCAAAAACAAGCACAAGGCAGAAGTGTTATAGAAATTAAAAATGCTTCTCCTTCAGATAGTGGTCTTTACATGTGTATCGCTTCTAATGGCATTTCAACCATTAAAACAAACAGCATTGCTGTTACTGTATGTGGTAAGAGTTTTAATTAATTTCATAAGCAAAAATTTCAATAGTTTATATAACTTTCAGTTTGGCTGATGTAATCAAAATATGTTAATATATTTCCAAATAAATCTCAAAATAACAAAACATAAATCGCCTTTAAGAAATGCGTTTATTTATTTTTTTTTCCCCCTAGCTTTTTTACTAATGTGTGCCTATTTCAATTTAGCATCTTCAGATCTATGTACTAGAAAATGAATTGTTAATAGCGAAAATAATACTTTATCTGTGTGTTTATTATTTTAATGCATTTATTTCAATTCATGCGTCTATCATACTTCATAGAATATGTTATGCTTATAAATATGAAAATCCAGTTTACCTGATCTAATTTTATAACAGGAAACTACACATATATTTTTCATATGTTATTTTATCATAAACATTACTTAAAACGTTGCGAGAAATGGTTAATAGTTTATTGTATTTTAATGGTAAAATGTACATTTTCATTTCCTGCAAATATTTAATTTATAATCGAGAGAAAAATCTTCTTAACATATGTTATTTTTAAAAGTATTATGATACACTTATATGTATGAAAAAATATTTCAAGTTTACAGTAATCTTTGATTTTTTTTTTTTTTTTTAAATAAAAGTAGTAATGAATATCGATAATCTGTATACATTTTTTTTTCTATATTATAGAATTTTTTTTATTTAAAAATATTAGATAATAAGTTCATTATAATTTTATGAAATTATTAATATGGTAGCATGTGACTGGTAGATTTTTTATATGTTGCATTATATTATCATTATATTTTATATATTTCTTTATACTTTCTTCTTTTTTTTTACATAATTTTAATATTACTTCCATATTTCTATTCAATTTAACATTTTATAAGACAATTGAATTTATATTTATTATATAATTCTTATCTTCAAGATATTCAGGTTGTATTTTTTTCTCATACTTGAAAAATATTTATTATTCGTGTTTAATGAGGGCAGTATAGGTAAATTTAACAGATTTTAAAGCAAAAAAAAAAAATTTACAATGTAATTGTTTGCTACCGTTATTTTTGTAATGCCTGCTTAAAAAAAAAAAAGAAGAAGAAGAAGAAGAAGGAAAGAAGAAGAAGAAAGAAAAAGAAAAAGTTGGTATTTATAAATTGAATACTTTTTTAAAGTAGAAATAATATGAGAAGTATATATATATATATATATATATATATATATATATATATATATATATATATATATATATATATTTTTTTTTTTTTTTTTTTTTTTATGAAATATATAAAATTACAGTTTTAGTTTTATAAACCATAACCCTTGTAATTAAGTTTTAAATTTTATTACTTAATAATGTAATAATACAATAAGAGTTTTTCTTTTTTTTTTTTTTTTTTTCTGTTGTCTTCTCCAGGAATTATTTGAATTGTTTATGAGCCTCGTATCATTTATTATTATTTGTTGCGCAGTATATCTCTACATTAAAAACGAAATATTGAGCAATTTCTAAATTATTATTTGGTACGTACATTATTTGTATTACATGTATTTACTATTATATTAACTAAATTTATTTTTAACTATATTTATTTTTACTATTAACTACATTTATTTTCACTTGGATGAATTTAAGTGTTGTTGAAAACGATCAGATTTAGCATATTTTAGCCTTAAATCCCACCATTTGTAATTCCTCTTATTCTTAAGTTCTTGACGATGGTATGGAGCTGAAACTAGTTTTAACAAATATATAATACAGAAATACTAGACCACAAACTTTTTATTTATTTATTATTATTATTTTTTTTTTTACTTATTTATATTTGTTTGAACGTAACCTTTTATACCCTTAAATATCATCTTCGGCTTTAAAAAGTGTCCTGGCGTTGAGAAAAATGATCGAAAATAAGCTGATGATAACTATAGTGCACAAAACTGATAATTCAGTAGCACAATGTTTTATTTGCATTGTAGGTTTTTGTTTTCAACGGAAAATTTGTATACTAACTTAAATTCGCACATGCATGCTATATACATTTTTGATATTTAAAGATAATTTATGTATATTTCTAATTACGTATATCATTATTTCTAATATACGTAGATTCTGTAAAACAATATAAACTGAAAGTTAAATGTAATGATATAATATATTTAACTATATATTGTATATTTTTTATTAATTATTTTTTTTTTGACTCCAAATACAATATTTTGATACAATCCACTTTCAAATATTCTATATAATGCTATGTTGTGCATGTCTACAACTATTTCGAACCCTGTTGAAGAATAATTACAGTAACATTGTTTATTTTTTTCATTTTGTTCTTCATACTAATTATAAGATTTTACGCATCAGTTTTCATAACTTTTTTTCATTTTTAATACTTTCTATATTTAGAGAATTTTAATATGAGCATAAAACGCAGTGACAACTAAACCTCATAACGTCATTTCGTAAGCTTAATTTAGATGATTTAAACTATTGTAATTTGTAGCATAAAAGACTTGTTTATGAACTTAACAACAACTAAATCTATTGAAAAAGTAGAAGCATCATTAGAAGACCATATGATCTCAAGAAATCAGATACACATTTTGAACGACGACATTAAAAAAAAGAGAGAGATAATTTCTAAAGTATTTATGTCTTCATACCCTTGACATACATTTTTCTTTTACAAAAATTTAATGCTTTATATTTCTCTAATATCATTTTACAGATGTTAAAATTATCTAGGTAATAATAATAATAAAAAAAAAATCATTTCCCATAATTTTTTCCCATTCATAAAAAAAAATTCCATTTCGTATCTGTTAAATAATTTATGTTTAAGAATTATCGTCAAAATATTGAATGCTTTTGAAAAAAAAAAATTAATTAAGATTTCAGAAATATCGAATAAATTTGAAAATAAATTACGTAATTATAATTTATTATGAACAATTTAACATTAAAATTTAATCATAATATATATAAATGTATAACTACAACATTCCAAAGTTTGGTAATAAGCATATTTGACATATTTAAACATTTGTTTTATAAAAACGAACATATGATACCCTTTTATCAGAGAACTATGCTTGACTTTTCTTTTAGTGTGATTATTTATTTTATAGCAGATGCAATTTTTCGTGCTAAAAATTTTCGTGCAATCAATATTTCTTTAATTCCATGTATGTATTAATGTTCATTAATATTTAATGTAGAGCAATAAAGATTTTTATCGTAGAGTACCATATTTTTAATTATAATGCTTGTACAGATTAACACATAAATTTTTACTTGATTATTCGTGCTTTGATATTTTACAAATAATTTTTCCATATACTTATATTCAAATAGGTAATAAAGCAATTGTTTTTTTTTTTAATTATTGTGTAACTAAAATTAAAAATTCTTACTACTTTTCCATTAATGTTCTCATGCTTTTTTTAAATTTAAATTTCATGTGAAGATTATGATTCTTTTTTCTGTCAACATGTGGCGCTTCTATGCCATCGATGATGTATTCATGTACAGTGTAGCGTCGTCTGTTTTCTTTAAAGTTGTTTCCGACTATGCTATAGATTATTATGTTTAAAGTATGTTATTACAGCATAAAAAGAAATATATCAATTTGTTAGTTTAACGACTGTTTCTGCAGACAGTAAGAAAATTTGAGCATGGAGTTATCGGACAAAATATTTGCGAACCTTCTCCTTACCATTTATCTAATATTCGAAGGAGTTGCGTATAAAACAGGTAAGTTGTTCACATTTACTATTTTAATTTGTTAATATAATTAGCTGCGTATAAATTGTATCAGTTCTTATAATTTATTTTATTATACATAGATAAATAAAAGAAAATTTTAGAATACATTTGGAATTAGTGAATTTAATTTGACAAAATCAAATAAATACGTTTTAAAAGGTCAATTATTATTAAAATTTTACTTAAAAAAAAGTAAATATATTGTTTAAAAACAGTAATGGAATATATATATATGTATGTATAACATATGTAATTAAACATAAAAATTATTTTTATTTTGTGTAACAAATGAATATCACATTTCAAATGAAATACTACTAATTATAAAAGAGAAAAAAAATGTTAAAGTTAATTATAAAAAGAGGGGGGGGGGGAAAGTTGTCTTAAATTAAATAAAGTCCAAGATTCTACTAAAATACTTTTGTCATTAAAAGATATTGAATACCAAGGCAAATGGTAATATTGTTTAACTTTTTATAAATAATTTTTGTTGAGTATTTTGTAAAAAGTAAATTATGTATCTGTTTCTATTGCAAAAAACAAATAATTTTAAATGTTAAGAGTTCTAAAGCATTTTAAATAAATACATAATAATTCAAAATTTAATCAATATATAAACTAATAGAATTTCAATGCGTTCGGTGATATTTAAATTTTAGTGTTATCAAAACAATAAGGAGCTTTTTTAAATGTTTATTTAATGCATATATAAAATAAATTGCAAAATATCGATAGAACCGTGTTATGTAGGTTTAAATCATTAAAATATTTCTTAAATCATATTTTTTGATACAAATAATATAATTCAAACATATTAGTATACTTTTCTATACGTTCATTGTATTTAGCTGTTATCTTTACACAAGCATTCTTAAAAAGATTTAAAGTTTTTATTTGTTTATTTGCTATTGAATACTGATTATTCTTATTTTATATTCTTGTACATTTATGTATAACTCATGAAAACTTAAAAAAAATCCATTAAAAAGGTATAATAAAGAAATGAAAATTTTTATGTCTTCATAAAACATTGCAATAAAACTTTAATTGTAAAAAAGAAAAAGAAAATAATAAAGCGGAAGAAAATTACGTGTCAAAAATTTAAACTGTAAAAATATCTAATCAAATTTAAAAAAAAAAAAAAAAAAAAAAAAAAAAAAATATTACATCCGATGTAAAATTAAAGGTCATATATATATATATATTTTTTACAGTCCCCCATACACACATATAATATACATATATAGAGAAATATAGATAAATATAGATTTGTAGATATATGTATTTTAGGTGTTAGCCATTATTATTATTATTATTATTATTTTATAAAATATTTCTTTATTATTATTTTTAATGAATATTTTTTAGATATCGAAAAGAAAATATTTATATTTTATATTTACAAATATAATATATTATTTTAAAATTGTCTGTTTATAGTTAATTATACACATTAACAAAGATATTAAATTAACAAATATATAAAATGAATTCACTACTCTTTCTAGAATTTCCCAAAGTGCAAAAATTCTCTTTTCCTGATCAAGTCGTAACTGGTCAGAGAACTAGTGCTACGTGTACCGCAGTTTCAGGAGCTCCTCCGATGGAATTCAAATGGCTAAAAAATGGACAAGTTATAAAAACTGGTCAACAGTTTACAACGCGGACATCGACGGATTACTCAATTTTATTTATTGAAAATGTAGATCTCAGTACAAGTGGAAACTACACATGTGAATTAACGAGCTCCTCTGGAATCGACCAATACACAGCAGTACTGGAGGTAAAAGGTACTTGAAACTTAGATTTATTTACGCTTGACATATATCTAGGTCAATAAATGAATGTATTGAAGAAAAAAAAGAAGAAAAACTATGTACATTTTTCTTATATTTTTTCAAATATTCATTACGACATTTGGAATAATTTAAAGTAAAAAATTTTAAGCAACAAAATACCTTATGTTTGCATAATATGTATTTATCAGGAGTGGATATTTGCCCCAGCACTCATACCGGTATTTTCTTAAAAATTTCCTCTACTCATAAAATCGTTGGTTTAAGAATAAGAAAATTTTGTTTAATAAATATAGGTATGAATTCTGCGCCAAATTTTCACCCCCTGATTTAGATAATTTTTAAAACTAAATTATGAAATTTTATGTTTTGTGTATTTTACCCAAATAGAAGTTGACAGATCTTAAAAGCTCTTCTACTTAAATTCTTTTACTCAATTTTCAAACCAAATGAATAGTAGTAAACTATATGCATATAATTTTTTTTTTTTTTTTTTTTTTTTTTTTTTTTTTTTTTTAGAATCGCCTAAATGGAAAAAAGAACCAAAAGATACGTATGTAATAGCTGGTGCAAATGTATCTTTAACATGTGAAGCTTCTGGTTTTCCTGTTCCAGACGTATCATGGAAAAAGAATTCGTTAGGTAAAACTCATATTTTGTAATTTTTTTAAAAGTCGTATAATAAGACTTAGAAAATTGTTAGCATACTAGTTTTACAGAAATTTTATATAAATATATTCATTTATTTCATGTTAGAAATTATTATTATTTTTTTTTTTTTTTTATATAGTACGCCACAGGAAACTTTTTTTTTTTTTCACTATAATTTTTAATATTCATGATCGAAATAATTTTAATCATTTAAATCATGCTGTCACATTATAAATTAAATAACATAATTATAAAAAATTACGGATTCAAAATTAGAAAATTAAACATATACGATTTTCATATTGAATAAATGGGAAATAAAGATTGATGAAAATAGTGTGTGATTATTTTCCTTTTATATACATATGTAAATTGAATAATCATTTTAGATTATGAAATAAATAACATAATTTTTTTTTTATTCCTTTTACATTAAAAAGTTAATTTTGCTATTTATAAAGTAATGTTTAATAATAAGCTTAAAAAACTTCTACAACTAATTAAAGTACACTGTTAAAAATTTCTGTAAATTTAATGTAAATATTTATCCAGAGTCTCTGTAAATTTAGAGTAATTCTTAGTTAAAAGTAAATAATCAAAATTCTCAATCTTTATTCTGTATTTTTACCTAGTTTTATTATTTAATTTTTTAATTAAAATTAAAAGTGACTGTTTCTACTTTAGAAAAAGCCTTCCAAGTCCGAAATATATTCTCACCAATAATTAATTAAATTAATATTAGTTATTAAAATGAATGTATAAAATAAGTTTTTTAACATCTCCGTTTATTTTTCTCTGTAATTTTACGTAAGACTTAAGATAATATATTACACTGAGTTTTCTGTTGAAATTTTTAACAGTGTAGTTTGCGTAGGTGGATTCTGCTCAGTTCCTCATCATATATTTGTTCTTAGAGATTTTTACTACAAGTCTTATTATATTTATGTTAAAAATATGAATCTGACCGATCGCTTGAGACGGTGAAGACAGAAATGTCCCATATTTTTATGTTGCATATTACATTAACAAATCATTTTAATGCGTTTAGCTTAAAAAGAATTAGAGTACGATATTTAAATAATGCAAATTTTCTACAAAATATAACTAATTCATATTAAAACACATATATGAAATAATTTTCCTGTCGACAATCTAAATTATGATTTATGATATATATTTTAAGTTTCATACAAGATATTTAATTTATTTCGTAAAATGCAAGTGAACTCAAATAATGGAAAATTAGAAAAATGAATTTAAGGTTTATATATTCAATAGGGACTTTTTGTAATAAATAAGTATTTGTTTAATGTTATAGAAAACGTAATTGAACAACTCCAGGCTTTTTACAAAGGTTTTAGTTCTCTGTAATTAAATACCGATCAAGATCACAGTGAGAATTGGGATAATAAAATAGCGTAGATATATGTTTACATAATTTAAAACCTAAGAATAATATGCGATAATTAAACATTAATATAACCTAATTAATTTTTTTTTCACATACCGCGTTTTGAAAGGGAAAATAAGTACAAAGTAATACTAATTGCGTAACTTTCTACTGGGAATACGCTTAGATTATATAATAAATATAGCAATATTAATACATTATTAAAGTACCAAAAATAGATAAATATAAAAATAAATAGGCTTCATCAGAATTTTTTTTTATTTCCATTTGTACAGACATCGTTAAAAATACAATTGTTGCTTAATATTTGTTTAATTTTATTTCTAATTAAATATATGGAAAAATTGTTTAATTATTCTTTCTATAATTCAATTTCAAAAACATATTTAAGTAAAGAGTTTATTCTGCTCAAAAAGATTTCCCATATAATAATATTTATTGAGATCAAAACAAAAATCGTAAAACAATTTCAAGCCAACCAGAAAAATTTAATAGAAATATTTATTTTATTTAATCAGCGGACTGTATCGGTTTTCACTTATTAAGTAATATATATATATATTAAAATTTTTCGGTAATCAAAAAGTGCTTAAAGTACTAAAGTTTTGTACTGATACTTAATACTTCAAGAAAGCAAAAACGGTGCCTTTTATGATTTTTAATGTGAACGATAAACAAGTTATTATCTGTAAAATAAGAAAACTAAATATGTAAAATAAAGACTACCTAAATTTTTTAAGCATAGTTGAGTTTTACGTTGGTTTTCGAACATTATTTGTGAAGTTTTAAGCATTGTAACTAAAGTAAGTTTGCTCAATCAAGTTTAGTTAGTCAGAATTTTTAAATTCAAATTATATGAATAATATATGTTAATATATATAGTTGTTTATTATTTAAAAGAATGTTTGTAACTTTTTTTTTTTTAGTATAAAAATTTGAAATTTTGCAGCGGAAGCACTTCGATTTTAGACAAAAGCATATATTTAAATACACTGCTCAATTAAATCTGTTTTATAGGGGGGGAAAACCGCTGGATTATTAACGAGGTAAAATAAGTTATGAAATAATTAACTCATAGAAAAAGATTTATTTTTGTAAGGTATATATATATATATTTATATATTGTGAAACTTTAAATTTGATATATATAGTTCAGATATTTATTATTATTCCGAAATATATTTCATAATATATAATATATAATATATAATATATAATATATTTCATAACAAAATACATGATCTCATAACAAATATAACAAAAACAAATTCTTTAGCATATGTAAATTACATTACGTACATTTATGTAATTTTTATGTTATATTTATTCTTATGTAAAAAATATTAATTCATTTATCTGTATATCTATCTTGAAATTTATAAATCAGTACGCATATGATTAAAAAAAAAAAAAATACATATTTATTAGAATAATTTGTACGAATGCCTTATTGTATGTTTCACATATAATATACATAATATAAATAAACAAATTCTCAAGATTGGTATTTTATAAATAATATTTTCAAAAAAATTTTATGAATTTAGGTGTTAAAGATGCATTTGAAGAGGTTTCTTCTCAACAAAAGTATCCTGGAAGAAGTGTTTTGTTTATTACACAGGCTTCAACGGTAGATTCCGGTTTTTATGTTTGTACAGCTATGAATAGCATTAATAACATTCAGACAAATGGTATTATTTTATCGATAAGTGGTAAGACATTTTTATGCTTTATTATTAAATGATTGAATAACGAACATATTTGAATTGTGAGAAATTAAAATAAACAAAATATTTAATAAAATAAAAACTTTTTTTACAAATTGAGGTTCTGTTTGATTATGTATTGAATTCATATTGAACATCCAAGTGTTTGTTTAATAAAAAATTTTATATAATGTATTATTTTCATGTATATATTTTTCAAGTCAGTATCACAATTATTTTTATCTAAAAAGTGTAATCAATAAAATATTTTGTTTCGCACAAATTTTGTATTACATCAAAGTGATGCGTTTAACAAGTGTTGTTAAACGAAACTAGAACTTTTAATGATAAATGAGCTGTGAATATTTGATTCACATTAAAATAATATTTTTTGCATAATGAGAAAATTTATTCACCTTAATATAACATTTTATTTTTTACAACAAATAATTTACTTTATTGACACTACGTGGCGCTTCTACTCTGCTATCTCGTTTATTGCATTTTCTCTTCAGATATACCACATAACAGTGTTGAACAGAATTCTTTAAAAGAAAACTATTTATCCTTTATTATCTTTAATTACTTCTGATGTTCTTTACATAGTTAACATTATAATGTGTAAAATATCGATGCAACATCAATTAACTATGAAAACTGCTAGATCCAAGTTTATTGAAGCTGTCATGTTTGAGTTCCTGCTATCATGGATAAGCGTTTCTGTTTTTGCAGGTAAGCTAATCATTCCTGTTCTGTGTATTAATTTTATTTGTTTTATTCAGCATGCATGCTTATTTTTGTCTCACTCATATTATGTATTCCTGTCTCCTACTATTTTATTATTATTTATTTTATATCTCCTAATTAAAAAAAAAATAATTTAAAAAAAAATGACTTCATTCTTACCATTAGTGTTAAAGCTATTTTATGCATTTTTTACCAATCATTCCGTGATTCATGAATACATTTCGTGACTATGCATTTGAAATATTAAATGTTCCTCTAATACAATAGCATATTCGTAATAAATTAAGTATAGAAGTTTTCCTTCAAATCATTTCAATTAGTTATTTTGTTAAAAAGATTTTTTTGCTTAAAATTTGAAAATTATATGCGTTATTTAGTTAAACTTAATTAGCGCCTATATAATACAGAGTAAAATCAAACGTTGATTTTAAATTAAAATATCTTATATGAAGATTTCAAGAATGAAAACTGTAAATATTTTTCTTTTATTTATTTATTTATTTTGATTTTGATTTTATTTCATTTGACATAAACATCTGTGCAAAGTCTAGTTAAGATAATTTTCTATTGAATGGACTTGCAAGATTAATTAAAACGATTTTATTGGAAATTGCTTTTAAACTATAAACTAAAGATGTATTTCAACAACAAAAATTTTTTTTTTAATATCAAAGAAAATGAGTTTTTGTTCTTTCTTTCTTTTCTTTTTTTTTCTTACTTCAATTTTTTCAAAAGAAAATAAAAATAAACCAATCTCATTTTTTCCCGTTTCTTTGCATTAAATCTGAAACGTTGCTAAGAAAACAACTATTTAAGGCAGTTCATGGTTGTACAATTTGTTGGATATCCAATATATATATATATATATATATATATATATATATATATATATATATTAGAAAACATTTCAAATAATAAATGCAATATTCTATATTTAAACAGTTTATGCATAATTAAAATTATTTTTTTAAAGAGTTGTAAATAATATTTAATGTATTACTCATAATTAACTGTGCAGATATGAATAATTATTGGAAAATCGCAATTAACTTATTTAAAAATTAATTTTATACTCTTTGCAGACATATTAATTATAATCTTATATTGGTTTATCTATTGTAAGTTAAATTTCGTATAGCTTTTCAAAAGGCTAATTTAAATGTTGATATTTTTTATGAATTCAATATTTATCTGGGTAATTATTAATATTTATTTCTTTTGTTTTTCAGCTTCACCCAAAATCCAACCTTTTAATTTAGCTAATCATTTTATGACTGGTGAAAAGGCCATTCTTTTTTGTGCCGCGAAATCAGGAACACCTCCATTTTCATTCACGTGGTTAAAAAATTCTAAAACACTTGCTGAAGATCCTTCTGTAGAAATACATCAACTTAAAGATTATTCCAATTTAGTCATATCATCATTATCTATATCTTCAAGGGGAAATTATACATGCCAAGTATCAAACAGCTATGGAACTGATTCTTATACTGAGTTTCTGAATGTCGTCGGTAAGTAAAAATTCATTCTTATAATTCAATGTAATATTTTAAATAAATAATATGACAATGACATTCTCTATGTCGCTTTGCATGCAGTTGCTGTAACTAGATAATCAATTTAGTGTTTTTTATTTGGATGCGTTTATAGAAAAATTTAAAAACTCTAACAGCAGAAACAGCTTCCGGTTTTTTAATATGACATATGGAATTATTATTTTTTCGTTTGCGTAAGTTTTATTTTGTAAAAAAAAAAAAAAAAAAAAATGCTATATACGGGAAAATGCTTTAACACTTCTAAAATTGCATCTCTATAAATTCAAGATTTAATTAAGTAGTTTGACCTTCATTTTATATATTTATATTTGTTAGGCCACAAAATAAATTTATTAAATAAACTCACACACACACACACACACACACATATGATATATGTGTGTGTGAGAGGTTATTATTTGTATTATAAAATCCAGTAGATTGGTAACTCTGAGTATATATATATATATATATATACACAAATACATAAGTGTGTAAAATATGTTGAGAAAATGAAATTTGTAGACATACATGCATATGTATATTTAGTGAGCGTAACCACATTTTTTAACTGTTTTTACTTTATCTATGAATTAAATCTAAATAAAGAAAAGAATCTCATTAATATTACAAATATTTTACTTAAGTCAAAAGTAATTATAAATCAAATAAAAATTTCCATAATGTGCTGTACTTTTTCCTTGAAATTATCGCTTAAAAATACAGTTTTCTTATCTTTTAGCTTTGAATTATTTTTAATAACTAAATCATAGGTAAAATTAATTCCATTTTTACGGTTTATTTTTAATTTAAAAAAAAAAAAAAAAAAAAGAGAGAGAGAGAGAGGGGGGTGAATGATTCATATATTGTTTTGTATATAATATTGTGTAATATTTAGTATTCTTTTTAAGTTTTTAACTTTTTCTTTAACTTTTTTCATAATACACATTCTATATTATAGTTCCGCCAAAGTGGATAAAAGTTCCCAAGGATACAGAAATCATCTCTGGAGAAAGCATAGTATTTGAATGTGAATCTGATGGATTTCCTCAAACTACAGTAACGTGGAAGATACCAGAAAAAAGTAACATTTTTTAATATTATAATAAACTAATTTTTTATTATTTTAAATTTAATAAATAATGAATTCTATAAAACTTATAAAAATAATATTAAGCTTAAAATGAAGTAACTGACATTGGTTAAAGATTAACTCGCTACATTTTCTTCATTTGTGTATAATTGATAATTTATACAACACCAATATATAAAATATTCTGATTGATTTATCTGTATGTAATACATACGAACAATTTTTATTAAATAAAGAATTTTTTTCGCTTAGTATGACCAAAAAAAGAAAAAGGAAGAAAGAAAGAAAAATAAAAGAAAAGCAATTAATTTTGTAAAATTCTAAATATGTAATTTTTTTAATACGATATTTGTTTCGTAAAAAAGCATGCAATAATTAGTACTAAATTTTAACCACAATTGCTTATTTTATATCTATAAATCTAAAAAAATTTAAATTAAATCCAATAACACTTTAAATTACTTTTTTAATAATGTCTAAATTTCTTATAATGTATTTTAAAAAATGAGTGATAGACAGAAATAAAAACATTTCAATGTCTAAAAAAATGCCAAAAAAAAAAAAAAAAAAAAAAAAAATGCATGATAAATAAACAAATATAAGTAAAAAAGAAATGTATACGCTAATGCTTTTATTTACTTAATTAAATAATTTATATTTTACAGAAATATGTAGAAAAACAATCATGCTATATCGATTTTCTTTTCAAATTACGATTGTCATTTATATAAACTAGATTTTTAACTGGTTAATGGACTGTAATATTTTTAATGAATTATAATGATTATGAAATATGACATAATGAATAAGTCTCTAATTCGATTTATTTGCATATTTTGTATACTTGCATATCTAAACCTTGCATATTCTAAACCTAAACATATCTAAACCTTCCGATGGTCGAATGTAACTCATGCTGATGTGACATTTTAAACACAATTTAAGTTTTTGATCAATTGGTACTCTGTAAAAAAGCTACGATAATAAACATATTAAAGGATTTCGGTGCGAAATTAGCAAAGGGAACTGCTATTACGATATCTTTGACTTTATAGTTTCTAAAAGCACGCTTCTCCGTCATTATTCGAAGTTTGAAACGTTTCGATGTGTTCGTGGCAGCAGACTTAATTATAATAATCTTAAAATTAAAAATATACTACATAATGTTTATTAAACTATAAGTAAATCAGAAATATTTTTAGAATTATATTGTCATGGGGAAAAAATGGCGGAGGGAAAAAATTTTTCAAGCGTCATCCTTTTTTCTTTAATTTATAAAATTTTTAAAGTTTCTAAATTATATATATATATATATATTAACGCTTAGTTTATTCGATAAGTAATAGAGGTTGTTTCTTAATTCTATTATTTTAGATTCATTAAATGATAAGGATTCAACTGCAGCAAGTCCTAGACTGACAATACAGTCTAATAAAATAAAGATTAACAACATTATAGAAGAAGATGAAGGAAGTTATGAATGCAGTGCTTCCAATGGTGTTGGAGAAGGGATTTTTCATGCTTTCATCTTATCTGTACTTGGTAATTTAATAAAATATTAATATATGTTGTCTTTATCAGCCTCTGATATATGTAAACTTTTTTTTTTTTTTTTTTTTTTTTTTTTGTAATTGTACGTGAGAAATGTTGCGTACATGAATTTTATACAGATATTTTTGCTTATGAAAATTTACACTTCGTACGTTCAAAACTTCTTCATACGAAAATAATAGGTTCAAAATCATAAGCATAAAACTGAGAAGGGCGAGCATTTAATTCCCTTTTTTAAAAAGTAATATTGTATGAGATCTTGCTGTTATTGTAAAATTGTTATAGCTTTTTTTTTCTTTGTACGATACCTGCCTATTTAATAAGTAAGAAAATAATTTCATTTATTCAAATATAAATTGTTCTAAAACAACATTACACATATTTTCCATCCATGTTTATTGTTTTATTGCCGTTTATGTTCAATTTCACAAAATGTATTGTTGTGCATTTTCTGATTTATACTTTCAATGGTCTTATTCATTTTTTACATGTTTGTGATAATATCCATCTTTCAATTTTCTCTATCCCCAAAGTACTACCAATTATTTTCTTTTATTGGCAGACTATTGCGTTTAATTACTATTAACTGTATCTATTAGTTAATAGCATAGAAATAATTTTATATAGATATTAAATAGCTCATTTTTGAAACGATTTTCATTACTCTTGTTAATAATGTTTTGTACAAAAATTATTAAATGATATAAATTTAAGATATAAACAAATAAATAAATAAATACAAATACAGATATTGTCAAGAATTTTTTCTTCCAATGTATTTTAATAATATTTCTATTTTAGTATTTTACATTTTATGCATTTATATATCTATTGAAACATAAACTGTTTTTGCAATTTACGAAATTTATCTAACGCAATAGCTTCTCAATTATGGAAGTTATAGTAAAAATTCGTGCATGTAACAATGTTATATTTACGTCACTTGTATATATATATATATATATATATATATATATACTTTTTGTATTAGATATTATTTTTCATATTAAAAAATACCAGACATATGTAGCCTTTTTCAGATCATACTCAAATTTAAAAAAAAAACTATGGGAATATAATTATCTTGATGCATTGATTCGAAATTTTCTTTTACAGCAAAAAGTGTTTTCTTATCTAAAAATTCCGAGAAAAGCTTTTAATTCGTAATTCTTACACAGTGTGGCGCTACTATACAGAGACCTGATAAATAAAATTCATACCATAACGCTTTATAATATAATTCATTTTAGAAAGCTGAAATATGAACATCCATCCTACATTTTAAAGTATTATGTTTTCACCGCATTACTCCGAAATCTCAACTAGATAAAAGAGCGAATTTGATCTGATCCTTTGCATTCAAGGAAGACATTTTACTTTCCATACAAGTAACAATTGATAAAATGAGAAACTTTCCTAAAGGAAAAGATTATGTGCATTTAATTATATGCTTTTGGATGACATTTTTGGAAGTGAATTCGCAAATCAGAAGACCAGGTGAGTTATCTCTTCAAAAATTTATTCTATCCTAAAATGCTTTAAAAAGAAAGCTCAAAATTTATAAATTGCTTGTTTTATATGTTGATATATTTCTTTACTAAAATTTATGACTCATAAAAGACGATTTTAATAAATTTTATAAGCATGTTGATTTTATACATATATAGTGAGAAATAAGGACGCTAAATATTTTTTCTTATTTCTAACAATATAACACAAGCAAAATGTAAGCATAAAAAAAAAAAAAAAAAAAAAAAAAAAAAAAAACATTTATGAAAGACAATTTCATATGATTTTGAAAATAAAGAATTTTTATAACAGAAAACCTTTTTCAATTAATTTTATGTAAAATTAAATAACAAATATTTAAAGCATTTTTAAGGGTTTTTTTCTATTTTACTCATGTTTCATGTTTTTAAATATCATTAAATATTCCTTCTTCATTACTTATATTAAAGTAATTAAAATTCATTACTTATTTAAAGAATATTCTTATAAATAAAACTAAATTTAAAAAATTAAAATTTAAGAAAGGTTGTAATACTTTTTCAAATACTATATATAAAACTTTCAAATATTAAATGCTTTTTCTGATATTCGAGATTCATTTTCATTATTTTATACTTTGCTTTATTCTAAAAAATATATAAAATATCTATGTGTAAAGCAGTAGATTATGCATAATAAGCAAACTAAACAAAATAATAATAATTAAAAAATATATATATGATTCTTTGAAAGTCATTCAATTGTTAAAATTAAATGAAGTGCATGAAAATTAAATTTTCTTCTTTACCTTTTTAAGCTTAGAAATGTTTTGTAATAACTATACTATATCTGTTTACATAAATCAGTATAAATATTTTCTGTTTTGATTTAATCTGGCTATACTTTAAAAGTATTCTAAAATTGGAATTTTTATCTAATTTTAAATTGAATACACACACACACACACACACACACACACACACACACACACATATATATATATATATATATATTATCTTGTTAAAATCGAAATTTTTATGAATTATTTTAACCATGCTTATATCTCTTTAGAAATAACTTTAGCGGCAATTTTGTACATTTCTGTTGTTACAGTACTTAAAAAAAGAATACATCTTTTTTTGCACTAATTTGGCTGTGTTTTAAATGCAAATTTACTAATATATGTTTAGCTAATTCTAAAATAAGCTGTAAAAAATAAATAAAAAAATAAAAAAAATCAATCTTTCTAAAATCGAAATTAATAGGAATTATTTTAATAATGTTTATATTTCTTTATAATTAGATTTGATAGTGATTTAACACATTTCTAATTCAAAATAGTAAAATTATATATTGATTTTTTTTTTTTTTAATATCTTGTTCGAAAATAATTTAGAGACAAATCGGAAGGTTTTTCACTACCAAAAAGGATTTTAAACGAAATAATCTTTATTTTATTCATAACATTAAAATAAAATATCTCAATATTATACTCTATTCTTTTAATCTTAATAGTGGGTATTATGTTCCTTTTGATGTTACTATAATACTGTCACATAACTGTTAAAATAAATAATTTATTCCCTTGATGGTTATACTTTTTATACTTCAATAATTTAAAAGAAACAAAAACTGTACTTTAAAAAAAAATAAACGAAAATTTTAATATTTTAAATGAAACTAATGTGTGTGTGTGTGTTTTAAAAGAAATATATATATATATTATTTCTTTTCCATAATAATTTTTTTATTACTATAGAAATAGTTTTTGAAATAATTGAAAATTGTTTTGGTAATTGCAAATAATAATAATAATAATAATAAATACTTTTTTTAATCTGAAATTTTTCATTTCAGCATATCCTCGGATTCAACCATTTTTGTTTCCAGATAAACTAACTGAAGGGCAAAAATCTAAAGTACTTTGTACAGTGATTGAAGGCGTGGGTCCCTTTAAATTTCTGTGGTACAAAAACGATCAAGCATTAACTTCATCTGCTTATACAACCATAGAAAATAGTAAGGACTATTCATTATTATTGATAAATTCACTTACGACAGAACATGCTGGAAATTATACTTGCGTGGTGACCAGTTCTGTTGGCAGAGATTCGTATTCTTCTACTCTTGTCGTGAATGGTAAGGCATAAAAAGTTTAGATAATCCGTTGAATATTTTTGTTATTACACGCATATCGTTAATGCCTAAAGATATTTATTATTATTATTATTATTATTATTATTATTATTATTATTATTATTATTATTATTATTATTTGTAACAATGATATGCTTTAAAAAGAAATCAGTTTTTTCTATTATTAAAAGTCATCATTATTTTCCTTCAAAAATTCAATAATTTCAACAACTTAAATATATACATATATATTAACTATAAGCACGGACGGCATTCTGGCAGAGCTTTCACATCACTATTTTAATATAGTAAGCTTATACAATAATTGTCTATAATTAACTTAAAAAAAAAAAAAAAAAAAAAAAAAAAAAAAAAGGTACAAAAGCTGCACCATAGTGATACCCCTACTTTTGAGAAAACCTTATTTTTTTTTTTCATTGAATAATTAAATGATAATTTGTTTAATTGTGAATTTTTTTTTTTTAAACTAAGTTTGCTGTTAATAAAAAATAAGAACCAAAACCCATCTGTCCCACCAGTGGCCTTTGTCGTAGACGAAAAGCACTAGGTTCGATATCAGATCGAGTCTTTGGCCTAGCCATTCGGAATTTTACAAATCATGTTAAAGTAAATAAAATGAAAATGTTAAGTAAATAATAAGTAAAAAAATAAAATCTTTAATAAATAAATAAGTAATAAAAAAAATTCTTTAATAAGTAAATAAAATTTTAAAAAATCTTTATTTTTTCATAAATAAAAACATTTACTATTTTTGCAATATTTGAGATTCTTGAAAAGAAGTATTCTGTATCAAACATAATTAAAACTACGATTGGCATTTAAACTTATCTGTAAATGATATATTTTAATTTCTTCTATAATTTAATTTAATTTTTATAAATTTTAATTTTAATTAAAATACATCATAAAATCATATTGTGAAGAATTTTCATTTATGATAGTAAATAATTATTTTTATTTATTTATTTATTTTAATCAAGTTCCTCCATCAATTTTGCAAATACCTCAAGATCTATCTCTACAAGAAGGTGAATTAGCTGTTTTAACCTGCCAAGCTTCGGGCTATCCTCAACCCACAGTTACTTGGTCTAAAAGTAAGACAATTCATTAATGAGCTTTTTTTTTTTTTTTTTTTTTTTAGTTTACCTGTACGTATGCGTTTGTGAAATGAAATATTTTATAGTTTTATACGAAACTCAGTCCAGTACTAGTACCAGCAGTCAATTGGCGGATTATATTCTGTGATGAGTCTCCCCGTTTCTTAAATCCCTATACGGTATGGCAGCGCCATCTGTTAACAATCTGCCTAACTATTCAGAGATTTCTCATATTTTTGTATCTAATTATATTTTGAAAAAACATTTATAAAACTATCATAAAATTGCTAATATATATTCTTCAAGATAAAATAAGAATAAACGTTAAATATTGGGTCAAATAAAAAAAATAACATAGTTGGATCAAATAAAAATATAATACTATTTCCCTGAGTCCTTATAAATAGAAACTTTAATAAGTGTTTTTTATATGTAATTTTTTCTGCTAATGTTATGTTTTATTGCTTTCCTAATTATTTAAATAAAAACTTTTTTTTACTGTGTTGATAAATTTAAATAAAGTTCACACTCCATTTACATATTTATTTATTTATTTATTTATCAACCGAATTAATCTTTTTTTTTTTTTTTTTTTTTTTTTTAAATTCCTATTTTACTTCTTTCAGATCAAGAAATCGGAGACAACCTTGACAATGAAAGGACTCAAGTTTTCAACAATGGATCTCTTCTAATTAATAATATTAAAAAAAGTGACGAAGGATCGTACAGTTGTTCTATCAGTAATAATATAGGGCAAGATATTAATAAACTCGTTACATTAACCGTAATTGGTAAGATGCGTCTTTAAGGTTTCAAACCAACCCAATTAAATTTTTTGCAATTATTCCACCCTATACCAATTTTTTTTTTTCCTCTTGGTAAATTATATATTCTTACAAAAATAGTTGCAACAATTTTTTTTTTTTTTTTTTTTTTTTTTTTGGGGGGGGGGGGGGGAGAATCTAAATTACTTCGCTGCGTATATAATCATGTGCTGTTGTATTTGTGTGTCATTTTTCACATTCGTAAATAAATGGCGAAATTTAATAAATATTTTAGCATTATGGAAACACAACATTAAAAGATTTATGTGTATTTACATCAAACTGATTTTATTTTGATGGCTTTTTTTTTTTTAAAGCAAAATAGAAATGTTATAGAAGGGAATTTCGGTTAATTTTACTGTTCCCAATTATTATAATGATGTTATTACTTTGCGTATTCTGTCTATTCATAAAATGGTTATATTATGGCTATTAAGGTGCTTTAAATTAAGAAATGTATGATGAATTTTTACATGAACTCAGTCTGTTCAGTGTGACATTTTTGTATTTCATATTAAAGATAAATAGCCACTGTATATAAAGTAGCCTTGTGTATTTGAATTGAATTATTATGTTTGTTTGTTATTTATTACATTATTTATTATTAGTTTAAACAGTTTTAAAAAACATCACCATGTAATGTATTTAAAATTAGGTTTCAT
This sequence comes from Salticus scenicus, assembly GCA_963930645.1. Lineage (NCBI taxonomy): Eukaryota > Metazoa > Arthropoda > Arachnida > Araneae > Salticidae > Salticus > Salticus scenicus. The sequence goes on along the minus strand of OZ005652.1, from coordinate 171,137,707 downwards.
GCATTAAATGCAAATACGAGTGAAATGTATATTTATTGTGCGATTTCCTTTTCATTTTTTAAAGTTATTTTTTAAAGCATTTGTTTAGTCCTTGAAAATTCTAAGTACGTAAATTTACGCGTGGGCATTGAAATTCACACCAATTAGTATTTCAATATTTTCAAATAAAAAAAAATATATATATATATTTATAAATTCCATGCCGCACGTAGATAATTTGACTTCGAATAATTATTGCTCGTCCAAAAACTTTTGCGTATTGCTTATTTATAGTACCCCGCTGTTTCAAAGGAAGTGAAATTTCCTACTTACTTTTTTTTTTCCTGGTTTAACACTCTTTTTATGCTTTTTATAACATTTTTAAACAAATTGCATATTTATAACGGATTCAATATTCTGTACGAGTCATGAAAGTTCACATCCAGTTTCAGGAAGTGGAACCAAACATGAAAAGTGACATTTAAATAAAGAAATAAAATCTGTTTTTAGATATCATAATTCATTGATTTATGCATTAATTCCTTAATGTTTTATTCTCGTTACTGCCTAATTTGTCTACATTTTTTCTAATATCAACATATTTTATATTTAAATATTTGATACAATATGCATTTATTATAATAGAAATACTATCACAAATTTTATGTTTTTCATATTTTATTATATTTTATAATAATCCTCATATATATATCTGTATCTTTTTAACTACATTAGTTTTCATAAAATGGTATATTTTTATTTTTTAAAATTACAGTAACTTTCATAAATATCATCAGCTCAAGTTATAGAAGTATTTTTTTAATAAATAAATAAATAAATAAAGCTTTTAAGATGGTATGCATTGAAAATAATGATTGTAACGAAATCAATTTCATGAAAAGGCACATTAATTATAAATCCACATTATTATCTAACGAAAGAATTTTTTTATATTTATTTTCTTTAATTATTAAAAAAAAAAAAAAAAAAACTAAAACAGAACTGGAGTGTGTTATTAAATTAAATCTAAAATGTTCACTTCGGATTTAAACACCCGAAAGTTAAATCAATCTGCATAAATATAGTGCAGTTAATCATTTATGTTTTTTTTTATACTTATAAGAAAAGATACATTTTTGTGTTAAACTATCGAACAACTTTTCTGCGTTTTATTGAAACAAACTGTAAATAATAACGTATATGAAATATCGTATTTTCGTAAATTTTGTGCAGAACTCACAATAAAACAAAAATAACTTGTCTTCTTATTTAAGATTTATTAAAAAGAAAGTATTTCTTTTCAAATTATGGTAGGAAATCTGCGCTAAATTCCCACCCCTGTATTTAATATTTATTACATATTATTATATATTATTTACACTTTTTAATGTTTAATTTAAATAAAAGATTGAAAAAATATAATCTACGTTTATATCACAAAATATTTTGAAAAATTAAATAGTGGGAGGGCTTTAATATGAATATAATGCTTGAAATGATTTTATGATGATTAAACGTTTCGAAATGAATAAATGTTCAACATAATTCTACAAAAGCTTTAACTTTAATAACTATCGCGTATATTGTTCATTTATTTCGATTAATCTTTTCGGATCATATTAGACCCTTATCAATCTTTCTGGGTCTGCAACTCAGGAATACTGCAGCTTTGGGTGTAGTTACACAAAATGTATATGAAAAATCCTGCAATTGCGCAAAATTTGTACCACATCTTATATTTTCGACCATGATCTTTAATTTAAGTGTGGTTTGGTTTCAATAAGATTTTACGAATTCCCATTTCTCTTATCAATTTTATATGGTTTGTTTATATTTATTACTTTGTAAAATTATTTATTTTTGAAATTTATATGATTTAAATATTGTTAAATTTTATGTGAATATACTTTCTTTTTTTTTTTTTTTTTTTTTTTTTTTTTTTGTAGAAAACAGCATTGCTGTAAAGTAAATAATTTTAATACTTTTTCAAAATTTATTCTTATTATTTTCTCAAATGTAACTTCAAAATATTGAAACGTGCATTTTAAAATATTGAAAACCATCAACAATTTGAGAAATTATTGAACTTCTAAAACATACCGAATATATTTCATGTTTTTAGTTTGAGCTCTCCTAAAAACTTTTCTGGCGATGCCACTGGAGTATATCATATTGCCTTTCACAAATAACATACGATTTTTTTCTTCGTCTTTTTTAATATCGTTTTTTAAAACGTGTTTCATTTATTTATTTAATGGTACATATAAGAACATTAAATTTTTGTATTAAATATAAGTCTTTAACAGTATTTATATACATTGACTTTCAAATTGAAACATTTGTAATACATTTCTCGTGCATACGAATTATTTATGATATAATGTTCTTAAATAATTCTATGATATAATGAAATAATCTAATGATATATTGAATCACATTTAGTGTATCAAGCATATGTAGTACTTAATCACAAACAGCAAATGTCTAATACTTATATATTGATTTTACTTCTATGTTTTTGAAAAAATAAATATACTTTTAAAAAGTTTTTCTGATACCGTGTTAACAGTTTATCCATATTTGGTGCATATTGAAGTGTCTATATTTTGAAAACGTCTCATATATTCTTAAATGCTATATTAAACTTGTATTTAAAAAACGCGAAAATGGTATTTCTGATCTGATTATAATTGCATGTTAGTTTATTATATAGGATTTATTTTCAGTTTAAAATATAAAGGAAAAAATATTTATTATTAAGTCGAATTATAATTATAGGAAATTTCCGAAGGAATATTACATTAATAATTACCATTTTCAATAAAGTATGGTAAACTGACAAAAAATTTTATTTTCTGATAAAAAATCATTATTTATTCACCATTCTGAATTAAAGTATGCATTTAATAATAAAGTATACTTTTAATATCACAAGCAGACTACTACTTTAAAAAATCATTGGAAAATATTCGAATTTTTAATTTGGCTGCAATTCATATCTTTAAAAAAACGACTGTAGCACTTATTTGTATTTTATTTTATTTTATTTATCAGAAAAATTTCTGTCTTTATTTTTTTTTCTTATTATATTAATTTCTTATTTCTTATTATTTATTTATTTCTTCTTATTATTATTTAATTATTACTTTATTTTATACATCGAAAGAAACATATTTACTCTCTATGTATATGTAAAATACTCTCGATATAATATAAGTATGACTTATGCAGACCTTTAATTCTTTTATTAGAATTTTGATATATTGCATTCAGCTTAAACAGTAATTTGTAAATCGAAATATATAGGTTCACCGCTTGTTATATTATATTTTTTCAAAATGTAATCTTTCGTTGCTTGGGTTGTTTATTAAAGGCTTAAAGGGTTTTTTGTCATGATTTGATTCGCGTTGTGATGTAATATTATGTATATGTAATTCATCATTTTAATGAACAAATACCAGGAAGGAAGATTGAATTAGAAAAGCGCCAGATATTGAAATGAAGCATTCATACAAAACAAAACATTTTGAAACTTTTTTTAAACGTAGAAAAATAACTTTGTAATTTTCGCTTTCAAAGTAAAAATGAAATTATCTAATTGCGGCTTTCTTTTTTTTTTCCCCTTTAGTATATATTTAGTATATATATATGCATTTTTTTTTCTGTGTGCATATTACAACAGCGTTCGTTTTTAAGTCGCAACTTTAATTATAATCACTCAGCATAAGGATGAATGTAAATCAGTAGGATTTTGAATGATAATAACATGATAATATTTATGAATGTATTCACTTATGTAGGGCGTATTATTGAGTCGATTTATATTTGTCAAACAATTTTTTTAATAACTTAAATAAGAACTTAAAAAAAAAAAATTCATTGGTTTACAATCTTGCAAAATAATACACTTATAAAAGGCTAAACAAAAAGCTAAACTTTAATTAAAAAAAAAAAAAAAAAAAAAAAAAAAAGTCGCATTTGAAAATTAGGCACTTGTATTCTTTTAACGCTGTGTAAAAATAATATTACTGAAATTTTCAATGAAAGAAAAAAAATCATGTTATTACATAAATCTGTACCCCGGAAGTAAAGGACACCATGTTCATTTTGTGAAAAGAGATAGCACTATGTACTTTATGTGCATTTTTTGCTTTATATAGAGGCATTAAGCACTAATGCCGAGTTGCTATAAAGGAAATAAGACAGCGGAATATCAATACATGTCTGTTTTCTTTCTTCATGACAACTGTATTTCGTCATAGCACACCAAAGAGATGGTGGTAACACTTTCACAAAATGGACATGGTGTCCTTTAACTCCGGGGTACAGAAATTCCTAAACAATATATCATCCCTTCATATAATGTATAAATATATTCATATAATATATAAATATATAAATATATTCATTCATATAATATATTCATTATACAAATTCGAAATATAAAGGATTATGGTTAATTTTTATTGTCACGTAAAATGAAAATAGATTAGTGTAATTTACTTTTATTGAAAGAAAATTTGTTAAGAGGCCTCTCCACTTATCGTCTCCAGAAGCCAATGTTAGTCTATGGAGAGCTTTGCCCCATTATAAGTTATTGACTAATATATATTTTTTAATTCCGTTTTCACATTTAGAAACCTCACAACCATTAAACAATTCATCGCTTTCTAAAAATTATTTTTTTAAGTTTTTAATATTTTATTTTGAGGTTGTAAAAGGCGACTTTTCACAATTTGAAATTTTTCATTTTTGAGCTTAAAAATGAAATCTTAAAAATAAAAAAAAATCAATTTTTAGAAAGCGATAAATTGTTTAATAGTTGTGAGGTTTCGGAAAGTGAAAACGGAATTTAAAGATATGTATTAGTTCACGAATTATAATGAGACAAAATTTCCCATAGAATAACATTGGCTTCGGCTTCTGGGGACGATAAGTGGAGAGGCCGCTAAAGATTATCTCTTAAAGAAAATTTAATTGAAACACATTTATCGTAATGATAATTATTAAGATAAATAAAATAATCTTTCAAATACCCTAATATATATATATATATATATATATATATATATTTTTTTTTTTTTTTTTTCAAATACATAGTTATATTTGGAAAATATTTTCCATGTATAGTACAAAGAAAAATTTTGGTAATATTTTAAAAACATTAAATAAAACTAAGTATATTATTACTTTGCTTCTTAAAAAGGCATAAACAACTTCTTTAGGCGTACAAAATCTATTATGTTTTCCTTATGTGTATAACTGAAGCAGTTAACTTACAAAAAAAAAAAAAAAAAAAAAAAAAAAAAGTTTTGTAAGGTCATTATTATTAAAAGTAATATATTTATAAATTTATTTGTAATGTTTATTTGATATAGTTGTGATATTTGTATAGTTTTCTATGACATGAATATGCGTGTATTGATTTCTTAGCAGTTTTGTCAGCGATTTTATGTGTATATTATAGCTTCTATATAAATGTAATGAAGTAACTTTTGTGAGAAGTTAGTTCAGTGGTCTATTTATGACTGCTTAAATAGCTCACGGTCTTTAAATTTTAGTTTTTGATTTCTTAAAAGGAGCTTTTTGCTACGAAACATGAGTGATGAATAAAATCGTAAATAATTAAATATGTTTTTTTTTTTTTTTTTTTTTTTTAAGGGCTAATAAATTATTATCTTTATTTATTTTTTATGTCACTTTTAATCAGTTGTTCATTATTTTATACCATTTTATTATTAAAAGACGTTGCCTTTCATAAAGAGCAAATGGTTAAGAATACCTGTAATACATATATTATGTACTAAAAGAACACTTTAAAGGCACGTAGGTAAAAATATTTAATTTAAATAAAGAACTCATTTACTATAAAATATATATCGAAGGTTTTTGCTTTCAACTAAAGTTTCGTATTTCTGGTCCTCTACAATCAAGTTTAAACTCCTCCTTAACTATAAAATCTTAAGTTATATATTAACTGCACTCCCATAACTTTATTGTAAATAAAATGTCATCATGGTGATGCTTTAATAGTTCAAAGCGGAAAGCTCCGATATATAAATATTTTATAGTAAATAAGTATTTTAATTAAGTATAATTTAAGTATAATTTAAGTATATTTTAATAAGTATTTTAATATTAATTATTTTAATTTATCTAATATATGTATTATTAAAGTGTCTTTTAGTACATAATATTTTATTATTGTACAAAATTTATCATATTCTTTATTTAATATTTACTTTCACAATGATATATTTTAAAACTTCAACGTTTGAATTTTCTTTTTAAATTTGATGATTTTCAAATTTGACGATTTTTTTCCAAAAATGATAAAAAAAAAAAAATTTCGAATTTCATACTTGAAACTTTATTGTAAAATTACAAGATAAAAATAAAGCGTATTCATATAACGTTCATTAACTATAGTGTTTTGTTTAAAACTATTGCTAGATTGAAATTCTTCCAATTTTTATATTTTAAACCTTAAAAAAAATGTACTATTTACAACGTTTTAAAGTTATAGTTTTTTAACATAGCTCTAAAGTAATAAAAATGGAAAGTTTATATTGAAATGCCTTAAATGAAAAAAAAAAAAAAAAAAAGGACGAAAAAGAAAGTTGCATTTTTATTGAAAAAATAACAAATTCAAATAAATTATGTGGCAAAAATTATTTTTTAGTGAGTTTTAAAAGGTTTAAAAAAGATTATGTAATCTGAATGTATATAAGGGTTATCGAATATAGAATAGAAATGAATGAGGGTATAGAATGGAATAAATATTTTTTATTCATTAATTAATTTTTAAACTAAGTTTTATTTAGGTAAAAAAAAATAGCTTTTTAAACAAAATATGTCATTTTTGAAATTAAATGAATACTTTCAGTTACTACAATAATTTTAATATGCGTACAAATTTAATTACAAATATTAATTTTGTAAGTACAGAATATATATAAAAAATTGTGTGTAAATTAAAGTTTAAGTTTTTCAGAGAAACATTTGCTTGACATTTATTTCTTTTTCTAGTTCCCGCCCGTTTTGAAGAAAAGTTTGTAGTGAAAACCGTACGAAGAGGAGAAACAGCTACTTTGAAATGTGAAGCCATTGGTGATAAACCACTCAGCATAACTTGGACTAAGGACAAGGCTGAAATTGATTTCAAGAAACATACTAGGTAAAAAAAAATCTGGAGTGACTCCACTCGACTTTCCGAACATTGAGTAACTAACAGTTTTGTAGATAAAATAAAGAAAGAGGAATTGCTAAACAAACATAAGAGAGAAAACCATAATAGAGTGTTTTTTTCTCCATATATCACACGAGGTTTTATTTAACGCTACTGAACTTTGAGCCCTTAGATCATAATGATAAAGAATTTTTCGTTGTGTCCCTGTAAAAATCTATAAATGCTAGATTCACCAAAATGCTTATAATTAGTGCAACAGTGATTTATAATATTCATACAAATTTTCAGCTCAATTGAATAAGGCGTTTAGATGCTATCGCACTTTTAAAAATTTGGTCTCATAGGCCATAATGATAAAGAATTTTTCTTTGTGGCCCTGTAAAAAAACTATAAGTGCTAGATTCACCAAAATCTATAGGGTTCGTACTATGGTGACTTAAAATATACGTACCAACTTTCAGCTTATTTGAACGAAGCGTTTAGACGCTAGCGTGTTCACTCACAGACATACACACATACATACACACATACACACACACATACATACATCATCTCAAAAATAGTGGAAACGGACTCAGGGGACCTTGAAACGTATAGAAACATCAAAATCTGATATTCGGATTTTTGACATGATTACAATACTTTCCTCACTATAGTGTTCGGAAAGTAAAAATATATTATTATTAACAAATATACATTAATTTTTTATGACACAATTAAATTTTACAAAACAAACAAAACAGTTTAAAACGATATTTTAAAACAAACCTACTTACTTAGCTATTATAAAATTTTAAATAGTACAAAATGGGAGGAATTAGTCTCTTTCAATATTGTGTTTGAAACGTCAATTCATTCGCTTCGAATAAATTAACATTTATTAGTTTTATAAATAAGTACATAATTCAATAGTTATTTATTAACATTCAAATACGACAGCAACTAAATAGTAAAACAAATCATGCTAATAGAAGTTATTAACGAAGTGTATTTTAAAAAATTAGTGCGTAATAACCACGCGACTTCCATAATTCATTGCTATGCATATTTTAAACTCATTTGGAAATACAGCATACTCACAATTATTCGCGGAATTGAGTTATACAGGAAAGGCGGCTGATGAAAATCACGAATCAACGACAAAATGAGATGAGATGGAAATGAGAGGTAAACGACATTAAAAATATTCTAGGTTAAAAATGCGAATGTATTGTAATATAAAACATACAAACAATGAAAATATTCACAATTAGTAAAAATATTAGTATTTTATATACTCTTTCTCTATGGTAGGTAAAAACAATAAACAGAATATGATACTTAGGATGAAGTCCCGACACAATCTGTGAGCTAATTGTGTTAAATAACTGCAGACATGCCAACGTTTTGACTTTTTCCGAAGCATTGTAAATACCCGTCCTTTTAAAACGTCACTTCTTTTGTAGTGAAATTTTCTGCAATACGGAAGTAGGATTAAATAAAAAAAAAATACGTTTTAAAAAAGTGGTGTGAAAAAAAAAAAAAATACTGCGGGTACTAACAATGTCATGAAATAAATTAAAATGTTACCATTTCTGACAGCGTATTGTATTGTACAAAAAAAAAAAAAAAAAAAAAAAAAAAAAAAAATTCATATATATATATCAAGATAATTCTTTCTATTTATTTTTTCTTCCTTTTAAAAGGGCATTTTTTTTTTTTTTTTTTTTTGTTTGCTTGTTGTTGAGAAACAAACAAAATACTTAAATAATGTGAAGCATTAACTAATAGACTTAAAAATGTACTTTTTAAAATAAAATTTATAATTTTTGAAAACGAAAAAAAATTCCATAATTTTTCTTCTTCTTTTGCTTAACACGTACTTTCTCATTTGGTGTCGTTTTAGTACCGTTTATACAATATTTGTATTAAAAGTTCAATATTGTTTGCAAAAACTTACCAACAATGCTAAACATACTATACAAATTATTGACAATTATTAAGTATCTGAGATTCAAGTATATTTCTATTATTTACAATTAACTTGTTTGAGGAATAATATTAATTACGTCAAATAATTAGTAAAATATAACTTTAAAAAATATTTAACTTATTTAAATAACTTTCATTTAAACATAAGTAAAAAAGCAATGAAAATGTTTTGGGTAAGAACTACCTATTAATGCTATTAATGTTCTGAAACAGAATATATTATAAATATCCTTTCAGTAAAGTTGTCCAAAAACGTAATTAAAATTTTGCTTTTATTTTAACAGGCTTGAGAAATTCGACCGCGATGTGGAAAAAGGTTTAAGCTCCGAACTTATAATACGAACAACTGATAGAAAAGATGGAGCTTTATATGGTTGCTTAGCAAAGAATGAGTATGGCTCTGATGAAAGAAACGTCAAGCTTCTGGTTGTTGGTAATATAATATTTCACATTAAAAAGAAATTATCTGTTTTTCTAATGTTACACTATTTATTTAAACACTTCCTTATTCTAAGTTTTTTCTTCCCTATTTTTTCTTTTTCTACTTGGATTTATTCTAAGTTTCGCATTGCTTATTTATTATTATAAACCAAGACAAATTTTAATAAATCAAATCAAAACTATTCGATAAATTTTCCAATTTATAAAATATTGTATTTTAAAATTGATTTTTTTTAATTTGTTGGAAACTTTAATAATGTGTTACCGTTATAAAATAAGTTAATAAAAGAAAACTATTTTTTTTTTTTTTTTTTTTTTTTTTCAGATTGATTTTTATTAATATCATTTTGAAATAGATAGATGTTAATTTTAAAAAGTTTACTTTTTTCTTTTATTTATTTTCTTTATTAGAATGAGTTTCAAAATGTAGGTTTGATATCGGACTAAATTTAATGTGCTATTCAAAAAATTTAAAGTAGAAAATTTTTAGAAAACTCCTAAACGTTTATTTTTTGTTTTTAATAGGATATGTATAAGTTCTTTCTTTCATATTTTATATCTAGAGACAAAAACAACGATTATTAATAATATGATATGTTGTAAAACTCTAAATTAAAAGCAATCTGTATATAAAAAAGATATATCTGTATAAATAGCACTTATTTTGTTTAAATCCCCAGAAAAAAAATACTACATGATTATTTCAAGATGAAAAGCTCCGAATTTCCAAGAGATGCTAAAATATATATAACTGAATTAAAAAAAAAAAAAAAAAAAAAAAAAAAAAAAAATTATACAGACACGACATTATTTTATTATTTAAAACATGAAAATCTCACATTGACAGATTTTAATTTAGTGCCAGAGGCCTACTGCTAAACTTGTTAATATCGACAAATTCTTCTTTAGTTATTTCGTGACGATCTAAGTTCCATGATAAAGTTTTCATTAAATCAAACCAATGTGTTTCAGCTGCAGATATTGCAACAAATAACGTTGGAAGTCCAAACTGTCTTATAGCCGCAAAACAACGTTTTTTTCTCTTTTTCCCAATGAGGGGGAGGTGTGCCTTGGGGGGGGGACTCATGTCAAAGGTGTGCCTTGGGGGGGGGGGACTCATGTCAAAGTTGTACCTTGGGGGGGGGGACTCATGTCAAAGTTGGGCCTTGGGGGGACTCATGTCAAAGTTGGGCCTGGGGGGAGACTCATGTCAAAGTTGGGCCTTGGGGGGACTCATGTCAAAGTTGTACCTTGGGGGGGACTCATGTCAAAGTTGTGCCTGGGGGGGACTCATGTCAAAGTTGTGCCTTGGGGGGGACTCATGTCAAAGTTGGGCCTGGGGGGGACTCATGTCAAAGTTGGGCCTTGGGGGGACTTCATTCAATAAATCCCCATTCAATAAACCGACTGAAATAGGCCCTTAGCACTATTAAGAGTGTATTATAAAAATTCGACAACGCTGTACCGACTGAAATAGGGGTACCTTGGGGGGGGGACTCATGTCAAAGTTGTGCCTTGGGGAGACTTCATTCAATAAATCCCCATTCAATAAACCGACTGAAATAAGCCTCTAGAACTAATTAAGAGTGACCTATAAAAATTCGACAACTGTACCGACTGAAATAGGCCTCTAGCACTAAAAAAAAAAAAAAAAAAAAAAATGCGTATTTCTGTTTTTTGATAGTTAACATTGTTATTTTTTATTATTATTACTATTATTATCGTTCAAGGGTGGATAATAATTGAATAAAGTTTTCGTGATATAGTATCAGCAGCTTAAAATTACGAAAATGTTGTAAAAACATTTTGGACAAATGGAGCTAATATAAAATGTTCTCTAAATTAAGCTGGAGGCAATATTAAAAGCTGCAAAATACTGCGTAAACATTTTTTTTTTTTTTTACAAAGCAAAATTAAAAATATCATTGTTTTACGGATTTTTTTAAGAACTGAGTGACATTTAAATTACTGTAATTTATTTTCAATCTTTTTACTTAAAAATTAATCTGGTGTGTCACTCACACCACTTTCTCTTACCCTGAAATTTAATACTATAAATACAGATTGGAGATTGATGGGTAAGATAATGAGTACTGTTATGTAAGCCTATTTTAAAATAGTTTCACATTTGGCTTCGGAAGAGCTTTATTTACAAATAATTCTGTTTGAATGGGGCTACCGCCTAGAGGTCTGCACGGGCCGGGCTCGGGCTCAATTTTTTTGTGTATACTCGGGCCGGGCCGCGCCTGAATGAAATATTTCCGGGCCGTATCGGCCCGAATCTTTTTTTGGTTTCATCGTTAATCAATGAAAAAGGAAAATGATAAAATATTTTTTCAGTGATTTATTTCACATAATTTTACAGGCTCGTATATAACATAAAATTTTATTTTCTTAAAAAATGCCTGTAACTTCAATTTAATTGCTTATCAGTCTGTCAATTCGCGATCAGATTTTCCGCATATATTTTTAGCATGTCTCGAAATTAATATATTTTATTTCAAGTAATATTAAATGGTTTCCTATTCAAAATAGTATGCATGTCACTGCAAGTTTGCGCACATGTTCAAACAGAAGAAATTACATACATTACTGTGTATAAGGCTTTGTGCCCTATGGTCTGTAGAGATTAGGTGGTATGAAGGCTATAAAAATTCTGCCGCTGTAACTTTTTCTCTAAACTCCTTATTCTTTTCTCCAGTGCACTGAATGAAAGTAGCATCATTTTTAACATGTACAAAAGCCTCTTTTCTATAGAATATGGTTGAATTACCATTACAATTTTGTTTACCGGATCACGTGAAGGATTCGTATACATTATGGTACATAAGAGGAAATGGTTGAACGTGCATTTTTAGTAGTAATAACCATTTTAAATACCGTCCTATATTATTTGATGAGTGTTAATATTTTCGATTTTACTTTCTGTCTCTCTTTGTGCCTTCTGTACGTCTTTAATAATGAACTTTTGTTTATATATAATTATCTTGCAAAAGTTCAGCAGTTTTGTTAAAGAAGATTCTATTGCTTCGCTATATAAAACCTCTGCAACACACATACTAAAAATCTTTTTCCTTGAAAGGCATGATTTTTTTAAAAATATTTTTGAATCGGGCCGGGCCGGGTCAGGCCTGATTTTATCGTTTTTTGTCCGGGCCGGGCCGTACACTGGCAAAAAATAAACGGGCCGGGCCGGGTAAGCAAAGCTTTCGTACGGGCCGGGCCCGGGCCTCAAAATTGCGGCCCGTGCAGACCTCTACTACCGCCCCCCTCAACCTCCGTTTTATTGTTGTACCTACATTTATATAGAATTCAAATCTGTTATTAAATTCAAAAGTTCATATAAAGTTGTTCAGACAAGTTTTACACGCAACATTTCTTGAAACTTATCAATCTTGATCAAATTTTTCTAGTAACAAACATGTCAACTTCAAAACGCAACATTTGGATCGCCTTAAATAATTTGTTTTTAATTTATTCTAATGGCCGTATTCACCATTAACTTCACTGACCGATTCAACGCAAAATCTTGAAAAGCTTCTAAAGGCAGGGTGCAGCTTTCCAGCAAAAACTGACACACTGTTTCTACCATCTAGCGTCGAGGATTTGATATTATCTTTGATTAGTTATTTTCACCTAAATATTCTGAAAATAACTATACCGCTAGATGGCAGAAACAACATGGCAAAATTTGCTGAAAATTTTAACCCCGCCTTTATATGCTTTTTAAATTTTCATGTTCAACCGAGAGTTGAAGTTATTGTTGAATAACAGATATAAATATTAAAAACTTCACTCCGGTACTCAGAAAGCCTCAAAACGTGTAAATATACATAAAACCAAGCGATGACTGTTTATCTTAAAAAGATATATTATTTACCATATAGTTATGAGGAATTAATTTCAACTCCTGTGCAGCTTTCTTGGGCATGATAAAATGTCATAGTAAAGCACTTCCACTAATAATAAAAAAGAATGTTATGGCTTAAATATTGGCAGCCCTGTATATCGTTTGAAGATTATGTACACACTACATGGATCACATAAATATAATTCTATATATAATATAACATACGGCACAACCTGAAATACAATTCCAGTAATTTTCAAGTATTGTCGCACTATAATTTAGTTCTTTTGTGTAGTCCTGTAAACGAACAGTGAAACATTTCCACACCATATTCTACATGAAACATTTTTTTAAGCATATAAAAAAATATATATTTGTTTCATTTGGTTTAGTGCAGTCTATAAACTCTACAATTCTACTTGCCTGCAATTTCCCCCATAGATGTAATGTATTTCAATTTTATTGGGCGTCCTTGTACATGAAATATTTGCTTGATCTCAATGAAAAGTTTAGTGTAGCATCCCTATATGATACACATTTAGAATACCAAGTTTGGACTTTCTGCTATTGTTTGTTCTTGAGATATGCTACTAACAGACACACACAAACACACAGACCAACCGTTAAAAACATAATTTTTGGATTCAGGTGTCCTCGAAACGTGTAAATATAACAAAAACTCAATTTCAAAAATTTGACCTAAAAACAGCAATTTCTCTACCATATATATAGGAAAGAGAAAGTAAAAAATATTGTTGTGAAATTATGATTTAAGAAATTTACTAATATTACATTTTGATTTTTAGATATTTCTTAATCGACTCAATGGTTAATTTCTTCACTCAAAATGATTAATTTAAAATATTTTAGTTGTTTTTACTTTTATTTTAATTTATTTCAATTATCTATTAAACTCACAGAATTATTATTTAATTTTAAGTATTACTAGTCATCTTTAAATTTAATAGCATCATCATTAAAAAATATATATATTTATATATTTAAATTTGTAATTTTTTTTATATATATATAATTTTTTTTGAGCAGCAATGTCTGACATTTTACACAAAGTATTATTTCTTTAAATTTTGAAAAATAGGCTTCTTAATATTAGTGTCTTTTTAACTTAATGCTGATTAAATGTTTTACTTTTGCAGAAGTTCCGGCTCAACCTCTAGATGTTAAAGTGAAAGAAGTCTGGAGTCGAACTGCTAGCATTATTTGGTCAGCGCCGTACTCCGGGAATAGCCCCATAACAAAGTATATTATCCAGTACTGGCGAGACAGAGGTATACGAAAGCAACAATCTTGTAAAAATTCATAATTATTGCATTTTTGCATTTTCTTTTAATTCGAAAAAGGAACTTTGAAAAATAAGTCTTGTTACATTCACTTGTGATTTTTATACTTCTAATTATTGCCAAAGTCAAATGAGAGCATTCACATATATATATATATGTAGATTTAAAAGATATTAATTGAAATCATCTTAATGTAAGTTTTTTACTTCCTTATACAAAGTATAAGGAAGTATAGTAATCCCGATTTGCGAAATGGATTTTGCATTTCACATTGCTCGAAAACGAATTATCGCTGAATGTTGCCAATTTATACGTGTGACTGTCATGATGTCTAGTTGTACACCTGCAAGTGTCGTCTTAACACGAGCTCTCGTTTTAGAGATATAAGGGACCTTACACGATATTTCGTGACGTCTGTATGTATGTGTATCTCTGTGTGTGTGTGTGTGTGTGTGTATGTGAGTATGTCGCATAACTCAAAAACGGTTGGACGTAGAAAGTTGCGAATTGGTACATAGGTTTGTTATAACATCTAGTTGTGCACCTCCCTTTTTGGACTTTGTATGATTTTCCGTTTTGGAGATATTTAGGAAAATTAGGTTCATAATGGCCAAAATGTATCAAAAAACGGTAATAACTCATAAATGGTTTGGACAAATCTTGCAATTTAACTGACTTCTCGACTAGCTAGACATTTGAGACTTTCAGAAAAGTTCAGAACACGTTAACTATGAACTTTTAAAAATATTTTTAGCCAACTGTTTCTAATACCCGCTGCCCTTCAGCAGCGTTTATGTGATTCAACAGAAAATTTATTTAACTAACTTCTCGACTAGCTAGACATTTGAAACTTTCAGACTAGATAAGAACAGGGTGAAAATGCATTTTTTAAATACTTTTAGCCAACTGTTTAGGGTCCCTGCTGTCTTCTGCAGCGTTACCAGTACAAATCTTGCAATCTATATTTAACTAGCTTCCCGACTAGCTAGACATTTAAAACTTCTGGAGAAACTCAGATCACGGTGACAGTGCATTTTTTAAATATTTTTAGCCAATTGTTTCAGGTGACTGCTTCCTTCGACAGCGTTTATATGGTTCAACAGAAAATTTATTTAACTAACTTCCCGACTAGCTAGACATTTGAAACTTTCAGAATAGTTCAGAACACGGTGAAAATGCATTTTTTTAATACTTTTAGTCAATTTTTTCGGGTCCCTGCTGCTTTCGTCAGCGTTATCAGTACAAATCTTGCATCGGTTTTTAACTAACTTTCAGAAAAGCTGAACGGCACACGGTGATAATTTATTTTTAAAAATATTTTTAGCCAACTGTTTCGGGTCCAATGACAATGTTTTTTAACATTATGTATATTTCTAAAAGTGTATAAGGAAGTCATGTGGTACCCACATCAGATTTTTTCCTTTGTGATAGAATTGTAATTATTCTTTTATGTAACAAATTAAAAAAAGAAAATTTTCGAAATAAACACCCTTTTATTGATGTTTATCAATAAATTTATAAATAAAATAAAAGAGTCAACCTCTACTCATTTGTTCTAATAGTTTGATGGATTATTAACAAAATCAATCTTGCATGTGGACACAGAATGATATTTTTATGTTTAAAAATACTATTTCAAACAATGAAATAAATAAAAAGGTTATAGAAGTTTTTATTTCTAAATTTAATATACATACTCATTTGCATAATTATATTTTTTACTCGTTCCATTAGATGAAGTTATAATCAGAAAATATCAATTAGTATAAAGTGTGAAAAGATAAGTTTTATTTTATTTTTAAAATAATAACTTAATAGAAAGCTAACATTCTCTTCTTTTTTCTTTGAAAGTATGCCAAAAATGTGAATAAAATATGTATTGACAGTTTCTTTAAATACATATAAGACATTCATAAAATCATTAAGAATTTTCGGAATAACATATTTTACCTTTCAGTGTTACATTTGAAAAATAACTTTGATTGTAAACTTCTAAATCCGGTTTCTTTCGTATGTATGTATAATCTTCATTGCATAAAGTATTAAATTAGTTAAATAAAGAAAAATAAGTACTGTTTTACAAATATTGCAATGTTAATTAATAACTGGAATTAAAAAAGTTTCATGTTGAATGCTTTTAGTTGTAGATAAGTAATTTAAATAGTATAACATTATAAGTAAAAGAAAAATTTCAATTACCTCTGCTACTTTCTAGTCAGTCCATTAAATTTTCATATCTGTTAAAAAAATATCCTCCTTAAAGTGGCTTTTTCTTTATGCCTCAAATACTGTACAATGCTCTCAAATACTCTACAATAAAATCTCCAAAATGCAAATATTAAATTCAATCCATTTTATAGATTTTTTTCCCTCTAGTTAGAGGAGGGGGGGGGGGGTTCCGACTCTCAAATAATTTTGAATACCACCTCAAAAAATATATTCTTAATTACTTTTCTTTTTTTTTTTTTTTTTTTTTTTGTGTGTGTGTGTGTGTGTGTGAAACTTTATATTATTATATAAACGTTTTTATTTTTCTTTTTTTAAGGGGACATACGACCCTTAGAACTTCTAAAAACATCGATTTAATTATAGTCTTTTTTTAAGTAAATTATTGTTAACTAAGCTTCATATTGTGCATGTCTATTTATTACCTATAAGTTTATTATTTATGTATTCATAATATTCAATAATTTATTCAAAATTAGGTGAAAATATATATTTAAAAAAAAAAGTTTAAAGATCATATTTTTTTAATAAAATCGGAAGTATCACCTGTATGAAAAAAAGGGGGGGGGGGATAAAAATTTAAGGTTTAGTTTAAAGGATCTGATATGTTTCATAATCTGCGAAAATTTCAAGAAAAAATATTAAATAGTTTCAGAGATATCCTGCGCGCAAGTTCAACATAAAAAAATACAACATAAAAAAACATAAAAAAACATAAATATAAAAAAACGTAAACATAGAAACATAAAAAAAACTTCAAAAAAAAAAATACATTTATTATTTTGAAGTGAAAAAAATACATTTACACATGAATTATTAAATAATTCACCACAGAATTTAAATTATATTCCAAAATACATAATAGACTTATAGTTAACAATTAGGCCCAATGAAGTTTAATTAACAATAATTTACTTAAAAAAAGACTATATTTAAATGGATGTTTTTTTTTTTTTTTGAAGTTCTAAGGGTCGTATGTCTCCTTAAATAATAATATTCTAGTTGAAATGGTTCAGAATATTGAAGAGACACAACAAAAAATAAACCGCGTTTACCAGAACCCGTAATTTTAGTCTCTCTAAAATCGATTATTTATGTGACGATTATTTATGTAATTATTTCTATTTCTACATATATATATGCATTATAATATATATATATATATATATATATATATATATATACATTGTAATATTTTATAGTTTATTTATATTTTCAATTCGCTACTTGTATTAAAATGACTGTTGCTAAATTAAAATTCTTGGGGGAAAACGTTCGGTGTACTACAGCCCCAAAATTTAAAAAAATCATCCTGGAGGATCTATAAATAAAACGATAAAATGAATTTATGATACATAGAGTTTAGAGTAGTAAAGAAATGCTATGCAATCGAATGTGACATCATGGGCAGTTTTTTTGAACAACAACTTGACGATAAAAACATAAAAAATAATAGTTTTACAAACAAAAAATTAATCCCTTTAGAGCAACATATGTTATCATCATGAACAATATTAGCACTTTATCAACATATATAAAAATTTTAAATGACGTCAATTTTTGTGAGATGCATAATATAACTTTTTATATTTTTTTATTGTTCACGTTTAATTAAATATATTTATTTTTATGTGGGAAAAAATTGAACTCGTAAACTTTTTCGCAACAACTAAATTATAACTAATATTTAAACGGCTAATTTTAAAGCTATTAGAAGGTTATTATTTTCATACTTTATTAATTAAAAGAAAATTAATCAAAAATTCGGAAATCGAGCTTCGAGGTGCATTAATACGCCTCGAGGGGCACTTTTGTGTCTGATCAAGTGACACTCCGAGTTACAATCTTTGTGTTACGCTGTCCACAAACATGCAGACACACACACATTGCATTTTATATATATAGAAGTTATAGGAAATATACTTTCTAGATATATTTTTAACAGTCTAAAAAGGACAATACTTTAACTCAATTTAATATCTCATTAAGAACATGAAACCTAATCTCAACTATCAATGCTTGTCAGAACTAATCACAATTCATTTATATGAACACCTTGATATTCAGATATTAATTATTATATATATAATTTACCTTAAATACCAAAATTTAAATGTTAATTATAAAAATAGTAAATTAGGTAATACATGATTTTATACATTTTTTAGCTAGTTAGACCAACAACACCATTATAGTCTATTAAACCAACAGCTCTTTAGGGGATAAGAAAGTACTTAAAACGTTTAAATGCTATAAATATTTGAAGTTATTTCTTTTCTTAAAAAATCTAATGCATAACAAGAAGTTATGCATTAGATTAGTTATATTTAAGTTAAAAATATTAACAAGATTTTATATCCTGTATCATTGAGGAAAAAAAATTGATTTTCTTATTACACTGCTCGGCATGAAAATTGCCTCTGGCATCATTTTAGCATATTACTTTGTAAAATGAACTCCTGAATTCGAATATGACGCCCATTTTGCCCTATCACCCACTGTTTTTTAGAAATGGCCCCTATTTTTATCATTTTTCGGTGATTTTATGGCTATAAATTTGATTTTTAGGAGGGGGAGGATTATTTTAACCGTTAAATATCTTCTCAGGGGCTACAGAGTTGGAAAATTCTAAAACATGGACATTTGCGACAAGGGAAAAATTTTGGGGGGGATTTGCCACTGAAATTATGCATTATATATCTTATATTTTTTTAATCTGTTATTAATGTTATTTTTTAAACATTATATATATATATATATATATATATATATATAAATATATATATATATATATATATATATATATATATATATATATATATATATAAATCTATATCTTAGGTGATTTATATATATATATATATATATATATAAATCACCTAAATATATATATATATATATAGGTGTTACATTAATTATTTTTCATTCTTCAAATCAAATTCATGGTCATAATTATCGAACAGGGAAAGAAATTGAGGTATGTTGGTGTATCTAGAAAACGGTGGGTGACTGGGCAAAATGGGAGTCATATTCGAATTCAGGAGGTCATTTTACATAAAAGCCAGCAAGAATGGTATCAGATCTCTAATTTTTTTTTTTTTTTTTTTTTTTTGCAGAGCAGTGTTATTACTAACTTATAATTAGTTACTAGTTAGACATTCCCAAAACTTTTCCCGCAGACATTTTACAATCACAACATGTATAAAAGATTAGAAATTCATCCTACGTCAAGAATGAGTACTGAGCATTGTTATGATGGTATAGGAAATATTAATTAAATCTTGAATATGTTTTTCTCTAAAATTTTGTGTTTACGCGGGTATCCAAAATATTGGAATAATTACTGTTGTTATTATTATTATTATTATTTACTTATTTCATAGTTTTTAATTTGCATTTACTAACATTCTTTTATTTCATTCAGGTGGACCCCACCGACTTCTCGAAGAAACTATCCCAAGCAGCCAAACTACAGTCCTGTTGAAAAATTTACAACCTGGTACTCCATACGCGGTGACTGTTTTAGGAGAAAATGAAATCGGTCAAGGGCAGCCCTCTGATGTACTCAAATTTGTTACTGGAGAAGAAGGTTTATTTGCATATGCCTTATTTCAGTTTCTAAAAACATAACACTGAATGTATAGCTTCTATTTTTCTCTAAAACTGAAAAAATGTAGCACGGAATAAATGTAATTTTTATGACAAACTTTTAAAAATATGTATAATATTTATATGCATTAAGTTATATGATTTAGGAATCTGTACACAATTAAAAGTCTGATTCATGCATTGAAAATAAAATACTGTAACTTTTAGAGCAGAAATGAAATGCAAACAAAATGCAAAGAAAAATAATCTGGTGTGTCACTCACACAACTTTCCCTTACCCGGCATTTCAATATTATAAAGGTAGATTGAACATTAAGTCGTAGGTCAATAACATAAGATAATAATTCTAAATCTATTTTAAAGATAATCTAAAGTAGGTTTAGAAACAGTCCTATTTCTTTCTCCTTTTATTTTTGCTTTTTTTTTTTTTTTTTTTTTTTTTTTTAATATATATATATATATTTCTGTGACAGGAGGGCTACTGCTCCTCTCGACTCCCCGTTCATTTATAATGCCTACATTTATGAATAATAAAGAAGAAAAGTCAAGACTCTTATAATTCAGCAAAATTATCCGAGCTCTAGCAAAAATTCCTATGTATAAAAAGCACACTAAATATAGCTTTGTTAAATAAATCTTTGTCGAATCCTGTTCTTAGTTAGTCAAAGAACACGATTCGACAAGGATTTATTTAACAAAACAGTATTAAGTGTACTTTTTTTACATAGGAACTTTTGCTAGCGCTCGGATACTTTTACTGCCGAGTGTAATACGAACTTTAAAATAACAAATTTGAATTTTCTGCGATTATTTGTTTTAACTTCTGTTGATAACAAATACACATACAGATCAAACGCTAAAAATTGGACTTTCATATTAAAGGCACCTCAAAACTTGATATTATTAAAAAAAACCAGAGTTAAAAATAGAACTTCAAAAAATACTTTCTTTAAGTATGGTATAAAAAATTAATTTCCCTTCCTGAGCAATGAGGGTCGACATAGTAAAATGTAGCAAAGCACTTACATCAATTATATTCAATAGAAAAGAACATTTAGCTTAATTTTGGGTAGCCCTGTATATTTTCTACAAATTATATGCACATAACATTGTATAAATAAATTTAGTCATAAGAAAAACACCTAACACAAAATGAAATATACTTTCAGCAATTACCAAGTATAGCCCCAATGTGTCCAAACACTTTGTGCAGCCTTGTAAACTAATGATGAATAATATCCATATCCTAATCTTCCCAAAACATGCTTTAAGCATTATATATATATATATATATATATATATATACATATATATATGTGTGTGTGTATATATCGTGTTTAGAGCAGTCTATAGATGCTACATTGTATTTACCATAAATTTTCACCATAGACGTAATACATTTGAATTCTCTTGAATGGCCCTGAACACGAACCATTTGCTTGATCTCAACGAAACGTGTAATGTAGCATCCCTTTATAATACAGATATAGAATACCGAGTTTGGACTTCTTGTTACTATTTGCTATTGTGATATGCTGATAAGAGACACATAAACACGCAGACAGATACACACAGAGAGACAAACGCACACACACATACACAGACCAACCGCAAAAGGCTTCATTTTCGGATTCATGGGAACCTCAAAACGTGTAAATATAACAAAAGCTCAATTTTGAAAACTTAATCCAAAAATAATAATTTCTTTAAATATTTCTCTAGTTGACTGATTTAAGAATTTGCATATAAATAAAATTAGAACTCATGCTCTAAAAAAAAAAAAAAAAAAAAAAAAAACTGTAATTCTCACTGCAGAGCTAGCGCGTATCTTCGGCAGCACATTCTAGTATAAAAATTCCGTTCTTTTTTTTTTTTTTCTTTTTTTTACCTGATACGCCCGTTTTTTGACTGGATTTTAAATTGATATAATTTTTTTTGTGTTTTTCAGAAATTTCATGTCTTATTTTAATAATTATTTTATGGAAGATTTTTACTTGATAATTGTAATGTTCATCAACCCTTTCTACGAAATAATATTCAAATGTTAAATTATATGGAAATGCGTTCTAATTAACAAATATTTTTCTGCTCTTTCCATCCCTTAGTTTTCAACACTCCAGACAGTTACCCGGATTCCCCTACCATCTCTAAGGCCGACACTGTATAATTTTTGTCTGCTCATTCAGCATAGTATTTCATACATTATTAGCGTTAACAGAATTTTCATTATCGAAGCAGTGATTACGAATTGCACTTGCTACAAATATTTGGGAAAATATTTTGGAAATTTTTGATTAATTTATGCATAATTCAATTGTAGTTCAATAATTAATGGAATCTTTATCATATTCAATCCTTATCATTTTATCATATTTACCCTTATTCACTTGTATACTGTCGTTGTCAGCATATATTATATTACATTTATACTATATTTTGATTAATTTATTATTTGTTTATTTTTGTTACTTGTGATTTTACATGATCTAAACCAAATTTAAAAAATTATGTTTCTTTATAAGTTTTGCTTATTAAAATAAAAGTTCTTTTTTATTTAATTTACTTATTTTTGCTTTTTTAGAACCTAGTGGGCCTCCAACAGATGTATGGATTGAAGCTAGATCTTCTAGTTCAATTTTGGTTACATGGAAGGTAAATTATGTGATATTTTGTACCTTTATTTATATTTATCTTCAATTACTATGATATATACATTCATTGCCTACCAATCTCTCTCTGTCTTTTTTTATCCCCTTAATGATTTATAAGTTTATTTTTACTTTCCCTTATTTATTATATTCATAACTTCATACTACTGATTAACAAGACATTTTGTTTAAAAAAATCATTCATAAAATTAATAATCTGGTGTGTCACTCACACGGCTTTCTCTTAACCTGCATACTAATGATAGATTGCATATTAAGTCTTAAGACCAATAGCAAAAGATAGTAAAGTTGAATGTAATTTTAAAATAATCTAAAGCAGGTTTAGGAAAAAATTTGTTTGACATGTAATCCTGTGTAACGGGGCTACTGCCCCCCGCCTCAACCCCCCGTACAATTACAGTGCATAATTTTTTTTTTTTTTTTTTTTAATCCAGGATGTTATTAATTTGTCTTCAAACTTGTGAGTCTTGAGAAAATTTTTATGTGGCCACCTAATACGAAATTCAAAATGCCGAATTTGAATTTTCTGCAGTTATTTGTTTTTAAGTTATGCTGATAACATATATACATACAGATCAACCGCTATAAACTGGAATTTTTTAATCAGGGCACCTCAAAACGTGATATTACTCAGAGAAACAGAGTTGAAAATAGAACTTCAAAAAATACATTGCTTAAAGTATGGGTATGAAAAATTAATTTTGTAGTATTCATTGATATTGTAAAATGTACAAAGCACTTTTATCAATTACATTCAATAGAAAAGAACGTTTTGCTCAATTTTGGGTAGCCCTGTATATTGTCTATAATCAATATGCACTATAAACAATTCTGTATTTAAAATTAATCTTACTTGAAAAACATCTAACACAAAAGGAATTACGATTCATGCAATTTCCAAGTATAGCCCCAATATATCCGAATATTTAAGGTAGCTCTGTAAGCGAATGACAAATGATTTCCATACTACAATCAACACAAACATGCTTTTATGATTGTAATAAATTTTGTTCATTCCGTTTCGTTTAATTCAGCCTATAGATACTGTACTTACCAAAAATTTCCCCACAGACATAATGTATTTAAATTATCTTGGATGTTCCCTGTACATTAGTCATTTTGCTTGATCTCAACGAAAAGTTTACTGCAGCATCGCTATAGATACACATTTACAGTACCAAGTTTGGACTTTCTACTATTATATTTGTTATTGAGATATGTTGATAACAGACAGACACATTCACGGACACACACAGACACACAGACCAACCGCTAGAAACGTGATTTTTGGTTTCAGGGGACCTCAAAACGTGTAATTATTACAAAAATTCAATTTCGACAATTTGACCCAAAAACAATACTTTCTCTGCCATATAATGGGTAAGAGAATGTAAAAAGAAAGCTTTTTAATCTTTGTAGTTTCATAACTTATGCGTATGTGTGTACATGTAAAAGATAACTATAATTAAAAAAAAAAATAATAATAAAAAAAAAAATGAAGTTAAATTACTTATTGAAATTTATATACCAACATTAAATGTCATATTGCTCTGTACTCTACACTGAGAAAAATTTCTGTAACTGACATCTAGAATCTAAATTGTGACTCTAGAAAAAATAGTTCCATGTCATCCTAATAAATTCTAGTCCCCTTGTAAAGCGAGTTCTAGAAGCCCCTATTAGAATTCTGGAGCGTTTGCCTATATTCTCGAGGGCAAAAATTCTACAAAATCAAGCGAGAATTTCTCGCAATACAAAAAATTCAGAATATTCGGAATATTCAGATTATTGTTTCACCATCTAGAAATGTGTAAACTAGACATTCTCGATCATTTCATGTATTCAGTTTATTGGCATGCCTTATGCGCATAGCTCGGAAATCTATATTTCTAGTTAAGGGATTTAAAAAATGGCCACTGATTCATTCTAGAGTAAGGCGATATATTTTTTTTCTCAGTGTAATTTTTTCTGTATAACATTTTATATCACGAAAACCAAAATAATGGCCAAATTTCAAAATTAATTATGGAAATTAAGTACAAAATTTCGGTTTTACCATGCATAAAATGCTTAGCGTGCATGCACGAGCATATCTGTAGTCTCTCTATCCAGGTCATATACCAATCAAAATTTTTAAAGTTACACATCATAATTCAAATTAAACCCTCATCTTCTGTTCCCTTAAATAGTCGTTAACTAAATTTATGCACTACAGGCGTTCCAATTCGTTGAGATTTAAACCAGTTAGCTTTATAAATACTACAAGCTCTAATCCATGTAGTGAAATAAATAATCTGATGTGTCACTCACACAATTTTCTATTACCCTGCACTTCAATACTATAACGATAGATTGCAGATTAAGTGTAAGATCAATAAGGTAATATAATAAAGTTCAATTTACTTAAAAATAATCTAAAATAGGTTTAAGAACAGTTTTATTTGACATAGAATTCTGTTGAATCACAATGCCTATATATATTTTTAAAAAAAATAATCAAGGCTGCTCTTAATTTTCTTTCAAACTTGCCAATCTTGATCAAAATTTTCATGTGGCAACCTAATTTGAACTTGAAAATACAAAATTTGAATTTCCTACAGTAGTTTGTTTTTAAGTGATACTGATAACAGATATAGATATACATCAACTGCTAAAAATTCAACTTTCGTATTCAGAATACCTCAAAACGTATTATTATAAAAAAAAAAAAAAAAAAAAAAAAAAAACAGTTAAAAATAGAACTAAAAGAAAATTGTTTACAGTATGTGCAGAAAAAAATTCTCCCTGAGCTGTGTTTCTCGTCATAAATGTAGCAAAATATTTCAATTCATTACGTTCAATAGAAAAAAACTTTTAGCTTAGTTTTGGGTAGCTCTGTATATTGTCTATAAACTATATGCACATCACATTGTGTACTTAAATTTAGTCTTATATGAAAAAAAAAATTAACACACAGTGAAATGCACTTCCAGAAATTTCCAAGTATAGTCCCTATATATCCAAATACGTTGGGAGCCCTGTACACGAATGATGAATGATATATATACCACAATCTGCGCAAAATATACTTTTAAAGCACAAAATATGTTACAAAAATATGTTCATACCATCTTTTTTTTTTAGAATAGCCTATAGATGTTTCACTGTTTTTACCAGAAATTTCCCCCATGGGCATAATAATGTATTTGAATTCTCTTGGATATTCCTGTACATGACCCATTTGCTTAGTACCAACGAAAACTTTAGTATTGCATAACTGTATGATAAAGATTTAGGATACCGAATTTGGACTTATTTCTACTTTTTGTTCAAGAGACATACTGATAACAAACACACAGATCAGCTGCTAAAAACAGGACTTTCAGATTTAAGGGGACTCTCAAAACTTGTAAATATAACAAAAACTCAGTTTCAAAAATTTGCCCCAAAAACAATACTTTCTCCACCACATATATGAGTATGGGAATGTAAAAATATTTTAATTAATCTGATGTGTCATTTACACGACTTTCTCTTACCCTGCAGTTTAACATTGTAAAGATAGATTGTACATTAAGTCTTATGATCAAAAAGGTAAGATAATACAGTTCAATATGCTTTAAAAATAAACAAAAATAGGTTTAGGAACAATTTCATTTAACATATAATTACGTTTGAGGAGGACTGCCGACCCCCCTACCCCGTTCAGTTATAATAACTACATTTATTTAAAAAAAAAAAAAAAAAGTCAAGGCTGTTATCAATTTGCTTTCAAACTTCTCAATCTTGATGAAATTTTTCAAGTAGTAACCTAATACGAACTTCAAAATACCAAATTTTAATTTCCTGCAGTTATTTATTTTTAAGTTATGCTGATAACAAATATACATACAGATCAACCGCTAAAAATTGAACTTTCGTATTCAGGGCTCTTCAAAACGTAATATTGTAAAAAAAAAAAAGAAAAAAAAAACAGATTTGAAAATAGAACTTCAAAAAATTCACTTTGTCTACAGTATCGGTATGAAAAATTAATTTTTCTTCCATAACACTCTTCGTCAACATAGTAAAATGTAACAAAACACTTCCATTAATTACCTTCAATAGAAAAGAACGTTTAGCTCAATTTTGGGTAGCCCCGTATATTGTCTATGAACAATATTCGCTATAAACAATATTGTGTACTTAAATTTAATCTTATATGAAAAACATCTAACACAAAATATAATACACTTCCAGCAATTTCCAATTATAGCTCCCCAAATACATACTTTGGGAAGCCCTGTAAAGGAATGATGAATGGTTTCCATACAACAATCTACGCAAAACATACTTTTATGCACTTAAAAAAATGTTCATCCCGTATTGTTTAATGCAACCTATAGTCGTCACACTGTACTTACCAGAAATTTCCCCATAGATATAATGTATTCGAATTCTCTTGGATGGCCCTGTACACGAACCATTTTCTTGATCTCAACGAAAAGTTTAGTGTAGCATCCCTATATGATATACATTCAGAATACCGAGTTTGGACATTCTTTTACGATTTATTCTTGAGATATGCTGATAACGGACACACAGACACACACACAGACATACACACGCACCAATCGCTAAAAACGTAATTTTCGGATTGTATAATTAATTCAGGGAACCTTGATTACTAGGTTCGTAATATGTGTTCGACAACTAAAGAGAAAGGTATGTCGGTCACAACCTTGCTTTTACAGGGTTTTCGAAAAGATTTGACCCCTGTTTTAATTTCTTAAATATTATTCTTAGGCATAGAAAACAAATGATAAAAATGCGTAAAAAAAGAGTACAGAATTTTATGAAATCGATCCAAAATTTTAGAGATTAAGCTTTAAAATTACAAAATTTTTTAAAAAATTACGGTCCTTATACAATAAATATGAATTCCACTGAGTTAAATGTATCTTATATTCTAGTACGTTAATTTGCGAAATTTCAGCGCTGTTTTAAACAATGTTGCTGATGAATTAGACCCAAATTAAAATTAAACGTTCTTATTTTTGTACATTATCGGGATTTTCTATTTTTATTTATGTATGACCAGTGAAATGCGATCTGCAGGTATGCGTTTTTACCATGGAGAACTTATGTAAAGAAAGTGCTTTTACTGAGAAAGAAGAGAAAGCATTTTTATTCAGCGTTTTTGTCCTCATAACGGTGGAACACTTTACAGTGGCGAGAAGCTAAAATTTCATGCAACACTTTATAAGAGTATGGTGTACTGTCACACACTGGAAATTTTTATATAGGGACCATATAAAAATTTTAATTTGAAATTCTTAAAATTGAATATTTTTAAATTTTTAATCGATTTTATAAAATTTTGTGCCTTTTTAATGTGCCTTTAAATGCATAATGCATGCTTAAAAAGAATATTTAAGAAATTAAAGGTAAGCCTCAAATTTTTCGATTACTTTGTATTTTTGTGCATGTTCCTAAATCCATTCCTGTTCAATATTAATTTCAGTATTGTGTTATTTCAATTATATTGAAGTTACACTAACATTTTTTAAATATAAAAATAAATAATAACGTTTAAATTAAAGTAGCTTCGTATTGATATGAACGTTTTAAAAGGTATGGTTGATTTTGCGTAACCCTTTCCTGTTTTTATTAGATTTACGACAAATTAATTCGATATTGCAAAGGGTATTTCATTAATCCACGGTTGTAAAACATACTTTTTGAAAAGCGAGGTGTTAAGCATGTGTATTAAGCCCAATTCTGTATTTGTAAATGTTTTAAAAGCATAATATTTTAGATTAATATTTAAGTTGATTTTTTTATGATTTTGTGAATGAAAAACTCGTATGTTGTAGCCACCGCAAGACCTTTCTCCTATATCCTATAAATTCAGGGGATACAAATTATTAATTAAAACTATTAATTATTAAATCTGTTTCCCATTATGAATACAGACAGTTTTCCTATCAGACAAATATGACCCTAACCGAAATTCAATTTTGTATCGACATCTGAAGAATTTTTTTTTTTTTTTTCCAAATGGAGGAAAAAAAAAAAAACTCTGACAATTCTGATCATAACCTAAGAACATTTCAGGATTTAATTGGATGCATTCTATTGTTTAACTTAAATATATATAGTATGATTAAAATAACAAATATATATATAATGTGTGTATGTGTGTATGAACTACATGCTAATAATACTTTTTGTCAATTATTTTTGTTTATAAAGGAAAAGAAAAAAAAGATGTGTGTATATGTAGCACCTAATATACAATGGAGCTAATGCTTCAGTTTCGAAAAAAATAGGCAATTTCGATCAAATTGTTTAAATGCATATATATTTTTTTAGTTAAAATAATTAAGGAAATTACAATTATTTAATATATTGGGTAAACGATATAATTAATATGCTGAAATCAAATCGACAAATGTGTATTCCAGTATTAATATGCTTAAAATATTATAGTTTCAATAACAAATTAAATTTTAACAATTTTAAAACTTCTGATCTTTATCCAATTAAACTCCTTTGCCTAACTGATAAAATTCCATTTATTTTCGTTACTTTTATTGCATGATGATTATGTTTAATATTTTAATCTTTTTGTCATTAATTACTTAATTTTAGATAATTTTAACTAACACAGAGATATACATACTTACTTATTCACCACATTCCTATACACTACTTACATACATATATGTATTTATATATACACATGCTTTCAAATTTACATACTATTACATACTTATACATGAGCACGTATACTTAGATACTCACGGATACGCACGCATTCAGATATATATGTGTGTGTGTTTGTGTATTTATAATTTTTAAAACCTTGTAAAAGCCTAGCAACAGATTTGAGACCCCCCCCCCCCCCCTGAAACCCCATAGACCAATAAGAATAAAATTTCATCAATTAAAATTACCTGTGAAGACTGATTGTTAATTATTGAAACAATTAATTTTATTTTTTGATTTTTAAAACAATAAATTTTTCTTATTGATTTTTATTTAATTTATTTTAAACTTCAAACTTACCTTAATATTATTCCTAGACAGTTGCTATTTAAATAACGTTGCGCCTGCGTTAAAACTGCATGAAACCAAAAACAAAAGATTCAAACAAGCAATGAGTGAATAAACAGCTGAAACACTTTTTTTTTTTTTTTCTTTTTTTTCTTTTTTTTTGACAGATTATGTTTAATTATAAATGGCTCAGAACGATGAAAAAGCTCGTCAGGGATGAAAAAACTCTTTTTCCCCGTTGAGCACCTATATATTCACACAGTACAAATATAAAATTTTATTCATTAAAAACTAGTATTTTATTATTTTTTCCTTTAAAAAAATATTTAACTTAAATTTATTTATTTATTTGTTTATTACTCGATTTATTTATATTTAATATCTGTGCAGCCTCCTCCAAGAGAACTCTGGAATGGTGAACTAAGAGGTTATTTTGTTGGATACCGCGTGGCAGGATCATCACACCCTTATTCCTTCAAGACTGTTGATGGTGCCGCTAATCAGAGCCACGAATACACCTTGACAGGACTCATTAAATCTACAAAATACGAAGTAGTTGTCAAAGCTTACAACAGTGCAGGAACTGGACCACCTTCTCAAGATCTCATTGCAAAAACACTGGATGGAGGTATCATTCAATTTTTTTCTTATCTAAATTAATTCTGATTTGTTCTGGCTGTTATATTCATCTTTTTTTTTATGTTGTTTCATTAAAAATGTAAAAGTGAAAGAATATTAATGTAATCAAATATATATTTCATTTGTTTTTAAAAATTTTAAAACGTAATTGTAGTACTTCTTGTTCTTTTAATTCCATGAATTTTTATGAAAAAAGATTTATCATGTTTTTAATTTCAACACAGTAAATGATGTACAATATGTATTTAATTACTAGTATAATATTTTTATTACATTTTGTGTAAAAAAAAAAAAAAAAAAAAAAAAAAAAAAAAAATATGCACATATGCAAATAACTCTTTCAGAAAATGTTAACCTTGACCGGAAATTGTAAGAGATGACTTCAAAGAATTTTTCCAATTCATAATATATTTAGACATAGTAAAATGTAAGGTGTTTTTTTTTTTTTTTTGACATTAAAATAAGAGAAGGAATACAAAGAAAAAGTAACTTAGAAAAAAAAATAATAATTTCCGTTAATTTTCAAAATAGCTATTCAGGAAAGAAAAATAATCAAACGGAATGTTTTATCAGCTCTTGAACTTCTATAGTGTTTAAAGGATCCGATGGAAACACAAAATGACATTTTTTAATGCAAAAATGAAAAAAATCTCGATATTAAATAATTATTCTTTTTTTTAAATGTTGAAATAATATTATTAACTTTAATTAATTATTTACACACACACACACACACACATATATATATATATTAAGGGGACCAATTTTTTCTGAAGGAAAAGTGTGGACAGTTTAACGCGGTGTCTCTTGTTTCAAAATATGAAATAAGGACAAAAACAGTTCTTTAAAAAGTGCATTATCGTCAGTTTTAAATTATAAATTCCGGCAAAAGCTTTATTTAGGAAGCTAGTTAACACGGGAGATTAAAAAAAAAAAAAAAAAAATCTAGCAAAAGTGGAGACTGTCCCCACGAAATGGGAACGTTTGGTAACTTTATATATATTGGTTAAATATATTAATTTCAGATTCATTGATTTGAGATTTCATACATTGGTTGATTGCTGAGAGGCTGTAAACATACATATATTAATTTAGAAATATTTATTCACGAATTCATCAACCGTGAATATATATTTTAAGTAAATTGGAGTGTAAAGGTTGATACATTTTTATTTACCAACTATGTGAAAAATACCAGAGCCGGGAATCGAACCCGGGCACCTCCGCTTAACGCACGGATGCTCTACCACTGAGCTACCCTGGCTGATAACCAGCTAGGCATTTCTCACACAATATTCGTTGGCAAAGTCACCGAGTCTGCAAAACGCAGCTATATCAAATGACAATATTAATTGCAGCACAACTCCATAGACCACGAAATTTCAATTTAGAAATATTTATTCATGAATTCATCAACCGTGAATATATATTTTAAGTAAATTGGAGTGTAAAGGTTGATATATTTTTATTTACCAACTTTGTGAAAAATACCAGAGCCGGGAATCGAACACGGGCACCTCCGCTTAACGCACAGATGCTCTACCACTGAGCTACCCTGGCTGACAACCAGCTAGGCATTTCTCACACAATATTCGTTGGCAAAGTCACCGAGTCTGCAAAACGCAGCTATATCAAGTGACAATATTAATCGCAGCACAACTCCATAGACCACAAAATTTCAATTTAGAAATATTTATTCATGAATTCATCAACCGTGAATATATATTTTAAGTAAATTGGAGTGTAAAGGTTGATATATTTTTATTTACCAACTATGTGAAAAATACCAGAGCCGGGAATCGAACCCGAAAAATGTGAAAAATACCAGTTAAGTAAATTGGATTGTAAAGATTGATATATTTTTGTTTACCAACTATGTGAAAAATACCAGTTAAGTAAATTGGAGTGTAAAGGTTGATATATTTTTATTTACCAACTATGTAAAAACTACCAGTTAAGAAAATTGGAGTGTGAAGGTTGATATATTTTTATTTACCAACTATGTGAAAAATACCAGTTAAAATATATCAACCTTTACACTCCAATTTACTTACTGGTATTTTTCACATAGTTGGTAAATAAAAATATATCAACCTTTACACTCCAATTTACTTAACTGGTATTTTTCACATAGTTGGTAAATAAAAATATATCAACCTTTACACTCCAATTTACTTAACTGGTATTTTTCACATAGTTGGTAAATAAAAATATATCAACCTTTACACTCCAATTTACTTAAAATATATATTCACGGTTGATGAATTCATGAATGAATATTTCTAAATTGAAATTTCGTGGTCTATGGAGTTGTGCTGCGATTAATATTGTCACTTGATATAGCTGCGTTTTGCAGACTCGGTGACTTTGCCAACGAATATTGTGTGAGAAATGCCTAGCTGGTTGTCAGCCAGGGTAGCCCAGTGGTAGAGCATCCGTGCGTTAAGCGGAGGTGCCCGGGTTCGATTCCCGGCTCTGGTATTTTTCACATAGTTGGTAAATAAAAATATATCAACCTTTACACTCCAATTTACTTAAAATATATATTCACGGTTGATGAATTCATGAATAAATATTTCCAAATTGAAATTTCGTGGTCTATGGAGTTGTGCTGCGATTAATATTGTCACTTGATATAGCTGCGTTTTGCAGACTCGGTGACTTTGCCAACGAATATTGTGTGAGAAATGCCTAGCTGGTTGTCAGCCAGGGTAGCTCAGTGGTAGAGCATCCGTGCGTTAAGCGGAGGTGCCCGGGTTCGATTCCCGGCTCTGGTATTTTTCACATAGTTCGTAAATAAAAATATATCAACCTTTACACTCCAATTTACTTAAAATATATATTCACGGTTGATGAATTCATGAATAAATATTTCTAAATTGAAATTTCGTGGTCTATGGAGTTGTGCTGCGATTAATATTGTCACTTGATATAGCTGCGTTTTGCAGACTCGGTGACTTTGCCAACGAATATTGTGTGAGAAATGCCTAGCTGGTTGTCAGCCAGGGTAGCTCAGTGGTAGAGCATCCGTGCGTTAAGCGGAGGTGCCCGGGTTCGATTCCCGGCTCTGGTATTTTTCACATAGTTGGTAAATAAAAATATATCAACCTTTACACTCCAATTTACTTAAAATATACATATATTAGTTTCCAAAATTACAAAAAAAAAAAAAAAAAAAAAGTTTTTAACTTTCTTCATAACACTTAAACAAATGAATACATTAGTAGGAAACTTGTATGGCATGTTTGTTATCAAATCAATAATAAATTTTATATTACTTTGACGTAGGAATTAATTTGTAAATTGATATCAATTCCGTTTTTCTTAAAAGTCGTTTATAAAAAAAAAAAAAAAACTAAATTAAAGATGGTGCTGAAAATATATGTCTTATGTAAAGATACATACATTTCAATGCATTAAAGTACAACCGACTTTTCTGTTCCTTCATTTTTCTAAAGTTTCCATATAGGACATTAAAAAAAGAAATGCAATTAATAATTTATAAACATAACTATCGGCATAATAACGAAAAATTAAATAAATAATTTTATAATAAATATATCATTCATATTTTGTGTTTGTATATATATCATTTCTTTTTTCTATTTATTCACATACAACTAACTAAATGAAAGAAAATGTTATTTGTATAACTGTTATTAAGTAATACTTATGCGATTGCTACTGAAATTTTGAAAATTATGTTTTAATATATGTACAGTCGGTAACAAAATTTTCCGAACACTAACAAAAATTCCTATGAAAAAAAGTACACATAACACAGTTTTATTAAATAAATCATTGTCGAATCTTGTTCTCAGTCCGACAAAGAACAGGATTCGACAAGGATTTATTTAACAAAACTGTATTAAGTGTACTTTTTTTACATAGGAATTTTTGCTAGTGTTCGTAGACTGTTACCGTCTGTATTAACCTTTATGAACGTATGTATCATATATATGTATATAAAAAACGTAATTCATTGATAAAAAATAAACTTTTTTTCATTAATTTAACTTGTTATTTACCCTGTTGTGAAATAAGCAAATAATGTTTCAAATATTTCTCTGGTTACTCAATAGTAACTTTTAAACGTAGAGGCAATAAAAAATTACGCTTGTCACTTCATCATTGTAACTAATAAGGATTTAGAGAGGTATACATTAAAGTATCATTGGTATATAAAAGTCGAAAAAAGATTAAGACCTTTTAAAAATATAAAGGTAAAAAGTGGGAGCATCATTTTCATAGGTAACAATCATTAAAGGCAATCATAAAAATCCTCGGCACGTTATAAGTTTCTTTTTTGAACATAAATGGCTCTATTAAACGTCTAGTGCCATGTAGTGAGATTAAAGTGAAATATAAAAATTTTCGGTCTTTATACGTACTTTTGGCATTTCTTCTATGAGACCGAATTGACACACTTTATGATGTAATGATAGTTTAAAGTATCGTCTGCAAGTAAAGGTTTCAACAAGACTTATTTTCAGACTTTTATTTCTCGTTTGTACAATACTTTTAATGCTTTTCGTGCAGTCTAAAATTTGTTTATGTACATTGAAAAGCCAATCAGTTTTTAAAATGTGGCACCTTTCAGTTACTGTTGTAGAAACAACTTGAACAATGATGTTCAAGTAAAATAATGCTTAAGAAAAATATTTTTGGGGGTGATTTTTTTTTTCTTTAATTAAAAAATTGTAGCTTTTGATTCTGATTTTTATTTATTTTTTAATTATTATTATCATTATAATTATTGAATATAGTTTTAAGTAACTGATTTTTGTTTTTTCTTTCTTAATAACAGGAAACATTAAAAATAATAGTAATAACCATCTAAGAAAAGATTTTGAAAAATTGAATTCCTGTTTTCAGAATACTTTATTACTCAGTTTTATTACACAATCTGGGCTTTATGTTCTTTACAGAATATTTACGCTCTTTTATAAAACTCTTATAAATAGCCCCCCGTGCCTATTTCTAAAATTAACTTCTATCTTATAACCCAGAAATAATAGTCGAAAAATTACCAAGCATTTTATCTATCGCTTTTTATTTTTATTTTTATTTCTTGTATGTCAAGAGTATCATGCATTTAATCTATCGATTTTTTTCCCTACATTTTTAAATCCATTCTATCATATATCTCTAGTTATTGTTCACTTTACAAATGCTTGAACTCTCGATGCATTTTACGAATGATACTATGCGAGCACAATGGCATCGGCATAATTAAAGGCAATAATATGCTTTTGTTCTACATCCTGTCAATGAATTAAGTTACTAAGCTCAGCATTTCGGGAGAATATCATTATCTCCAGTTTCACCCACATGAATGACTGTCGTCTTTTACGGAAGGAACTCGGATGACTAGCGTCTGTGGATGCAATGTGGTACTATGGAGCCGAACCAATCAGAATTCAACTTACACTGAAAGTTTATAACACCATTGTTGATTGGTTATCAGTTCTTATAGCAACCTGTTAGCGAAGTGGCGATAAAATGAGTAGCTTGCTTTTGCACTGTGCATCTCGCCAGCGATTTGTTTACAGTTTACATCGTGGAATATTTACGTTACACATTCCTCCTGACTAGGCGAGTCGTATTAATCCCGGACGATAGGACCCATGCCCCAGCCCTCCCGGTTCCCGCTGTTCAATGTATTTTAAAAATAAATAAATAAGAAAAAAAAAAAGTTGAATTCATTTATCTTTATTAGAAGTATAATTATTTACTTTTCTTGCAATATTTTGGTATCATTTTAGACTAACTTAGAAAATATAATTAGTTTTGCATATTTTAAATAATAATCATATTTTTATCATTAAAATGTGTTGAATACTAATCAATTACATTCGCATTTAATATAAAATACTAATGTGATTTTAGATTGTTGTTCTTTCATGATTGAATTGAGTGCTTTTAAACTTTTGTGTTTAAATATGTAACTTTATTAGTCCTTTAACAAGTCTGTCTCTAAAGATGTTAAAGTTATTATTATTATCTTAACGCTATTTTTTTTTTTAAACTTCTTTTTGATGATGAAAATGAAAGTACTTAATATTTAAAATTATTGAGCGAAGAAAAAAAATATAATCTGCACATTACAGTAGGCTACTCAATAAATTGTAAAATATTACTTTGACTCATTGTTTTTCACTTTTTAACATTTTTAGTTAGAATTCTCAGTTTGATTTTAAAAGACAAAAGCACATTTGTGGCGATAAATATTTCCCTTTGTAAAAATCCTTAAAACCTGCGGAAAAATGCTTACAAAGTTTTTTATGTAGCCATTGTGAAAATAACTTAGATTTTATCTAGTCTAAAAGTAGAATGTATGCACTTCGAATGATTTTGTAAATGACCATATAAAAACATTTAACATTGCATATAAATTGTAAAATTCAGAAAAATATTTTAAAAGTAAGCTTTAAATATTTACTTTTCTTTCTAAGATTTTATATTTTCTTTTTTGCTTTCTGTTAATGAACACAAGATCATGGTAAATACCTACATATATCATTTTGTCATGTGTTTTTAAACTTAAACAGTACATGGTAAGAAATTAAGTACTTAAAGTATTATTATACTATGGCATGTCTGTTATTTTTAGGGATGAAACGGATAGAAATTTTGCCGGGTATCAGATATCCGGAGCTCTTTTGCCTGTCGGATACGGATATCCGGCATTAGTTTTGTTTTTTGTATGTTTCTTTTCTTTTTCATTATTTTAAAACAATAAAATATAACCCTCCTTTTAAAAACATTTTAAATATAATTTATTTAAATATATTTATTTAATATTTTATTTATTTGTGCAATATTGCCATGGAGAATAAAACTTTAAGCGTAACATACTTATTCCTACACTTGCAATTTGTGGTGAAAAGCATTGTCACAAAGAAATAGGTTTTTTTTCAGAATTATAAAACTAAAATTTATTATTTACATATTTTTTGCAATATTAATATAAAAAAAAAATGAAACAAAATACAGTAACCGCCGCTTAATAAAAATCACTGGTTAATAAAATCAGCCGCTTAATCTGATCAAATTGCCAGGATCGAAATAAAATCAATGCAAACCATCTTTGAAACTGCCTCTCAATAAAATCAGTATTGCCGGTTAATAAACTGAAAAATTCTCATCAGAAGCAAAATACCATTTATGCATGCTGAGTAAATTCTTATTTACACTCCGATTTTTTATTTTTTAAATAAAAAATAAATTAAATACAGAAATCCCTCTGTTATCTCTCTTTGTCGAAAATTTACAACATTAAATTTTACATTTATAGCAATTAAAACACGCCCCATCACATTGACTTAGGAACAATTTCAAGGAATATATTCTTCAAGGTGTAATAAGTTACAAATTTGATTTAATTCGCCAGTGATTATTTTATTTTTAATTATTTAAAGACAATTTCTAATTCTTATTCTGAAATAACTAAGAAGTAAGATGTTTAAACGAAAATATTTTAAATTTTAAAGAAAGGCGTGAACTTTTAGCAAAGTAATGATGATTTTCCTGAAAGGAAAGCGCATCGTAGCTTGGGATGTGTTTAATTCTTTTATTTTGAAGAAACACTTCAATAATTATCTGTTAAAAATTAATTAGCATTGTTTATTAATTTCATTATTTGGTATCTTTTAAAATTTCTTTTCAAATTCAGGGAAGTAACACCTTTTTATTGTGTACAAGAACGTTAGCCGGATATAAAAATCAGCCGCTTAATAAAATCACTTTTGCTCAGAACGAATGTGATTTTAATAAGTGGCGGGTACTGTATTTTACTAATGAAATCATAGTTACAGGGTTATTTTCATAGGAAAACTAATATATTGTCGCCATCATAAATCTTTTTCCTATATTATTCTGTAGTAGCAGGCTTTGCCCGCTTCGCTGGTCATTATATTGAAATGAAGTCTCAAAATACCATATCATTGATGATGATAATAATAATAATAATAAAATCATTGAAATCAATCAAAATCTAAGTTAAAATTCTCGATACCTTCGATAGCGGTTTTCCCACTCGCCACACTTAACAAAATCCCTTTATAATGCATGTTGCATACACATACCTAACCCACATATTAAAAAATCGGGATTCTAAGATTATTTGAAGCAAAGTTATGTTTTAAAATGTGTTTTTTAGCCCCCCCCCCTGCCCTCTCTTAAAGGAAAGGAGGGGGAGATTTTGCAAAATATCCTTATATTATGAGTTAGATACATATAACATACCCACACATGGAAAATCTCTCCTTCATAAGATAATTTACTGCAGAGTTACACATGAATACATGTCCCCCCCCACCCCTTAAGGGGAGGTGGGGTGGAGTTTCACAAAATCACTTTGTAGTGTGTGTTGAATACGCATAAGCAGTCCACGCATCAAAAATTGCCATTCTTAGATAGTTTGGAACAGAGTTACGCATGGAAACATGTTTTTAATCCCCCTCTAACCCTCAAGGGGGTGATAGCACGGAATTCCAAATAATCCCTTTGTAGTTTGTTTGTGTTGAGTACACATAACCAATCAACCTATAAAAAAATCGCTTTTCTGAGATAATTTGGAGCAGAGTTACTCTTTAAAATGTGTTTTTGCCCCCCCCCCCCACCTTTAAAGGGGGAAAAGGAAAATTTCACAAAATCGACTTATAGTGCGTGTTGGGAGTGCATAAGCAGCCCGCAAGTAAAAAATCGTCTAAGATAGTTTGGAGCAGAGTTACGCATGAAAACATGATTTTGCCCCACCCCCAAGGGGGATAAGGTGGAATTTTACAAAATCCCTTAGTAGTGTGTGTCTTGAGTACGCATAACCAATCAACATATCAAGAAATCGCTATTCTGAGATAATTTGGAGCAGAGTTACTCTTAAAAGCGTTTTTTGCCCCCCTCCCCGCCTTTGAAGGAGGGGAGGGGAAATTTTTGTAAGATCCCTTTATAATGTGTGTTGGGAATGCATAAACAACTCATATGTAAAATATAAGCTTACTGAGATAATTTGAAGAAAAGTTATGCTTTGAAACATGCTTTTTGCAACACCACACCCCTAAGAGGGGAATAGGACGGAATTTTACAAAATCTCTTTTTAGTATGTGTCTTGAGTACGCATAACCAATTGACATATCAAAAAATCGCTATCCTGAGATAATTTGGACCACAGTTACTCCTATAAGCGTGTTTTTGCCTTCCTCCGCCCTTAAAGGATGGGGGGTGAAATTTTGTGAAATCCCTTTACTGTGCGTGTCAGGAAAGCATAAACAACCCACATATACAAATTAATCTTGCTGAGATAATTTGAAGCAAAGTTATACTTGGAAACGGGTTTATATTGCCCCCCACCCCACCCCCAAGGGGAAAAGGAGGAACTTTCGCAAAACCCCATTGCAATAGGTGTAACCTCCCCCCCCCCCCCAAAAAAAAAAAGAAAAAAAACAAAAATCGCAAAATACCAAACATGAGGTTTTGGAAATATTCTGAAGAAGACTCTTGGCGATTTTCTATATCTTTGTGCTGTTATTGGTACAGTTTTCCTCAAAAACCCGTATTTTGCTATTTCTTTTTTTTGCACTCAAGTCTAGTCTCTCTCTCTCTGCAATTTCTTCACCATGAAGCAATTTGGAGCCAAATTATGCTTATAAGGGGTTTTTTGCCTTCTGCCGCCCCCCCCCCTCCAGGGGGCAGCAGGGCTATTTCGCAAAATCCCGCCATAATGGGCATCAGTGTCCTAAAACCAACATGCTCACCAAAATTTGCAAGTCTATCTCCCATAGAATCGCCACGGCTGTGTTGAGTCAGTGAATCAGTGACTTTACTCTTTTATTCCACACCCAACCCCCAAAGGGGTAAAAGGGGGGGGGGGTCTTTCACAAAATCCCGTTACAATGGGTGCTGCACACACAT
The DNA here is from genome assembly GCA_963930645.1 of Salticus scenicus. NCBI lineage: Eukaryota > Metazoa > Arthropoda > Arachnida > Araneae > Salticidae > Salticus > Salticus scenicus. Next base: position 171,096,904 of record OZ005652.1, on the reverse strand, counting down.
AAATAAGCCACACACTAAAATTTGTGACCTCAGCTCTTAGATTTCCACGGATAAATTTAGCGCTAAAAGGAGGGATCGAATTTGCCCGCTCGTAACTCCCCCCCAAAATCGAAAAAAATCAAAAATGAATTTTTGCAAATACCTTCAAGAAGACGCTTGGCTTTTTTTTTTTTAAAATCTGAGCTATTATTGCTAGAATTTTACTCGAAAATCCATGCATTGCTAATTTTGCCTCCAAAAATTCTTTTTACCCCCTCTCCCCCCTTAAAATGCAAAATCGCAGAAAATGATTCTTTTGTACTTAAGTCTAGTCTCCCCATCTGCAATTTTTTCACAATGAAGTAATTTGGGGCCGAATTATGCTTATAAAGGTGTTTACTTTCTGCCCCTCCCCCGAAAATCTCACTTTTACCCCTTACCCCCCTCCCCCCCTTAAAAATCCAAAATCGCAGAAAATAATTTTTTTGTATTCAAGTCTAGTCTCCCCATCTGCAATTTCTTCACCGTGAAGTAATTTGGAGCCGAGTTATGCTTATAAAGGTGGTTTTTGCCTTCTGCCTCCCCGGGGGGTATTTCGCAAAATCCCGTCTTAGTGAGCGCCACGGTCCTAAAATCAACCTGCTCACCAAAAATTGTGACTCTATCTCCCATAGGATCGCCACAGCCGTGTTGAGTCAGTGAGTGAATCAGTGAGTTTACTCTTTTATATATATAGATAACAGCATCACTTACAGTTTAAATTGTACAAAAATTTGCCCATAGCTTCTCACAATAAATATTTTACGGATGGAGTTTGGTGTAATTTTAATCAACAGATGCTGAGATATAGGCTTATGAAAAATCATCGGGTAAACTGCAGTGCTGTAATGCTACCTGTTAGCTGATATACACTCAAAATAAAATCACGATAGTGCTTCATAATGGCCGACTCTCTCACATACCAAGTTTTGTGCAATTATACATGATACAATATATGAGATACAGCTTTCACGTATTGGGGGAAATTTAAGTATAGCAGCGCTACCTATCGGCCAACATGCACCAAAATTGAATCAGCATAACTTCTCATAATACCCTTCCAACATAAAGTTTCGTGTAATTATGCGCATTAGAGCACAAGTTATAGCCTTCCCTAAAATTGCAGAAAGTACTGTATAACAACACCACCTGTTGAGTTGGCACCAAAACTTGATAGACACTAATATATGCCAAGGTGCATGTACATATAGATTTACATGAAATTCTGTGCAATAGTTCCTGAGATATAGCCTTCTTATAGGTTGCAGAAATCGCAGTGCGCCAGAACCTGTTGGTGAAATTACATATAAATTTATATGTAATTTAATTTTTTATTTTAATTCCAGAACTACTGCGTAGTTGTGGAGATATAGTTAAACAGAATGTTTCTCTCACACACACAAACAGACATTTTAAAAAAGTGATCAAGACAGGTTCTGGACCTCTTAAAATGTGTAAATGCATCGAAAACCAGAAGTTGAAAATTTTAATGAATCCAATACTTTCTTTTGAGACATTCATAAGAAAACATAAAAGAAAGAAGAAAAAGAAAACAAAGCTTCAAACTAGTGTGTTATGGCCATCACAAAACTTTCTTCTATATCACTATATATAACTGCTACATGCTGTGTAACATGCACGGAAGAAATTTAATCATAGCTTCTCTCAATACAGAGTTTAGATATGGAGTTTAGTGCAATTTTAATCAAAAGGTTGAGATGTAGCCATGCGGAGAATCACAGAAGGTGAGGAAAAGCGCCACCTGTACGTCAATATACACCCAAATTAAGCCAGCTTTCATTCTCATATTATTTATCTTGCATATCAAGTTAAGTGCAGTTAAATGTTATAGATATTGAGATTTAGTCTTCCTATAGACAGAGTAAATTGCAGCATAATATTGTCATCTATCGCCCAATATGCACCAAAATTGAATCAACATGATGTTTTATAAAAATGGTCCTCTCACATACAAAATTTTGTGTAATTATACACAAATAAATCTCAATGAACTTCCCTATTCACAGGAAAAATTGAAGTATAGCAGCATCACCTATTGGCCGATGTGCACAGAAATTAAACATGTTTCATGATAGCCCTATGGCATACTTACTTTTTTTTTTTTATTACACACAATAGAAGCTGAGATAGTCTTCAATTAAATGAGAGAAATCACAGTATAGCAGTGCCACCTGTTGAGTGACTTGCATCAAAAACTGATGTGCATTTTTTTTTCCCTGTGTATAAATTTATATGAAATTCTGTGCATTAGTTCTTGAACTAGAGCTGCTACATAAAATTTTTACCAGCCAGACATTTTCTGAAAATGGTCAAATTGTGTTCTAATCCCCTCAAAATGTGTAAATACACTGAAAATTGCAAGTAAAAATGTTTTACACATCCATTATGTCCTATTCAATATAGAAGAAAGTAATAATTCAAAACAAATTTATATATTTTTTTCTTTGTATACATTTTATATTCTGTACAGATAAGAAAGAAATTCTTAGATTATTTATTAAAATTTTGTAAATTTCAAACCATAACTTTTCAACATAAGGCATCGAGGGGGGGGGGGGGGGTTAGACCACCCCTTCCAAAAATGCAGTCTTTGTCATACTAACACCCAACCAATGCCAATTTAAAAGTTCGTAAATATAGGACTGTAACTTTTCGTGATAGACACCATGGGGGGGGGGGAGGACCCTCACCCTTCCAACAGTGCTTTCTTTGTCATACCAATACCTAACCACAGTGGCGGATCTAGAACTTAACTTTATTTATTTATTTATTTTTTTTTTGGGGGGGGGGGGGGGCTAAGATTTTTCAAAGTGTTATTCCAGATCAAAGAAAAGTTTACAATTGTAATAGTCAGTTGTGAATGTTAGTACTTTTGCCCCCCCCCCTTCTTTAAATCCGCCACTGTGACCATAAGTTTTCGAGATAAGACACCGTGTGCGTACGTGTTTGTGTGTGTGTGGGGGGGGGGGAGAGACTCTCCCTCCTTTTAACAGTGCAGTGTTTATCATCCCAACCAACCCCAAATTAAAAATTTTTTTAAATTCTGACCATATTTTTTTCGAGATCAGGCACCATGGGGAGGGGCCCTTCCTCCTTTTAACAGTATGTATTCTTTGTCATACTAACACCCAACCCACCCGAAATTTAAAATTTCGAACCATAACCTTTCGACACAAGGCATCAAGGGGGGTGGGGTCAGACCACCCCTTCCAACAGTGCAGTCTTTGTCATACTAACACCGAACCAATGCCAAATTTAAGATTTCGTAAAGATTGGGTTACATTAGGTATTATTAACTTTCAGTCAGAGCATAATTAAAACATAAGCTTAACAGTTATTGTTTGTTTTACACTCAACAGATAATTTTCTTTAAAGTTTAGGAACAATATCAATAAAAGATTATAAAGAACATATTTAGGCCTTTGACGGTTGATTTTCAACCTGACACCTGGAGTCTCATTCATAGCTTTATCGTGTAGGGGTTTAGTTGTTTTCCCAGGTGCCGGCCCCTTCCCTACACTAGGCTATGAATTCTTCGACCATAATAAAATGGATAGGTTATTCATCTTTTATAGATTATTGACTTTAAAAATGAGGTCTTTTATCATGTAAACAAAATATATGATAATGATATTCTTACATGTACAGTAACTTGTCATAAATCCTTATTAAAAGGTTTAAGTTATAATAGCTGATAGTATTACAAAAAACTTAAAAAAAAAAAAAAAAAGTTTACAAAAAACTATCTTTGTAAATAAATAAAAATATGTTTTTGCCTAATAAAATCTCATGAAATTCTCTTTAAAATGAGGGTCAGAAACTTTTTTTATCTCATAAAACATAAGAATGTGTTTATTTAAGCTTTAAAAAATTCTGATTTTTCAAAAAATCAAATGAAATAAAACATTTTTAAGAGTATTTTATCATTTATTTCAAAAGAAAGAATGATTATCAAATGTTTAATTGAAATCTGAAGCTGATTGGTTAAAAAATTTAAAAAAAAAAAAAAAGTTGATTTTACAAATATATAACTTTTTAAAGCATGTGTGGCACAAAGTAGTCTACCATTAGCCTTTAACTAATTCAATACATATTATAAATTATATTATTAACAGGACTTTGCACAGTACTTTAACTTTTTAATGCATAATTTGCTGCAAATTAACATTTATAGATATTGCTTTAAAAATTAAATAAATAAAATACAAGTGGTAGATGATAAATTTGTCATTAAGCTTACTTTTATTTGTTCATACACTGTATTTTAATATAACAATGAGAATTCATAATCTAAACCTAGGTTTTTGTTTTTTTTTTAAATTATTATTATTTATTAATTTAACAGCATCCAGCTTCAACTATGCTACGCAGATATGTAAAATTAATATTTACAAGAAGATTGTTAAAGACATTTGACAAAATTGTTACATTATTATTGTTTTTGCATTTTTCAAAATAAAAAAAGCCTTAATAAAATCAATTATAAAACTAATCTTTCTTTTTTTTTTTAATTAACAAAGGATATATACAAAATTAAACAGTTAAATATTTAGAATTAAACATGTACAAGTAACAAGCAACATATTATTATTATTATTATTAAACGTTTTACAATATCTAGTATGTTTTAAATTTACCTTTTCCTTACTCAAAAGTAAAAATAAAGCATAAAATTTAATTTATCAGGAGATAGCATATTTACTAATGTTATAACGTTCAAATAAAAATTATTCCTTTTTTTACTGTTTACCAAACATTAATATATAAATATACAATGGATAGCTTAATATTGGATCGAACTATCTTACAAAAAAAAAAAAAAAAAAAAAAAAAGGCACAGATTACAATAGAGAAAATGATAATGATACTAAGAAAAAACAAAAGGCATAAGGACAAAATCCCTTAATGTGGTCATAAACATAAACATAGAAGAAATATAACGCCAAGGTGCGCCAAGAAGCCCATTTTCGCTAACATGATGGTAATCATTTGTTTTAACCAATCAAAGATGCTGTCATAAAAGAATATAGAGAAGAAATGCAAGAAAGATTTTGATTGGTTTGGCTCCATAGTACCACATTGCATCCACAGACGCTAGTACTCGGATGCAGGTTGCTAGAAAATAGCACTCATTGAGGAAGAAGCCAAAAAATCAATAACGTTACCAACGTAGAGCTAGCTGCTTTTGGAACGAAATTTACGGCTGCTCTTACATATAAACTCTTTTTTTTATATATGTTACACAATTTCATTATCTCTTGAATAATAATTTCAGATATTCGAATTCAGTTCCTTTAGAAACAATTATTATTATTATTATTATTTATTTATTTATTTGTTTATTTTTTCGATAAAACGAAATGTTTGTAAAAATACTGACTGAAAATTTATTTCTTTTTAATTGCATTTTTTGGAATATAAAATAAAATATTGCGCTGTATATAGATAGATAGTTTGATAGATAGATGATTAGAGATAAAAATAGACATAAATATATAGGTAGGAATGCAGATTTTAAATTTCTGTCAGAGAAATTATTTTTCCTCGTTCGGACTAAGCGTAAACATTTAAGAATGCATTAAAGAAATTCATTTGCATCCGAGTATATTTATCTTCAAATATATTAAAATGTTATTTCGGCATAATATTAAATGATTTTGTGAAGAAAAAATTGGGTAATTTACAGAAAATGGGTTTTTTTTTTTTTTTTTTTTTTTTTTTAATATATATATATATATTATTTAGTTAAATTTTAAAATTCAGACACAAATTGGAGAATCGAGTTGAAATATATATATATATATATATATCCTTAATTTAAAAGTATGCTATTAAACATTTTTTAAATAAGTCAAGTAGTTAAAACATTGCATTCATAGTATTTTTGGCCATTATACTTAAATAGACGGAAGCACTGCAAAAATTTATTTATTTATTTTTCTCACCTTGTAAAAACCATTTTTTAATATATTCTTAAATCTTGACTTCACAAAATTTAGTTTGCAATATAAATACCAAAGTAAAATTTAATAAAATTATTATTAAATATATATACATCATTTTCTACAAAATGTTGATTAGCAATTTTTTTTTCTTTCTTTTTTTAATTTTATGAATCACGTACTGATCCCAATTTTTTTTTCACTTTTATATCAAAAGAACATTCAATGACTTCAGATTTAATTGGCCAAATACTTGATATCAGTATTGTACAACGTTTCACATCTATTTCAATCTATTAATATTTCCGTACAAATAATATGAATTTGTATTTTATCAAAATTAATGATATTTTTTTTATACTGTCACAAACATTTCCACTAGTATACTGTATTTATGAAAATATTTAAGTTAAATTATTAATACTTCCAGTAATATCATATTGAAAATATTTCATGTATATTTAATAAAATTTCACATTATAAGTAAAATTATTATATTTTAGAATACGGTGTTTTTATTTTTGAAGTTGATTACATCATATTTATAATATGATATTCAAACTTATTCTTTGTTGCAATAGGGTCACGGTAGGCCAGTCGGTAGAGCGACGAGCTCGTAATTGGAAGATTGCGGGTTCGATACTCGAGCCGGCCAAAGACCGTCGTGTACACTAATTGTGGCTGGTGCACGTAAAATCTGTCGTGGCCGTTATATCCTCCATGTTCCCATCAAAATTATACCTCTAGGGGTCACCGTAGCGAAGAAGCCATCCCCTCCGTAGAGGATCAAAATTGTGATGACATGTCTCCGGACCATCCCTAGTGGGGTGTCCCAGATCGTCCCCAGTTACCCATAGCGCAGTACTAGTGTGACGTTAAACCCATCCTACCTACCAACCTATCTTTATTGTAGTTACTCCAATTTAATTATTTTATTTATTTATGTAATTATAATAACTTATACGCTTTCACAATTTTGTTTTAAATTATCACCATATTTTTTTCACGTTTGAAATTTACTAAATACATTATTTAAAACTATTTTTATCTTATCTTGAGTAAACGGACGTAGACAGTCCAGCGAAAGCTTGATTACTTACTTGGAAGGAAATAAATTTTAACTAACAGCATTAACAACAAATTTACCTTTAAAATACTAATTGATATTTTAAATTATAAATTTTCATGTTTCATATACTAAATTATTAAAACGTGCATCAATATTTTGTGAAACTAAACTAACGAAAATTTATTGTAGGGCTGTACAAGCTATATAAAAAAAATAAAAAAAATAAAACAGTTTTAATTTTTTAACAGTATAAAAGTTAAAAACAACTTTTATTTGTAATATGAAAGATAATATATATATTTGAATATATATATATATATAATTTAATCACAGAAAGAGCGATAGATAGCCAAATGTTGTGCTACTTCGCATCAGCTGATGAGTGACGAAAAAACTTGGGATATACTCACTGAAAATCAGGGTAAACAGCAGAAAAGATCAATGAACTTTATTTCGTTTGTGTTTATGCAAATTTATTAATTAAACATATTATGTATGATGTGCATTATATAGCCAGCTTGATATTTATTTACGTAAATATTGTCTAGCGGGAAAAATTATTAAAGATAAATAAAGAAACTAAAGAAGTAAAGAAACTATTTAGAAATAGTTTTAGAAGAAATGAAACATTATTTTAAACTTTTCTGTTATTTTTAAATATATTTCAGACAGTTTTTTTTCACCACCAAAATTTAAATTATTGTTCATAATTTCCACTTTTTATTGAAATATTTCACTCTTGTTAGTAAATATTATCGGAACAGTAATTTTATTGAATGGAATGTAATTCATTAATAAATTTCGGTCATTTCATATCACTTAAAAGAAAATTTACTTTTAAGTTTTTATTATTTTTATTTATTTATTTATTTTATTTTATTTTATTTATTTATTTCTCTTTCGAAAAGCTTTTTTAGGAAACCGTAGAATTTCTTTTATTATTTGTAAATTTTCATGCAAAATTTAATTTTATTAACACAAACACATACACATATGTATATGTATATGTATCGTTATTAAATGTGATATAATACTGCTAATACAAATTTACATTTATACAATGTGTTTATTTGTCTATTTATACTTTATATTTATATATATTTATTCATTTATTAGGACGGAGGACTATTAGTTTCTGTTTCAATCTGGAGTTTTTGTAGACCAATTTTGTGTAACACCAAAATAAATTTAAAAATATCAGTCCTATCATTACAAATTCGGTACCAAATAAAAGAAGCGATTTTTCTGAATCCAGGGGTACAAACAGTTTTTTGACAGGACAATTAGATCTTTTAAAACTAATTTAAGTCTGAAATTTAGGTGGCAAAGCTTCATTTTATTTCATTTCAGTCGTTTTAAAAAGTATGTGTCCCAGTTATACGGGCAAAAAAATGAGATAGAAAATAAATTTAAAATTTAAAATTTAAAAAAATATAAAATGAAAATTTTACAGATTGAAATTAATACTCCTCCGTATTAAACTAAATTCTGACTTTGGCAGAATTTTTAATGGTTTTGATTATTTATTTTTAAATGGAAATTGGAGAAAAAAATTAAAAAGTATATATATTTTAAAATCAAAATGTTAAATTGCAACAATTTAAAATGTTTCATTTAAATTTTGTTTTATATATGTATCATGTTTCTAATTATAAAATTTTAATTGAAAGTATTTTAAATACATAATACCCAATTTTTATTTTAATAATTATTAATTTTAATTTTAAAGTCAGATTTATTTAATAATAAATATACTTTTTCTAAACAACTTGTTTTTCTTTAATTTTCATATATATATATTTCATCAAATTTTGATGTCAAAAATACAGTATTTTATTTTAATTTTCTAATTTTTAGCATTATTATTTACTGAGCACTTAAAACTACTTCATAACTTAAAGTAAAAATTTAAAATCCATTATACAACATTCAATATGAATTAATTTTTTGTTAAATCAAAGTTTGTCTCTCTATTTTATCATATTTTAGACTGAGATTGAATAAATATGACTTGTATCATTTAATTCTTAATTATGAACATTATCTTAATTAGAATGGTTTACTTGTAATTACATTAAGAAAAGGACATTATACAAACAAAATCCAGTCATTTTACATATCAACCAAGCTAGAAAAAGTTATTTTACGAGTTAAAAGGCCTTTACGAGTTAAAAGGCCATTCGCATGTCATTCCCTTTAATCTCGGTTCATTTTAACCTTGTTCGGTCCATCTGGTTTCCCAAAACAGCTGTCTTTTTTGGCACTTCCATTACGTCACAGTTTTACGTCATAATTTTGTTTTATTTTTATTGTTCGATCGCACTACCATCTAGTGAGGCAGAATCATAATATTTTCTAAAGTATTTTAGACTTTCATTTTTTAAATAGTACATCTGTGTGTTTAAAGTATGTTATTTTAAATGAATATAATTAAAAATAGACAATATAGATAAGATGTTAGTCAAGCACTTTATTTATTAAAGTGCTTGACTAACATCTTATCCTTTTTCTTTTAATATTCTTTATTATTATTTTTTTTAATAGTATAATTTGTACAAAAGTGTTAAGTATAAATTCCTCTTTATTAAATATTTATTACGTGCAATAAACCAAGATAAATTGGAAAACAACTTAAAACATATGCTCTATATTTTTCTTTAGTTGTTAAATTTAATACATTTTTATTTATTTATTTCATTTTATTTTACCATATAGGTATTTTGAAATTTAAAATTTTAAATAATATTGATGATAACGAAGATAATTAAATAAATAATTAAATAAATCATTCAATTTCAATAATTTTTGCTTACATTACGACTAATGGTAACATTTAAAAACAATGCTAACAATTAAAAACAAAGTATACGAGGTAAATAAAATCAATATTAAAAGCAATAAAACTGCATAAAATACTACTTCAAATATTAATTTACACAATTCAAATCTTAACAAATAAAAAATATGATATACAAAATTCTTCATATTCGTACAAAATATAATTCAGTTAAAAACTCCCAGTGAAAAATTCAACATTTCTTCCTTAGATTAAAATACGAGAGTAAATTCTGATTTCTTGTACACATTGTTCTTTTATTCAAAATATATATATATTATATTTCTGATGCCTATTTTTTATTTATTTATTTTATTTTATTTATTTTTATTTTATTTTTTTGTGAATGTGTATGTGTAGTAAGTTTATAAAAATGTTTATGTGATTTTTAAAAAGGTTATGTAAATATTTATAGAATATTTTTGAACTCAAACGTACATTTTCTATTACTATACTATTACTCTAAGATTTTAAATAATTCTTTCACATTCACATAAAATATTTGCTTTTCCTTGCTTGCCATAAAACTCACACATTCCTTGTTAGGATTGAGAAAAAAAAAAAAAAAAGCTTTGAGTCGGAAAAGCAAAACTGGGGATGTGGGTTAAAAACACAAAGTTCATATAAGCTTTAATAGTTATCACTCTTTTAATTAAACATATACTCTACTTTAAAATAAACGGTTATTATTTAATAATCGTATAAATTATCTAATAATAGTATTATAATAATAATAATACAAATTATCACTGTATATGAAATGGTATCTAAGCTATGTTATCTCAGATGATGAGAAATTAAAAGCTCTTAAAATGAAATTCTTGATTCATGTGGCCTACTCATGAAGATATTCCAATTGTTTAAATAAAGTGTATCTTGCATGAACCTGTACAGTTAAATGAAAATTACTATTTTATCTAGGTGTAAATTAATAAGATGAATTAACCTCACTGTACAAGAGTAAAACATTTATATGTTTATCTTTATGTAGTGGATAATATATTTTTATGTAATAAAAATATATTATCCACTGCTAAAATATTACAATTTATGAAAATATTACTTTTTGGTACGTTCGTTAGGTTAGGTTAGTCACAAGAATTTTTATTATTACTTTCTTCTAAATTCAATTTGGGACGTAATTAGCATTTATGACATATTAAAAATTAATCCTCACATTTTAAATTATATAATTATAAGATTGTATGGCTGTAGTTTTCAGAAGGAAAATATTGTGAATTAAAATACTATTTTATGAAGTTGTAAAATTGTTACGTTTGTCACAAATGCTTTTGGGGAAAAAATTAGAAAATAATTCACAATTTTAATATTCAAGATACATTTTATGTTTTCTAAACGTGCTAAAATATTAAAAATCATAAAAGAAGTTTCAATATGCAACTTTCAATGGAATTATAAGTATCGGCTTGACTTAATATAAATGTTACGCCCGTCACCATGGAATGATCCCTTCCTTGTTTTTTACTAACCAAATGTAAAAATTGTCTGCATTTACCGTGTGTAAATATCAGAATCATTTTGGCACCTTGTTTTTTTTTTTTTTTTTTTTTTTACATGTATAAGTTTCTGTCACACTAAATGATATTCATTTTATTATAATCTTGTTCCAAAAATAAAAACTTTAAACTTAAATTTAATTTTTGGAAAGTTAAATTGCATTTATTATCAAGAAAAACACAACATTTACTGATAATTAGAGTAATAATAGAGCACATAGGAAAAAAAAAACATGCTGACTGGCTGCATTATAAAAATCAGTCGAATAGATAATCTAATATAAATAAGATTTAGTTCATAAAATCAGTTATTACGTAAGAGAAAAATCAAATAACCAAACAATAATTAATCAATGTTTTCTAAAATCATATCGACCCACCAACAGCCGAAAGGTGCTGGTAGATGAGATATGCCCAGTTTGAGCGCGGGTTGTACTCATTTAACTAGCATTTTGCAGATTTCTATGCTTTTCTCCCATACTTGCATAAATACGGGCTAGATTTCCTTAGAAGGACCTTTACGGAGGCTCCCACCTTGGTCTAGAACCCAAGCATAGTCAATCGGCCTTAACAGCAAGCATCATCTAAAATCATATGTTTTCCCCAAAAAAAGTGATTTTTTTTTCTTCCTCGATTTCGTATTAGTTTATTTATTTATTTACTTATTTTTCGGCTTGTACATATTTTTTATAGTAAACACTTTCTTTTCAGATGTTCCGGAAGCACCCGCTTTTTCAGTAGTTGCAGCTTCAGAATCTAAAATCAGCCTTCGGTGGGGAGATTTACCATCCAGGACTGTTCCTGTTACTGGTAGTTACTATTTCAAATATTTTCGTTAATAATAATAGTAATAATAATAATAATTTCCATAACAAAAACAAAAAATAAACAAATAACTAATTATGAACAATATTTTATGTTTTATTTCTTCTTATAACTCACAGTCGAAATTGGTATGAAAATGTTCGCGCAAAATATATACTTATAAAAAATACTTAAGAAAAGAATTATTGATGTTACTTGCAATTACATAATGAAAGAATATTAAAACTAAGTATTAATTCTGAAGGTTTTATATCATCAGATTTGTGTGGAACATACTCAGCTGCCAGCATTTCTAAATGATTCCGTAGTATTCTTAGCACCCGCTTTTTTTCTCATCACTTTTTTTTAAGAGAAATTTTCTTCCTATTTAATCGCAATTACATATTGAGGAAAATCCTACAAAGAAAGTGGTGTGAGAACAAGGCTGGTACTAAGAATTCCACGGAATAAATTGGAAATGCTGGCAGCTCTAGTTATTTTTTTGTTACTGTGTAAAACTTAGAAATTTTAAAACATTTCGTTTGTTACTGAAATTTAACAATTAAACCAAATTACTTATTACACAATGTAGTTCAAGATCATGTTGATTGCTAATATTAAGTATGTTCGTTTTCAATATGTGATCATCAATTTTTACAACATTCTTTGAACCTTGGTGAAATTCAAATATATATATCATGATATTAATGTCATTTATCCTGAAATCATTCTTATATCATGAAAATTGATATATTTCCGTAACATATAGATATAGTAAATCAAAATCGATCAAAATTTAATCATTTGAATTCCAAGTTAAATCTTATAATTTTTTACTGTAACAAAGGCTTTATTAAGCCTACATTTCTATTACTAATGTTGACAACATTATTATTTTACAGGTTATACACTTCACTATCAGAAAGAAGGGGGCGAATGGTTTCACATTCCTATTATAGCGTCTAGCAGTAAAAATCGTTTTACCTTGACTGGATTGGAAAGTTCAACGCCATATCGCATATACATTACTGCTTCCAACCAACATGGCAATGGAGAACCTGGCGACATTCTTACTGTTAAGACATCGATGAAAGGTAATGATGTATTAAAATTAATACTGTTACTAAGAAGAAAGTACGATAGTTGTTAATTATGTATAAAAAAATCTGTGAAATGCCACAGTTTAAGTACAGTCGGTAACAAAAGTGTCCAAACACTAGCAAAAATTCCGATATCAAAACGGTACACTTAAAACTGTTTTGTTCAATAAATCCTTGTCGAATCCTGTTCTTAGTCAGTGTACGAACATGATTCGATAAATATTTATTTAACAGAACCGTATGAAGTGTATTTCTTTACATAGGAATTTTTGCTAGTGTTCGGACACTTTTGTTACCGACTGTGTCATTCGTTCATTGCACTAAATACATTTCGGGATCCGGCTTGTTCTTTAAGTTCATCTGAGTAAACGAATTATTCAAAATTTTTAAATAAAAAATTTATAAATATTCTATAAATCGGTAATAATAAGCTTGTTACATGTAGTTCTTTGGAATTTTCCTTCTTTCTCTTGATCTAAAATAGTACCACCATAGCAGTATTCTGGTAACCAAAACATTTATCTTATCTAAACGTTTTTTAAATAGGGCGAACATTTTAACAAATTTTTCCCTAGCTTCTTGTTGGCTTCTATTTACCAAAATATTTACCATTTCTCGTGTAAATAGACAATAAGACTTCTTCACACACCATAAATTTAAAGCCAGCACAACCGGTTTCGAAAGGACGTGGCCTTCCTTCATCGGGTGCAAAAAAACATGTGTTACTGCCTTGGAGGCAAAAGCAAGACTGAAAGCAGGGCAAAATCCAGAGTGGGAGGAGCAACACAAACAACCAATAGGAAGCATCATGCAGGACCGATCAGAGAGGAACAAGGCAGTAGCGCGTGTTTTTTTGCACCTGATGAAGGAAGGCCACGTCCTTTCGAAACCGGTTGTGCTGGCTTTAAATTTATGGTGTGTGAAGAAGTCTTATTGTCTATTTATCATTTGTACACCAGTTTTGCATTTAGTTTTGGCTTTTCTCGTGTATTTAATATTTTCTAAAACTTTTGTTCACTTTTTGTTTCGTACAACATATATTTCTCTCTCCCTCATATATATATATATATATATATATATATATATACATTTATCTGAAATTTTGAGCTGTACTGTCACATTAAAAATTATGAAAATACAGGATAAAAGCTGCACATGTTGAGGAAGATATTCCAAAATGTAATCAGCACCAATTTATGTCAAGTAAAACTAAGTACAAAATTTGATTAAATTCCGTTCATTGGTTCGTGAGATACAGCGTTCACAAAATAAGCATGCACACGCACAGACAACAATAAAAAAAAAGGTCAAATCGTGTTCAGAAAATCTTAAGATGTGTAAATCAATTAAAATCCAGAATTAAAAAATACCATACTTTCTTATTTTTTGTATTAAAGAAATTGATAACAATAACAATAAATATAATAAATGAATAAAACGTTATTATAATGAATTCGAAAGTATATATATATATATATATCTTAATATATATAAATCTCGTGTCACAATGTTTGTCCTCAATGGACTCCTAAACCACTTAACCGATTATAATAAAATTCGCACACCATGTGCAGTTCGATCCAACTTGAGAGATAGGATAGTTTAAATCTCAAATTATAGTCGCAATTTTAATTTATTGCTAATTATTTGTCTGTTATTATTTGACAGTCACAATTATCTGTTAACTCCAAATGATTCTAACAGATGTCGATACCTTTCGACTGGGTTGAAATGAAAGCTGAAATATATTTGGTGCTGCCATCTACACAAAGAATCTTCAACTTTTTAACCTATTAATAAATTTCGTATAATTCAATTATTTCCACTTTTTAAATTTTTGGTGTTAGCATAGCCGGCCACGTGTTACTTAGACTGAAGTGTAAATTGAATTCATATTATAATGAAGATAATACAGTGAAATTAATCCTGTTTTTTACTTGTTTGTGCTTCATTGATCAAAACTTTATAATTTAATCTGTATATATATATAAATTACGTGTCACGATGTTTGTCCGGGGTAAACTCCTAAACTAAGGAACTGATTTTGATGAAATTTTGCACACTGTGTGCAGTTTGATCCAACTTGAGAGATAGGATAGTTTTTATCTCAATTTATTGTCACAATATTGTTTTATTGCAATTATTTGTTAATTATAGACCTTTATTAAAGTTGCTCCAAAATATCTGTGAGTTCCATTAATTTAATTGTTGCCAAAAAAAAAAAAATACGAGTTCATTTTCTTTCGACATAAAAATAAATACATTTAATCAAACGTGAACGTTAAAAAATTATAAAAAGTTAAATTATGCATCTCACGAAAATTGACGTCATAATCAATTTAAAGATTTTATACACATTGATAAAGTGCTAATGTAGTTCTATCATAGATATAGTAATATATATAGATCTCTCATCCCCATGTTATCGTAGAAAGATTTTTGATGCCGAAAAAAGATAAAAAATAAAAGCTTTGGAAACAGCCATTAAGTGGTATTGAAAAAAAAAAAAAAAAAAAAAGAAAGAAAAGAAAGAAAGAAATATGAATTTGAAACTGTATCTGGAGTCTTCCATTCCCCTTTAGCAAATAAATTATTCATAAATTTTATTTGCTAAAATATTAGTATGTATTCCCGTGTGTATTCACTCGGGGAAAGACGGCCATATTTTGGTAAAAACGTCGTCTTTTCCCAAATGAAAAGGAATAACTTTTTTCTCCCCAATGATCACTCTATTCTATATATGCTATACTATATCTATGAGTTCTATACGCAAGCGAAGTGTGACTCACTGACCGTCTGTGCAGCCAAGAAAAAGATTTCCTATGTTAATTGCCCACTGGATTTTTTGTAAGAAATTATTAAAAATCGAGGAAATTTATTTCCCGATTTTAATCCTTATATTTGGGTATAGATATGTATTAGTTATCGCGGGTGTTAGATTGAATTATTTTGCTGTCAAATTGACAAAATTTTAATTTTAAATTTTTAAACTCTGTCGCCCTTGGCTTTTTTTATTATTATTATTATTATTTGGCGATCAAAAGCGTAACACGAAAATATACATGCCAGATGTATGCATTGTACGAAATGTAATATGTATTATTCATTGTACGTATGTATGACATGTAATATGTATTGTACGAAATATTGTTTCATATTATTCATTACTCTTTTAATATAAGTTGTTAAAATAACCATGATTTTTGAAAGGAATTAAATATTTTCGCCAGATAATTTGGCGATATTCTTTTTTTTTCGCCAAGGATGACAGAAATGAAATCTATTCCGCTGCAAAATATTAGTATCTTACATCAGATATTTTATTTAGACATTTGAAAACAAATTTGACTTCAAACTATGATAGAATATTTATCATTTTCCTTTTAATTTGTATATTATTAGTATATTAAAATTTAAAAGCATGGTATATAAAAAGTTTTTTTTTTTTTTTTTTTTTTTTTAAATCTTATAATTATTCTTATCTTAATCCTCAATGTTTCCCATCTTTATTGACTTGAATTTACTATTAAAATTTTAACATACTCAAAAACTTCTCATCACTTCGTTAAAATACACTAAACTTTTCCAAAATCTTTTTGTATTTAAAATGATACATGTATTTACTTTAAATGTCCAATATTTCATAAGATTTCCAATTTTAAAGTTTTAAAATATTTATCAAATTTACTTATTTTTCTGGTTTAGCCTTATTGTTTTCCCTTTTATAACTACAGCTGTTGCCCTCTTTAAAATATTTAAAATGATGAGGTCATTTAATAGTAAAATTATCCATTATAGCATATATTATATTTCACTCCTCCATAAAAATTGATTTTAAAATCGTCTGTTTCTTTTATACTTTTATTTTAATAGAATTTTAATAGAATTTAATTTATATATTAGTCATTTTAGCAATTTTATCCAAAGTAGCATTAGAAATAATATATATCACTTCTCCATTAAAATTTATAGGACCCTACAATAAAATTAATTTGTGCTTAATATCAACACTACGAAAATTTTTATCAATCGCTTCCAAATTTTGACCTAAGTTTCAAATCTCAACCCTGTGGGTTTTTACATCGGCTACAACGTTTTCGTCTTTGTTCGTAAATAATAATTTAACTGTACTAAATAGTTTACAGCCGTATAATTCAACGTATAACTTAGTCACAGCAACGCGTGGCCGGGTCTGCTAGTATATATATATATATATATATATATATATATATATATATATATATATATATATACAGCGAGTAATTTTATATTTTAACTGTTTTAACAGATTGAATCATTGTAAAAATGTTTCTCTTAACAACAAAATAAAATGCGATATGATGATATTATTTCTAAAAAATTATAGTGTGTCGCTTTTTCAAAAAAGTTAAGAAACAATGCTTTTAAAAAGCAAATTTTAATTTGATGTATAGAGAATTTTTTTTTCTTCTTACACGTTTATCCAACGCCTTTAAAACTACTTTCTTTACAGTATGATGCTGCAAGCAGTGAAACATCACCACTTCATAATTTTCGTCTTTTCATCTTAATGGAAAGTTACACAATACAACAATGTATATTTCTTGCTCATTAATTTTGTTCTTCGGGTTTTTCTATATAATAAATCCATTTTCGGATTTTAAATGATTCTTTGCTTGTTTGTTTATTTATTTGGAAAGGATTCGCTTACAAGTATAAAGCGAAAGTCGGTTTATAGAATGTCATGATGCAAAATCTCAAGAGTAACGAAATTTCGCGTAAATAAATTAATAAGAAAAAAATTAAATAATTTGAATAATTATAAAGTTTGTATTAAAGAATAAAATATTTCAATAAAGGGTTCTCTTTTATTTTAATTCTCCATTTAAGAAAATTTGAGTAAATATTGGTGACAAATACAAAATGTTCTCTGTTTTTTAGCTTGCATATACAAACGATTCAATGGTGGTCAGTCTATGTTTTGTTAACCTGAACAGTGTGAATTTATTAAGCAATAGACAGAAAATTATTTAATATTTATTGGTGTTTAATTTATTTTAAATTACGATTAACGCTAACTAACTTTTAAGTTAAAAGGCTGTATAATTAGCTCTTAGTAATTTATTATAGTATTCATAGACATTTGATATTTATTACACTGGTTACAAATAATTACTGTGTAATTTTACATAGCCTACAACCACAACTGAATGGCAATTTCGTTTAATTTGTAGATCCATAGAGAAAATAGTTTTTAAAGCCGTAATAGCTTTTCTTCCAATACGAAAAAAAAAAAAAAAAAAAAAAAAAACAAGTCACCTTCAAAAATAATTGTAAAATGAATATTGCATTACTGTTTTCATGTTGCACTGATGTTTACATTTTTACCCTTGATGAAGATTCATGCTTAACTAATTCAATTAGAAAGAATTGATGTGAGTTTTTTGGAATTTATTGTATTTGATTAGAAAAAATTTTACTTTTCACAGCTTTAATGTACATCGTCATTCGATGAAAAATATTTTAATTTCTACAATTGTTAAAATAAATGTATGCGAAATAGTTACAATATTGTTATTATTATTATTATTATTATTATTATTATTATTATTATTATAATTTTAATAAATAAACATTTTAATTTTTAATATTCATTTTTATTATCTTTCCTCTTCGTAAAATGAATTAACTTGAGAATATTGTGTAAAAATTCACACAGATATTGCAAAAATATAACAACTTCTTATTACATCTAATTTATATTTAAATAATTTATTTCTTTTTTATATTAATTTAAATTTTTAACTCAGTCGCCACTTGTCCGTAAACTTAACTAATGTTGAGTTAAAGAAACTATATCAAAAGTTCTTACACCGATAATAAAAGCTAATATTATGTTAATTATATTAATGCACGTTTAAATAATAAAATATTCCATACGTAAAGTAAAAGAAGAAATTTATTACATAGGGGAGTGGGGGGCTGGTTGTAACAGTTTTTGGAAAATTAAATGTATTTTGAAATGTATTTACACTTTCCTGTTTATAATTGCCGTTTTCCATAGCATACGTATTCATCTATCATATTCATTAAAAAAAAAAAAAAAAAAAAAAAAAAAAAAACTGCCATTAATTTTGCTAATTTTAGCACAAAAAATATTTTTTCAAAATTATTTGCCTGTTACAACTTGCCCCGGATAGACACGAAGGGAACATTAACAATAAAAACGATAATATTTCAAAATGTTTTTGTTATCAATCATTTAATTTAATAAAAAAGGCAATTAATAACTAATATTAACTTATAACCTTCTTAGTATAGTAATAATGAATTATATCAAATGGATTGTAGTAAAATAAAGAGAAAATTAAATATAAAATCAACATAGAAGTCGATCTTAGTCAGAGTTGAAATTAATTCAAACAAATGGTATTTTGTTCCCCTCTCATACATTTAATGTGTGTTCCATTTTGCAAATTAAGCATACCCATTCTTCTGCTTCAGACTCAGGGAGGGTTTAACAGATCTCGAATTCTCCGCCCTTTTTCCACGACACTCTCACTGATGAGAAGTTTCTTCTTTTTCTTCTACCACTATTTTTATGCAATATTCTCTAAATTGTGGTTAAATCGTGATTAAATAATCACAGCACTATAATATAAGAACATAGAAAATATTTCTGTATAAATATAGTAGTGGCAAAGAAGCCAAAAATTTTTCATTTCTGAAAGTTTCCCGAAAATTGGCGGAGACTTCCAGATCTGACTGTAGGCATCTCCACAAGCCACTCCTCTAATTCAGAATATGTATCTGGAGTTAAAGACATTTTATTTGTATTTTTATCCTTTCGTTTATTTATTTATTTGTTTCTTCCAATAATCTTTTCCTTTCTCTTTATGTTTGTGTTCCTTTTTAATTACCTCTTCAAATTATTTTTCAAACATTTTTCTTTCGCGTGATGGGTGTCTAATATTTGCATGATACCTTTCTCGAAGATAAGATTTCAGGTGTAGCCAAATCGTATATATCTTGACCCTTTGAAACTCTTTCAGATTTCTTTTAATAGTTCTTCATGTTACGTTACAATTTGCCCCAAAATTTTGTTTCAACTTGTCCCATCATATGATTTTGGACATCTTGTTTATTTATAAATATATATATATATATATATATATATAACGATTTACACAAAAAATTAAAGATGCATTTTATAACTCAACACACAGACTAAATAAATAGCTATAAACACTTCTTTAAAATACAAATTAACGTAACTTTAATCAAAATTTACGAAATACATTTTTTTTTTCCATTAACTAGCTAAAATGAAGCAGATGTACAGAAACTCTCATTAACCATTTTTACAGAATACTGATTGTGTTTACCTAATAAAGCGCGTCATTGGAATTATGTTTATCGAAATATCCAATAAAAAATGTTACAAAATATTTCATAAATTGCGTGTTACTTCCTATCCCTGTTACAACTAGCCCCACGCTCCCCTATATTGGACACATAGAATTCAATGTATATGTATATTTGTAAAACCTAATTTTAGTTTATATCTTCTTATGCTTCTAGAAAAATAATAATAATAATAATAATAATAGTAATATACGCAACCAGACCACCGTGTTATGATAACTGCAGAGATGCCAATTTTTATAATTTATTCAAGAGCATTTTAATACATGGCTTCTTCTTCTTTTTTCCCATACGACTTTGCTTGTGGGGTAATTTTCTCCTGCATGCAACTACGACTAAATAAGAAGATAAACACACTTTAAAGAAGTTATATGGAAAGAAGTAGGGTACTAAAAAAGCTCCGAAATAAATTATAAAGTTGACAAATCTGTTTTTTTTTTTTTTTTTTTCCCCAAGTAGAAAGGAGAGGAAAGGGAGCAACTCTTCCATTTTATTTGCTATTTTTTGTTGCTATTGTGACTGTTTTAGTTGCCATGTGGTAAAAAATGATTATTCAGTTTTGCAGATCAATCCAAATATGTTTAACGAAATTAAGACGCAAAACTTTGTAACGAAAAATTTTCATATAACTGTTTTTCATTAATTTTATTTTCACAAATGAATTTACGAATAAATACATGTATTTATTTATTTATTTTTCTTTCTTTTTAAGGATTCGTCATTGGTAATACAGAGACTTATGTGGACCTATCTGTGATTGTTCCTGTTGCAGCGTGTATTTTGGCATTTATTGTAGTGACCATTGTAGTCATCATTTATTACAGAAAATCTAAAGCGAGAAACAATTTGGAAAGAGGTATACTTTTATGCTTCATGAATTACATTTAAAAAGCTCGCATTAAGAATAAGTTATATTATTTTAAGAGGTTAATTTAATTTCCAAAAGGTCCAAGAGCCCACCAGCGACCAGTGGTCTAGCGGTTCTGCGCTCAAAGCTCATAAACATAAGGTGCCGGGTTCAATTCCAGGTCACGCTCGTCGGCCTAGCCGTGAAACTTGCATTAATACGGGCTAGGATCCCTTAGAACGACCTCCTTCACGGAGGGCACTTCCCCTCAGGCCTAGGACCCTAGAGTACTCAATCAGCATTCCCCCCAAAACAACAAAACACCAAAAGACTATACTTAACAAATTCTAGAATTTTTACCAAAATTTTGTATAAATCAAATCAAATGCATTGTATACAGAAATTTCAATTAAAATCACAACCTGTAAAATTATATTTTAAATTTACTTCAGTAAAACAATGGATAATAATATAGTAATACTATAGAATTACTATAGTAAAACAATGGATAGCATATATTTATTATCTATATAATTCAAATAACGTTTAGTAAGTGAATGGTGAATATTATTATTATTACTATTATTATTATTATTTTGTAGATTACTGTCTTAGAGTTACAGAAATTTATATGCATATAAATTTAAATACACTAATATTAATTATAAGACAATTTCATGAAAGCTAATTAAATTTTTAAAAATAAACTGAAATTCAAAGTTACGCTAATTGCTTTTATTTTCGTTGCTCAATTACGCAGAGAATGGAAGTATTGTACTCAGTCAAAAAAAATTTTATCAAGTTTTCACCTCATTGGCATGTTTTGAAGTCTCCTGAATCCAAAAATGTGGTTTTAGGCAACTGGTCATTGTGTATGTGTGTATGTATGTATATGGGAAACATTATGACTCACATTTTAAAACGTAAAAAAAAAAGAAAAAATTAGAAACTTCATAATTAAGACAACTGGTGTAAAAAAGATTTGTTCAACTTCTGGGGAAAATTGGAAAATTAAAAGTGAAAATTTTCCAAAATGGAAAATTTTTCAATTTTTCAATTTTTTTAGCAAATTAAATTTTTTAAATCAAATTCCCAAATTTGAAAATAAAATTTTCCAGCAATTCCAAATTTCAATTTTCCAGCAAATCACATGGAAAATTGAAAGTGGGATACTGCATATTTAAAATCATTATTGTGAGAAGCTATATTTATTAAATTTTTATGGATGTTAACCAACCGGTGGCACTATTATATAAATAAAATTATAGAGAAGAAAATGCGGTGATTGCCACAGTATACTAGTTTTTATGCTTGGGAAAAAAAAAAAAAAAAAAAAAAAAAAAGACAATAAGTAGCTAAATACGTTTTAAAACTAAATAATTCATGAATATTATTTACCTCAATGTGAATTTTCATTATTTTGGGTATTAAATAATAATATTTTTGAAAACATTAATTTTTGTTTTTTGTTTCAGCTCTTCAAGGCGGTAAACCTTTCCCATATACTGGATCAACACAACGCTATATTGACATAGATAAGACAAGACTGCCAGCTGAGCCTGGTACAATGACATCTTCATATGCTACTATACCCTCACAAGAAATTACAGAAGAAGGCAATCAAGAAATGAAGGCTTTTATGCACGGGGTAAGAATTCTAGCACTCAGTTAATTTTTAAAAAATCTGTTATATAACCATTTGACAGTATAAGATGAATAACGTTGAACCAATGGAAGTCTTTGGAACACCGTTTAAAGAAGAAAAAATGAAGAATTTGGTTTCGACAGCATTAAATTTACTATCAGTAGCTCAAAATCAAAACAATTTTCTACTTAATATTTTAGAATAATGTGATCAATTTAAAGTGATAAAAATGAACTTTGAAAAATAACATGTTTATGCTTTTTCTACTAAATTGTTGAAATACAAATTAAAATATTTTTCATTTCTAATTGCTTATTATTGTAAAATCCTTTCGTAATGTATACATTACTAGCTTTAATTGTAAAAATGTTTCCAGCATAAAGAAGAATACTTGCCAGAGATAAATATAATTCCGTAGTTACTTACTGTGCTAGAAGCAATTCTTTTATCATCAAGAACACATATTTTCGAAATCAAATATTAAATTATTATTACTAGTTTTTAAGATTGGCAAAATTATTACTAAGTAAAAGACCATTTTTTACTACTTCTAAATTTCGATAAATACATTTTCAGTTAATGTTCATTCCAATATTCTCAGAAAAAAGTTTCTGGTATATTTTAAAATATGCGATTTTATATTTAATACTTGTAATAAGCTCAATTACATCAAAGAATTTGTTGTAACTATTTTATGTTATATTATTGTAATATCTTCTAACAGAATACGTTAATGTATTAGTACAGTCGGTAACAAAAATGTCCGAACACTAACAAACATTCCTATGTAAAAAAAAAGTACACTTCATACGGTTTTGTTAAATAAATCCTTGTCGAATCCTGTTCTTAGTCAGTGTAAGAACTTGATTCGATAAAGATTTGTTTAACAAAATCGTATGAAGTGTACTTTTTTTACACTAGAATTTTTGCTACTGTTCGGACACTTTTGTTACCGACTGTACTTCTGATGGAGTAAAAGATAAGCATTAACGAAAATATTTCAAATACAACTAAATAAGACATAACCGTTTCAAACTTCATGAATTTATTAGTTTTCTAAAAATCATGTTATGCTTTAACTTAAAACAATTTTTTCTTCCTTTTTCAGAACATGAAAGATAGACCTTTACCATCAAAACCTTCATCTATGAAAAAGAAAAGTAAAGGCCATGTTTATGATACTGCCCAATGAGCAATGATCAAGAGCTGGTCGCACACGATACCAGTTTCACTGTTGTTTATGTATATATTGAACTATATTCAAGAAATTTAGAAAAAAATCCATTAGCTACATACTTTGAGGAAGACCGACTATGGAATAATTCCTTTCGCAAGTGACCAAAATATGCAGCATTTTGAAATTCCATGTTTGCTTACAGTGATCTAGTAGTTTTAGAATTTATTTTGTTTTACCTTAATTCCCATTTACGCATATAAAAAGCAAGGTATTGTATAATATATCGCGTGTTTCCTTGAATTCTGATAAGATGAATCTGTAAGAGAATTTACTAACTTTATTAGATGAAAAAATATGCTTACAGCCATAAAAAGGAAGACGTCTCGTTCAAAAAATGACACACATCTACAGTTGCAGAATAATCTATACGGAGATTTTAGATGTATGTCTAAAGTTATTGAAAGTAAAGCGGCACAAACATTTCATCGCATAATTTTTGTAAAAATTTAGTGGTACTTTTCACCTTTTATTTTATTTTATTTTATTTTATTTTATTTTATTTTATTTTTTCAACATATAAATATTTTTTGTCAAGAAAGAAAGCTGAATCATGTCTGCAGTTTTTTCTTAGATGGCACTTCAAAGTGAAAGAAGTAGTAACCTGGGACATACGCTTTGTAAAATATCACCTCTAAATCAGAGTCGTGTGGATGCTTTGAAACCTTACACCTTAAATATAATATTTAATTGATACATAAGATTTTGTAAAGGATTTATGGCATTTTTATGTACAGGATTTTATGTCACTTCTTACCTTTTTTTTTTCCCCCTGAGTTGTCCTGTTTTACATTCAAATGTTTTCTGTAAAATGAACAATTCAGAGCAAGAGCAATGCGATGGTCTGTTGTACACCATGCATTTTTCAGGGGAAGATTTTGAATTTTCTGTTTATTTTACTCGGTAATAAAAATTATCCAAAATTGTGTAGAGATTTAAAAAAAAAAAAAAAAAAAAAAAAAAAAATTAAAAAGCTACGAAAAAAATAAAAGTAGAAAACATCAAGACTTAATCGCATCTTCTAATTTCCAATTCTTTCAAATTGCATTCGAAAGCTTTATCTTTAACGCGGGATAGTTTACGATGATTTTTAACACTTATTTCTATTTTTAATCTGACGCTTTTTTTTTATATATATAAGTTAAAACATTAAAAAATACATATCTTAAAAGCTGTAATTTGAGAATATTGATAAAAACAATATTAAGCGCTCCACACCCTTTTCGTAACATTTTTATTTATTTATTTCTTTTGAAAAACATGTACCAGTTTTATATTACATTTCATATACATTCTCGTGAATATTGTTATTTTTTTTGCAACATCGTCTTCATAATTTTTATAAATGAACATAAATGGTTACCGCTGTCTGACTGTACCCTCTGTACAGTCTCCGTCCTTGTCATCTACGTCTTACAGTGCCCATCTTTAACTCAAATTATTCTGTTTGAAATTATCATTAACCAGCGAAACACCCGATATTTATTTTGATAAAAATGTCAATAATGAAATAGTAATAATAACAATAATCAGAAATAGTCTTATTTATGTAAAGAAAATGTAATTGAATTTTATGTCTAGCAAAAAAATAACAAACAAAATACCTGTTTTTTTCACTACTTAATTTGAATGTCGAGTGTCATGAAACGTATACATTATTGTATTGGGGATATTTACAATATTCACCTCGCTATTTCTTGTATGGGAGAAAAAGAAACAGTGAAAGAGGAGGGGAAGAAGAAGAAGACAGGGCTATGTCAAGCTATCAGCATTTATTTTAAACCATAGTTTAATATATCATCGTATCCACATAGCGAATAAAACGTTATTTTGAACAACACCGTATGAAGATTCCAATTTCTCACATTAAACGCTTTTCAAGTTTAATTTGACATGAGAATTTTGAATTAAATATTAAAGTTAAACTTACAATTAATAAAAATCAAAAGACAAAACAAGATTATTTCAAATGTCATGTAAGCATAATAGAAGCCTCATGTAAACAAAATTAATATACAGTAACACATTTCCGTGACTGAAATTTGCATTGCCCTCACATCATTTAATGAAGTCAGTGCAAGGTTAATTAGTACCAAAACATGCTCTATTTAATGCTCTTTATAAATTCCTTATTGTTCATATATTCACCATTAAAAGTTTAATTTAATTTAATTTTTTTTTATTGATACTCATGAATTTAAACATGACATGCCAGTCTTGTATGTGCTCTTTTATATGCAAAATGTAAGACACAGTCAGCCTAATAAAATAAATCAAACAGAAAAAAAGTAATTCCACACAGAAATATTTCAAATCAAAATCGCTAAAATTTTTGTATTATAAAAGCTGTTTTTTATTCATTTTAGTTTTCCAACAACAGCTATGTCAGCAGCATATTATAAAGGAAAGAAAAACCTTCAGTGTAAAACTTTGAATAAAACGTCTCTTGCATTTGCATTTTATTTAAAAAGCGGGCATATCTAAAAGCTCTATTAAAAAACATTATGATCTCAAAAGATTTTACTACTTTTAACGTTGAATTCATTCACATTGTTGTATTTGTGGAATCGATAATTATAAATATCTGGTTATAGATGGAATTGAAAGGTAATTGCAATCATTAATGATTTATTTGGATTAAAAATGCAAAACTGTATTGTAAAATAAGCTTTTTTATAAATGCATCGTTAGCGTCTGTTGTTTATACATATATATATAAACATATGTTTTATGAATGTGGTGGTGAATGTTTTCATATGATGCTTGTTTGAAATGATAAATATTTGCAATGAAAATTCGATATTTGAATCAGCTATCAGATCTCATTGTTGTCACTTAAAAGATTTAGTTGTCGAGATTCTATGTCATTGTACCACATGATACTTAATTTTATTTCTTTTTTTTTTTTAATAAATATCTCATCATTTTTAAAGAAATTTTGTGTTTTTATTATTGGTGTAAATCCTTTCCTTTTTTTTTTTTTTTTTTTTTTTGGGGGGGGGTGGGGGGGGGGGGGTATTTACTGAATATTTTGTTTCATTTAGTGACCAAACATAGATAGGATGTCCCGAAAGATCGTTTACAAACTTTAAGTGCTGGTCTGTCTAACGACAGACAAATTTTACATAGGAAGTTGTGTCCGAAAGAGTGGATCTGCCACCGATAAAGGACAATGTCTGCAGGTATATTGGAGAGAAGAAAACGGGACCATTTCTGACGAGGACATTTCAGGAGAAGGATACATCTGTTCAATAACGAGATATTACGTTAATAGAGCCGTAGATGAAAACAGACAAGCCGCAATACGAATATACCGAGAAGGCTTCCCAAGCAGACGTCTATAATTGATTCATTGTTTGCATATTTGCACCTATGATTAAGTGAGATTGGAACTATCCGAGTATCTGCTTACATCAGTCGACAACGAACAACATGCCACAGAAGAAGCTGTGTTACGGGAAATTGAGAAGAATCCGGGAACATATGTAAGAACAATTGAACACGAGTTTCGTGTGCATTTCTCCGTCATTATGCGCATATTGCACAAAGATGAAAGATATGCTACATCAATCCTACTACATACAAAGAGCACAACATTGGGCGAATACAATTATTTTTCAACGTACTGCATTTGCACATAAGTATTTACATGAACATATCGTACAGTCAGAATTGTCATCGTGGATTCTGTTTATTAATGAAGAGACTTTTTCATATTTTACGACGTTCTGAACTCGCGCAACTTGCATGTGTGGGCGGATAACAACTCCAAGGATACACGTGTCTTTGCAAACGAAGTTTATCATAATCGTGTGGGCTGGTATTGTAGGAAACTTTTTAATTGATCTTTACAAAATTGTCACTGCTTGGACAGCATACTTATTGCATGTTTTTTTAGAAGAGGTGGAGGTCTGCACGAGCACGGGTTTGAGGCTCGAGTGCGGCAGGGTTCGGGCCGAATTTTTCAATTTGCTCTCGGGCCGGGCCGGGCTGGGCTAGGGCTCAGTTTGTTTTGTGTATATTCGTGCTGAGCCGGACCTGGATTAAAAAGATTTTTTTCAACTTTTCTCGTTAATTAATGAAGAAGGTAAATGATAAATTATTTCTTCAGTTATTCATTTTATATAATTTTATAGGCTAGTATTTCATATAAAATTTTGTTTTGTTAAAAAATATGTATAATTTCAATTTAATTTTCTGTCAGTCTGTCTGTTTACGATCTGATTTTCTAAAAAATTTTTTATCGTGTCTCGAAATTGATATATTTTATTTAAAGTAATATTAGCAGATTTCCTACTCAAAATAGTATGCATGTCACTACTAGTTTGGGCATATGTACAAACAAAAGAAATTAATATGTTACTGTCTGTGAGGCTTTGTGTCCTATGGTCTGTAGAGTCTAGGTTGTATGAAGTATATAAAAATCTTTCCGCTTTAACTTTTCCGTTACTTTCTAGGGCAGTAGATGAAATTAGCATCATTTTTAAGAAGTGCAAGGCAAAAGCAACTTTTCTATTGAAATGGTAATAATAGTATTAAAGTTTTGTTTACCAGATCCCATAAAAGGATTCGGATACATTACAGTATATAAGTGGAAATGAATGAAAATACATTTTAGTAGTATTAACCATTTTTAATACCTTCCTATATTGTGTGACGTTTTCTAATATTTTTTATTTAACTTTCTGTGTGGCTTTGTGCCTTCTGTCTGTAATAATGAATTTCTGTTTCTATGTAATTGTCTTGTAAAAGATCAGTAGTTTCGTAACAGGACATTATATTGCTTGGCTATATAAAACCTCTGCAAAACAGATACTAAAAATCTTTTTCATGGAAGGCACGCTTTTTTTTTATTATTATCATTATTATTGTTGTTATTTTTCATTTTTTTTTTATCTGGTCGGGCCTACGTTTTTCGTTTTTTGACCGAGCCAGACCGGGATGGGCCAAAATTTTCTATTTCATACCGGGCCGTTTAAACAAAGCTTTCGTACGGGCTGGCCCGGACCCAGGCCTCAAAATTTCGGCTCGTGCAGACCTCTAAAAAGAGGTATTACCAAATTTCATAAATGACGTTCCAGCAGCTTTACACGACACATGTAGTTTCAGCATGATGTGTTGCTCGAACATTTCAACATTACTGACCAAGACAAATTTGACAGGACCTATCCCCATCGCTGGATTGGAGGTGGATCCTTACAGCAGCCCGCCGACCTCACCCATGGATTTCTTTCTGTAGGTATACATTACTCCACTCTGTGGGTATATATGACTCGACTCTGTGGGGGTACAGTATTCCATGTAGCTTCAGCATGATATCACAGTTCATCGATCTTAGTTATTGTAGAGTGGTGGCGTACCAAACACTCAGCAACGATTCATCAGACGATTTCAATTACAGCCGGCAGCAAAATTATTGAAGCACACATCTACATTTTTCATATTTGTTTTTAGTTTGATAACTAATTTTTATTATCAACTTACTTTTTTTTATAAACAACATAAA
This sequence comes from Salticus scenicus, assembly GCA_963930645.1. Classification (NCBI taxonomy): domain Eukaryota; kingdom Metazoa; phylum Arthropoda; class Arachnida; order Araneae; family Salticidae; genus Salticus; species Salticus scenicus. The sequence goes on along the minus strand of OZ005652.1, from coordinate 171,066,961 downwards.
ACTAAGATCATGACTTGACAAATATTTACTTAACAAAACAGTATTAGGTACACGTCGTTTAAATAGGAATTATTGCTAGCACTTCATTAATTTGATGCCGGCTGTATGGCGAGGTCAGGGGAACGCACTGGACAGAGCAACAGTCAAACACATTTTGTATCAGGAAAGGTCCGGGAAACACAGTCAACATGCGGTAATACATTGCTTTGTTTAAATATTGCGCGACGGAAACCTCGAATATAGGACAGAGCCACTGGCCTTAACCCTCCAAATGTAATGGCCGCTATTCAGAGTGTCAGAAATGCAAACAAGAAGTGATCGAGACGTGTATCCAACGGTACCCCATACCACCCAGGTTATGGGCCAGTATGATATCGTCAAATACGTTGAAATATTGATTCTCTACGATGCTGCCAAATGCGAAGGCGATCATATTGATGCTGTAAACAAAATTGTGATTCGTCTGAAATGACGACATTGCGCCATTCCTGCGCCCAGGCTCGTCATTGATCAAACAATGACGGAATTCCTACCTGTGATGCAGCTTTTAGAGTAGCTGAAATCATAGTCGTCGCATACTAGCTCATCACCTGAAATGAAGGTGCCATTGGATACACGTCCCATTCTCTTCTTATTCCCATTTCCAGGCACTCTAAATAGCTTGCATTGCATTTCTGATTGGTTAAAGCTCGTGGTTCGCCCTATATTCGAGGTACAGTCGGTAACAAAAGTATCCGAACACTAGCAAAAATTCCTATAAAGAAAAAAGTAAAGTTAATACTGTTTTGTTAAATAGATCCTTGTCGAATCATATTCTTAGACTGACTAAGAACATGATTCGACAAGGATTTATTTAACAAAACAGTATTACCTCTACTTTTTTAATATAGAAATTTTTGCTAGTGTTCGGATACTTTTGTTACCGACTGTATCCGGAACGCAACGTTTAAGCAGGACAATGCACGATCGCATATTGTCCGGGCCTTCTTCGAAACAGAATGGGTTCGACTTTTGCTATGGTCAGCGCGTTCTCGTGATCTCATATCAGTTGGACACGTCTCGTCAATTGTTGTCAAGAGACCGACACGCCCCCACTCTCCAGTAAATACTGTCAATAAACTATGGCATCGTGTTAAAGCCGTACATATCATCTAATCGCTGTCTGATTTAACGTCTTGGCGGGTAAGTGCTATTAATGCTGCCAGAGGTCGCTGCTTTATGTATTGACTTCTCAGTATATATGCCTCCAAGTTTCCTGCAAATTTAATCAATTATTCTTACCACTATAATGTACAGTCGGTAACAAAAGTGTCCGAACTCCAGCAAAAATTTCTATGTGAAAAAAGTACACTTCACTCGGTTTTATTAAATAAATCCTTGTCGTATCCTGTTCTTAGTCAGTGTAAAAACATGATTCAATAAGGATTTATTTAACAAAACCGTATGAAGTGTACTTTTTTTACATAGGAATTTTTTTTACTGTTCGGATACTTTTGTTACCGACTGTATGTGTCCAATAAATATCCTTCTGTTATTTGCATTTCTTATAGATGTAGTTTGTACCGATAAAAACTAAATTTAAAAGTGCAATCAGCTACATCTATAAATTATTTCAAATATGTATAATTAAAGGAAGGATGAAAGCAAAAGAATGTTTGAACGCTTTATGAATATTTGAACTTATTTAATAAAACACTTTTTATGTCAAATTAAAAATTAAAAAGCACATATAATGAAGAATACTAAGGGGGAAGAGTTAATACCCTGTATTAATTTTACTAGAGATAATAACAATTCCAATTTGGTGATACTATTATCAACGCTCTCTTTTTAGTGGAACTCTTTGTATTTTCGCAAAAAACTATTTGTAAAAAAGAGCATTCTAAGACAAATGACATTATATCAACTACAGTCGGCAGCAAAAGTAGCCGAGCACTAGCAAAAATTCCTATAAAAAAAGTACACTTAATACTGTTTTGTAAATAAATCCTCGAATCATATTCTTAGACTGACTAAGAACAGGATTCGATGAGGATTTATTTAACAAAACTGTATTAAGTGTACTTTTTTTACCCGGGAATTTTTGCTAGTGCTCGGATACTTTTGCTGCCGACTGTAAAAATAACTCCTACAACTGTGTGTGCAAATGAAAATACTTAAACAAATAAATAATATCCCCAGTGAATTTATCCTCTCAAATTAGAATTTCAGGCTTACTTTTTCCCTCTCCAGAGTAAAGATAAAATAAATTGTAATATTATAGTATTTCGCACATTTATTCTATTTATGGATCTCTATTCTGTAAAACTCAATTGCACTATGCTCAAATATTATGTTCAAGCATTATGCTCAAATGTCCATTGCATTTTAATATACAGTTACAACGCCTATACAATTACGACGCCTAACATACACAGTGTGGTAACCGTCCAGGAAAATCGTGCTAAAAAGACTAAGCCTCTCACCAGAGGTCAGTACAATCGATATTCTTGCTTGAAAAACCAAAACTAACGTATTTATTGGCTACTTATGTGATGAGATGCAATGTAACTTAAGACTACTATATAACAGGTTGAATCTTTCGCCGCCATTTGTCTGTCAAGTCCGTCATTGCTAAACCCAAGACTACCATATAATAGTTTCATATAGTCTCATATAATAGTCTTATATAGTAGTCCGTCATTGTTAAACCTAAAACTACTATACAATAGTCTTATATAGTTTCATATAATATAGCAGTCTTAGGTTTAGCAATGACGGACTTGACGGACAAATGTCGGCGAATGAATCAGATTGTTATATAGTAGCCTTAATGTAACTGAGCCGACGAAATTGAGTAGAGTCAATCAATTCTTATGCAATTTTACGATTTGGGTGCGAATTTCGATCGCAACGCCACCTGGGAGACTTAATTTTCCAAGCAATATTTTAAGCATTATGATTATAAGTGATTGCCACACTACACTGTAAAAAAAACCTATTACCAGCTGCAATCTGTGATTTATTTTATCCAATCACAGAGAATTTCTTGCAAGAAATTCTCTGTGATTGGATAAAATAAATCACAGATTGCAGCTGGTAATAGGTTTTTTTTTACAGTGTAGGCGCTATAATACATTGCAGAAAGAATTTTGAGACCACCATCAATTTTCTTTCTTTCCATTAAAAATGCGGGTTGTTTTTTTTTTTTTATTATTATTATTATTATTTAAATTTTTTCATAAAACATAAGAGATTTAAATAAGTAAATTTGGAATTTTAAATAACTTTTAAAGAAATATAAGAAAAATGTTTAATATCATGAAATTGAAAAAAAAAATTTTTTTAATGATTGTTTGTATAATGAAATGCCGTCAAATTTGAATAATTGTTTGGGGGACAGTTGTAACGAAGTATAAAAAGATTACCTATAGTTTAGTTTGATTGTTGAAACAAATGGGAGTATAGAGAGCAGAAAAGTATTGGCTGATATTAAAAAAAAGAAAATTTTGGCATTTCGGCAAAACGGAATGAGTGAAGGACAAAATGCTGACAAAATAAACTGTAATAATATTTATTACAAATATTGTAAATACTTTCTGACAAAATAAACAGATCAAAAACTGTCGTTCATAATTTTTTATCCAATTAACATTGATGTGGTGCACAGAATAGAGGTGAACGGCCATCAAAACTGTCATCCAGCATTTTAAAAAAGCGTTTTCAAAACGGCTGTTAAAAACCATACACACTTTAGAACAATAAAATCAAAACTTTAAATTTCAACTTACTTTTAGAACTGTTCGAAGTGTCTTAAGGCGGATGGGAAATATTAAATATGCAAAATTCAAAAGCAAATCTAATCTTGAAAAACGATATTGATACAAAGCTGAAATTCGCAACATGCAATGTTTTAAAAATCCACTTGGATAAAAAGATAGATGAAAAAGTTTAACCTTGATGGACCTGGTGGTGTAAGAAAGTACTGGTATGATTTAAAACAAGATCCTGCGTATTTTTCTGAACAAGTACAAGATGGTGAATCAGTTATAATTTGAACAGAATTCAATGCTCGAAGTAAAACTAACATTGTATTCACTAAAGGTAATGCGAATTCTTTTGATTACCAAGAATTACAGTTTTATCCCTTTCAGAGATCAACCGATGGATAAAAAATTACTTCTGCTACAAGATAATGCACCAGTACACAATTTAGCTTCAACTATATCTTGTCTATCTGATAACAATATCAATTTTATGGTCAAAAAATCAGACTTGAATCCCATAGAGAACATGTGAGGGATCGTTATAAGCAAATTTATGAAATTGGAAGACAATGTACCGTTTCTTGGCTTAGATTTGCTATTTCAATAGCGTGGAATGAAACATCACTTTTGGCAAGCAGGACCTTAGCAAAATCCTTTCCGAAATGCCTTTTAGGAGAAATTCGTGTGAAAGGAAAACACATGAAGTACTCAATAAGTTAATGTAACAATATTTTTCCACGTTATTATTATTATTATTAAAATAATAATAGCCTTTCGAATATTACTTATAAATACAAATTTTCAAATAAAAAATTGAATCATTTGTTTTCATCTACTTCTTTGTCATTTACTATTATTATTATTTTCTAAATTTTGAGAATTTACCCCTCGTATTGTTTCACCAGAGTTCTGCTATGCTAGTTAATGACTATGGTCATTCTTTTTCTGATCCACATATTAATACTAGTGGTAAAGGAATGCTGTTACCACAAACAATAAAATAAACACCTTGATGTTGATTGTTGAGTAAGCCCCCAGAGACATTAATTTTACGAAACACGGAAAACATTACAGCCATGAGATACTGCATTGTTATAATTAAAGTTCAATTCTGAAATGGTCATAAAAGAAAAAAATACTGAACCAAATGTTATTGAATTTTGGTAATATTTTACGGAGGTCACGGTATTTTATCTCGCCTCTCTCCAAAACTGTTTAAAAACTCATCACCAGGAGCAATGACTTCGTATGCAAAATTGTTAAACGAAATAAGACATTGGTTTAAAATGTTTTAATCATTTCTGGCACGTGTTTCAAAGTATGTACAATGTACCGTCCCCTGTTTTCTTAAAGGATGTTGCTAACAGCCGTATTCACCATTAACTTCCTATCCCGGTTCGGTTCAACGCAAAAACTTAAAGAACATCTAAAGTCGGGGTGTAGCTTTTCAATAAAATTTAGCACACTGTTTCTGTCACCTAGCATCGCAAGTTTCATATAATCTTTGATTGCTTTTTTTCGTCTAAAACAACAGAAAATAACAATACCGCTAGATGGCAGAAGCAATGCATCAAATTTTGCTGAACAGTTGCACCCTGACTTTATATGCTTTTCAAGTTTTCATGCTCAACCGGGCTAGTTCGTTGGGTTTAACATCGCACTAGTACTGCGCTTTGAATAATTGGCGATGGTCTGGAACACACCCCTAAGGGTGGTCCGGAGACACGTGTTTAACCAAGAATCAAAGTTATTGGGGAATATAACAGTAATTCGCATTTCTGCCCTTTCCACAGCACCTCTTAACAAATCAGGAGGAATGTTACGGACATGCCATGTGTCTCATCTTTCATTTTTACCAAATTGTTCATGTTAGCACCATAGACGTTATGTTACAACCATCTTTTGAGATAATATCATTACCAGAAGTCACAGGGGTTGAAATCTGGAGAGCGGGGTGTCCAAGAAACTGGGAAGTTTCGGCCTATAATAAAGTGATCCGAAAAATGTTGCCTAAGTAATTGTGTGACACAAGTACCAATGTGAGATGGAGACCTTTCGTGATGTCTAAAATGTCACATTACTGTAGTTCAGGTTAGAGTCTTGCACGGGTCAAGTTTTATCCGACCCGAACCCGACAGATGAATTTTAAATCAACCCGAAACCCAACAAAAAATTTGAATCCACACGAAAACCGACTTGAACCTTCAATAGAGAATTTTGATGACCCGAACCAGATATTTTTATACCCGAACCCAACTTCTTTTCACCCGAAACCTGAATCTAAGCGAAAATTAATAATTCCTCTAAAAATCAGGAAAAGTATTTTAAGTCATAAAATAAAGTAAATTTTCATTGTCACACAGTTGGTAAGTCATTTTAAAAAGAATTAAAAATGTAATTACTAATTTACTAAATTAAAAATTTAATAATCTGAAAAAATGGATTAATAATAATTTTTAACAATTTATGTGTGTTGGGTAGTACTTCAAGTCTCAAGTGTACAAAAATACGTTTCAAATTTAGCGTTTGTAATGTATTGTTTGATGGTTCGGCACAAAAATATTAAAATGATACAGTGTTATAGATTCCGACTAAACATCCGTTCTCATCTAATCTAAATCTGCATCTTAATAATTCCTTAAAAAAATCTGCAAGAGAAAAAATATTAATTACCAGTTTACAAAAGGATGTGAGTAATCAAAATAGACTAATCACACCATCTAGTTATTGTCGGAGAGGGAACCTGTTTTCCACAGCTCATATTCTACATAATAATAATAATTTATGTTTTTTTTTTTTGTTTTTTTTCGTCAATTGTTTTATTCGGAAATGGATGTTTATTTTACTATAATAATTTAATTTAGGTAAGCGTATATTAATTATGAGTATATATAGCGAACAAATTTCTGCTTACTAACGTAAAAGTTTTTTGAAAGATGTTCTCAAGTTGACCCGACTCGTTAAAACTAAACCCGACCCGAGCCCGAACCCCACCCCGCAGTAAAAAAATCTAATCAATCCGATCCGTAAGAGAAAAATTTAGTCAATCCGACCCGAACCCGAACCGTAGCTCAGGTCGGGTTCGGGTAAAATCGGTTTACCCGACCAGATGCCGGACTCACGAAGCATTTTAACATTAAATCTAAGCAAGCAGCAGTTACGGACGGCAACAAAATTATTGAAGCATACATCCACACTTTTCATATGTTTTTCTTTTGTTTGATAGTTAATTTTTTATCACCAACTTACTTTTTTATAAACAGTATAAGACTAAGATCATGACTCATCAAATATTTACTTAAGAAAATAGTATTTGATGCCCATCTTTTAAGTAGGAATTATCGCTAGTGCTTCAATAATTTTGCTGCCGACTGTACAGTACAGTACATGTGACAGGGCAAGCTGGCGATTGCTCTTCAAGGGAAAATGATCCAGTTATGAAACGAAATGTTACACCATACAAATGATGACTTTAGGCGAATACAGTGGAACTGGATGAATAACATGAAGGATTATTTTGGCCCAAATCCTGCAGGTATGTGTATTGACATCGCCATTTAAGTTAAAAATGGAATTCACACCCGTCCACAAAATGTTCCATGGCCAATGTTCGTTTCTACCGGTTACATGCTAAAATGTTTCGCACATTCAATCGTTTGAAGTTCCTTTTACAGTACAAGAGATACCATGTCATCTCTCAATTCATTCAGCTGAAATGCAATAGTTCTGGTTCTAATTTTGTAACTAAGCAATACTCGGGTTTCATTTTAATATTCTTCGTAGAGTTATTAAGGAAACTCTTATTAACATTGGCAAGATTGTAAAAGATTTATTCTCTCGTCACTTAAAGTTTGCTTTCGGATTTCCTAATTTTACGCTCATTGATCAGTTCTAACAACCTTCTTGATGTTAATAATAATACTATCGTTAACTTTTCCAATGCTGAAATTTTCAATATTCAATATTCAGTTAAACTTAATTCAAATCTTGCTATTTCTAAACCACCTTTTTCTCAGTTAATTGCTCCGGTTGAAAAGGATTTCACAAATTCTCGTCTCACTGACCAACAGAAAGAAAATTTAAGACATTTAATCCTTGGTAATGTTAACTTCAATTCTAAAAATTTTAAATCTAATCTCACCCCTGCAGAAAAAAACACATTAAAAGAATTAAAATCTAATGAAAATATCATCATCACTAAAGCTGATAAAGGAGGTCAGATTGTTATTTTAGATAAGAAACGATATATCGATTGTGTCACCTATTTTATTAATGATGGCACATATTTCCTCTACCCCATGACCACTCTCTACAAGAATTAACTAAAATTAAATCTGCTATAAAAATTTCCCCCTTCTTTTTGGATTCAATTTCTCATCTTACCCCTTCTATAGCTAATTGTGCCAAATTTTATGCTCTACTGAAAGTCCACAAACCCATTTTCCTTTTCGTCCTATAGTCTCTAATATCGGTACTGCTTCCTATCGGTTAGCTAAATATCTCACTACAATTTTCGCCCCCTTCTTTCTGCAAATAACTACATTATAAAGAAGTCTACAAACTTTGCAAAAAATATTCAAAATTGCCCTCCCACTAATCTTACTGTGGTTAATTTTGATTCAAAATCCCTTTTTACTAATGTTTCAATAAGTCGCGTTCTCTGCTTTCTTAAAATGTGATTAAAAGAGTTTCATTCCCCGTCTTTTGAATACAAGAATTGCAGTCGGCAGCAAAAGTATCCGGGCACTAGCAAAAATTCTTATGAAAAAAAGTACACTTAATACTGTTTTGTTAAATAAATCCTTCTCGAATCATGTTCTTAGACTGACTAAGAACAGGATTCGACAAGGATTTATTTAACAAAACTGTATTAAATGCCCTTTTTTTACACAGGAATTTTTGCTAGTGCTCGGATACTTTTGCTGCCGACTGTAATTTCTCTCGCCCGTATTTGCCTAACTATTTTTTCATTCTAAAGAAAATTTTATCATCAATCAGAAAGTTTAGCCATAGATTCCCTTTTCTCCCCAATTCTGGTTGATACTTACATGCATTATTTTGAAAGTGTGCTTTTTAAGAAGAGGTCTTTCCCTTTTTGGACCCGTTACATTGATGACACTTTCACGCTTATTGACACATCTAGTCACAATATTGACCATGTCTGACAAACTATAGACAGTAATGTTCAATTCATATATGAAATAGAAAATAAAGCTTTACTTCCATTCCTTGATACCCTTGTCTCTCGCACTGAAAAAATCTTTTTCACCAACGTCTACCTTAAAATTTTTGCAGTATCTCTACCTCCCCATGCGTGTTCATGTCATCCATCTACCCTGAAAATGGCAACTTTCTATACTTTTGTTAACTGCTTTGTTAGCCAATAAGGGCACGCGTGCTCTTAATATTTGTTTCAATTCTGTTTAATTAAGCTTTGAAATAGAATATCTGAAAGCCATGCCATAGCAATTGACAAAGGTTATATCCCTTCTATTTCAGATAAAACTATTAAAAAATTACATATTTTTCGTACTTCGTCTACTAAACCAGTTTCTTCCAATATCAGTAATGTTTTACCTAATTTTCCTAAACCAAGTCATGCCATAGCTAAAATTCTCAAACAGTATAATTTTAAAATAATTTTTTCGCCTCCCAATAAACTCACCTTTCTCATTGTCAGTTGAAAGAACCTATACGCATAATTCTTGGGACATTTATAGTATTTCCTGCCAATGTGGTTTTCATACATTAGTTAAACTAAACTCAGTCTTAAATTCGGTCTAGTTACGTCTGTAAAGAAGAAATCAACAAACCGTCTATTTCGAGTTAAGCATCGCTGGGAAAAAAACATAATTTTAAATTTAATTCCATTAAAATAATTTGCAGGACCAAATCGATTCAAGAACTCGATTTCTTTGAAGCTTTTCACATATATAAAAATCTTGTTAATTGTGATTTCGCTATACCCTATTTGTCTGATTGTTGGAAATTTTACATTCAGTCCACATTTTCTTAATTCTTTCTACATTTTTCACATTTACAGTTTCTCAATTTATTTAGGTATTTATTTAGGTATTTGTATTTAATATAATGTTTTTTTATCAAAAATATTCATTCAATTCACATTGCTTTCAAGTTGATACGTTGTTGACTTTCAAAATTGGTTTTATTTTAAAAAGGGATTGCAACAGCAAAAACTTTTTTCTTGACTTTCATAAAAATGATAGATAATATCATAATCATATGCAAATATATGTAATTTTTTTTTTTTAAACTAATAAATAAATCACTTAAACTTTGAATAGAAAAAATCCGGAAAAAAAAAAAAAAAAAAAGAATAGTTAATTGATTAATTTGCTCATTAAATTTCTAGTATATATATATACATATTACAAAATGTTAAGCTGTAAAAAATTTTGAATAGATTAAGATTTTCTTAAAGTTAAATTCCTATAATATAGTATGTAAATGAAATATTTTATAAAGATTATAATAATTATAATATATCAAATCCAAATCTAAAATTTCATGTTTTCTGTTATTTATTTATTTTATTTATTTTACTTTTATAAAATAATATTATAATAAAATTGAAAAAAAAAAAAAAAGAACTCGGTTACCAAACACTTAAAATGCATTGGAAAAACTCTTAAAACAGAATTATAATTAGTAAAATAAGTATTAAAATAAAATAAAGTAAAATACATCTTTATTTGGCTTCAATTTAAACCCATAATATATTTTTAAAAATATTAATTAATTTTATTTTATTTTTTTCTTCGCATTATAATACTTAATTTTACGAAATAATATATTTCTGCAAAGCATACTGGTAAAATGATTAAGAATTATATAGTCTATTATTTTATAAATTATTCTGTTTATTAAATTTCTATTAAAAAACTATACTACTTAAATATTTACCAGTATAAAAGTTTCACATGTTAAAGATTTTTCTATTTTTATTTATTTTTTTTTTCTTTTAAATCAAATCTATACCTAAAAAATAATAATTGTTATTTCTTTCTTTCATTCTTAAATTTAACAGTAGGGAGGAGGCATGAATATAACAATAAAAGCTACTCTAGAAGAAGAAGGGGGGGAAAAAATCCTCCTTAACTTGTATAAACTTATTTCTTACATATAATATTGATATAAAATGAAATTACCATGCATCTGCAACCTTTAAATTAGAAATTAATGATACATTAAAAATTTTGTATATACTACTCTAAAAAATATGTCATCACATTTTCAGGAATATTTTTTTGGTGAATTATATTATTCAAACTATTAAATGACACTGAGATTCAAATGGGATTCTAGGATGTTTATGTCCATTACAAAGGAGGGTTTTTATTATTACTATTATTATTTATTTATTTACTTATTTTTTAACTATCACTTTTTTTTTTTTTTTTTTTTTTAATATAGTCTTCCTACACAGTATCCATAAAACATTTAAAGTGTTAGGAGGTAAACTGCTGACTGTAAATTAAGGTAATTTTAATTTTTTAACTAAAACACAAAAAATTAAGTAAAATTACAATAAGTAATTGTTTTCACTTTGCAAAACTAATCAATTAATCAGTTTAAAAACTTAAAAGCTGACCAACAATAACAACGATTGATAACCAAACCAACAACCATAACGATTATTACTTATACTAAATTAAATGATTTTGCCTTGCTTAAAATTACTGATAACACAAAGATTGTTACAGGAACTTGTGTTTGCATTGGGTTACAAAAATCGCAAACTATTTTAGGAAAATAACTTTAAATCAAACTGAATTAAATTCATTTTGTATTATATGAAAAGCTAATCAAATTGTTCATTTTTTCATTAATTTAATTTAATAGATTTTAGAAAAGTGTGTTTCTGAAGTTCATACAAAATCTTGAAAAACAGTGTCGAATACAATTCGTATTCGACACTGTTTTTCAAGATTCTATTTGTTTTTCTATATCCAGTAATTTTCAGAATTTTTAAAAACTGTAAAACACGTCTTCGACAATTTTTACGGGATTTTGTTTAGTTAAGAAGAAAACAAATGTGTATGGTGGGGGAAGGGGGCACATGGAGTCAGACATGGGCAAATTTTAATTTTGTAAATGTGAAAATTGGGGAGAGGGGGGGGAATCTTCTGTTTGTTTGATGGAAAGACCTTTTCAAAACAACATTTTAACAAAAAAAATTTCTCTATAATTATTCGTTCGAAAAATATGAAAGAAATTTTTTCGTTTAAAGTCTTCTTCCCGTGTCTCGAGAATACCTTGAGAATTCTAAAAGCCTAAAAAAAAGGAGAGAGGGCTTAATGAGTTTGAAGAATCATTGTTTTGTTTGGAAATTTTTGAAATTTTTTTTGAAATTTCGAAAACAGGGGGCAGCAAAAGGCGCATCTTTGAAATTTTAAACAAATGTAGTCTTTTTTTTTTTTTAGTTTGTCGGAAATGTCTTCTGTGAACAATTTCTTTAAAAAAAGAGAGAGAAAGAAAGAAAAGAAAAGAAATTGAAGCTGTATTGCGATAGGGGAATCGTAGAAAGCAAACAGTATAATTTCAAATAGGAGGTGAATAAGGGAGATTAAGAGCTCATTTAAAGTTCTTACTTACAGACTTATATTTAATTTGCACGTTTTTTATAATTTTCAAAAATTCCGTGGCGTTTCCGATAGATTTGGGGAGGAAGATGGGACTTTTAGGGAAAAAAAATATTTATAAGTTCCTTAGAAATGCCCCACCAGCGGCCGAGCGGTTCTGCGCTCAAAGCTGGTGGATGAGAAGTGCCGGATTCGATCCCATCCCGCACTCTTTGACCTAGCCGTTCCTTCCGTGTTTTTCTCCGAAACTCGCTTAAATACGGGCTTCGACCCCTTAGAAAGACCTCGTGGAGACCATTCTACCTATAGGCCTTAAAACCTACTACCAACTCACCTTAAAAAAGTATCGCTGGAAATATTTTAAGTGATTGTATCTAAAAGATTTCTCGAAGTTCTAAAAAATCCTTATTTAAAATTTTAAAGTTAGATCTCTTAGTACACGTTTTACCCCCATACCATAACCCAATTTTAGAAAATGAGGCAATGTCCAAAATCCCTTCACCTCGTTTTAGAAAATTTTCAGGAATTCTAGCGTGATTACGAAGTACTAGGAAGAATGTGCGAACTATGTACATTATATTTAACCAGATAAAATAAAACTAGATTCAAAAAAACATTTTCTAAAAAAGTTTTCCCGATTTAAATTTCAAAGTGGTCTAACTGATTGCCCCCTCCTATTTTCCCCATCTGAATTAATTTTAAACCAAACAAAGTCTCCCTCAAATTGATTAAGCATCATTTTTAGAATTATCAGAGTTTCCAAAGGAGGATCTGAACCCACCCCCATGGTGTTAGGTATTTTGAAAAATTGCTGCCAAATCCTTACAACATTTTATTTTATACATCTCCAATTAAAAAATAACAAAATATTAATCTTTTGTTCATTTGATTGTCCATTTAAAAACTTGTGTTTAATTTTTCTTATCTAACCAAAATCTATGCGGTGAATGGAGCTCTTTAGAAATTTATTCATAACACTTTTTTACAAAAACTTTCGTACACAAATGATTTTTTGACCATTTATTTTAAATGTTCTGTTGAACTATTTAAGAAATAGATGAACCGTTGAACGAAAGAAATTGAATATTAAATAACATAAAATCTCTCTCTCTCTCTCTCTCTCTTTTTTTTTTTTTTTTTTTTTGTATTTGTAGAAATTGTTTGTCATTTTAAAAATATACTATATTATGCTTTTGTAATGTTGCATGTTTCCATCATATAAGGAATATTCTTTCTTAAAGTTTTTTATTTATCACTTTTCATACAATTTTAAAATTTCATTTAGTTTGTTATTTTGCTCGAGGTAAAATGTAATATGGTGTGTCCTATGAAACTGTACTTTTTATACAGGGTTATAAACTCATTGCCATTCTCCTTTAATTTTACATTTTAATCATTAACCCCTAAAAAGTAATGATATCAATACAAAAAACCCTTAACGGGTTAAAAGTTTGTGACGCAGCACTGTACTTTATGGCTATAGAAATTAGAAATACGGGTCTTAAAAATAATGATATCAAATTTTCAGTGACTCTTTGCTATTAATTAAAAATTACATAGATTTTCTTACTTGGATTTGCTTTTTTCTTTTATTTATTTTTACAGTGTAAACGTTATTTTCAACATAAAATAATATATAACATTTACTCACCGATACCTTTTCATTCACATCTCTTATAATATTAAAATATGTGTTTTAAAAGAAATTATATGAAATTCCAGCAACGCTGTGAATTTACACTAAATGATTTGTTTTTAAATTCCACTGCAATTATTTTTTTTGCATATTAAAGTATATTTCCACATTGAAATATTGCTTTTAATTATCTAATACGCAGTCAAATATATCACTTTCATTAAGTTTATATTATGTACTGAAATGTATTTATTTCAATTAATTATTTTATCTTTTGCGTCACGCTATCCAAAACTGTAAGTAAAATTTATGAAAATGCTTATTTTGTGCCATCTTATCCAAATTAATTGAAAACGCATGCAAATAGATAGCGTGCTGTAAAGAAAACATTTGCGAAATTTTTAGTTGTAGTTTTGGATAGCGGGACGCAAAAGATAAAATAATTCATTGAAATAAATGTATTTCAGTACATAATATAAACTTAATGAAAGTGATATATTTGACTGCGTATTAGAAAATTAAAAGCAATATTTCAATGTGGAAATATACTTTAATATGCAAAACAAAATAATTGCAGTGGAATTTAAAAACAAATCATTTAGTGTAAATTCACTGCGTTGCTGGAATTTCATATAATTTCTTTTAAAACACATATTTTAATATTATAAGAGATGTGAATGAAAAGGTATCGGTGAGTAAATGATATATATTATTTTATGTTGAAAATAACGTTTACACTGTAAAAATAAATAAAAGAAAAAAGTAAATCCAAGTAAGAAAATTTATGTAATTTTTAATTAATAGCAAAGCGTCACTGAAAATTTGATATCATTATTTTTAAGACCCGTATTTCTAATTTTTATAGCCATAAAGTACAGTGCTGCGTCACAAACTTTTAACCCGTTAAGGGTTTTTTGTATTGATAAAGTAGAGTGATAAATGGTAACCCTTAAGAAGGTCCAAGATGAATCATGTGACATGCTCCCCTTACGCCTGCGTATTCGACATAGATATAGTAATAAGACATAGATTGATCATTGAGAGGGGAAAAGTGATATATTTTTTAATCGGGAAAAGACGGCCATTTTACTCTCTTATGGATGTATTTCCCGAGTGAATATACACGGGAATACGCATAGGTAATTTAGCAAATAAAATTTATGTATTAAAAGAGAATGAAAAACTCCAGATACCCCTTTTTCTTTCTTTTCGTTTTCTTTTTTTTACTATTCTCTAGTATACTCATGTTTGCACAAAACTGTCTTTCTTTCGGCATTTATTATTATTATACTTCTTTGAGATAAAAATCGTCTGCATTCATCATGAAAAATAATTTTAATAAATTATTTGCATTGCGTAAATTTGTATAGGATTATGTATGGAAGAAAGTCTTGTGGTGGCCACAACATACTAGTTATATATTAAAACTTTCGCGGCTGCTAGCTACATTTAAAAGAATTGTTATCCACACAGGAATTATTGCTAGCGCTCGAATAATTTTACTGCCGATTGTTTATTTGAATTCTTTATTTTTCTCTTTCTCATCTTCGTTTAAATGTTATTTCGAAGGTTGTGAACAAAAGGCGCGAGTGTCAGCCAGCTCAGTTAAAAAAATTTTCTTTTTAAATCGGAGTTGAAAAATAACTTTATTTTATCGAAGGTACAGAAAAAAATCGTTTTTCTTCAAAATCTCTTTTTTAACACAAAAATGAATTATATATTTATATTCTACACTGCTTTTTGAACAAATTAACTATACTTTTTATTCATTTATACAGTACAAAGTGTTAAAGTGAATCGCTCCGTTTTGGCACTACATGGTCAACTTTTCGTCAGTGCAATGTCATAGTCAGTAGCGTCCTCTATATTTATTGGTTGATTTTGTTGTGTTTTAATTTTTGATCCTTTTTACTTCTATGATATATGCTATCTTCGTCCCTTCGAACTACGTCGCTCTCAATTATTACTCAATCAACGAATCATTTAGTTGTAAACAAAACAAATAAATTGTTATTGACTTCCACTTTCACTTGAATGCCGCAAAATAAAGATGGCATCTTGCATAAATTGTTTCCGAAGATGCTGTAATGGAAATGTAGGAGGTAGTTATGTTCAGATGAGAGAGCAACCATCAGTGGTATTAGATACTTCTCATATGGGTAAAGATCTTTTATTGATATGATTATGAATACTGGGTAATATAATGGTAAATTTTCATTTAAGCATTAAATATCAGTTGTTTGTTTACTTTTGATGTTGTAATTTACGTTAAAAACGTATTTCCTGTTTATTTTCCTCATCAGCTTCAAAATATTATTGAAATCGTAGCCTTAGGTTTTGGATCTTTGTATGGATCATGTGATGGTATTTACTTACCATTCATTTAAATGATAGGTATCTTATAATAAAGGTTATTCATTAAGACGTTTTGTCTGTAAAGATGAGTTGCTTGAAATATTAAGGCAATGAAATAAATTGAATAGATGCAGATATGAAAACAAATGTATATTTTGCATTTGGAGGTCTTCTATTAGTCATCACTGATGAAAACAGGGCCTTTCAAAGTGTTCAAAATTCTAGAAATGTTGAATTGTAATGAAGAATCAGTTCAGACATTCATAAACAAGACTATACGACTGTGTTCAGATATTTAGAGCATTTGTGTAATAAAAATTGGAAATTTTACGAAATCTCTATTGTAAAATAAATCAAGGTTATTGAACTTATATTTTTTCTGCATTAGACTATACTAGTACTCTAAAGAAGACTCTATGATAAACTTGAAAGCTTAGTGAATGTTATATTGACTTGAAAATTTTTTAACATATGTTTGTAACAATTGTATAGTTTTTAAACATTGTGAAAGTTTTATATCTATAATTAGTTATCTTTTCTTATCTACTTAAAATGATTCACTGTTAGGTATAATTATAAATTTTTAAAGACTGTAAGATCTAAGTAAAAATACATTGCATAAATAACTCCAATTAACAGTGTACTGACTATTGTGGAAAGTCATATAAATAAGAAACAGAAAACGATGAGATTAAATTTTTAAAGCAAATTAGTGGATAAAGGTTTTTTCATAAGTTATTTTTTTAAAAATGTTTATTTAATGCTCTAAATGAACAAATTTTCATAAATAACCAAAAATAGAAATATATCTTATATACAAACACTCCAAAAATAAAGCTTAAATATATATATATTGAGTTTGTATTTTCTATAATTCCCATAGAAAAGAGTTCTTAGGTACATGCAGTCAAGCCCATATATTATGAAGTTGATGGTGTTTGATGAACATTTGCTGCGTCTGATATTCGTAATAATCAGTGTATAAACAAAATAGAAAAGTTAAGCAAGTTATGCCCGCCACACTCTGATGAGACATGAGGCAAAGTTTGTTGTGACATGCAATATGTGCATACTCTAAATAGAATTTCTCCTCCTAGAAACTGTTTAGAGCATGTGTGTGTCACTTGAAATTTTTTCTTGTATCTCTTCAGTGTGCAGTGGGTCTTAGGCAGGCCACACACCAAAGAGGCAAGCGACAGCAGCATGTCTGTGGAACCATGAATGCGACGCAAACAACTTGTCTTTCCACTCTTTTCCATCCACACACAGAAGCAACAGACAAATCTTGCGATGGAAGCATTTTTGATCATGTGTGTTTGTTGACTTTTGAGATTTCATGTTTTGATTATAATAACAAGTTCAAAATTTATTATAATTTTAAGTAAAATAGAAAAAAAAATGTTTGAATTAATTTTTATTTATTTTTTTATTAAGATAAAAGAACAATTACAGAAAAAATAATTATTAAATTTAAAAATAGATTTTTTTTTTGTTAAATTATTCAAATATTATATTCCAATAAAAAAACACTTTTTTAATTTTTCTTTATGATTTAAGGGAAAGTAATTTTTATGAGGGAAAGGGGGGGGGAGGGATTAATCTTTTATTTAAATTTATAATTAACATTTGATAAACACCTTCTAATAGAAAACGCTGATCACTTGCTTTAATTGTGTTACTATCGATGTGTAAAAATAAATAGTCTTAAATTATAAAATATTTTATTTCAACTTGAAAAAAAAAAAAAAAATTCTTTATTATTAAATAAATGAATAATTTAAAAGAAAAAAAATTTTATATTGCAATTTTTATGTATATATATATATATATATATATATATATATTTTTTTTTTTTTTGTTGTTGTTGTTGTTTTGTTTAATTGATATTAATTGAAATGAATGAATAAAATAAAAGTTTAATTTTACTTATTTAAAAAATGTTTAAAGAGAAATTTAAGAGAAAATAATTATTAAATTTAAAAACTAATTTTCCGTTGTTGAATTATTAAAGTATTTTAACTTAAAAAATTATAATTTTACTTTATTATTTAAATAATTGAATAATTTAAGGGAAAATAATTTTTATATTCCATTTATTTTGTTAATGTTCTATTTAAATTTTTATTTAATATTTTATATCATGTTTCTAGCAGAAAACAAAGCTTGTCTGCTTTAATTAAGTTATTATTGATATGTAAACAAATATTCTAAAAAATTATTATTATTATTATTTTATTTTTTTCAGTTAAAAAAAAGTGTTTTTATTTTTTTTTTTATAATTTAAGAAAAATAATTTTTACATCACTCCCTTTATTTATTTTTTATTGTTAAATTTAAATTTAAACTAATAGTTTCTAGTTGAAAACATTGCTTTTAAATCTGAACAATTATCAATTAAAAATTGTAAATCGATGCAAAAACCCAATAATTTCCAAGATGTTCTTAATCTTCAACATTGAGGAATATTGTAATGAGAAATGGCAACAAATATGTATTTAATATGTTGTGCTCATTCTTAAGGGGAAAAAAAAATATATATATATATATATATATAAGTGCAGAAATATTTAAACAAATGAATGAAATTATACCCCAAAAAACACTGAGATCTTCATCAGGGAGGCCCCTCAGTGTAGGGGTGAACGAGAAGTTTCTGAAAGGACAGTAGCTATAAGCTAATAACTATCCTTAGCCCCCAACTTCTCACCAAACAGAAAACCACCAATAACTGAAGAGAAATCAAACATACATTCATTCATTTGTTTATATATTTCTACATTTAATTTCATTCATTTGTTTAAATATTTCTGCACTTATATATTACTACATCTAAGTTTTGCATTTCCTTTCGCTGCAATCTTGCGCATTGGTTTGTAATTCTCCTATTGGTTTTCTAATCTGTAAAACTTAAATATTTATAAATATTCCTGTCAATAGTTTGCTATATATATGCAGAGCTGCCAACCTAATCCGGCAAATTGTTAACGCCTACTGAAAAACGCCCCTTTTTCTACACCACTTAATTTTTAGAGCAATTCTCTTCAAATATATCTATGATGAATTAAGTAGAAAAATACTCTAAAAATTAAGTGGTGTAGAAAAAGGGGCGTTTTTCAGTAGGCGTTAACAATTTGCCGGATTAGGTTGGCAGCTCTGTATATGTATATTTTGATATATATATATATTAAACTTTTAATCATCTATATGTATATGTATATTAATTTTTTAAAACATAGTTAAAGCTGAGCAACAGAAGATTTCAGACCTCTGAAACCACATAGACCAATAAAAATAAAATTTCACGAAATTAAAATTACTTGTGAAGACTTGTTAATTATTGAAGTAATTAATTTTGATTTTTTAAACAACAAATATTACTTATTGATTTTTCTATTTAATTTAACCTCAAACTTACCTTAATATATTTTCTAAATAGTTAGTTGCTATTTAAATTAAATTACATATGTATATATAATCATTATTAACCAGGTAGTACTAAATTTCTGTATTTTAACATGATCTTCTTCCTTTCAGAATAATTCTCTTCTTTATTCCTTGTTAATGTTTTTCAGGAGAGTATATTTATGTTGAGAAAAAAAAAAAAAAAAAAAAAAAAAAAAACTCGTTGGAAGATTTGTAACTTTTTTTTTTTTACTTATAATCACACACACACACATATATATATATATAGTCATTAACATTGTACTAAATTTCTATATTTGATCATCTTCCCTTTAAATGAATAATTTTTCTCTTTTTTCTTTTCTAATGTTTTTCTATAAAATATATTTATTTTTTTAAAAAAAGTTAAATTTAGTAATTATCTTTTTCTTAATTTTTTTTTTTCTATAAAAATAAAAAATAAATAAAAAATAAAATCCTTGACGAGAGTTGAACAGAGTACCATTGGGACACGAGTCCAATCCTTTACCCCTAAGCCACACTCTATTTGCCATTAAACTTGTTCTGTTTCTTTTATGGAAAACAGATGAAATTCAAGAGTGATATTTTAATACATGATGGGGGTTATTGCATAATGTTTTTCCCCTATAATTTGTTTTGAACTGTATTTTTTTAATTTAAATATGTTTTTCCTTTCAGTCTGAACTTTATTGATTGTTTGTTGTATATTACACGGAGTTGAATTTGGGATTGAAAGACTCAGCGTAGTAATTTTTTTTAAATATTATTATTTGTACAAAGCAATCTTCATAATACACAATCGAAGAAAAATATTGCAAAGGATTACTAAATGTTTCTATTAAAGTTATTGGTATTCAAAAAAGTGACTACATTGAGCCCAGTGTTATTTAAGCTTATCCAGAGGTGTCAAATCCGCCATGTTGCAACATAAGTGGCAAGTGCAAAAAATTGTAGCATGAGTGATTCAAGTGACAAAGGGCAGACACACGTTCTGCTGATAAGACATGATGCTTGTCTCTCTGGTGTTCGTATACAGTAAAGTAAAAGTTACCGGCAATGTTAGTGATTGTCTCTTATGCCATATAGGTCGTGCTTGCTTCTTTGGTGTGCGGCTTGCCCAAGAGTATGGACAGACAGCAAACAGATAGGAGAATATGTAAATACTTTTCAACTACATCAGGAAGTATTAAAAAGAGAAAAATATAATAACGAAATTACCTGTTTTCTTAAAAAGAGAAGTCATTCGATCATTTTAAAATTTTTATTATGCTTTTGGGAAAAAAAACAGTAACTTTTTTTTGAGCAGCTGAATTTAAAACTGATTTACAGTTCTTTTTGAATTGTATATAAATGATATTTACAACCAATATTATATTCTTCAAAATATACACGTAATTTTGTTAGACTCTGTACAGCAGATTTTGATGACATTGATTCTTTGTATTCTAATGTCACATTATCATCTTCAGATTTAGATGTGTTTTGAACTTTAGCAACTGTTTTCTCATCTGTTTCTTATTCTTCTATTTCTAGGTTACTATCACTGTTAATGTAATCTGTTAGTGTAACATATACTTTTAGTCACATTTCATTTTTCATTTAATGTATCCCAAAGAAAACTGTCTTCATAAACGATTCCTTGATCAGGATCAGTTTTCTTTTTCTCTTCATTGAGAAATCTTGCATGTTTCTAACAGTTTTGAATCATTTATGGTTCAACAGAGTGTCACACATCTAAAAATTTCCAGGCAATTTTAACATCAGGGACAAAATTCTGATTCAGTTGAAAGTTCAACAAAAAATGTCATACATCCTGTATTTTTCTTTGATGCATTTTATTATGCCCATATCTAAAGTTTGGATTTTTGATGTGGCATTTGTTGGAAAACAACATAATGTAATGTTTTTAAGCTGAATGTTTGTGTTATGGGCAGCACAGTTATCAATAAAAAGCAAAATGTACTTATTCTGTTTTGCTATCCCTTTATCAAAGTTTTTCAACCATATCCTGAAAATATTTGAAGTCATGCATGCCTTTAGATTATTTCGATATTCTACAGGCAATGTAACATTTTTTGAGGTAGCGTGGATTCTTAGGTTTTCTGATAGTTAGAATTTTCCTTTTATCCATTCCATCCATGTTGCTTCAAAGTAATGCAGTTAGTCTTATTTTAGAATGTTTACTGCTTATACAAGTTACTCCTTTTCAATGCAAATGTGTGTTCTGGTAAAAGCTGATAAAAAAAGTCCCATCTCGTTCACATTGTTAACATCTGAAATTTTAAATTATTTAATTAAATTTTCTTTACTTTTCAGCTATTCCTGAAGTGTCTATTTATACACTTTCACCACTTAAAGATTTAAAAATAATTGCATAGCAATCCTTAAAGTGGGTACTTACGTATTAACGCCACCACAGCAGAAGTTGCGCTAATGCGCCAATAAAGAGCAATCTTGTTGTTCGCACACAAGAGACATAGGGAGACATCATTTGGAATCTTATTTATCAGAGTTCATATGGCGACAGCATCGGGTGAAAGAAAATAGAGACTGTTTTGAATCTATGTTACACTCTATATCGGCCCATTTTCCACCGAAATCCGATTGACTACTTTGTTTTTAAATAAAGTGTTTTGAATTTTGAAAGTGTTTTGATTTTAAATAAAGTGTTTTGAATTTTGAACGTGTTTTGATTTTAAATAAAGTGTTTTATTTTATGATTTGTCACAAAAATTTTAGGTGTAGATTGACGGCTCTATGGATTAACTGCTGTGGCATTAATATGTAAGTACCCTCATGTGTTGTTGCCATCCATTATCTGGAATAAAATCATTTTTCCCTAAACTCTTAGCAAACTTCACTTTTTTCCTTCAACATAGGTCCATTAATTGGAGCATTTTTGGCTCTTACTGTCATAAATCACTCGAAAAGGCATTTTTCGACATCATCATACCTTGAAAAATGAAATCTTTTTCTATCAGATACAATAGAGCTTTCGTGATATTTTTTAAATAAATCCCTTTTATTCTTTAAAATTGTCTCTAAAGAATTAGCTGGAATCTCAAATTTTTTCACAATTTTGCATTTTCTCAATTGATATTCATCAAGCATTCTCTCTTTTTACATGCAATTTTCTGTAAGAATACTTCAAAAACTTAACTTTTCAATCCTTGCTTCGAAGGAAAATTGCGACTGCTTGCTCATACATTTCCAGTTAAAAATGATCAACTAGAAGAAACGGGTGATTCAGAATGATGGGAGAGAAAAAGACAGAAAGGTAGCTCCCATTGTGCATTTATTGAGGGGAAAAAAAAAAAAAAAAAAAAAAAAATTATAGGAAAAGTGAAGTTTCAGTTTTCAATTCAAATGGAAAATTTTCACAATATCCTATTCTAATGTTTTCATTTGTTCATTGTAAGCAGTCTCTTTATCATTATTGAAGCATAGTAGATTCAAAGGGACTGAGAAAAGTCTGTACTAATCGATACTTCATTACATCTGATCTCACTTTAAGCAGGCCCGATTGTATTTGGATTTAATACAAAATTTATTTATTCAGTGAACTAATTTTCAGACTTATCAGCATTGTTACAATTTTATTGTATTTAGTACATGTTTAGTCATGAAGTGCAATATCATTGAACAACCTTCTGTTCTTGAATTTTTAATAAATTGAGTATTCTTTGATATTTAAGTACTGATCCTAAAAGAAATGGCAATGAGCTGCAAAATATATGTCTCAGCAATCAGGCATGAAAAAAAAAAAAAAAAAAAAAACAGAATTACATTGCTTAGTTAGAAATTGATCATGAATTTCAGTAATCAGGTTTGAAAAAGAATAAATTTTGCTAATCAGTGAAATAATTGCCTGTAAAAAATATACATAAAAAATTAGCTGAGGTTAAATATAAATTTTACCAATCAGCAGCAAAATTATATCGTATTTTATCAGTAGACTAATTATACTGCCTTTCTTCAATAAAGCAGACTGGGGACGTTTGATTCCGATGGAGACTTGATCCCTAGTTTTTTAAATTAAATATTCTATAGTTGATCCGTAGTGTTAAAAATAACAATAATAAAGAGTTAAATCTTGAAAATGGGTAATACTAATAGGTACAGTTATTCTTAGTTAAGAAATTTGATAACAAAATTTCTTTCAACCATGTTTGTTTTCACTATAAGAAAAGATTGTTTGATTTACTAAATTTGAACTTTTCTTATGGTAAATTATTTAAGTATTTTTATTTTTAACTATAATTAAAGTAGTTTATATATAATGATATTTCATATCACCTTTTTTTTTTTTTTTTTTTTTTTTTTTTTACTTTGTAAATTATACTGTTTATGTTTAATTTTTTTGTATATTTTTTTTTAAATATTATTTTCATGTCACATGTGCACCAGGGATACATGTTCCCCATCATATGGGGAGAAACGATTCTGAGATCAAGTATTTCTAATGTATGCAGTAAATGGAGCTGGCAATCATGCTACCATTTATGATACTTTTTAGAGTGAATTGGTAATAAAGAATGATCAATGGGTCCCTACTACGAATGATTGAGATAACGCATGCATGTGGTTGGATAACAGCACCCAATTTTTGAAATATTGAAGATGAAGACATCCAATATGTATTTTTTAATGAAAGTTATTGTGCTATTTCCAGGAAGAAAAGATCAATCACATTGTTGGAAAAGTTGACATTCTTTTTTTTTTTTTTTTTTTTTTTTTTTTTTTGTTAATCATTTCACATCTGAAAAAGCCAGCAAAAGCATTGTTGATAAAGGAGATTGTGTTAAAAAAGTTGCAAAAATCTACTATGTTAGGCGAAACACTTTGAACAACAATTTTGACTTTGTGTTTTGGAAATATTCATTCTCTATTTCTCTTTTTTTTTTTTTTTTTTTTCCAAAATACATAGTAGTCTTAGATCATTTTATTAATATATATGTAGTATTTTTCAAATATGTCATTTGATATAAAATTCAAATTCAAATTTTGTTTGTTTTGATGTTTTTAGAATTAAGTCCCTCCTGATGGAGGATCAAGTGTCTTCATAATTAGGATACTGATTAGATCCCCCCCCCCCCCATTGTTGAAAAAAAGAAAAAATGTATATATATATACATAAAATTAAAAAAATCATTTAAAAAAAATAAAATGAATGCTATATCTTAGAGCACAGTTGTGCCATTTACATTTATTTAAAACATTTTAAAAATAACAATATTTTATCACGATAAAAATAAAAAATACAAAAAGGGATCCAATCTTCCCAGTCTCCTCTACAGTTTGTCATTCAGCCTCTGAAAAGTGCAATAAGTAAATTTTGATTTCTTGAAATAAAAAAATCGTAGATCATTCCAGGTAAAATAAATTAAAAATGCATATACATATTTGGTACATTGCATTATGCTTTTTTCTGTTGTATGATTTTTAGTTTTAAATGTTTAGCAGGTCTGAATTTATTTATTTATTTATTTATTTTTTTTATGTTTTATTGTTATTAATTTGTTTGACTGAGAAAAGACATAATATGACATATTTTAAATGATTTAAGTTTTAATGCTTTAATTTATACTATAATCATTTGATTATGTATATATAGCTTGTATACTGTTATTATTATTATAAATTTTATTTTATTGACTTTGCAATTTATATGCATAGTTGAAAGTTGCATTAATGTTATTTTTTAATAGGTCATGAAGTTGTAATTGTAAAGAATGGACACAGAGTTTGTGGAACTGGTGCTGCTCTAGCTAATGTTCCAATTGTACAAAATAAAGCTTATTTTGAAATGAAATTGCAGCAATCTGGTAATTTGTTTTCAATTTTATAATACATATCTAACTATCTATATTTATATTCAAATATCATATTTAATAATTTTTGTAACTTTTAATATATTTATTACATCACATGGAGTCATTGGGATGACCAAAGAGAAGGACGAACATCTACATCTGATTAATGTCTTTAGTAACCATAAATATTAAATAATGTTATCTAGAATTTCAGGTGTTGCAGTGTCTGTCCCTTATTAATCTCTTGTGCAGTGTCAAGTGCTTGACTTCGTATGGAGTTTGTTGGGCTATCAAAGCAATCGAACATTTACGTGTATTGTATTTAACTTGAAAATTGCAAAGTTGGAACTGACAAACAGGTGCTTATTTGGAAATACTGCAGACATGCCATGCTCTCAGTTTTAGTAATTTTTTATAGCTTTTATATAGCAAAACAGCAGCTAATATTTTAAGAAAATACTATTAGAATTAAATCTTATGCCAATAATTTTTTCAAGAAAATTAGCACGTGAAAGAGTTTCCTTGTCTGACTACCAAAAAGGAAAAAAATCAATTTGACCAAGGATGAATAAAATCCAGTAATTTGTAGGGCCAGCAGCCAAAGCCTTTTTTTTTTTTATTCTTTCCCTTGTGGTTAGAATAACTATATATAATTTCCTGTCCTCCAGTATACTTTTAATAACAAAAAGAGGAAAAATCAAATAAATATATTTACTCATGCAAATTATATGTGTGATCAGAATAATGTACTAAAAATATTACACCATTACAAAATATTTATTTCATTATTTGTTTTGATAATCATTTTGATGCATAAATATTTTAGGAAACTGCTTCATAAAATGTTCTAACTGCTCATGGGCTAGCTGACTATCCACATTTTACAAATTTTATTTCTATAATTTGGGGTATTTAAATATGTTTTCATTTTAGAAAACTACTTAGAATTATCTTGCTTTTTTCTCCTATTACTCAACTACCATAGATAATGGAAGTATTGTATTCAGTCAAAAATTTCAATATCAGGTTTTCACCTGATTTACATGCTTTAAAATCTCTTGAGTCTAAAAAATTTCTATGGGAATTGGTCAGTGTATGTGTATGCTTGAGTGTGGGGAATCTTCTGAGTATCGTATATCCAAACCAAAAAAATACAGAATGACAAAACTTTGTAATTAAAACAAGTTTAGTATACAGATGAGTTTTTCAACTTTTGGTGAAAACTGAAAAACCAGAAGTGATACTATATGTCCATATCTCAAAAATGGCTCTTAAGATTTTCTTCAAAGTTTCTGTATAAGATTTTCATTCATATATATTGGTTACTTTAGAAAAAATTTTAGGCAT
The DNA here is from genome assembly GCA_963930645.1 of Salticus scenicus. NCBI lineage: Eukaryota > Metazoa > Arthropoda > Arachnida > Araneae > Salticidae > Salticus > Salticus scenicus. Next base: position 171,040,038 of record OZ005652.1, on the reverse strand, counting down.
CCTGAATAGAAAAAGAAAAATTATGGATTTTTTCCAACTTACCTCATCATATTAACTCTCTTTCAGATGTGCTTTTGTATGTGATTGTCAATTTTCCATTGAACAGATGAATTTACCAAGTTTCTGTAAATATCAGAAATGAGACCAAAAGTTGATATCTCCAAAATAGCTTTAATGATTTTCTTCAAATTTACTATATACACCACCTCTTAGATGTCCTTTCACATGTATTGATTGGAAAATTAGGTGTCCTCATTATGTAGATCAGTTTTGATTTTAGAAATTGGTGTCTTAAAAAATGGCTCTACTGATTTCTTTAAAATTGACTGTAATAACTCTTTTATATATATTTATGGTGTATGTGTTAGTTTGCTACTACAGGAAATTTATTAGGCTTCTGGCTAGTTAGGTCAACTTTGTCATCTGACTGCACTTTTATATGCATAGTAGTGAGTAAATAATGGAAGTTGTGTAGTTGTTACTCACCAGATCTTTTTTTATGTTTAAAACAAGTTAGTATTATTAAAATGAACTTCAATTTATTTGAGTACATAGAATGCAATGCATAGGAATTCTGTTTTATATTCCTGTAAAAACTATAAGTTCTACACACATAAAAATTTGAAATAGTTCTTGCAATGATGACCTAAACCTATCAACTTTAGTCCAACTGCGTAAGGTGTTTAGGTCATATCACACTTCAAATAATTTGAATTTACAATAATAATAAAGAATTTTTCTTTATGTCACTGTAAGTTCTACACTTATCAAAATATATACAATTTGTGTGACAGTGACCTATAATAATATACCTACCAACTTTTAGTTAAGTTGGCTAAGGCATTTATCAAATTTACTTACACACATATTTCTTTAAAAATAACAAAAATGAATTTAGGAGCATTGTAAATTAATACTTTAACGAAGTTAATAAACATATTATAAATTGTAGATACCTTTAAATATTACTCCGTACATGGCAGAAGAGCTCTTTTCGGAAGGGGGGGCCCTCCTTCCACTGTGCCAACTGCACTCCGTGGCTGGCGGTCTTGCGACTGATGTTCTTCTCCTTTATTGAGCAGGTGACGTCATATCTCTCCTACCTCTGCCGACTCGTGGTCATTGATTACGTCATTTTGATGCGCGATTTCTATGCTCTCTCTGATATATGCGTAGGTTGGGTTATTGTAATTAGCTATTTTTTCGACATTTTCAAAATCAATTTCCATATTGTTTTCCAAATAGTTTCTGGCTAGCACGGTTGTGTTACGGTTAAATTTGATATCATTTTTATGTTCTTTAATTCTGGTTTTTATCTTCTTTTTAGTAACGCCTATATATTTGTACTCTTTATTTTCTGGGTTTTTAAGGGGAATTTTGTAGATACCTGCAGTTTCGGTGTGTGTGTGTGTGGGGGGGGGGATCGGGTCTTTATCACTTCTTATTAGTTGAAATATATTAGGATTGGGTTTGATTGGTATGTTTAAGTTAAATCAATCAAACCCAATCCTAATATATTTCAACTAATAAGAAGTGATAAAGACCCGATTCCCCCCCCCCCCCCACCGAAACTGCAGGTATCTACAAAATTCCCCTTAAAAACCAAGAAAATAAAGAGTACAAATATATAGGTGTTACTAAAAAGAAGATAAAAACCAGAATTAAAGAACATAAAAATGATATCAAATTTAACCGTAACACAACCGCGCTAGCCAGAAATTATTTGGAAAACAATATGGAAATTTATTTTGAAAATGTCGAAAAAATAGCTAATTACAATAACCCAACCTACACATATATCAGAGAGAGCACAGAAATCGCGCATCAAAATGATGTAATCAATGACCACGAGCCGGCGGAGGTAGGAGAGATATGGCGTCACCTGCTCAATAAAGGAGAAGAACATCAGTCGCAAGACCGCCAGCCACGGAGTGCAGTCGGCACAGTGGAAGGTGGGACCCCCCTTCCGAAAAGAGCTCTTCTGCCATGTACGGAGTAATATTTAAAGGTATCTACAATTTATCAGGAGATTTCAAAACACATAGATGCACCAAAATCTTAAAGTCAAAATTTTTTTATGATTACAATACTTTTGCATTTATTTGGAAAATAAAAACTGGAATAGCTCTGGAAAATTAAGTCTACTTCGCAATTATGTTATTACTATTTTACTTATTAGTATCAAAACCTGTTATTTATTTATTTTTCCCCCCAGTAAAATCATTATAATAATTACTGTAATTTTATATTTTATAAAGTAAAAAAATATGGAAACAGTATTTTTTAAATAATTAACTTAGTAGTACATAATTGTTTTCAATTCACAATTTTCTGTACTTCAGGGAAGTGTAATATGGGTTATTTTATAATGCCAAATAAATTTCTAGGAGTATGGGGTGTTGGATTAGCAACAAGACATGCCGACTTGAATAGAGTACCTCTTGGTCGAGATAAGGAGTCATGGGTGTTGACAAGTGAAGGGACTATTGTTCATAATGGAAATGTATTATACAAATTATCTGAAATGCCTATGGAAGGAGATATAGTGGTAAATTCTTTTGTATATCTTATTATTTTTAGTTTTATCAGATAACATCTTTTTATACATTCAGTTTTTCAGTTTCAATGTTTATTTTTTATATAGAGAAAATTAATGTGTATGTAACAGTGACATCTTGTCAATGACTTTTGGGCTAGGATGGTTAGAAATAATTAGAGCTTATTTATCTGATTGACTGTTGAAAAGGCATAATATTTATGTTGTTTCTTGAAATAAATGAATCAACCAATAAGAGGAATAAATATGCCATTATAATGTACTGTTTCACTCATATAAGATAGCCCAAAACATAATTCATGTCACTAGGGCCTGACTATTGCCAGGGGTGCAAAATATGTCTGAATGCCCGAATGAGGTTTGGGAGAAAAATTGAATAATTTTCTTACAAGAAAATAAAAATGTAAATCTAAAATAATACTTTACTGCTTTAAAATGCTTGTAATATAAACTGACAGCTATATTTTTACAGTATATACTAATTCTTTAAAACAGTTACTATGTAGAAAATATGGCTTTGTATTGAAAAATGCATTTTTGCATTATTGAGGTAAATTTAGATTGTGTTTGGGGGAAATTTCCGAGGCCTGAACATATTTTGCATCTCTGGCTATTGCATGGTTACTCAGGATGAATTTCCAAAGAGACACAAAATTTTATGCTTAATTAAAAATACCCTGTTTGAATCTCACAGTTTTTTCCTCTAACTCAGCTGTATTTAATTTATGTTAAAAAAATAAAAAAATCTGTCATTTTACATAGTGGAGTGGAAGGTTGATTTTTATACCAACTATGTGAAAAATACCAGAGCTGGGAATCGAACCCGGGTCCTCCACTTAACGTGCAGTTGCTTGCTCTACCACTGAGCTACCCTAACTGATAACCAGCTCTGCATTTCTCACATAACCTTTCACTTCACTTTATGTATTATGTAAAATGAATTTTCATGGTTGATGAATTAACAAATAAAATTTCTAAATTAAAAAATCTGTCATTAGTTTGATCGAAGTATTTTTTATTATTTTTCAAACTAAAAATAAAAAGATTTATCTATCAAGTAAATGCTTTTTTTAAAATTCAGTATGTTTGTTTGCCTAGTAAAAGATATGTTAGGACAGAAATCAACTAAAAAATAAAAAAAAAAAATCATCAGTATTTTTTTTTTTTTTTTTTTGTAGGCAGATTGAAGTATCTTTTTTATAAACTTTGGATGTGGGGAGGGGCAGCCTGTCTTCTTGCTCACTGTGCTCCTGATACTTTTTACAAACTTATCCATTCAAAGGGGTCCAAGGACACAATCTGTTTTTTTTTTTTTTTTTTTTTTGTTTAATTGAAAGTGTCCTGGGCACAAGACAATTACTTATTTTTCATAAAATTAGTTCATTTTTGTTTGTAAAAATAGTTTTGGCATCAAAGTTTCTTAACATTTAATATATACCAAGAAAGAATAATTACAAATTTTATGTTAAAATAAATCTATATATAAATTATCACAGTGCCTTTGTTGTACCTTGTGATTTTTTTAATAATACTAGTATCACCCAGTGGTTGATATTAGATGAAAAATTGTAGTTATTCTATTGTAGTTGTTCTATTCTATGATAGAACATATCAGGATTTTTGAAGTGATACACATTATCTAATGTGCTGGAAATATTTTGCTTTAGAACTGACCATTGTAAATGACGAATTATACCTACAAATATTCTTAGGGGAAAAAAAAATCTTTGATCGTTTATTATGTTGTAATCAGGAAAAAAAAAAAAAAAAAATCATAAAATGCTTTTAAAAATGTATTTTCTGTTAAAGTTGGTGAATCAGTTTTCCTTTTATAACAATATGCAATAAATTTTGTCGACTGTCTTTGAGTGATTTCTAATTCAAAATATTTAGCATTGTAATGTCTGCACTGTAAATGCATTAATGCATTATCGAAACTTTCAAAATTCATTTAAATTACTATTAATGCTGCTTTTAAAGTATCCTTCAAAAAATCACTATTGGCATTTTCATATGACGATGCATATCTTTATGAACTTTTATATCTTTTTGCCTCTCAGTCGGACCCATCAAAGTTCTTCTACTATCCATTTCAAAACACTGTGTCAGTAGTTTAAAAAAAAATTATACTCACTCATTTCTATATCTTAGCCTATTTTTAGACTAGAAGCATATGAAAATTTTCATGTTTGCATATTAATATATAGATGCTACATACAGATAATTTTTGGTATGATTATGATTATGGATTATTTTATTACATTTTCTCTGAATATTTTTATTATTTGTAATTTAATAATACAATGTATATATTACAGTATGGGACCGAAAATCTGGAAACCGCGGGACCGATGCCATTCCGGATTTTGGAAACTTTTCAAGAAAAAATATATATATATAGATTTACCGAACATTTTTTAAATTTTAGTCCAACACTTATAACTAAACACCAGACAAATAATTACTGATATATTCCAATATAATTTTATACCGTGTGAACGTTAATTAAGAACTTTAATTATTATAAAACTGTGGTGGTTAAATAACAGAAGTAAAATAAATAAAATAAGGACAGCATTCCCACCACAGTGAAAATATTGCATTTCTAACAGGCTATAATGTGGTCCACATGATAGATTCGAAAGGGCAAAGCTTAGGAATAATTTATTTAATCCTATTAAATTATTCCTTAAATAAAAATTAAAAAATAAAGCTCAAATACTTATAAAGATAAACACACAATTCTGTTATCTCTTTACTCAATGGAACGATAAACAAAAACTTTCTTTCAGCTAAAATTTTAATTGCTTCTTTTCATTCTCTCTCTTTTGACCTACTAATACACTACACTGCCCTTTAACCTTGAAGCATATGTTGGAAGATAACGTTTTCTCCTTGTATTTTGAAATGACTTGAATGCTGCAGAAAAAGAGGTACAAGAGGTTTTTCTTTTTTTTTCATTATCCAAATTTGTAATCCCCCCCCCCCTGCTATGATGGGCTTATGCTGACAATTAAAAGAAAGTGATTGAATAATGAAGGGAGAGAAGTTTGTAAATAAAGACCATCAAATGCAAAAGAGCCCTCTAGTTAATAAAAATAAAAGTTTAAAATTAAAATAAACTAAAAAGTTTAATGAAAATTAGAATAATTTTCTTTAAATTTGATGAAAATAGTGATTCCAGATATCTATAGGAATTAGCTGTATTATGTATGTGTACTATATTGTATAAATTATGCCACAAGGTGTTTAAAATTAAACAATATTTTTACTTAATAGAATTTATATAATAATTAAGAAAATGATTGAATGTGAACAGCTTTATGTATGGCACAAACATTAAGTACCCTTTAAATTTAGTTTAAGGCACAACTATTCTCACATATTAAACACTTCGTGATGAAATTTATCATTGAGTATTGATATAACTTTAAACACTGGAAAAAAATATTTTCTAAACAATTGATATTTTCAAATTGTTCATTACCAATAGTTGAACTTTCAAAAAGATATTAATCAGGTTATTAAGCAAAGCTTCTTTTTGATTGTAGGTATACTACATTTTAGAATATCATTTATGGTACTACATTTATTGTAAATACCTTCATAAAAAACAAACATCAAATGAATTTTCTTCGTACTCATTGAATTTCTAAAAACTCGCTCATTTAAAACTGTTTCTGATTGTTTCTTTGAAAACGCTTTACAGTTTATGAGGTTAGGGCTACAGTTAAAAAAATAATATCAAATTATATCTGATGTTCTGGATGAAATGAAATTTATTGGATAAAGTTTTCCTGTATCTTTTTTATCATCAAAAAATCACACTTTAATACACTCCTGCTCAAAAGTTTAGCAAGATTTGCAAACAATCAGTTTTTTTTCCAATTTAAAAACTTATCTTTTGATGAAATCTTTTCAAACACTGGGTATTTAAAGAACTGGGTCTTTCTCATGTTTTTCAGTAAAGATTCGTTTAAGGTAACATTTAGGGGGCCACTAACAAATTGAGCAAAATCAATAATGTTTGTGATTACCCTGTATCGTTAAGTGAACAAAATGGACTGTAACTTTAGGATATGTTAATATAAACCCAGTTAAATTTGTGGATGGATTTGTGTGACGATAGCATATTAAATAACAAAGATATAAGCATTTATTTCACAACTCAAAAAAAAAAAAAAAAATCAACATGTTTTTTATTTATAATATGCAGAGTTTTTAATGAAAATTATTTCCACTTTCAGATAAGTTGGAAAAACACTTTTAAAACAATATACTGCAATCAGAATACAAATATCTTAAATATCTCATGAAATATGAGCATTTTTATGAAAAACGTTTTCACTGTGCATGTGCGAAAGATAAAAAAAAAAAATTATTGCATAGGTTGAAAGCTAGGTATATTGGGCAACTTTTGTCAAAAGTGCATTTGAATAGAATAAAAATTAAGCAAATTATTCAAAAAAAGAACGAACTAGATTTTAAATATTTTCCAAGAGTTGAAATTTCTTAAGGGGTTTTTCGAATGCTACGTAATTAATTTGAAGATCCAGTTATTTCAACCACGCTCCAAATGTACTTTTTTGTGGAAAACCCCTTATAAGCCTGTAACTGTAACATATTTTTGTTTATTTACTAAGATTTGTGAGATAAGCGGTTTTTCACAAAAAAGAACTTTTATGCTAAAGGGTTAAAATAATTCGATCTTTAAATTAATTACGCAACATGTGAAAAAACCCCTTAAGAAATTTCAACTCTTGGAAAATATCTAAAATTTAGCTTGTTGTTTTTTGGATAATATGCTTAATTTTTACTCGATTCAAATGCACTTTTGACAAAAGTTGCCCAATATATCTAGCTTTTAACCTATCCAATATATATATTTTTTTTTTTTTCGCACATGTACAGTGAAAATGTTTTTCATAAAAATGCTCATATTTCATGAGATACAGTGTGTAACAAAATTATAAGACCACTGTAGATTTTGGGATTTTTATTATAAATAGTATAATTTTCTTTACAAAAAACTAAACCATGAAATAAATATCTAAATTTAAAACATACAACCTTAATTCTTCATGTCAACTTGCCGACTAGTTTTGCATGGGGTGCCCCAGCTTGTTCTCTGGCGATATGGTGTTCGAAGTTCGATGAAACTGGCGTTTCACTCCATCTTCTCCTCTTTTAAAGACTTGGCGCCACTGCCGGTCGAGTAGTGCCCCATCGTTGCCATTGCAATTATTTTAATTAGACAATATTTCAACAGATTCCCTAACTGTGGCATAATTGTGGTTTTGCTAATTTGCTATCTTTCTCACCTGCTCAAATTTAATATTAATATTATCGTCCCTATTTATTTGTGTTAAAGCAGTGGTTATTTTTCCAGTAGCAATATCGTGACTATGTTCTTTTATGCGCATTTTAATTTTTCTTTTAGTTTTTCCAATGTAACACATCTCTTTACCATGGCTGTCATTATAAGGGATTTTATATATACCGGCAGTTTCTAAAGGGTTAATGCGGTCTTTGTCGCTCCTAATCAGCTGGAATATGTTAGGATTTGGCTTGATGGGTATGTTTATATTATGTTTAGCTGCAATTTATTTAATTTTGTTTGAAACTCTACGATCATAATGAATTGAAGTGGTGTATTTGAGTGATGGTTTCTGAAAATTGTTGATTTGATTTAAACTTTTTAAACGTTTTCTGCTAAAATTAGGACAAAAATACATTTTAGATCAACCAATTAAATTAAAAGATAGTGTTGCAAGAATTGAATCAGCTATAAAAAATGTTCCAGAAGAAGCTGAAATTGACATTAGAAATACTGCCATTCATGAAATTAAAAAGACTGTTAAAAGTAATAAAATTAATCAGGAAGATATCAAAGCCCTTAAAAATTTAAAGAAAAATGAAAATGTTGTTTGTACTTTAACTGATAAAACTAGAAAAATCACAATTTTAAATCGTCAAGATTACACAAATAAAATGGAAGAAACAATAAATGATATAGGTACATCAGTAGTAAAAAAAGACCCCATCAATAAATTAACCGAAAAAACACATAAAATAATAAAAGAAGAAACCTGGCCTGACAATAAACCCCCTCTTATTAGTAATTTTGCTGCCAATACCCCACGGATTTTCGGCAGGTACAAGGACCATAAAGATCCCCCTAAAATCAGACCTGTTGTTAGTAAAAGTGAAGGTCTCGCATATTCATTAGAAAAATATATGGCAGAAATTTACAAAAAATTACTTCCCGCCTCATCTCATAGCTTAAATTCCACTGAAGATTTCATCCGTAAAATATATGACATTAACGTTCAAGATAATTACGGTTTTATTAGCTTTGATGTAGTGAATCTTTATCCCTCAATAGATATTAAAGTTATAGCAATATTAATAAATCAGGAAATAAATGAACATTATACAAATCCACAAATAGCACAAACTCTTAATATTGCCACCAACTTCCTGTTAAATGAAAATTATTTCACATTTAATAAAATTTTTTTATAAACAAGTCAAAGGGGTCCCGATGGGCTCCCCTATATCAGGGTTCTTAGCTGAATTTAAATTACGTAAAATTGAAAATAATTTAGGAGTAAAACTTAAAAATAAAATTTTCTTTTTTTTTCTGTTACGTTGATGACGTTTTTGCCGTAATTGATCAAAAAACTGACCCTAATGAAATTTTAAATACATTAAATCATATTGATCCAAACATTAATTTCACCCTTGAAGATAATAAACAATTAAATTTCCTTGACGTCACAATCACTCGCCATAGTAATAAAGTTACCACCCAAGTGTATAGAAAACCTAATAGCAGCAATGAATTAATTCATAAAAATAGTAAAACATCCTTTAAGTATAAAATTAACGCCATCCAAGCCCATATTAATTGCGCTGTTATAATTTGTAAAGAGCCCAAAATCCTTAAAAATGAATTAAAATATTAAAAAGTTCGCCAAAAAGCCGGATAGTCAGATAAATTAATAGACAATTTATACAGAAAGCGTTTAAAAAGTTTAAATCAAATCAACAATTTTCAGAAACCATCACTCAAATACACCACTTCAATTCATTATGATTGCGGAGTTTCAAACAAAATTAAAAAAGTTGCAGCTAAACATAATATAAACATACCCATCAAGCCAAATCTTAACATATTCCAGCTGATTAGGAGCAACAAAGACTGCATTAACCCTTTAGAAACCGCCGGTATATATAAAATCCCTTATAATGACAGCCATGGTAAAGAGTTTTGTTACATTGGAAAAACTAAAAGAAAAATTAAAATGTGCATAAAAGAACATAGTCACGATATTGCTACCAGAAAAATAACCACTGCTTTAACGCAAATAAATAGGTACGATAATATTAATATTAAATTTGAGCAGGTGAGAAAGATAGCAAATTATCAAAAACACAATTATGCCGCGGTTAGGGAATCTGTTGAAATATTGTCTAATTTTAATAATTGCAATGGCAACGATGGGGCACTACTCGACAGGCAGTGGCACCGAGTCTTTAAAAGAGGAGAAGATGAAGTGAAACGTCAGTTTCGTCGAACTTCGAACGCCATATCACCAGAGAACAAGCTGGGTTGCCCCATGCGAAACTAGTTGGCAAGTTGACATGAAGAATTAAGGTTGTATGTTTTAAATTTAGTATAATTTATTAAAATTAAATTAAGTTGATGTAAATAAATAATATATAAAATATATGCATATTAATTTTAAGAGATATTTAAATATACTAATTATTTTATCAACAATTTCAAATTTTTCCTTTCAAATATCTGTAACAAAATTATAAGACCACTCGTTAAAACAATTTTTTTTTATAAAACTAAAATGATGCTGATCCACCATTTTTCTAAATAACTAAATTTTCTAAATAACTTAAATCTCGGACATCGTAAGGATTTAATGTGAGGTAATAAAATGATTTATATGAGAATAATCCTTTCTTCAAAATATTAAGATAACTACAAATACTCGATTTTTCATTGAATTAATCAGGTTTTTGCGAAAAAATTAGGTTTTCTATGGGATTCAGGTCTAGACTAGGCTCAGGTCAGATTTGGCCAGCTTAAGAACTCGATTCTTTCTTTTTGAAACCAGTTTTTAGTTAATTTAGACACATGGTATTGCGCATTGTCTTGCTGAAATTTCCAGTTTGACCCTCCTAAAAATGGACCAAAAGGTATAAGGTGTTGGTAAAGCTGTTGTTGATAACAACTAGAGTCCATTTGTCCAGGAGCTTGCTGCAAGTCACGTTTCCCATCGTTTGTAAAAGCTCCCCACACCATCACAGAGCCCAACACTCATCTGCCTACTGAAGAAATCACGAAGTTCCATTCGTAAATCATGCCAGTAGTAAATATTACCATTCAGGCCATCCAAATAAAATTTTTTTAGTCGAAAAAAATAATATTTTTCCAAGTAGCATCCCAGGTCATGACCTCCTTTGCCCACTTCAGCCTTTCTTCTTTATCATGCTTTAATATTCTTGATTTCTTTTCAATTTCCAAAGAGCAATATTTGAATTTGATTTTAAAATGCGCCATACTGTCATATGTGAAATAGTTTTACACGTCTTCTGTGTTATTTTACGAGTAGACAAGTTCTGTTTCGTTGCAAGCTTGAAAATTTGTCTATTATCGCGTGCTGAGAATTTACTCTTCCTCCCAGATCTTTTATACTTTCTATAAAAATCTCTTTTACTTAACACATTATAAATATCAGTTTTAGAACTCTTAAGGATCTTACTTATTTCACGTTCCGATTTTCCAGAGCCCTTATAAAACCAAATTTTTCGAACTTCTTGTTCAAATAATTCTCTTCCATGCGGCATTGTGAATTTCCTCATAAAAACAAACAAATTAATTTCTATTTTTCTTTATAATATTATCATTTGCACTTTTTTTGTGATGTAAAGTTACAGTTTACCTACAATTTTGAAACAAAAAATAAAAGTATTTTGAAAACTTAAATGATTTTGAATTAAAAAATAAGTGGTCTTATATTTATGTTACAACGAGATTTCAAAAAATCATTTGCTGTGTGAAATTAACTCATTTTTCCCTCCGTTAATGATTTATTTGAAAAAATACAACTTATTTCAATTGCTTCAATGTTTTAAAATTATACATTTTATGCAGTCTATTATTAAAATGAGTGATATTTTGGGTGGTCTTATAATTTTGTTACACACTGTATTTGTATTCCAATTGCAGTATATTGTTTTAAAAGTGTTTTTCCAACTTATCTGAAAGTGGGAATAATTTTTGTTGAAAACTCTGTATATTATAAATAAAAAACATGCTGATTTTTTTTCGAGTTTTAAAATAAATGCTTATATCTCCTTTATTTAATATGCTATGTCACACAAATTCATACGGGTCTGTATTAACATATTCTAAAGTTACAATTCATTTAGTTCACTTAACAATACAGAGTGATCACAAACATTGATTTTTCTCAATTTGTTACCGACCCTCTAAATGCTAAAATGTGTAACCAGTCTTCACTGAAAAACATGAGGAAGACCCAGTTCTTTAAATACCCAATGTTTGAAAACATTTCATCGAGAGATAGTTTTTAAATTGAAAAAAAAAAAAAAACGATTGTTTGCAAATCTTGCTAAACTTTTGAGCAGGAGTGTACTTAGGTTTAAGTGCAGATTGTTTTTCTGGTTGTTATAACAAATGGGAGATAACATGATCTTAAAGCTTGTTACAATACAGAGTCATTCTATTGTGAGTCAACTGTATTTTTACATTCTTTTTAACACGCTTATATTAGCTTCACCTGTATGTATGTATGTTTGTAACTTCTCTGGGAGCAAAACGTGATTGCACAAAATCCTTCATATCTCAAACAAAAAACCATTGTGTATGGTTTCCAGAGCTTTTTAAGAAAACGGCTGATGGCTGAGCTACAAAAATTTGCATGGTGGTTCGTAATGACCTCTCCTGATGCACCTCGAAGCCCGATTTTCGAATTTTGTTTCAGTTTTCTTTTAATTAATTAAAATGTTAAAATAAAAACCTTCTAATTACTGATAAATTGGCCATTTAATTTTAATCCTTAATTTAATTGTTGCCAAAAAAAATTATCATTATTTTTTGGACAGAAAAAAAAAAAAAATGTGAACAATAAAAATTACATTTATTTAAAATATTTAATATTATTCCTTAATTTAATTGTTGCCAAAAAAATTATCATTATTTTTTCGACAGAAAAAAAAAAAAAAAAAAACGTGAACAATAAAAATTACATTTATTTAAAATAAGGAAAGTAAATTAAAGCGTGTTCTTTAATTTTTTAAAACTATAATATTATTACTTTAGAGTATAAAATAGATTTCTTTAATTTCAGGGAATATCTTATGATCATGTAGAAATAAATTTCTATATCAATGGAAAAAATTTACAGTGCCCTGTAACAGGAGCTAAAGGGGAAGTCTTTCCAGTTTTATATGGTTAGTATAATATCAGTATATATTATACATTTTATTTGCAAATTTATGAAATCGTTATTAAATTTTCTTTTAAAAATTTACTGGCAATTAAATGATATATCCATTGTTATTATTATTATTTACATATTTCTCTACTTTTGAAATTCAGTTTTTTAATAATAAACTACAAATAAACTAATAGTAAATTATTCTTAGCAAATAAATATATATGTTATTACTTAAATATTAATTTTCAAATTCCAAGTAAAAAAAAAAAAAAAAAAAAAAAAAAAAATAGGAAGATATAATAAAACTTTATGCCATATTTTAAACTCCTTGGGCCCATACAGTTCAATAGAAAGTGTGGCAAAATCTTAACTTTAGAATACATTTCATATTTCACCTCATTAAAATTAGATAAATTATGTTACAGAATAATAATGTATACTTATTTCAGTAATCATGGAGTTGATATTTCAAATTTTTCTTCTCTGTATATATACAGTTTTCCTTTTTTATATTTACATTAACATAAAAATTTCAAGACCCTTAAGGGGACTTTTTTTTTTTTTTTTATGTTGCGTGAAAGCCTGTTTATTTGTGAATAATTTAACACTATTTTTACTCGCATGCATGCCTTCGTGTTTAAAAAATGTTGATATATATATATATTTTTCTTTTTTTAATATGAGATTGAAGATATATATTCTTTATTATAGATCTGCTCAAGAATTAGATTCAGGTTTTTATTTTTTGCTTTCAGAGATAAAATTATGTAAATAAATATTAGATTTAATAGTTTTATATAATATATATTAATAATATTATATATTTCTTATGTAATATACATTAACTAAGTAAAAATGTGTAATATTTATACTATATTTTTTTTTAGTAGTAGGGATTTTCTTTTTTTAATTAAATATGCAGTTTAAAAACTTCTTTTTTAATGTACTTTTACTTGAACATTGTAATAAGAATATGTTAAAAAGATAAACTGCCCCCTTAACTATAACAAATTAGTTTTATTTTGTTGTTTAAATATACTTTTTTTTTTTTTTTCCTGAAGTGCTTCTCAAAATTAAATATGTGTTATTTTTCAGTTGATGATGGTGCTATATTAGACGCTGCCTTCACAACTTTTACTCATCAACCTCCTATCGGATTTGATAGGATACTTATTGAAAAATCATTGTTATAGTGCATTCATAGACTGCCCTTCAAAGCTACTTTAATTGTAAATGCACCAAATTACCAAGGCAAATCTAGGTGTTTTTAAGTCATGTGAACTTTGACTCATCTTTTTCCCATGTTATTCAAAAATATATTTTTATCATCTGTTTTCAAATATATGTATCCATATGTGTAACTAATGCAAATACATTTTTGCATTTAAAATATTTTACAAAATGACTTTATTTTGCTTGTAAAAAAAATGACCTGAAAGATCTTATTTTTTTTTTTTTCAGCTAAGTTGTTTGTGTTTCAAAGATGTATTTATATGTTATTAATAATAATCATAGTTTTTATAAATCCAAGGTATATTCAATTAATGAAAATTGTATATGTGTACAGTTACAAAAATAAAAGAAATTAATTATTTTTAGATTAAAAAAAGAACCAATTCTGTAAATTTTGTACAAATAAGAAAAATCTATATGCATATTTCATTTAACTGTATATTTGTCTGTAATCAAACTAAAAATTTCCTACTACCTGATACTTTCGTGATATGTACTAGATATTCATATCTTGCTATTCTTAATAAAAAGCTGAAAATAACTTCTTTTTGCTATTTTATTGAATAAATAAAGTTTTCATTCATTTATTTGGCTGTAAAAAATCATTTTAATTTATGATTGCTAAATTTATGTATATTAATCAGGGTTGGCAGGTTTTTGATGCATGAAAGTTTTTGACGGTTTAAACCACAGTTTAAACTGTCACGTCAAAAACCTTATATCAAAACTGTCAAAAAACTCAAATTTTACAATTTTTGAAATATTTTAACAATGAAGTAGTCATATTTAGAGAAATAAAAAATGTAGTCAAAAAAATTGGTTAGTTTATAAATTTCTATGGTTAAAAATAATTTTTAGAAGAGTATTATTTGTTTTCTATGAATGCCAATGATTTCTGTTTAAGTATAAAAAATTTATATTTATTACCTTTACAAAATACAAAAATTCAATTTGTATGTTCTAAGGTGAACTACTTATTGCACTTTAAGTTATCAAAATTGCTGTGCAATATTGCATCCTGACTTTTCATTTTGGGTTATAATCAATATCAATAGCATGTTTTAATGTTGTATGATTAAAAAATTTTGAGGTATTGCATGATTAGTTGAACAAATTTTTAATATGAATTACATAATGCAATTTTAAATTAAGAGCATAATGGACAGTAATATCTCTTTTGTGAATTAATATCTTAAATTTATGAAAATTTGCATTTATATGCAATATTAAATACATTAAAATTTCTCAAACTATATTTAAAGAAAAAAATGAATTTCCTCCAAATTAAAAAAAAAAAGAACTTGCATCTAATTAATTTTTAATTTTATGTCTGGATTTTACATTATTATAAGTTTTTACAATATATTATAAAATATCTGGATATTACTTTGGGGATTCATTGATATGATTTAATTTTTTAAAAAATATTATATTTGAATGATACAAATTTTCCTTGAAATTTCAGCATTCAACATAACTTTAAAAATTAACCTATCATTGTATTCACAAATTAAGTAATAACCTAATATGTTTATTGTTTAGTTTATATTTTTAAATCATAATAATGTTAAAGTGAGGAGGAAAATAAATACAGTAAGACCCCGCTTAACGCTGTTTCATTTAGTGCTATTTCGGTTTAGCACTCTTTTATTTCAACCCGGGGATTCCCCGAAATTGTGCGCGCGCAGCGCTAGGTTTCCAAATAACATATCCGAAACAGTGTAGTTGTGTTTCTTGTTTAGTGTGGTGCTGTACGGACGCATTTTTATAAATTTATATAATACTATAACGATTAATACAGTGACAAATATTATGATCTTTAGTTTTTATCATGGGTGATAATAAAAAACAAGAAAAGAAAGCA
Organism: Salticus scenicus; assembly: GCA_963930645.1. Classification (NCBI taxonomy): domain Eukaryota; kingdom Metazoa; phylum Arthropoda; class Arachnida; order Araneae; family Salticidae; genus Salticus; species Salticus scenicus. Next base: position 171,023,900 of record OZ005652.1, on the reverse strand, counting down.
ACCAAAAAAAGCATTTCACTGGAAACTAAAATGCAAGTGATTAGAAGATTAGATTCTGGGGAACGTCAATCTCAAATTAGTGCTGTAGTGAATTTGACAACTTCAACAATAAGGACAATTCTTAAGAATAAAGAAAAAATACTGTCATCGGCAACTGCAACTACGTCAAGCTCTGCAACTAGAATTACCTGTTCTAGAAATAACATTATAGAGGAAATGGAAAAATGGCTGTCTATATGGATTGACGACGAAATTGAACGCAATATGCCATTAAGCCAATCTATCATAATGGAAAAAGCTAGAAGAATTTTTAATTACATTCAGGCTGAGGCAAGTGACACATGTGAAACTTTTGTTGCTAGTCAAGGATGGTTTAATAGATTTAAACATCGAAATAATCTTCACAACATAAAGATTACAGGAGAAGCAGCAAGTGGTGATACGAAAGCGGCGGCTGAATTCCCAGCGACATTAAAAACAATAATTGAACAAGGAAATTATCCTCCAGAATTGGTTTTTAATGTTTATGAAACAGGCCTGTTTTGGAAAAGAATGCCAAAATGAACATTTCTATCCTGTGAAGAGAAACGAGCATCAGGATTTAAAGCTGCAAAAGATCGCTTAACACTTCTACTGGGTGGTAACGCAAGCGGAGATTTCAAATTAAAACCACTACTAGTTTACCACTCCAAAAACCCAAGAGCGATGAAAGGCATATCTAAATCAATTTTACCTGTAATTTGGGAGTCTAATAAAAAATCATGGATAACTATGAAAATTTTCCAAGATTGGTTCACTGAACATTTCTGCCCGTCTGTTAAACGTTATTGCGAAATTAAAAAACTTGAACAAAGAGCACTACTATTAATTGATAATGCTCCAAGCCACCCAACAAATTTATCAGACTTACCAACATGCATTCCAGTCAAAGTGGTTTTCTTGCCGCCTAACACAACTGCCTTAATTCAACCAATGGACCAAGGCGTTATATCCAATTTTAAGGCTTATTACTTGCGGCGAACATTTAAGCAGATGTTTGAAAAAACAGACGAAGAAGAGAATTTTGGAAAAACTACAATATCATGAATGCTGTAGAAAACAAACATTTCTTGGAATGAGATAACAGAAAGCTCTTTGAAAGGAGTATGGAAGAAGATTTGGCCAGATTTAAGTAAGAGCGAAGACATTGGACACACTGTCAATATGGATGAAATAGTGGAATTAGCGAAACAAACCGGTTTAGATGAGGTAAATGTGGAAGACGTCGAAAAAATAGTTCAAGAAACAGCAACTAGTCTTTCTAATAATGAGCTCAAGGAATTAACTGAGCAAGAAGAAAACAAAAATATTGATAGTAGTAGTAGTGATTTCGAAGAAGAGCAAAAAGAACTTTCGATGGCGTTTGTAAAAAGGAGTTTAACCACTATAACTGAAATTATGGACCAATTTGTTGAAAATGATCCAAATTTTGACAGGAGTTCAAAAGCAAGACGGGGTGTTATAGATGCTTTATCCACTTATCAACAACTTCTAACAGAATGCAAAAGGAAAAAGCAAACTACATTTGATGCCTTCTTGACAAAAAGGCAGAAAATTGGAAATACAGAATAGACTGAATGATCTGACTGACTTAGAATTTTATTTGTTTTTATAAGTACGTATATTCGTTTATATTGTTTTTATTTTTGTAAGAAATAAATGTTTGGTTTTATTTTTATTAAAAAATACATTATTAAATTTAATACCTAACCAATTTTCTATCCATCTTCCCCTAAACCCATTATTTACATGTTAAGATAGCCTCGTTTAATGCTGTTTCGCATTACGCTCTACTTTGATGGAACGTATCCCCCGCGTTAAGTGCGGTCTTACTGTATAAAACAATAATAATTAGCAGAAAAAAAAAATGTAAAATTATTATTTATTTTGTAAAATTTAGTTAGTTTTAAAGAATTTTTAATATGCTTAATTGTATTACATATGTATACATATAACCAATGTTAACGTATACACTTAGTACATTGCAACTTAAAAATATGTATAAAATTATTTTGCTTTACAGTTTCCAATTTTCACGTATGGTTTTTGACGGTTTAAACCAGTTTCTGACAGTTTAAACCAGTTTTTGACACCTGTCAAAACACCAACCCTGATATTAATACTCCGTGAGAAAGAAAATGTATAGTCAAAGGTAAATAGACTCACTATCAGTCAGTTTATTCAGTCATTGTAAAAAAAAAAAAAAAAAAAAATCTGATACATTTTAACTAAGAATGATTAAATTATTTGTAATAAACCTAATTAACCTTTAAAATAAATTAAAATTTCAACTCTGAAGAAAGTTAAATGTAATATGAAAAGTGATCTAATATTTATTACATTGAAGTGAAATTATTCTGATCAGAGCAAATTGGAGCTCAGCATGAAATACAAGTGGCATAATTTTTATCTAGTGGAGAGTAAATTTTCTAACATCATTAGTGGAAGTCTCAAGCTTAATATAAATACAGTAGAACCTCTATCCATTGTTTTTCATGGGGTGCATGGGGAAAAAAAAAAAAAAAAAAACAGTGAAAGTGAGAAAACGATAAATGTGGGTTAAAGTCAAAACACAAAGAAAACAATGTTAATGAATTACTTCACACAATGCATACTATTAATGAAAACTGATTTGTTACTTTCCAAACTGTCAAAGAAATAAAGTTATAGGACATTAAGTGATATTTATTTTTAAAAATTAGTGATTTTATGTTGGGTTTTTCGTTTATTATTTAAATTAAACAGGAAATTTTGCTGGTCCTCTTTTGTAATTTTATGTGGGTATATAAAAGTTCGTGCATTTTCAAATGCTGTAATTATGCCAAACACACTCGGCACTGGTGTAGGTTGAACCTCATCAGCGTGAAAATTATCCTCTGTTTCCTGAAAATAATCCTTTCATTTTTTGAAATCACACGTTTCTTCTATGCTTTAGGATACCGCATGTCACAACATCTTAATCAATGCAAATATTATCACTACATTTTGCATTAGACACATACTCTGCTACACGCAACCACTATTCATCTGCATTATCAGCATCATTTTTTTACATTTTTGTTTGGTATTCTTCATCATTTTTTCGCACATAACTGCATTTCACGAAACAGTTTTCTGAACTGAATTACTGAAGAGGTTATTTCCTGCCATGCTGAAATTACAAAATGAATAGTCTGCAGATGGTCCCAAGACGTGGCATCTCAATTATGATCCTCCATGGAAAGGGAAAAAAAGTTATTTTAAGATGAAACAAGTAATTCCAGTTTGTATGCCATATGGAACCGCTTGACCTTCAGGAGAAAATTTTTACTAAATCAGGCGGAAAATGGACGACATAAATGTCTGACGCTATTGAATGCCATGATGATTTTCTTTTATTTAACCAATTATAGGAGTCTTAATTTAACCCATAAACATTGGAATATAGCTAATCAAAGCATAGGATTTTCCAGCTCTGCCTAGTTCTAATTGTCCATTTTACAACGATGAATGCGGAACAATTTGAAAATAGCAGTATTAATGTTATAAAACTACTTATGTCAAATTATTCAGTATTTTCCAAAGATAACACCTACCACTTTTATTTTTTAAAAAGTTTAGCATCATTACACTACTACATTTAAAACAACTTTTTTAACATTTGCATTTAAAATTTGTGAAATATATTAAAATTAGTTTCACTATTTGGAATGATATATATGAAGATATCTCTGCTTAAATAAAGATTGGCCATTTTTAATAAAAACTGATGAATTTTTAAAACTATTGTACAGATATTATACTTTTTGAAAAGAATCCTTAAGAGGTCTCTCCACTTATCGTTCCCAGAAGTCAAAGCCAATGTTATTCTATGGAGAATTTCGCCCCATTATAACTTATTAACTAATATGTATTTTTAAATTCTGTTTTCACATTCAGAAACTTCACAACAATTAAACAATTTATTGCTTTCTAAAATTTATTGTTTTTTAATTTTAATATTTTATTTTGAGGTTGTAAAATGTGAATTTTCACAATGTGAAATTTTTCATTTTTGAGCTAAAAATGAAATCTTAAAAATAAAAAAAGTCAGTTTATAGAAAGCTATAAATTGCTTAACAGTTGTGAATTTTCAGAAAGTGAAAACGGAATTTAAAAATATGTATTCGTTAAATTATTATAATGGGGCAAAATTTCCCATAGAATAACATTGGCTTCAGCTTTCGGAGACGATAGGTAGAGAGTCCCCTTAAAACTTTTTTTTTTTTTGTGTGTGTGTGCAAACACATTTTACATAAAGTTATCAGTTTTAAAGGTATTCACTTACCTGTAGTAACCAAGTAATACAAACAAAAAGACATCTGAAAAGTGATTTCATAAAGCAAATATAAATAAAATTATCAAGAGTCGTTTTTGAGATACCGAATATTGGGTCCCTTTGATGTTCACTAAAACTTGACAAACTCATTAATTCATTGGAAACCAACAATTACATGCTAAAGGACATTTAAAAGGGAGTAGTGGAGCAAGTTTGAAGGAAATCTGCAGAGCTGTATTTTATTAAATACATTTGCAAGTCCTAAAATTGACCTACTTATATAAGGCACTTATAAAACCAATTAATACATAAGAAAGGTCATCTAAAAGGGAAATTTATACAACAACTTTGAAAAAAATCCCTAGAGCTCTTTCTGAGATATGGACTTATGGCACTACTGTTTTTTGAATTCTCACTAGAAGTTGGCAAAATCATTTGTACGCATAAGGTAATCACCTGTCTTAATTATGAAGTTTTGTCAATCTCTATCTTTATTTGTTTTAACATTATGGTAATCAGACAATTCCCACATACGTACACACTAACTTATTGACAAAAACCACTTTTTAGACTTAAAATATCTTAAAACTTGTAAATTATGCAAAAATTGATATAAGAATTTTTTGCCGAAAATGATACTTTTATTACTTATGGTAGTACCAGGTGTATAAGCTTAAATCCGCTGTTTTTTAGTAATAAAAACACATTTATTTTTTATATAAAGCAAAACAAAATTTTATTCAAAATAGTTTCCCTCGCTAACTATACATTTTTCCCATCTTTCGGGCAATTGGTGAATTCCACGCCAAAAGAATTCCTTATCTTTTGAGGCAAACCACTCGTCCAGCCATTTTCGAACGTCTTCGTAAGAAACGAAGTGCTGTTCGGCGAGTGCATGGCCCATTGATGAAAACAGGTGATAATCAGAAGGAGCCAGGTCTGGTGAATTAAGCGGGATGGGGTAACACCTCCCAGTTAAGTGTTTTGAGATAATTTTGAACCAATTTTGACGTGTGTGCTGGCACGTTATCATGAAGAAAAATCAGTTTGTCATGTCTTTGTTGATAATAAGGCCTTTCCCATGGCATGTAGACGGATAGAAATGGCTGGTTGAGTGACACCTAACTTCTCGGCAAGCATTTTTTGCGATTGGGTATCATCTTCGTCCAAAAGAGCCTGTAATTCATGGTCGTCAAACTTTCGGGGCCGATTTTCACGCTCTTTGTCATTTCAGTCAAAATAGCCATTTTTGAACCGACGAAACCAGTCTCTGCAAGTTGTTTCTGACAAAGCACTGTCACCATAAGCTTCCACAAGCATTCTATGCAATTCGGCAGCTGATTTCTTCAAATTGAAGCAGAAAAGCAGAGCTTCCCGCATATGCTCTTTTTTTGGTACAAAACGAGACATGTTTACACGAAGAAAAATTAATGTTTTTATATGAAATCACTAACGATTTGCACTAATTTATGTGAACAGACATCAAACTAATAGAAAAACAATAAGACATTTAAATGTCCGCTGTTAATACACTCACTAGCGCCATCTATACGCAAACAGCGGATTTAAGTTTATACACCTGGTAAGGTAATGGAAATAAAAAATTACATTTGTTTTATTAGTATTTTAATATTTTTAAATCAATATGTTGTTTTCATTGAATTAAAAGTCACCAGTTAAAAATTATTCTTTTTTACTTTTGTTTTATTATTGTATGTTATACAAGCAGACATGAAACCAAGGTGAACTAGTATGTTGTGGACATCACAAAACTTTCTTCTATATTTTCCTATACAAATTCATGCAGTACAGATTTTTTTTTTTTTTTTTTTTTTTTTTTTTTTTATGCATTATGAATGCAGACAATTTTCATCCCAGAGAGGTATTACACTAAATGTCCAATGGAAGTCAATTTTTACTGTGCAGATGACATCCTTCCCATTCTCAGGGAAAATTGCAATATAGCAGTGCTACCTATCAGTGGATATGCATCCAATTTAATCAGCATAATGCCTCATAATAGTCATTTCATATATCAAGTTTTGTTCAATTATACTCTATAGAACCTAAGATATAACCTTCCCTGAAATTGCAGAAATCACTGTTTAGCAGCAACACCTGTTGAGTTTAGGGATGCACCGAATATTCGGCATCTATTTAGTTTCAAGTAACATTAAAGAAAATTATTACACTCATGTCCATAAATTAAGGATAATGCTAGCTGAGGCAAATAAAGGTTCAGAAGCAAAACAAACATGACTTATTCATAAAGTCCATTTATTAAACAAACGATCAAGAGCAAAAAAAGGTGGTTTATGTAGTATACCATTTATAAAAACTACGATTTTTGCTCCCTGAAGCAATTACAAAAAATATCTTCCTTACAAAAACTTAACATTACATGGTTGGTATGATGGTTAATACATTGTATGTCTCTCATATAATGAAATACAGTCCTTACAACGCCTAGGAATGCTGAGTATGAAATTATTGATCTGACCTTGGGGAAGATTACTCTACTCAGTTAGCAATGCTCTCCGAAGTTTTGGTAAACATGTAGGAGGTGGTTGATGGACTACAACTCGTCAGAAAAGCATGTCCTACACATGCTCTATCAGATTCTAGTCAGGTGAGAATGCTGGCCATTTCATGCGGGTGATAGCTTCAGATTGTAGGCATCCGTGTACAATGTTTGTGCGGTGAGGACGAGCATTGTCATCCATAAACAAAAATTCTGGGCTCATGGCACCCCTAAACAAACGTAGATGTTGTTCATGAATGATGTCCAGATAAATTTAGCCTATCATTCTTCCGATTTGAACATACAGATCTGTTCTGGTGCACAATATGATCCCCCCCCCACCCCCCAAACGCACTTCTGCCCACATGTTGTTTTGGTGGTAATGGGTACCTGATGTTCTACATATGAAAGTCTGGCGTGAATCACACTGAAAGCTAAACCTGGACTCGTCGGAAAACATCACACAAGCTCACTGTGCCGCTGTCCACATTGCATGTTCTCTACTTCAAGTTAACCACTGGCGCAGTGCATTGCCGTGTGTGGAACACATCTAACAGGCCTGCGAGCATATAGACCAATATCCCCCAAAAGTCTATATACGGTTTGTCTTGAAACTGTGGCACTTGTGGCTGCAAACAGCTGACAAGACAGGTCTGATGCTGTTCTTTATCTGCTTATTTTGGCAGTTACTGCCAAATACCGGTGGTCATTCGGCATTGTAACCTGGGGCCGACCAGTACAGTAATGTCGACTGGCATTTCCATCATTTTGGAATCGTTGCCTAAGCCTAGAGATGACATTTTGGGCGATTCTAAGTTCCCCGATACTTCTATCTGAGTACGCCCACATTCTAGTCGGCTGATAATTCTACCACGTAAAAAATTATCTGCATGCGTCCTCTGGCACACAGAATGCTTGTGAAGAATTTTCCTTCTTTGCTCCCATTCCTTATTTACCTATTCATTCTAAAAACTTACTCTTGGATGGGCGTTGCATGGAAGTTTTTAGTGCTTCTGTTTATTTTGCTTGTATTTTAAGTATTTTAACTTGTATTTTAGTTCATCTGAAAGATCTTTATAAATATGTGCTTCGTTGTTGAATATTTTTATCTAATTGAGTAAATTTTGAACTTTATAATGTGTGTTTCTGAAATTGTCGCTAAGCCTTTCGTGGTCATTCATTCTAAATATGCGTTTGCAAGTATTTCTCAAGTTTAATGTGATTTACCTAGTTCTTTTTCTACATTTGCAAGTATATGTGTTACTGGATATCCACTTCTGCCTTTCTACATGTACTTAGAGGTGAATTAATTATATTTTATGCTTGAAAACTTTATGATTCTGGCTAATGTTTATGTTTCTATCGTGGCGGTGGCCATTTTTTTTTCTGACTGTTTACAAGTTTTTATTACTACTAATTGATTAATTCGTTGACTGTGTATCTTCTGTTCTTGCTGCTACTTTGATGCTATACCTAATTAACTGTTTCAACCTATGTGCCGAGTGCATGTGATTTTAGAATCACAGTGATTTGCTCTCTAGTGATTACTTCAGAAAATTCTTATCTTAGTGATTATCTAATCCTGTGATTATACTCAGTGATTTTATCGTGTACCATATCTTGCTGACTGTTACCCTTGAATGCGTCCTAATTCCAATTTGGATCTGCGAAGCCTGTCTGTGTTCACGAACTGCGTTTGCGCTCGCAACTGTTGATGACTTGGTTATTTTGTATTAATGAGTGGCAATCTTGGAGAACCTTATTTACCTCATTCAGTTGTTTAATCTACAAATTTTAATTTTTACGAGCCCCGGGTACTCTCTACATGAGGTGAAAGTCTTTTAACACTATCCCTACACTTTCCAAGTCCTTACGGTTTTTTTCTACTATAAGGAGTTTGAAATGGCGGAAATTGATTTCGAATGCAAGACAGAACTTCTCATTAAAGTTAAGGAAGGCTGTGACCTCTTATGGAATAAAGTTAAGGAGAGAGATGGTCAAAGAGTTACGAAGGACCTTTTTGAGGTAATTTATAAAGTTATTGGAAACATCCTTATGGAGTGTGCTCAATCTGAGTTTCGTCTGGAGCGTTTAAAAGGAAAGTATGAGGAGCTTGAGAGCAACTATAAAAGAGAAGTTTCAAAGAATACTGCTATGGGTACTAAGTTGCAGGAGATTAATACATATGCTTCTGTTGCTATGGATATTGCCAAGGATATGTCTATTGAAGACCATACTGTGGTCGTGACCCCTAGAGAAAGTTTGCCGGGGAAGGAAATTCTGCATAAAATTACCAAAGCAGGAAAGGAATTGGAGACTGTTAGGCCACGAGATGTTGTGCACAGTAAGGATGGTAAAATCATTTTGAAAATGAAGTCAAAGAGTGACGCAGAAAGCTTAATGGAAAAGTTGACCAAAAGTGAGGCTTTGTTCTCAGATATTACCTGTAAATTGGGTAAGGAACGGAACAACAGACTTATCTTGTACGGGGTGGACGAAGAGGCTGATGAGGAGACCCTGAAGAGTGAGATTAAATGTATGGACGGACTGGAAGATAAAGAGATTGATGTGATTAGACTGTTTAAGGGTAAGATGGGAGTGAACTGGATCATCGATTGTGACAAGTCTACCAGGTTGTGTCTAACTGGAAAAGATAAATTGATTGTGAAATATCGACGTATCATAGTTAGAGATTATGTTAACGTTTACAGGTGTTTTAACTGTCAGAAACTAGGCCACCTATCTTTTAGGTGTGTAAATAAGACAGTATGTGCCAAGTGCGGTGAGGAACACGACACGAGAAGTTGTAAATCAGAGGCAGTGAAGTGCATTAACTGTGCGGTGGAGGGTGATCATCGGTCAGATGATAGAAGGTGTAAAACATTTGTGGATTATAAAAATAAACTGATTTTTGGCAAAAACCACCATGGACAGTGATGCTATTGATAATACTGGTGATTTTTCGGTAGGTTTTTCTGCCGATTATGCACTTCATTCATCTGTAAATAATCATCTTCATTCTAATAATGCTAACAGTTCAACACATATGGATGGCGCCTCTGTGATAGGTGCCTCTGCAATCTCTAGCGGTGATATTGCCATTAAATTTCTTCAGATAAATTTAAATTTTTGTAAAGCCGCCTCATTGGCTCTCTCTCAGCATGTACATGAGTGTGATACAGATTTAGTGCTGTACCAGGACGCTTATGTGTACAAAGAAAAATTTCTGCATTTTAAATCTTCATGGAAAAACTTCCATTCTGTTTCTAAAAATGCCGGAATCCTGGTTTAAAACCCTGGACTTGTAGTGAATCAGGTTTATCAAGAGAACAATATGGTGTTCATTAACCTCGTCTTAGATACTAATAATGTTTTTATTGGCTCTATGTATATTTCTCCATCCACGAATTTGGAGGACAATTTGTCTATTATTCCTAGGACTATCTTGGATAATAAACTTCTACTGATCTGTGGTGACTTGAACTGTAAACACAGGAACTGGGGTTATTCATATAACGATGATAGAGGACTTCGTCTTGAAAACTATTGTTTGACTAATGACTTGATTGTGATTAATGATCCTCTGCAGCCTCCTTCCTTTTGGTGTGCTGGAAATTCCGGCTTTCCTGATATGACTCTCGCTTCTTTTGAACTGATGGACTATGTTAGAGACTGGACTGTTTTAGAAAAGGTGATCTGTTCGGATCACAGATATGTTCAATTTGAGGTTAATTTAAAACCTGTTGTTTTGACATATGATAGATATGCAACAAAATTTTGTAGCATTGGTAAGTTAAATAAGAGTATTAGAAAATATCTGGGAAAATATGCTAATATTTTTGATCACTGTAGTGATATTGTTATGCTGGATAGGTCCCTGGATCTTCTTTACGGTGACATGACTCTCATTTGTGATGGTCATTTTAAGGTCAAAAGGCATAGTAAAAAGGTGAAATTAAGTTGGTATACTTCTGACCTGAGGGTTTTGAGAAATAGGTTAAGGGCTTTAAATAAAAGATTAGATAGAACCGGTGATTCCAATCTCAGGATTCAAATTAAAAGGGAGAGTGCTATCTATAAGGTTAAGATTAAGCAGGCTAAGCGGGCCTCCTGGCAGAAATATTGTAACATTACTGCTGATAGTTTCGGTAGGGCCTTCTCTGCTTTCAAGGGCAAGAATAATTCAAATCTTAATGCCTTGACAAATTTGGAGGGCATGCCCTTGCACTCTAATTCTATTGATGTATACAATAATCTGTTATCGTATCATTTTTCTTTTGATGTTAACCAGGATCAGGTCCCTGAGGAGGTACGCCACAGTGAAGTCGTTGGTGTAAATTATAAGGAATTTAAGAATGCATTGTACTCTTTTAACAAAAACAAGGCCCCTGGCTCTGATAAATTTGATGTAAGATTTATTGTGTACATTTTTAACCAAATCCCAAACCTTTTTATTTCTATCTTTAACAAATTGTTGAACATGGGTTATTTTCCTACAGTTTGGAAAAGGGGTAACGTTGTTTTCTTCTCAAAACTCAATACAGTGGCTACCAATCAGAAATCATATAGACCGATTTGTCTGCTATCTAATATTAGCAAGGTCTTTGAGAAGATAATTGTTGGTAGACTGAACTATTTTTTGGAGAACGAAAATATCTTGCACTACCTTCAGTTTGGTTTCCGGGAGGGTCGTAGTACGACTATGTGCCTTAAGAGTCTTATTGATAATATTCTGGCTATGAAGAGAAATTATAAGTATACTTCGGCCACTTTCTTCAACATTACTGGTGCGTTTGATAATGCGAGTTGGGAGTTTATTCTTGCGGAACTAAATGATCTTGGTGTGCCTGTCTACTTGCGTAACATTATTGCCAGCTATTTGTGTAACAGGTATGTTAAATGTTTATTTTTGAATGACTTTCATAAAGTTGATAGGGGCTGTCCCCAGGGGTCCTGTTTGGGGCCCATCCTTTGGCTAATTCTGATTAACAAAATTTTTGGCTGTTTTGATCTGAATATGGTTTCTTTATTTGGTTACGCTGATGATTTTGTGTTGGTGTGCCCAGGTAACTCTAGAGCCCAACTTGAATATATCACAAACCAAAATATAAATATCTTTAGTGACTTTGTAGAGTCGAGGAACCTGGTCGTTTCTTCGTTAAAAACTAAGTGTTGTATTTGGTAGTCTTTCCCCTAATCGTCCCCCGATCTTTAAGATAAAGGACTGTTCAATCAAGGTCGTCGACGCTCATGTTTTCTTAGGTGTCCTGATTGACTGCAAGTTGAGTTTTCTTCCTCATGTCGAGACTATCTGGGATACGATTTATGACATTAGTAAAAATATTAGAAGAATTAGTGGTGCTACTTGGGGTATCAGGCCTGCTATGAAGAAGCTCTGGTATTATACTGTGATTTTGCCCAAAATCCTTTAGGCTGCTGAGGCATGGTATCCTAGGCTGAATTGTCATGGTGTTAGAAAGTTGAATTCCTGCCAGCGTACGTTCATTATCCATATTTGTCATTTTTATAAATCAGTCTCCACTGATGCTATTCGTCATCTTACTGGGGTTCCTCCCGTGACTTTGGAGGCGGAGAGGCTTATTAAGAAGTACAATGTCCGTTATGGTGATAAATCTCTGTATTTTGATGGTGATTATTATGATAAAAATGACTTTGATAAAAGACTTTTCAAGTATAACATTGGCTCGTCGGGCTTGTGTAGAGATTTTGAAAATTTAGCTGATCTGGACAGTAATGATTTGCTCAGGATTTACACTGATGGCAGTAAGACGGATGAGGGTGTTGGTACTGCATGGGTTGCTATTTACAATAATGATATTATTAAATTTGATTTGCTGAAGCTCAGGGAATATAACTCTGTTTTTCAAGCTGAACTAATTGCTATTAAAGAAGCGCTTACTTGGTTAAAGGATGCAAATTTTAATTCTGTTGTTATTCTCACTGATAGTCTCTCTTCTATTCAGGCTTGTAGAAGCCTTTATCCTAGTACCATGTTAATTAAGGATGTCCTGGACCTCATTCAAATCTGTGATAGTAATGTGGTAATTAAATGGGTGAGGGGACATACTGGTATTTTGGGTAATGAAATTGCAGATTTCTTGGCCAAGAATGCTTGTGTTACTGGTAATAGAGTGGTTATTCCCTATCCTAACTCACTTATTAAGAAATTTCTGAACAATGACCTGAAAATTGCTTGGCAACATGAGTGGGATTCTTCAGATAATGGCAGACTTACTTTTAGCATTTTCCCTACCGTTTCTCTTGATTTTAAACTAAAGAATCAAGTTCTTTATTACTTTGCTACTGGCCATGGTGCTTTTCCCTACTATTTGCACTATAAAGCTAAAGATAGGGATAGTCCAAATTGTCCTTGTGGCTCTCTTGGGGATTCTCTGCACTACATGACGACTAGCTGTTCCTTTTCTGGTCAATGTATTAAGAGAGATACTGCAGAGAGTCTTGGTGACTACTTTCAGAGAATAGATAATTCTAGGTTCTGGTGTAAACGAGCTGCTTCCATTTATAATCATTTGAACGAATGTTTTACTTTTATTACTTATAAATTTTAGGCTCTTGATTTGTTTGGATTGTAAATGGTGTCTTACTGTTGCTTATTTGTAATTGTTATGTAGTTTTATCGCTTGTTCCTGTATCTTAATATATTTTAGGTTCTTGTTTTTAACTGTTGTATTGTACTTTTAGTGTTTTATTCTAATGTTTTGGTATTTGCTTTTGCTATGCATTGTTTTAACTTTTAAACTGTTGTTTTAACCTTTTTAACCTTGTAGTTTGTTAACTTGGGTTATTTTAGCTGTTTTTGTATTTTAAACTTTGTGCTTATTGCTATTTTTAATACTGTTTTTGTATTTTGGCTATATGGTCTTTGTTACTTTATGGGAATTTCTGTTGCTGTTTTGCGTGTTCCTGTATATTTGTATTCACGCTGCTTGACATTTTGTTCAGTACGATTGTTTTTGTTCTACTGTTTTATGTTTTCGTATTATTGGCTTTGTATGTAACACTTCCATGTGACTCTGTATTTTTGATTTTTCCAATTTTTTTTTTTTTTTTTTTCCTGCTGGTTTTCTGGGTTCATTCTCCTGGCTGAGTTTTGTTTAGATGGTGATTGCTTCTTTTTCCGACCGTCCTTGGGCCTTCAGGCCAGCCATAAACATTCGGGTTGGTTGGCGGTTTCGGGGGTAATTCCTTATCTACCCCCTTCTTACACTTTCGTCATTGTAACATCATATCGACATTATCTGATGCCTTCCTATAATTTGCATATTACTCTTACTTAAAGATGTGTGTGGTATTTCTACAGGTGAAATTTTTGCCTTAAAGTTAGATTTCAGTGTGAATCTGAATTATCCTTAATTTATGGACATGATTGTAGATACATTTATCATAACAATTAATAATAGCTAACAAAAGTTGTCTTTATCAATAACAGTATAATGATGTATGTTTCTAAAGTAAAGTAAAATACGAAAGAGCGTACATAATTCACATGATGTTGCCATCTAGGAAATTTCAAGAGATCAAAGAAAGATCACATCCGAATCTGGCAGGAAAAAATTACACAAATCATAAAATACAGAGGGTGTTCGCACATTTTTTAGATGATTTTGATGGAGTGTACTGAAAAAATTACACTCATATTTCGTGTTTTAAATGTTCTATTTGATAGCCCTTGTTCTTAACTATCATTTTACATCATAATTTCCATGATAATAATGCTTTTTGTTATATCGGAATGGATATTTTGTTCCACTCCTCTTGAAGGGCTTTCCAAAGTCCACAAAGCGTTGTAGGTCGGCGTTTGTATAATGTAGATTTTAAAAGTTCAAAACCACAAAAATCCATCAGTGATACATCAGGAGATTTAGCAGGAATATCAGTGAAGGGTATGGTTTTAACTCCCGTTTCTTGTTCCATTTTTTTCTAGAAAAGCAATTGTGGATTGTGATGAGTGGCTGCTTGCTTTGTCTTGATGCAGTTCAATGGATTGATGACGCTGTAGATAAAGATATGTAATTTCACATTTAAAAATCGGAGTTAAAATATGTACTTGATAGTATTAAGAATTGATTTTGACATTTTGTCAACTTTTTTTTTACTTTTATCTTGTCTTTGTATGAAAAACCAGCAACAATCATAAATTCTTTAGAAAAACTTTCTTTTGATTCTTTGACCTATGTAGCAAAAATTCTTTCACCTATTTTATGATAACAAATTGTTCTTTTTATGTTGAAATCACTTAAATAGACCCAAAATTCATCTATTATTACGACATTTTTCTCCTGGTAAATGTTTTTCATGAAGAGTTCTACAGCATATTCTCTTCAGAAAGAGTAGAAATGTATCCTTCCATCCATTGCCTTTTTAAAAGTGTAATTTTGCATGTAAACAAAAATTCTAAATATCAGATGATAAATAAAACTTCCAAAAATATATCTGTTGTGAAAATAAAATTTTCCACGCAGACGAATTTTTTTTACGATGAAATAAAATAGTCTAAAAAATGTGGGAACAGCCTCTGTAGCAATTGAAAAAATTATATGAAGTGCCCCAACATGCATGAAAAGCATCGCATCTCTATCCCACAATTTATTCATATGAAAGTGAGAGGCATTTGCGTCAGTTTTAATGTAAATTGACCAATAGTTTGTTACTTTTAAGTTGATTTTTCTTAAATACTGCATTTCTGGGCTGCGTTATTATTTTATTTTTTCTTCTTTGGAGTGAGCATGACAAAATATTGTTATTTAAGAAATTCCTATACATTTATTAAGAAGCCTAACAGTTAATAATTTCCTTTCACTATAAATTCAGCATTACACCACTACTTAAGTACAGTAATATTTCCTAATATTTTTCTATATTTACATAAACCACTGTTTCTGAATAGTAATTTTTTATAATATTTTTTCATAATTAAAAAAAATAAAATATTACTAAATGTAAATCATATTACTGAAAAAGTTAGCAAAAACATAAGTGATTGACACCTGAATATAGGAGTAAATCAGCCAGCCCAATATTCAATATTCGGCCAAAACTGCTATTCAGTGCATCCCTACTTGAGTGATTGGTACCAAAATTTGATACACTGATTTATGTCGATGTATTTGCATATAAATTAATATGCAATTCTGTGCAGTAGTTCCCAAGATACAGTCACCACCAAAATTTTTGTCACACACACAGATATTTTCTGAAAATGATCAAATCATGTTCTGGAGCTCTAAAACTGTGTAAATCCATTGAAAACCGGAAGTTGAAAAATTTAGCAAATCCAATATTTTCTTCTTTTCAATATAGAAGAAAGTAAAAATGTCAATATTTTAAGGATCATGAATATTAGTTGTAAAAATTTGCATATATAATATATACAAATAAAATTGGAATAATTATAAATGATTCATTTTTTCTCTTTTGATAAAATTTCACTTAAATACGAATTGACACTAATTAAAAACACTGAAAAATATTTCTTCAATTAGCTGTCATTAAAAATAAATTAATTCTAACAGAGGAGAAAGTATCCCACATTCTGGAAATATGCTTCAAAATATCACATCTCTTATTTCAGAATTATACAAAAAGAGTGAATTGTATGAATTTTTAATCAGTAATAAAATACTTCTGCATCTCGGCAATTTATTGCAAAAAAATCACATCTTATTTCTCAATTGCTCACAAACAAAACAAAAATTGCATTAGTTGAATTCTTCTTGAAAATCACATTTTCAGGAAACCTAGAAAATTTGAGTGCCCAAAAATAGACATTTTTTTAAATTTCAACAATCTTTGAATGCACTTTTCATAAAAATGAATGCCTATATGCCTATTAAATGAATGTGATGGTTATTGCGAAAAGCTTCGGATAAATTTTTTTAACATCTTTTAAATCAATTTAATTTTACGTGTGTTTTTAATATAATTAACAAATGACACATGTTCAATTTAACTTTTTTTTAGAGATAATTTATAATAACTTTACTTAGACTAACGGTTTCTACACTGTGCAGTTTTTTGCAATCAACGCAACACTACGATTTCCAGATGATAATGTTTTAGTGGTTTCTTCAGGGTTTGCTTGCATATAATGGTTTTCATTAATCGGATGATCTTCCGATGATGGTTTCTGCAATTTACAATTTCTACATAAACTCAAGACACAGATGATGGTTTCTACAATCTACAGTTTCTATATCAGCTTAAGACTCAGGACACCATTTGATATAGCTTTAGTGATATAACCTTTTCTATCTTATATCATCTGACATTGGAAATCTAATTATATGAAAAGAAAATTGCAGGTATTTTCCTAAGAAGTTGGATTGCATTACAGTTATTTCTGAACTTTGATGATTATTTTCAATATGTCGATCTTTTCACGCTTTAAGAATTTACTATACAAACTTAAATTCCTTTTACGTTTAAAATTCCTTAAAGATTTAAAAAACCTTAATATAGTACCAAGATCTCTATTGATTAACCATAAATCCTTCCCTCCAGCCTGTAAACATATAATTTTTACTGCACAAATGAAGATGCTAAAAAATGCTATTCAGAACTTAAGAAAATCTATTTTAACACTTGAAACCGAAATTTATTATTGCTATTTGGAACTTACAAACCTTGCTCAACCAGAAGACCTCAATACTTTCTTACAAAATATTTTTCTTAGTATGGATAAATTTCAACATCAAATGACTTTGAAATTTAATTTAAAAATAAAAAAAACTTTTGGATTTGTAAAGTACAGTATCTAAAAAATTTAAAGACTTCAATAAACCGGAAAATTTTCTCAATCTCTCCAACTACAAATTCACCTCAAAAGAACTGGACTTACTCAATAAAGGTTCAAACTTTGCTCCTCCTAAACCTTGCCTAAATCCTGTAAACGTTATCCCTAAATTTGAAAATATTGTAAAAGATATTCTTAAGGAGCATCAAGATCAAGTACGGGTTTCTGCAGTTTTCTCGTTAAATAAGCATCTTAACCGCAATAGTGGGTCCAATAATCAAAATCTTTTTATTTCAAAACAAATTAAAACTAACAAAAATTTAAGATTATTACTTGCTGATAAATCTAAACAAATCATTGCCCTTAATACAGATGATTTCCACGATAAAGTTCTTTCAGCTATTAATGACTTAGCCTGTATTATAATTAAAACTAATCCTACTGAAAATTTTACTCGTAAAATTCCAAAGTTCATTCATAAGTATATAGATTTAATTGCTCCACAAAGTATCAAAATTCCTTTATACCTGTATATTCCTAAAATATTTTTTTTAATTAAAACACATAAAATTAACCACCCGTTTCGTCCTATTGTTTCCAAACGCAATAGTCCTTCATTTTTTCTAGAAAAATTTCTAGCAAATTTACTTAAACCATTGATACTTAACGACCCGCATATTGTAAAATCCGGGTTGTCCACTTATGGGTGTTGTCCACTTATGGGTTTTATGGGTGTCCACTACTGCTACAATGTCTGCATACTAGCCAACATCCTAATTATGAATTGAAAGATTTTTAGTACACACTCCTTTTTCCATAACACTATTTTTAGAGTAATTATCTCCAAATGTAGTTACGATTAAATAAGTATAAAATTACCCTAAAAAATAAAAAAAAGACTGGTGTGGGAAAAAAAAAAGGAAGGTACAAAAAATCTTCCGATTATTAATGAGATGGTTGGCAAATATGAATGTTTGACATCATTGTCATGAAGTTAATAACCTATTGGCTTTTGATAATCTTTAAATATTTGCATAAAATTATTTTCTATAATAAATTAAGGATTTTAAGATATTTTAAAATTCATTATTTTTAAAATAATGCAAAACTCAAAACTTTTCAAAAAATATTTATTTTATTTTTTGTACAACTTTTTAATTAAATGAAGTCAGTTTTAAATAAATGTTAATTAATTTTGTAGTAATATTTCATATAAATGTGTGTGCAAAAATTTAAGCAACAGGTAAAGATTTTTTCTTTTTCTTTTTTTAAGTCTTGCAAATAGTGACTAAAAAGCACCTTTAAGAAAATAAGTGTAAGTCTGGAAATGTAATAAAGCTGGTTGTAACATCAGTTATAATTCTGCTTCATAACTTTTTCATCAAAGTATGTATGGGGTCAAAGTACATTTATATGAGGCATAAAAATGTTAAGAATGGTTTATATTTAAATTTATAATTTTTTCAAAAAGTAGATTGTTTTAAGGTTGAAACCCTCTAGACCTCCCTAAAATACAGGAAATATTGTACAATGAAAGTCCTCTACCAGTCTCTTGTGCCTTGCCAATGGCCATCCGAAATGCCTTTCATTTACTAAGGGTAAAAAAAAAAAAAACTAGTTGGCATAGGTGAACTCTGCTCAGTTCCCCACCATATTTATGTTCTTATAAATTTCTAGTCGAAACATATTATAATCATGTTAAAAAAAATGAATTTGACCAAAGCTTGATACAGTGACAGAACGAAATCCCCGCCTAATAGGCTATCAACCGTTCACTTCGATATATTTATCTTATTCTAATCTATTAATTTATTTTATCATGGTCAATTCCGTTGTTTAGTTTTCATACTACTATTTCCAATGCAATAATCCAATAATCCTCAAAATTCACATTTATATGAAAAATTTACAATTTCGCTATGTTGATAAAATCGTAAATTATGAATAGCTTACGAAATTTTCCTGTTAGAATATTTGTATTCAATCATGTTCAAACAAATATCATAAATGTAATTTTGAAGTTGTCTAATGTATTTATGATCCTCAAAATGGAAGTTTATGCTCAATTTTGCGTTATTCTGACATGTTAAGTAAATCGTAAATTCCAAATAACTTACGAATTTTTTAAATTAGAAAAATCATAGTCTTCGATATTCATGCCAGTATCCTAAATAATATTTCGAAAGTGGTTTGACATCTTTACGATGAAAATATCCCTCTAGTTTGACGTTTATCTGAAATTTTGCTCTATTCTGCCATGTTAAGAAATTCGTAAATTTCCAATAACTTACGAAATTTTTATATTGGAAAATTCATAGTCATTAATATTCATGTCAGTGTCTTAAATAATATTTCAAAAGTAGTCTGACATCTTTACGATGAAAATATCTCTCAAATTTGACGTTTATGTGAAATTTTGCCCAATACTGCCATGTTAAGAAATTCGTAAATTTCCAATAACTTGCGAAATTTTCAAAGTAGCATATTTATAGTTACTGATGTTCATTTCGGCATCAAAACTGATATTTTAAAACTGGTCTGACATTTTTACTGTAAAAAGTTTTCATTTAAGGCTTTGTTTAAGTGAATTTTTTTCCTATTCTCCCATGTTAAGAAAATCGTAAATTTCTATTAATTTACGAAGTTTTATAATTCGAATGTTGCAAATAAATAGGGTTCTTGCCAGTGTCGAAAGTAATATTTTAAAACTGATCTGACCTCTCTGCGACAATTTGTTCTTGAGATATCATGTACACAGACTAACAAACTAATGGACTAACACACTAACAGATATCCTACAGACAGACACCATACAAATTTTGTCATTTTCGGATTCTTCACACCTGAAAACGTGTAAAAAAACAGAGGTCAAAATTTTCACGATTACCTAAGTTCCCCATACCTATAGTATGATGGGGAACTAAAAACCCTACCCTCTTTGCCCAAAATGCCACCAACACCAGGCTTATGCTGAATACATCTTGGATTATTTGGGTCTTCTTTGGGAGTAGAATTTCTTTTGGAAAAATTATTTATCTCCACTTCTCGTCATTGAATTTCTGAATGTTAACATATTCTTGGATCTGGTCCGATTCTGTCAAACTAAGTTTGACATTAGAAACAACAACAAACTTCCTTAAGGGGATACTTAGCCTAACATAGATGGCAATGGCAACCTAACTTCATGTTATTCTATGAAGAAATTTGTTTTAAAAATTATGCATTACTGAATCTATTTTTTTTTTTTTTTAATTAAATTTTTTTCACATTTAGAAAATTCACTACTGTTAAATGATTCTGATTTTCTAAAAATTGATTTTTATTTTTTTAATACTTCATTTTGAAAGTATAAAGTGCAAAAATGCTTTTAGTTAATTTTTTTGCTTAAAGAAAAAAAAATAAATAAAAATAAAAAATATAATTTTTGAAAAACGTGAATCAATTTGAAAGGTTCTGAATTTTTTAATTGTGAAAACTGAATTTTAAAAAATACATTAGATAACGAGTAATTTTGAAAACAAATTTCTCTATAGAATAACATAGAGTTAGTGTATGTTAGGTGAAGCATTCCCTGAAAATGAAGTAGAAAAATGAAACCTTAAAAAAAAAAAAAAAAAAAAATTCTATTCAATATTAAGCTGATATTACTTATCTGGCAATGTTTGTTGTTTTTAACCATAATTTAATGGTGATTTAAAAAAAAAAAAAAAGGAATAAAGACAGAAAATTTGGTCTTTTCCATATACTTTATTATGTTACTACTAACAAAGAATGATTAGACATGAAGACAACAAGCTATATAAAAATAGACAAAAAGGACAATGCAGCTAATGTAGGAAAATATTCAGGGCAAGTTTTCGTCATTTTTCATGAATATTCTCAACCTTTGTTAAGTCCCCTCAAACTGAGTAATATTCCTTATATTTAAATATTTGTACTGCACACCAAATTATTGACTTCTATTTTAAAATACAAGTATGTAACTATAGACCTGAATTTTTTCCTCCGCAAGTACTTTTTCAGCTAAAATAGTAGTAAACACAGCTTGTTCACAGACATAATAGAAAATGAATACACAGCAGATATCAGCTGCAAGTCTTGATAAAGATGAGAATGTAAAATAGATAAAATAATGAATTGGCAGCAAAAGTTTGCATTATAATTAGCATGAAAATTCCTTACAAAATAGGAACAATTATCTAATATGTTAGTTTCATGAAATGAAGAAATAAACTATTTTAAATAACTCAAAATACTGAGAGTTTTATTAAAAATGTACATTATCAATGGCAAAAACACTTATTTTGTAATACATTAATGTACAAATATTTTATAATAAACTAAATGGTTTATCTTTTCATTTCAAAATTGAGCGCAATACGAGAATGATTAAAGAATGCATTCCTGGAAATTAAAAAATAAAAAAAAAGTTTCTAAGCTGCACTGTCCTTCTAATAATACAACTTCACTAGAGAAAGGAGGGAAAAATCATTTTCAATAGTACACATATAAGTCCGTTTAATGACAATCCACAAGTATTTATTAAAGCATTTGCCAACGTCTGCCATGAAACAGACAAATCTGTGAATATAACACAGTGTATAAACAAACTAAGAAAATGAAGCTCACACCAACTTCTGGTTTAAGCAAAACTTTTAGGTATCATAACTCTAATCACATAAGACAAACATTTATGTTTCACAATAAGTAGTGTTCAGTGCCAGATCTACTAGCAATTGACAAATGAGAACACTCAATAAGAGCACATTGTATTTTAAAGCAAAACTTTTCTGCCTCTTCTCATGGCAGAATTAGCAAAATTCTGATAAAAACTACAACTAGAAATCTGACAGTTACATTTAGCCTCAATGGGGCTTTGTTGTCTTCATATGTGATCATAAAAAAAATAAAATTAAAAAAAAGAACTGGTGGGAAAAGGTTGCTAGGCTCAACAGCGGCAAGAAATACAGCAGCACTCCTGAGCGGCAGCAGTTTCTCACCATTGTCTTTTTTTCAGTGACTGTCCTTGGCAGTAATTGGAATGGTAGGCCCAGTTTTAGGATTACTGCCAAGATCAGTAGCAGGAGAGTTGGCCAGCTTGGGTGCAGTGCCCTGTCCACCAGGGATGTAAAGTCTACCAAAAAAGAAAAAAAAAAAAAAAAATGAATGAATATAGTGGGGGGGGAAATAGCAGCAAAATAGTATGTATTGTTTTCTATCAGGCCCTAAAATAAAAATATCATAGTGAAATGTTATTGACAAATTTTTATACAGACATTATACAAGAATTAAAAGGGCCACCCTACAAACAGAAAGATATTACTGTAGTTAATTCTGCATTACATATAATTCTCACAAAACAGGTTTCTAGTGATACTTTTATGACTATCAAAAACATACAAATATAATATAGTGGCCTTGTATGATATTTCTTACAGTAAAAAATTTTACCAGAACTATTATTATTTAAAATTGAGAAGGGGGTAAAAAACATTTAGAAACATAAAACAAGACTTACAGGAATTTGTTCATTTTGTGGAAAAAATAGTTTTAATCTCTTCATTGTGAGTTAGCAAAATATAATAAGTTTTTTACGTAGTTTAATTGCTCTGATAAAATATAACATTTTATCACAGTCAGTATATAATTTTTTTTTTTTGGACAAAACAACGTGATATTTTTGCTGGCAACTTACTGAAATTTTCCAAGCTAATTGATAAGAATTAAATTTAACCTCTGCTAATTTTGAAATAGGCAATTATTTTGATACTAATAAAAAAAGTTATCGCTTTCGAAAACAGATTGCTAAAATATCAGATTATTTAACTATATATATCAGGGATGAAATTGGCAACATGACAAAAAAGCTGAAACTATATACAAAAGCAATACATTTATAAGAAACAGTAAAGTTTCATAACAAAGTTATTATACGTATTAAAGTAATATATATTTCTAATCTGCAATCTATTAAAAAAAAAAAAAAAAAAAAAAAAAACCTAATCATTGGTGTGGATAGGTAAATGTTCATTTGATTAGCTGATTTTCCAAATAAACATCAAACAGACAAAGCTGAAGAACAAAACCTATGAAAAGATGAATTCAGCTTAAAAATTGAAAAATCTCTCCATTGAAATATGCAGAGTTTCCCCCACATCTAAAAAAGGGCAAGGCACTGCTAATTTAAAAAAAATGGCACTTTTTAAATTCTTAGCAGCAGTTTTGGATTCTTAAGGGCACATTTAACATTTAAAATCCAGGCACTTATTTTAAATTTTAATTTTAGGTATAAATAGAAGAAAAAGAAGTTTTAAATTTTAACTTTCTTTACACTTCCACTTGTTACTGATGTATGAACAAACGTTCATTGTCATGCACAACTATTTATTTATATTTATAACATATCTTTAGTTTGAAGGTTATTTTCAACAAAAGGCAATAAGGGAGCAACTTTTTTATATTACAGGCAAGAAGGGTGCAATTTTTTTTAATCAAGGACAAGAAGGGTGCTATTTTTTTAGTCAGGGCAGGCAGGGTGCAGTACCCTCCTCAAACTGTCTGAGGATAAACTCTGAATGTGTAAGTAAAATTCATGCATTTTATTGTGTGTCTGCATATCCTATGTCTGTTCATACAGTCATGGCATAATATTTTTTAGACTCATTACTAAGTAAACAGTCTCTTTTTACAATAAAAAAAACTTGCTTGCTTTTCATTGAATTTTTTTAAGTTTGTTGGTCGTTATGAAAGTTTTGTTTCAATATTGTCAATTTTTATCAAAATTTCTCATTTCCTTTTTTTAGAAAATAAAGAAAAACTAGGTGATTGTAACAAATTTTTTTAATCAACACTTTTTTAAAACTTGATTACCAAATAATACATGCAGAATTTTGAATAAATACCACAAAATGCAAGAACTTACAACAACTGTTTCAGGTAAAAAGAAAACACGATCCTTCATCAGGCAAACAAAGTAGACACGAGTGCTGTAAATGTAAACAAACAGCAATGCACAAAACCAATTGTAGTGAAGAGCCAAATAAATAAAACCAAATATAAATATAAATACTGGTGTGGCCAGAATAATAAAATGAAAGAAGAAAATAAATTTTGTTACTTTTAGAAAAATCAAAACAATGACCATGAGCCCAGCAGTGGGAAGAAATAGAAGATTTGGAAATCTCTTCATTATGAAAATTTCGAGGGTGGTCATTTATTCTATATTTCAAATGATTTCTAATTTGTCCAATATAATTTAAATTACACGAAGAACGAGGGATTAAATACTCTTGCAGTATACTCTTAGGATATTTGTTTGCAGCACTCATACTTTGTTTGCCTGATGAAGGGTTGTGTTTTCTTTTGACCTGAAACAATTGTTGTGAGTTCTTGCATTTTATAGTGTTTATACAGTTTTTTACTTATTACTTTTAAATGCAAGTTCTGTGGTGCTTTTTATAGTAATTCATTCCCAAATGCCAAGTAGCAACCCTTAATCTTGACCATTAGTGGCAGTCATTGTAAAATTTCAGATTTCTCATTTGTTTCAAATTTCTTTCTCATATTTCTCTTTATTCAATATTATAAACTGTTTGCCAGTTGTTCAGAGTCCAGAATATCTAAATCCGTGAACCGAAATGATATTAAATGGGGTCAAAGTGCTGGAGCCTACAGTCGGTAACAAAAGTGTCCGAACACTAGCAAAAATTCCTATGTAAAAAAAGTACACTTCATACAGTTTTGTTAAATAAATCCTTATGGAATCATGTGCTTACACTGACTAAGAACATGATTCAACCATGATTTAATTAACAAAACCGTATGAAGTGTACTTTTTTTACATAGGAATTTTTGCTAGTGTTCAGACACTTTTGTTACCGATTGTACAGAATCAGTTATTTAAACAAATAATATTGCCATAAAAATGTATTCCTGTTTTTTGTCATTTGATTTACATGTATAAATTTGTTGTTTGCTGTTAAGAGTCTCTGCCTGATAAGAACTTTAGTAACTTCCACTGATGAACAGATTTTAACGGATACACTGGCAAAATGAAAAAATTTCCTGGGTTTTAATTTTATATAATTTGTGGATTGCAGATTGTGTTTATTCAGTGTTTCTGCTATTAAAAGTTGTCACTTTTAAGGTTTTTGCATTACAATGTACTTTACAGTAATTACAAGAGCAATTTGAAAAATACTCTTAGATTATAAATTTTGAATAGAATAAAATAAAATTTTAAGTCTTTTTTCATCTTTCAATGGAAAAATAATTACCAAACAATTTAGAAAAAGAAAGGGAAAAGCTACCAAACACAAAAAACTTGAACAAAAAATTATAAAATTACATACCCATCTCCAGAATTTATATTGGTGTTATTGTCTTTCTTGTTATCAGCTACTGCTTCCATACCAAGATCTGCAAGTGAATGTAGAGCCATTAAAGCTGCCTGATCATGGGCTGCTTCTATTGTAGCACCTGCTCCATGTTTCATTTGTGAAGGATTGAGTGGAATTGATAATAAACAAACATGTTCTAGTTTATTACCCTAAAACAAACAGAATGCAATCAGTTTAAAATAATAACAGACTAAATAGGTAAAAGTAACAATTACATTACTATTATAAAATTATAAGTTCTTGTATGATGCTTTGAAAAATAATGATAAAGATGATAAAATACTTAGTAAAATCTTTCAATATACAAATTATTCAATTCTGATACAGAACAACATTAATATCATAACAGTTAAAGCAGCAAAAAAGCAGCAATAAATTTTTTTAAAAAAAGGTTCCTTCCCCCCCCCCCCCCCAAATAAAAATAAAGAGGGTTTTGTTATTATTAAGGTTGATTGTATGTACTTTGATCTAGGCCTAAGTTGGATGCATCTGTGAAGATCTTTCTAAGGGTTCCTTGCCCATATTCCTATGAATTTTAGAAATCACAAATTAAAATGACTTGCTTTAGTTTTTACACTCAAATGACATGCTGTCTTACTATAGAAAAAATTTTTCACTTTGGAAAATTTGTACTTTTTTTTTTTAAAGATCAACTGCACTTTTTTCCAGAAATATTCAGTATTGAATAATCAAATTCAAAAAACTATTTCATCATTAGCTTTTTTGTAAAATTCAAGATTAATATTAGCTTTAGTTTTTAATTTTTTTTTTTTTTTTGAATGAATATAAATAAATATAAGTTTAAAATTTAATACAACAGTTAAATATTAATTAGATGAATTTTATGATTTTTTAAAATGCATACTATACTAACATAAAAAATTTCTATGGTCATCAAGACTGACTTATGTAACTCTTATTGCAAGGAATTAAAATTAGTCTATTAATTTACAATCCACTTATTAGCTGCTATCTTTTAGATGTCTATTGACCATTATATAACCATAGCCTTCAATTGCATATATAGTTGTAGATCACTCAATTCTGCTTTGTATATTAAATTTTCATTAACAAACAAAATAATCCAAAAAATTATATTCAATCTGAAATTGATTTTTAATTATTTGAATAAAACGAAAAGGTGCAATTAAATAGTTCATATTAATAATAATCTTGAATCGTACCTTAGGAATATCTGTAAATTGGACTGGTAAACCTACAACTTCAGCTAAGTACAACAATTTTTGCTTAGGCCTAATCAAAGGTTGTTGATGCTGCATCATTGGTTTTAAAGATTTTAATGCTTCAGCAGTGGGTGAATGACCTAATAAAAAATAAACAAACATTGAAAAAAATTCATTTAAATCATTCAATAATACATCAAAAACAGAAAGAAAAGATATATGAATATAGATTTAGAAAAGGAAAAAATTAAACCAGCATTAGAATTTGATTCAAATTCACTTCACATTTAGAAAAGTTATTTACTTTGCCATATGCAATTTTCACATTTTTATTTTTTAATTTATTTTTCCTTTTAGGGGGTAGAAGACCTTACATAATATTTTTTATGAAAAAAATATTTCGTTGATTACAAACCCTTTGATGAAATAAGTTAAAATGGAAGCTTATTGAAGAAATTAAGATAAAAATTATCAGAGAAATACACTTATGACTTATAAAAAAAGACAAAAATTATTCAACACAGAAACAATACAAAACATAGGTTGATTTTTACAAGCATGAAAAATTCAAGAGTTTCGATAAGTCAATAACATATTAAATTGTACAATGGCAAAATGAAAATTATACATAACAATACACACCTGATTCTAATAATTCTTTAGCAATCATTGATACAGTTTGATACATTTTACTAATAGTTTGTATTGGACCTCCAGGAGCTCTGTTCAAACCTATAAAAAATCATTTATTACAAATTACATAAAATAACAATGAATTTCATTATGTTTAGAGTTAAAAATAAGAATTTTATGTATCAAATGCAAAAATGATAATTCAATATAGAACACCATCTGTTAACAGTGTTGCAAATTAGGAAAATTATTTATAAGCGAAAAATAGCCCGTAGCTTAAAGAGTTATATGCCAAACATAAATATTTGCGAGCCACTTTTCAAACCTAATACGTATATATTCAATCCGAACATTTATACACTTTTAAAGTACAAAACCATAATTTATAAAAACCTGAATAAACAGAATTCAGTGAGTACAAAGAAAAGATCATTTGAATTAATTGCAAAAGAAATAAAAATATTCAAAGAAATACTGAAATAAAAGTACAACCCCTGGCAAAAAGTATCCGATCACTGAAAGATGTGTCTAAGATACGTTACTATAAAAGGCTATTTTTCTAAAAATTTATTACATTTTTTAAAATAAAGTTTTTTATTACAAAAGTATCTTACTTTGTGACATGATAAAAAATAATACCATAAATTGCAATTAATTTTTACAATACAGAGGAAAATTAATATAAAGTATTCAAAGAAAAAAATGTCCGATCATCACATAACCGGGAAAAAAATATTCGATAAATTTCAATTTAAAACTTGGTTGGTCCTCCTTTTGCTCTAATAACTGCCTTTAAACGGCGGGGCATGGATTCAACAACCTTTTCACATAAATGTGATGGAATTTCCTTCCAGCTTTCCTTGATGGCTAGACGAAGTGCATTCATATTGGTCGGTCTTCTCTTTTCTATATTATTTTTCCAAACATTCCAAATATTTTCGATCGGATTAAGATCAGGACTATTTGCAGGCCAGTTCAGAGTCTTTATTGGAGAATTTCCGTTTTTATTTAAGAAATCCTTGACCCGTTTACCTCTATGGCAGGACGCATTATCATCTTGAAATAGGAAATCGGAGGAGTCACCAAACGCTTCCTCGATGCTAGGTATCAAATAATGCTCTAAAATGTTAACATATACTTCTGAATTGATTGTTTGCAACACTATACACAATTTACCAACTCCTTGAGATGTCATGCAACTCCACACCATAAATGAAGGCTGATATTTAGCTTTAGTTTTTAGGCAATCTTCTTTGAACTTTTCATCAGCTCTCCTCCACACAAAGATTCCAGGGTTATCCCCAGTTCCTAGACAAACACGAGATTCGTCACTGAAAATAACCTTCTTCCAATCATCAGAAGACCAGCATTTGTATTTCTTGCACCATTGAAGACGATTTTTCTTGTGTTTCTTAGTCATATATGGCTTGGTTTTGGCTTTGCAGAAGTGATATCCTTTATTATTTAAACGATTTCGCACTGTACGTGCACATACCTTTACTCCATACTTTGACCACTCGGCATTCAGTTGTTTAGACGTACACCTTCGCATAGATTTGGCAAGATCAACTAATTTCCTGTCTTGTCTACTTGATGTTACTCGTGGTCGACCGCTTCGAGGCAGATTTCTTACATCATTTCTTAAGCGATATTTCTTCCAAATTTCGCAAACAGTACTTTGAGCACATCCAAATGTCTTAGCAACCTTTCTTTGGGAAATTCCGCTTTTTAAGCGTTTAACAATCAAAAGTTTTACATCATTAGATAATTCTCTCTTTCGAGCCATACTTCAGCAGATGCGAAACTAACTTGTAACTTTCAAACTACAATTTGACCTTTTATACCGTCTTCTTCGAACTTGAACGCATGCGCCGAGTAAAAAAAATTTGCATATATCATTTAACTGTGTTGCTTTTGTTTGCGATCAAATACTTTTTTCTCCACACAATGATGATCGGAAATATTTTTCCTTTGTGATTCAACGTATTTTCTCGTGTAAACTCTTAACTGATATTGTAATTTCTATTACTATTTAATAGAATTTGACAAAATTAGTCATATTTCACAAAAGCATACTCATAGGTTTGAAAAAAGTTTGAATTTGTGAAAAAATAACCTTATGTTTTAACGTATCATAAGCACTGTTTTCGGTGATCGGATACTTTTTGCCAGGGGTTGTAATAGATAGAGTACTTCTAAACAGGGGTGCAGAATGTCTGAACATGCGAACAATGTTTGGAGGAAATTTTGAATATTTATTTTTTTAGAATAAAATAAAAATGAAAACGGGGAAAAAAAAACCTTTTTAATATTAAACAACAAACTGACAGTTGTATTCTTCTGTTACAAGTGTATTTCTTTCAAATAACTATTACATCCCCCCCCCAAATGTTAAGTATTTGAAGTTTGATGATAAATATTTGGTAATTCATTCAAGCTAGAGAAAATATCAACTTTTTTTTCTTTTTAATTAACTAAGATGCTACAGGAATAATGGGGATGTGTTTGTTTACTTTAGCCGATAAGAAAAGGAGGGAAGAAAGGGAAAGAGAAATAGGAAAAACTTATTTTTTTGCATTGTTTTGAGTCTTATTTACAGAAGTTTAGTTATCAGTTTGGATTATACCATTCAGCAATTACCCCCCCCCCCCTTCCACAAAAAAAAAAGAAGAAAAAGAAAGCACTTGAGCAATTAGCTGTGAATGATTAAACATAAATTTTTGAATGAGTTGGTTCTTTTTGTGTCTGAAAGTTTAGTTTTCACACATAACAATTTTAACAATTAATTAAAACTTCTGTTGTTCTTTTATGGATATTTATAGAAGCCCAATCATTTCATATTAATTGTCATTAATCAATTATGCTTAAGCTTTATTATTTTCTCAATTTAAAATTATTTTGCATTAAAGTAATGCACATACTATTCTTCTTCAGTTTTTTGTATTCAATAGAAGTACTGGATTCATAAAAATTTTCGATTTCTGGTTTTCGATGGATTTACACGTTTTGAGAGGTCCAGAACACAATTTGACCATAGAAAATGTTTGTCCATCTGTGTGTGTGTGACAAAAATTTTGTGGACAGACGCACCTTGACATAAATTAGTGTCGATTAACTTTTGGTGCCAATTGCTCAACAGATGGCGCTGCTATACAACAATTTCAGAAAAGTCTATATTTTAGGAATTACTGCACGAAACTGCATAGTAATTTATATGCAGATGTACCTTGACATAAATTAGTTTTTGTCAACATTTGGTGCTAATCTCTCAACAGGTGGTGCTGCTAGACAGGGATTTTTGCAATTTAAGGGAAAGCTATATCTCAGGTTCTATTGTGTATAATCGAACAAAATATATGAAAAGGCCCTTATTAGACAATGTTTATTAAATTGGGTGTATACAGGTGATAGGTGGCGCTGTTACAGTGCAATTTTCCCTGAGAACAAGGATATCATCTGCATAGTAAAAATTCACTTCCGTTGGACATTTAGACTAATACCTCTCTAAGATGAAAATCGTCTGCATTAATAATGGATTAAAAATATAATAATAATAATTTCTATTGCATGAATTTGTATAGGAAAATGTAGAAGAAAGTTACTGTTGTGATGGCCTCAACATAACATTTTTTTTTCTTTTTTTCTCCCTGCGGGAAAAGAAGGCAAACTTGAAATTCTTACATATATATTTGTAATGATACACTTCAACAAATGTCTTTAATAGCTGCTGATTCTGTCATTCAACATTTGCGCACTATTTTCTCAGACTATATGACTCATATGCTCAAGGTTAAAATTTGCCCATGTTTCGTACATTTTGTATCTTTATAGTAATTTGTCTAATTTTTTTTTAGCATATAACTTTTTTTTTCTCCCGGTTTATACAACTTCTGTTCAGTTTTGTACATATCAGTTAAGTCATATTGCTTACTTTTCTTGTACTGTATCCCACAATAATTTAAATTTATTTTTAAACAGAAAATTACAGAATTTTTATTAAATGATTATAGTTCATGCATGTTTGTCTTATTCTTCATTTCATAATTCTGTAATAAAAAGTTATTTTAAATTTTTAGAGACAGCAAAGTGCAATAAAATGAAACAGCATTAATTTCTTTATAATTATGTTAGTTAATAAATTTAATTATCTTAAACTTTTTAATTTCCCATCTGGTGGACATTTATAGCAACATTAAATTTTGATGTAGTTAAAAAAAAAAAAAAGCTAAAATTTGTAATATTGTAGCTTATAAAACATTTCCCTCAATATTTGGACTAAAAAAAGATTTTCCCTTCTTCCACCCCCTCCCCCCCCCCCCAAAAAAAAATAAATAAATAAATAAAAATCTGATACTATTAGGTTGTTCCGTTATTTTGGGGTAAATTTAAAATGTGTTCAGGGGAAATTTCAGAGGTCTGAACATTTTGTGCACCTCTGCTTCTAAAGAGTCAAATCAAATTAATTAAATGTACTTAAAGCACCTAAATTGTGCGTCTACCATCAGTAAGTAGCGCTAAGTTATGTTCTCAGTTCTGAACAAATGTTCTTTATGCATTCAACAATCTACATGATGTTTCCATCCAATGCATTTACTTTAATATGGCTTTAATTACATTATTCATGATGAAGATGCAATTTTTTGACTTCTTTCTTGAAGTTTTAGCCCTACGAGTGACCAAGAAGTTCTGCTTTGGAAGCTGGTAGAGGGGAAGTGCTGCATTCAATCCTAAGTAGTTTATCGACATAGCCATTTGGAGCTTTCAGTGATTTTCTCAGAAACTCGCATAAATATGGACTAGGACCCCCTTAGAAGAAGGGCACTTCATTCAGAACTAGGACCCTTGTACAGTCAACTGCTCTTAATACCTACATCACATCCTTTACCAAGCCGTCATATGAAGCGCTATAGCACTGGCACCTTAAGAGTACCCTGAAACACGGGGTCCGAATCGTCATCATATGCCACTTGCGATCGAAGCCTAACAGATTTAACTGATAAGATATGCTATAATAAAATAACTTACTTATCATGGACTTTATGTTTTCATCCTATCACTCGCGGAAGTGAGCATTGCAGGGGTGAATAACACAAAAATAAAAACCCTGAAAATTAAAAGTCTCAAATAAAAAAAACCCGGAATGCCAAATAACACTAAAATTATTTAGATTAGAAGCTTTCAATCCTCATGAATCTTGTATCAGCCAATCAATCAAAATATACAATTCATTCATATATAACTTATATGATAAATGAACAACCAATGAAGACAAAAGATAACTTTGTAGTATATATAAAATTATGGGTGAATGAGATTAAAAAGCTCTGAAATCAGGGGTTCCCCTGAAAGCAAACATCCCAGGCATAGAATTTCTCTTAGGGGGAACTTACTGAAACATTTGAAGTCAGTAGTTAAAAATTTTATTATTTCTTCTTTTTTTATTATTTTCCTCCTTCAAAAAGCAAAAAGTTGCAGCGCTGCATTGATTTTTGCATCAAAATAAGATTCTTTGAATACAATTTGCATGTTGAGGACCCTAATTTGCAACACTGTTTGTAAATATTTAAAACAATAAAATAGTCTGGGTTACTATTTTAAAATAGTAAAAAAAATTCCTACTTTATTCGAAAATAAATGATTGTAGCCAGTACACTCCAAATTCATTTATAAGTATTAGGCATGATTGCAAAAAATTGCATGTTAATTCATTAGCATTTACTATACAGTCCGTTAAGAAATTATAAGACCACTTTAATTTTGTAAATTATAAGAAAAATAAAGATTCTAATCATAATTTAAATACATAAAATAACATATTGCTCTATATTTTTTTATAATTAGCTTGCAATAACTTGGTATAATGCAATAAATGTTTAATTAAAATATATATTAGAAATAAGTGAAAAATAACCTGTTACAAAAATATAAGACCACTTGTCAAAAAACAAAATTGTATAAAAAATTAATATGATATTGGTAATCCATTTTTCCTGATGACTTCAAACACTCTGTTTTTCACTGAATCAACCAGGTGGTTAAGTTCAGTTATAGAAATATGTACCATTCTTATACAATGGCTACTTCTAGTTCATTGTCAGATGAAAATTGTTTATTATTAGCATAAACTTTGCGAGATAATATACCCCATAGGTTTTCCATGGGGTTCAAGTCTGGACTTTGACTTGACCATAGCAAAACATTATTATTTTCTTTTTTAAACCACTTCTGCGTGGATTTAGTTGTATGACAAGCAGCATTGTCCTGTTGAAACATCCAGTTAGCACCACCTAATAAAGGTCAAAACGGTATCATATGATCATATAGCATAGACTGATATTGTGATATTATAATTTCTTAACGCACTGTATTTACTTTGTTTATGACGGTTTTTAATTGAATTTTTGAAACATTAAGGAAAAAATTCCTTTTGTTTAATTTGCAGAGTATTCTAATATAAGATTATAGAAAAAAAAATCTCAGCTCTTCTACTAATTAATGATATTTATTAAACTGAATTTAAACTAAAAAATGATCTTACAATTTTATTTACTCTGTTTAGTGCATATTTTTGTTTATGCTAATCGAAAATGTAAATTAACTAATTCAAATTCATTTCAACTTTTTCTTCTGATATCCCAAACCCTCCTTTTTTTCTACTTAAGCAAGACAAAATATTGCAAATTTAAAATCCACAGATTTAAATTTATACAATCAATCAAATAGTTTTGAATTTACCTATTTCAGAAACAACAAAAATTTGGAAGAACTTCTCACAGATATAACATTTAAGAATTTTGAAAAAAATCTTCGTCTCAATTTTAAGACCAAATATGGTAAAAACCTCAGACAACCATGTGATTTGGCTAAATGTAATATAGATTAAATCAGTAATTTAGATTCTCAAAAATTTCAAGTTCTTTTTTTTTTTTTTCCAAATACATTAAAACAAACTGAAAATTTAAAACCATTTAAAATTTACTTAGATAATGTTTTCAATCACATTTCTTCTTCATGGCATTCTTCATTTTGTTATTCAGTAAGTTTGTTCATCACATTTCTTCTTCAAGAATAAGAAAGGTAACTTAAAATATTACCTAAGTGAATTTTAAATGGTTTTAATTTTTTTTTTTTTAATAGTTCATTTTAATGTATTTAGATTTTGGATTTCAAAAAATAATAATACATTTTATTATTTATTTAGAAAAAAAAAAAACCATAGAATTTATTCAGAAGAAAGCACGTTAAAATATGTTAAAGTTCATAAATTATATGAGCAAATACAATATGTAACTGCAATAGTTGCATAATACAACATCTAAGAAAACACTAATTCCAAACTTTTTTAATAAAAACTAATATGCTTAAAAAGCATTAAATTTCCAGTGAAAAAACTAACTGTAGTTACTTAAAACTAGAGAAAATAAATAACTAATATTAACCTGAATTTCCCATTGGATAATTCTGCATGTTACTTTGATCATTTAAAGATGCTTCAGGCATAAGTAACAATCCAGGGACAAGCTGCCGTCCTAATTTTCCTTCATTATCAAGTTTTTCAACTGTAATAATTTCATAAACATGTAATTAAACAGCAGATTTTTTTATTTCTTTTATTTCAAATAAAATCACAAATTTAATTAAACAAACCTTCGTGCTCAGGAAAAGATTTTCTTTTTTCACCATCTTGATTTTGATATATGTGCATACCCTGAAATAGTAGCAGCATAAAAAATATATTAAGCACTATGTTTAGCAAACAGGAATTATTATTATTATTTATTTATTTATTTTAAAGGAAGAAAAGAGTAGTAGTATTTATTTTTCGACACCATTTAAAAAAATTACCTCCATTCCAGGTGTTTTGTTGTGTTGTTTACCAGGAGGAATAATAGGTTTGGAATATCCCATTAACTGTAACATAGCTTCAGCAGCATTACGCTTTGCAGTTTTTTTATTCGGACCAGTGCCATTTGTTGACAGATCCCCGAGAGCACACTGAAATAGAGTGAGAATACTAATAAGTAATATACAGAAAGAAAAAAAAAAAAATAATAATAATAATAATAAAGGAAACTAGACTGTAATAAATCTGTAAATGTAGAACTACTACAGCATGTTTCTTTAAAATATGCTTAATAAGGTGATGAGTATCTTAAATCCTTAATTTTTAACCACAGAATTATCTAAACTGTTAAAAATAATATTAATCTCTGTTGGCTATTTTCAACAGTATTTCTATTCAGTCTATTTCCTCTAACAAAAATAAGCAATCATGCCTCAAAATGAGCTAAGAGAATGGGGTTGGACCATGACATTATTAAAGTTTCTATAAATGATTAAAAAAAAAAAAAAAAAAAAATTAGCTTTTCTCAATTACAACACACAGAAATTGATCTTTCAGTATTTCAATAAGGACTTTATAATCTGTAATGGGAGGGGGCATAGTTTCACTAACTATGCACAGGTAGATTTTTTTTTCCCCTTTATGTCTTTATTTAGCTACTTTATTTATTTATTTTTACATTTAAATAATACTATTAGAAATAAATGGAATTTTGATCCAAAACTAAAATTAATTCCTGTAACAAGGTTGCTGTTTTTCACTCTATGAAAATTGATTCAGCTTTCTTATCTAAATATATGTAACATTACATGTTTTTCTACTAGTAAAATCTTTTTAATCTTAATTAATGGCATTAAAAGCATAAAATTTTTATTAACCTGCATAATAAATTCACGCTGCCGTGGTTCACCTCTTTCATCGATGACAGTATATACAGGTTCTCTCTCTTTTTTGGCTTGCTGTATTTGGATAAGACGACTTATTGGATTGATACCTTGGCCATATTGTGGATCAGCCTTCTGTTCCTACGACAAAGTTATTTAATAATTTAGATATAAAACTATATTGCATTTTTTACACAATTTATGCATAAATGAGTATATATATTAATGATAAAAGCCCTGGATAATCTTCCATAATTAAAGCCTGCAATTAATTAGGATAGTTTATGAAATAACTTTGATGCAATATTAACTGCTATTTAAAAAAATTTCTTTTCACAATCAGTATCATAATTAGAGTGATTTTTCTAGATCATGTTAATTTGAATTAAATTTGACACTGCATACATTTATTATTAACCCTTTGGTTTATATGTGAATTATGGAAGACTAACAGGTCTACCTGGCACTGCTTGCATTGAAGTAGTGCTTACAAAATTTT
Organism: Salticus scenicus; assembly: GCA_963930645.1. Lineage (NCBI taxonomy): Eukaryota > Metazoa > Arthropoda > Arachnida > Araneae > Salticidae > Salticus > Salticus scenicus. Next base: position 170,986,827 of record OZ005652.1, on the reverse strand, counting down.
TTAATTAAAGAAAGAAAAAAGTAAAGAAATTAAATTAAAACATCATCCAGCTTTATGATATTGCAGAGGAAACTTTTGAATAAATGAATTTCGGACTCAATCTGGAAGAGGTTGATAAAACATGTTAATGGATCGGTACAATTTCTGTGTATATTTTTAATTTCTATGTATATTTTTATACAACTTCTGTGTATATTATTATGCAATATGTTTTTTCTGAAAGAGCTTACAAAATAAAGATTTTTAGAAGTTTCTATACAGCAACATCCAACATACAGTTGATCATGAGAGAAATATATCAGCATGGTGTATAGCAACAACTTGAATTTGAAAATGACGTTTCTCTTTTGTTACTTCTTGTCTCCTAGGTTCAAAGACCGTTGATCATCTGTATGATACTTGGCTGGTATCCATTTATTTATTAGCTTCTCACCATCAAGCAGCACTGATGAATGGCTTGTGCCTATTTTTCACTTTCTTCTTGTCTTCTAGACACTGTCCATTGATCACACCTGCACAATACCAGACATGTCACTGTTTATCAGTTTCTTTTGGTCTTCTAGCAGCTTACCTTTCAGCATGTTCCAGATGCAATGTTCGTGCATATTCTTTTTTGTGTTCTTGTCTTTTGGCCACTATCTCTTAGCATTTGCACAGTACCTATCTTATAGCTGTTCAACAGTTTCTTCTTGTCTTCTAGCAACTCTCCTTTGATACTCAGCTAGACAGATTGCTTTTAGCTATCCCAAAAATTTTCTTGAATTAATCTAACTTTTGGCTGTTGAATAATTTCTTGCTGTTGCTATCTTTGTCATTTTCTTTGGGCTGCATTATTATTATTATTTATTTATTTGGAGGGCGTGTATAGTATTTAGTTATACATCAATACTAAACATAAGTTTTAGTTATTTATATGGCTGTTAAGTTTTAGAATCAAAATTATTTAAATGTTGAAACTGAGAATAAAAAATTTCATGGAATTAAAAAAAAAAAAAAAACAGTCATTTACTAAATGTATTATCTCAATAAATTTCAAAATGCACCAATTTGAACTCAATGTGAGAACTTAAATAGATAAACAGTCATTTCAAATAAAAAATTTCTTTACTTTTTTTTTTTTTTTTACATTAAAAGAAATATATTTATTTACATGTAAATAATACTAATAAAAAAATTTTAAATAAAACCTTTTCTTTTTTTAATAATTTAAAAGATTAAAATGGGGTTTTTATTTAATATCAGTTGAACAAACTATTTGACTGAATTAAAAAATATGGCATTAGCTAGATATTGTCTTGGTTAATAGGCTTATCAATTTTTGTAGCAATTGGTTAAACAGTGTAGCTTTGTATAGAGAACCGAAAATCCAGATACATTCACTCACAAAATTACTTTTATACATATAGATTAGCCAAAGTATATAAATAAGAGCATTATACAATCTGAAAAATAAAAATTTTAAACAGTCCTTATGTTAAACATATATAAACAAAAATAATGAAAAATCATTTATTAAAAAATCGTACTTTTTCATTATCATGATGGTACTTGTCACTAACTGAAAAAACTGACATCGAAGTCTAAACAGAGAAAGGAATGCAAACTTAATGATAGATACAGTTTACTAGAATGAATGACAATTATATTAAAAACAAAATATATAACACCAATTTCATACATTAATACACACTAACTTATTTTCTAAAAAGGAAAAAAATTTTTTTTTTACTATTTACAATGATTAAATAGAAAAATAAGTAGATACGTATATATAAATAATTACATTACATACATAAATTATGCACTGTATAACAGCAATACTGAATTTAAGACTCTGATAGTCCTGAAATTTGAGTTCTGTTTCGCATATAAGGCAATTTAAATATATTAAGAAAAAATATACATTTTTAATATTTAGGAATAAAATTAATACCTCTTAATGATCTATTATATATACAATCGGAGTTCCCACTCCAGTTCAAAATAAAATTCTCCGACTTTTCCAGGCCATAACATTTGATTTACAATGTAAAAGGTAACTAGTGTCTTGTAATAAATTTAATTATTTGCATTAATTTTATTGATGCCTACTAACGAGTTTTCACTATATACAGTCACTATATTTAAAGAAATTTTCAAAAGAAAACATTACTATTTCAAACCTTTTTTTAAAGTAAAAACTAAAAAAAATTTCATTGAAATTTTAAAATCTCACTTTGAGTTCCCGCTGCCTACGGCAACATCTTCCCCACCTGCACTTCCATTATAATTTCTTTATCAATAATAAAGTTATCTTATAAGGATTTTGAATACTATTTTTTCATTTATATTTATTTATCAGCTGTGATTGTCAGTGTCAATTGATTTGTGTTGTGCTTTTGAGATAAAGAAAATTTGAAGAGTTAGGCGTCAAATATGACAATCAGAGGAAACTTTATGTTCATTAAATTTTAATTTATAGGTGTAAAATATGAATAACGGCAGTCAATTTCAAACCCTGGTTCCAAGCCTACACTCTAGATTTCAGTTGTTAAATGCAAATCCCAGTACAGGAACGGATGTTCATTGTGGTTTGAAATCCACTTTAAGCCATAGGTCCTAGTCTAATGAGCCTTCATGTGTAAAAAGAATTGCCGTAGAGGAACATAAAAATCAATTCAAGTCTATATTTATGTGAATTAAAAAAAAAAAAAAAAATGAAAATGAGAAACAGAGTTCATCAAAATTGAAATGAATTTGAACAGGGTATGATAAGAAAGCATTTTCTAAATTTACATCATTTTTTTAGGTTTTTAAGGGTAATATTTGCAATTTTCTCTGATTTTTTTTTTTTTTTTTTTCTGTTTTCAAATTTCCTGACTTTTTTAGATTTCCTCTGATCTGTGGAAACCCTGATATATTTTGTGAGTCTGTAACACTGCATCAATAAGATCCTTAACAATTAAAAGATACATTGTTTGACATTTATGTCTTACAACTGTGATGATAAACAAAATTTTGGGTTGTGCAATAAGTTTTTAATAAAAAAAAGTAAAACGACATCAACATTAACAATGCATAAAATTGTAAGTATATAATTCATAAACTTGTATTTCTATCAATTTAAGCATACCGGCATTAGTGCAAAATAGTCAGAATGTTTTATACTCCTAAACACACAAGGAAAAATTATTCTAGGGGCAGATTAACTAACCAATAGAACTGTACAAAATTAGGAGGATTAGCTAATAGGTATATGGGTTTAAGCTAACTAACTGTCCTTAACAGAGAAGAAGGTCTAAATTAGGGAACTCAACAATTTGTGTTCATGTAAGTTTTGGAAAAAACCATGGAAATTTCTGAATGTTTAGCCCAAAGGAAATTCATTATACACTATGAAAGACAAACATTTTATAAATTAAAAAGGTGCATAATACTATAATAGTACTTAAAAATAATAATAATAATAATAAATAAACTATTTGCACAATTTAGTTATACTTTGAATTTCATTTTAAACAGAATAAGAAATGGTATTTATATATATATATATTTTTTTTTAAAGTGACAATCTTTAATGAAAGTCGTAAATACTAGTTTCTTTTGCTTGGGTGTGTTTGTATGATGACTTTTCTAATTCATTAAAATAATTTATTAAATTTAATTTTAAATCAGAATTTTGTAAGTGATATTTTAATGTTTCTATAGTTACTAAATCAGTAGCATAAGATGAGACAGTCTATTCCTCCTGGTGAGAACTTTAGTAATTTGCATATATCTTAAAAGTGAATAGTGAGGTCACTGTATCATACTTGCCAACCAATTTTAATAAAAAAAGGGAAGATTTTTGTTGAAAAACCAGAAGATTTCATAAAAAAAGGGAAGATTTTTTTTTTTTTTTCTCTTTGACGTATTAAACAATACAGTTTTACAATTTTAATATTTAGAAGCAATCTGTAAAAACGTTTTACTATAGATTGATTATACTAAATATATAAAAGTTTTAAATGACGTTATTCCTCTTCAACATATAAATATCTACAAAACAGAATCTGCAAGAAATTTATTTAACAATAGACAAAATAACTTAGTTAAGTTAAAGTATAACTAATTTTTTAAATAAATATAGAATATGATTTTTGTGTATGTAATTTAATCATACATATAAGAAATAGTAGCAGTAGCTAATTATCAGTTTCAAGCGTGCATAAAACCAAATGAGTATTAATATTCCTAAATTGATTTGGGAAAAATTTTCCTACCTGAAAAAATTATTCTTCATTTTTTCCCCATGTTTACACATTTGGTATAAATATGACATACAAATATTTAATTTAATTGAGGAAAAATAAACAGATTCATTAAATTCAACAATATAGATCTAAAAATAATTACATATGTGAGAAATATTGAGCACTTCCATTGCTTTATTGTTTCTAGAATTGATCACAATCCGGGGAAAGGATGGGGGGGGGGGAATACAAAAATAATTACAGAGTAAGAAATATTTAAACTCTTTCAACTCTACTTCTAGAATCTAATGTAATAACTTTAAAATTAATATTATTATTTATGTTGCAGATGGATAAAGATTAGGAAAGAAGACTTCTGCAGAACATTTGATTGCTGATCACTAATTGTAAATAAACAAAGGGGGGGGGGGCAAAAAATAATTACATCAGCAAGAAATATTTAACAATTCTATTTCTTTAAATGTTCTAGAATCTCATAAAGCAAGTTTGAAATGAATATTGACATTTATATTATGGATGGAAAAAGATTGGGAATCAGGAGTTTTCGTAGAACATTTGGGCTTCTTTTTAAAACGAACGATATCGGCGATTTTTTAAAAAACGGAAGATTTCATCATCTGTCCGGAAGACCAGAAGGTACGTTAAAAAACCGGAAGTCTTCCGGGAAAACCGGAAAAGTTGGCAAGTATGCTGTATATATCAATATTGTTAAACGTGACTTCATGGTATCCCTTCAGTCTGATAATTGGAAATTTTTATATAAAATCCACTTTCTCTTAAATTTGTCATTTGACTTTTCTTTATCAAGCACCAAGTCTCTGATTAATATTTAATATGTTGTTAGCTTAATAAATACTAAATTATTACTGTCATTCTAATTAAAAAGAAAAAAAAAAATCTATGCAAGAATGATGCTTAAGTAATTTTAAGAACTATAAATTCCAAATAATAAAACAAACTTGTTTTATAAGGAGAGTATATATTACTAAATATAGAAAAAAGTTAAATGAAACTCTTTATTAATTGCCAATTTTATGACAAAACCTAACATTAATGGAATGGATTTTACTTAAACTTTTAAATGACTTATGGGTACAATTGTACTAATATTCTACACCATTAGACATAACTAGTTGTTCCTATGATAAACTTAAACAATACATGCTACAATCAGGGATGGAAATTTGTGGTGCAGGAATTTATTAGGAAGAAAAATTCTCTTTATAATTGTGGAATGAAATTTATGCCAAATTCTCTTCTCTGTAAAATATATATATATGAAAGAACTTGGACTTTGGAAGAAACATTTAAAAGCAAAATTATAAGAGACATAACACAGTCATATAAACATAAATAAATCTCCTTCATATCAATAATATAATAGTTAACATTTTAATTCTTTATTACAAATAACAGGTGATAAGAAAGATATAGATTAAGTTTTTGAAATAATACACATGCAGTCTAAAGAGCAATTGGTTCCTATTAATTTTGCTGTATTATAATAAATTTCTTATATTATTTATTAATAATTTTGTATTTCTGCATCATCCATAACCTCAAATTATGATTATAGATACATTCACACAAATGATAAACATTATTTTTAACATTGAATAATTAAAAAATAAATAAAATAAAATAAAGACTAAAAAATTAATGACAAAAATGGAATAGGAAAATGATTAAAAATATCACATCTAATTTATATTTTTAAGAAAACATTTCACTTTTATTATTAATAAATAATACCTAAATATACTCCACCTTAATTAAATTTCTGTTCTTTTTCTTAATTATTGGTTTCTTTTTTACTTTTTGTTGCGCTGGAGGTAAAGAGGGTAATTTTTTCAATTCATCAAGCATTTTTTCAGCTGCTCTTTTCTTAGACACCTTTTTCCCATTCCCTTCACCTTCTGTACTAATATCACCAACAGTACATCTTGTAACAAAAGTGCGCATGTGAGGAGGTCCGCTTTCTCTTGTGACTTCAAAATTAACAGTTAAACTTCTCTTAAGTGCTATTTCATGAACAAGACTAATTGGTGATTTCAAATCATCACTCTCATTACCATTATCATCAGGGCTTTCACCATTTGTTTTAGGTATTGTAGGATCAGATTGTCTTTTAACATTTTCTGGATATGGTAAATTACGAAGCACATTTAATGCTTCTTCAGCTGCAGCATGTCTCGCCGCTTGGGCAGTACGACCTTCACCAAAAAATTGCTTATTACCAACTTTTAATGATACATAGTAAGTAGGAATTTTTGGATAATGATACCTTTGATTATACATCCCTCGAAAATTTAAGTTTGGAATATATTGCGGTCTTTGCGGTTCTATTAATTGGTAAACAGCTGGTTCACCTCGTTTCATAGCCAAAGCATTTAGTTCTACTGTTGGAGTGATAGGTCCCATGGCTTTTTTCTGGCTTTTAGGAGGTGGATGCTTTAGTGAGGTTTGTTCAAGAGCTATGGCAGCAGCAGCATGCTGTGCTTTCTTGATGCTTGGTCCAGATGCAGTATATTCTTCATTATCCAGTTTCAGCACGACGGTGAAAGTTTTTTTGTGAGGAGGGCCAGATTCATCCACTAGTCGATACTGATGCTGGACCTACAAAAAAAGTTTTTTTTTTTTTTTTTTCCACATTAAAATAAAAAATTTTAGGAACAATATTTACCATTACAAAAATACATAATGAATACATATTTTAGGATAAGTTTATACGTATTTTAAAATGTTGTTTATAGTAAAACTATTACAGCAAAGAGAGATTTCAAATAGTGTCTAAGAAACACAATATAATTCAAACATATTTAAAATTTTATACAACCTTTTATAACTTCATGTCTTTATGGCTGTACAAGTTTCGCTGGGGCACCCACAGCTTTTTCACCGGCAATAGTGCTTGAAGTTTGACGAAACTGAGATTTCTTCTGGACACCACTAGCTTTAAGCATTTGGCGCCACTGTCGATTCAGCCCCGCCCCATCATTGCCATTGCAAGAATTTGAAAAAAAATTTCTATAAACTCCCTGAACGCGGCATATCCATGATTTTGATAATTTGCTATTTTTCTCTTACGTCATTAAACCTAATATTTATACTTCCGTTTCTATTTACCTGGGTTAAGGCTGTAGTTATTTTACCAGTAGCAATATTATGACTACGTTCTTTAATACGCGTTTTTATTTTTATTTTACCGATATAAACACATTTTATTACCATCATTGTCAGTATAGGGGACTTTATAGATTCCAGCAATTTCCAATGGATGGATAGGGTCTTTATCACTTCTAATTAATTGAAAAATGTTAGGATTTGGCTTGATCTGGATATTGATGTTATGTTTAGCTGCTGCTTTTTTATGCTACTTCTCTTTCTTTAACATAACATCAATATCCCGATCAAGCCAAATCCTAACATTTTTCAATTAATTAGAAGTGATAAAGACCATATCCATCTGTTGGAAACTGCTGGAATCTATTAAGTCCCCTATACTGACAATGATGGTAATGAAATGTGTTATATAGGTAAAACTAAAATAAAAATAAAAACATGTATTAAAGAACATAGTCATGATATTGTTACTGGTAAAATAACTACAGCCTTAACCCAGGTAAATAGAAACGAAAGTATAAATATTAGGTTTAATTACGTAAGAAAAATAGCAAATTATCAAAATCATGGATATGCCGCATTCAGGGAAATTTCATTTTTTTTCAAATTCTTGCAATGGCAATGATGGTGCAAGGCTAAATCATCAGTGGCGCCAAATGCTTAAAGCTAGTGGTGTCCAGAAGAAACATCAGTTTCGTCAAACTTCAAGCACTATTGCCGATGAAAAAGCTGTGGGCGCCCCAGCAAAACTTGTACGGACATAAAGACATGAAGTTTTAAAAGGTTGTATAAAATTTTAAATATGTTTATAATTGTGCTTCATGGTATTATTTTTGAAAAGTACTATATGAATCTTTTGTTAAAACCAATTTTAATCACGTACAGTTAAGATTACGCAACTGATAAAAAAATACATATATTATTATGATCATGAATTTTTCCCATACTGATTATTTAAGTCAATCCCCCCCCCCCCTTCATCATTCCTTTATATATATATATATATTTTTTTTTTAATGATTATTTGTGAGAAATGGAGGAGGGGAAGCTCTGCACAAACTTTTTCTTAACATAAAAGATATTTTCTTGATATTCTTTTGTAATTAATGTATTAAGCTAAAGCACTAAAATTCTTTAGACATATCTAAGAGACAATATATATGACTAAACCTAGACAATTAAAATAACACACTGACTATTTTAGATGAATAGATGAAAAATTACTACCTAAGCTATATAATATTTCAAGTTTTCTTAAGTATTAAAAATTGCAGAATAATAAGGAACAAAGAACATTTTCAACATATTATACTTTTTTATTTCTGTAAAGGCAAAATTTCCTCAACCACAAAAGAGGGTATGTTCTACATATGGTGAGTGTTTTATTAATAATGCGCCATAAAGCATCTGAATAATGAAATATCCCTGTTGATAATTACATCAGAACAAAAACAATCAGTATATGATTCAACAGATGGCATAACTCCTGGAAATAACCAATAAACAATGGTATGGAGAATACATTAACTTAGACATTCGGAGCTTTCTATGGTTTTCTCTGAAACTGGAATGAATACAAGATAGGAACCCATAGAAGATCACTCCCGAGGGGCACTTCCCCCAAGCCTAGGACTCTTGTGTATCAAATCAGCCTTAACCTTAATGCCACCTAAATGCAGAAAAGTAAGCATGATACTAAATTTGTTTCTTTAACCCTCTGAATAGCTTATACATATTCTTCTGTACATTGAAGGTTTTTTTTTCTTTTTAAATACACTTATAGTTCTAAAGTGCATAAATTTGCAGCTTATTGCTTAAGAATGACAGTCATATGTGGCTCATTCATTGTAAAAGTGAATTATCTCCTTGTAAATGGATTTTGAAATAACGAGCTTTTTGCAAATGTATGTGTATAGAAAAAAGGCAAGTTTCAGTAAATGTTATCTTGATTTTTTGTGTTTAATACAACTCAGAATTATAAGAATTTATAAATTATATTGAATATAATTTAATATAACTTAGAAATTTCATTTTTATAATGAATATATAGAAGTTATAGTTTTCTGAAAATAACAAGTAATAACATTTATGGGGTTTAATGCAATTACTGGAGTTTTTTCACTTCTATAATGAAAGATGTGACTAAATGTGATACAATTAAAATATACATATTTAAAAAATAAGGAGTTGCACCACTTCTATAATGAACCGTCCATATAGCAGTCATGAGTTTTATCTTTAAATGCATAGCTATATTTTTAATTTTAAGCTGGAATAACTATTGTTTTAGTACAGTCCATACAGTGCAGACAACATTACAATTCTCTCCTTTTCCAAGATGCTCAGTGGGTAAGTTAATAGTCTAGGTATATATATATATATATATATATTTATTTATTTATTTATTTATTTAATGAATTTGCAGCCTGGTAGTGGATACTGCAGATAATAGTTACTGGCTGTTACTTAATGCAATTAAAAAAACCTGGTCCAACATTTTTTGGTCACATATCTTTTTATTAGATGGGCTAGACTAGTACAGTGAGTACACTGACATGTTAAGCAAAAGACCCAGATTCAATTCCTAATTTAGTCAGTTTATAAGTGGAAATATAATCCACTCATTTTTAAATATTAATTTATACGTATGTGTCTGGAGCAACAGCTCTATGATTATTTATTGTAAAACAGCAGTGATGAAGTTTTCATGGAAACAGCAATGGAGAGGGAGACATCTTAATATACTAAACATGATTCAGTATCAAGGCACTGTCTTAAATGTGATGAGACATTTGTCATTATGCTGTGTCATATTTTTCTTTTATGAACAACATTAGGATTTGACTCTTGGTTAGAATAAAAACTCGGCTCGGTGATAAAAGAAATAAAAACAAATAAATACTACCCATGCCAGATCTATATAATAATTTTCAATAACTTTATATTAAGAAGAAAAAACATTTACACTAGAAGCACCAAGCTTTATATGTGAGCGTATATAAATATATGTTTCAAAACAAGGTTTCTAGATTTTTAATTATGAGGGCCACATTGGGTATTTCAATATTTTTCAGTAAGCACAATCATCAGTAGTAGTGACAGGGAAAAAAGCCACATTACATATTTTTCCTCCTTAAACAGTACATTTTGTTTCATTTGGACATATAAAAATTCCAGACAAAGTTCAATATAGTCTTAAAATAATCAAAAACATATTCAAAATAGTTCCTGTAATAGCTGAGCTGTTCTGGTTGTATTTGTAAAATAAAAACTTCTATTAAAAATAGACTGAAAATTGTATAAAATAATACAGAGAACATGTAAATAAATGAAATGTAAAAGTTATCAGAAAAGTCTATCATTATCTATAACGAAATTATTAATATAAATGATATAATTATTTTGTGTTTTAACAGGGCTCCCACTCAATTTAAAAAATAAAATTCCCTGACTTTTCCAGGTCTATTTTTTATAAAATTCCAGGTCACAAAATTTATTTTGCAACATAAAAGATAGCTTATGATGTAAAATAATCTGGCGTGTCACTCACACGACTTTCTCTTATCCTGAAATTTAATACTATAAATACAGGTTGGAGATTAAGAGGTAAGATAACGAGTACTGTCATGTAAACCTATCTTAAACAATTCAAATTACGCTTCGGAAGTGTTTTATATGATAATTAGTTCTGTGTGAGGGGGGCTACCGCCCCCTTCAACCCCCTGTTTCATTAATGCACCTACATTTATACAGAATTTAATTCTGTTATTAAAATTAAAAGTTTACTTAAAATTATACAGACAATTTTCACATGCAACAATCCTTGAAACTTCATCTTGATCCAACTTTTCCAGCAACAAACTTATATTAACTTCAAAATACAACATTTGGATCTAATAAAATTATTCGTTTTTAAGTCACTTTAAGAGACACACAGTCAAAAATCAAACATTAAAAAACTTGCCTACGGTAATCAGGAAGCCTCAAAACATGTAAATATACAAAGAATAAGCGATGAATATTTAACTTAAAACATACATTATTTACCGAGGGGGATCTATAAGGAATTGATTTCAATTCCGAACAGATTTCCTGGAAATGGTAAAATATTATTAGTAAAGCACATCCACTAACAACAAATAACTAGTGTGTTGTGGCCACCACATGACTTTCTTCTATATTTTCCTATACAAATTCACTCAGTAAAAATAATTTTTTTAAATTATTATTTAAAAAAATTATCTTCCATGATAATGCATACGATTTCCATATTAGAGAAGTAGTATAATATAACACTAAATATCCAAAAAAGTTGAATTTATTCTTAATATTACATAAACATTTTTTTTTTTTTTTGATTAAAAAGTTGATAACTTTATTTTAAATTATCGCAGATCGATGGTTCAACCATTTGTTTTAAAGGTATTGGTGAGCTCTTTTGAAAGATACCCATCATGAAAATTTACTCCTCTCGAGGGGGGGGAGGGGGAAATATGATTTAATCATTCTAAGAAAATATCTGTGTGTGTGTGTGTGTGTGTGACAAAAAAAATTGTGACAACTGCATCTCAAGAACTACTGCAGAGAACTACATATAAATTGATATGCACATGTACCTTGACCTAAATTAGTGCCATCATCTTTTGGTGTCAATTGCTCAAAAGGTGGCGCTGCTACACGGCCATTTCCCCAATTTCAGGGAAGGCTATATCTCAGGAACTACTGCATGAATTTGCATATAAATTTATATTCAGATGCACTTTGACATAAGTTAGTGCCTACCAACTTTTGGTGTCAATTGCTCAACAGGTGGCGCTTCTATACAGTTATCTCCCCAATTTAAAGGAATGCTATATCTGAAGAACTACTGCACAGAATTGCATATAAATTTATATGTAGAGGCGCTTCGACATAAATTAGTATTTAACAATTTTTGGTGCCAATCTCTCAACAGGTGGTGCTACTATACGCCAATTACTGCAATTTCAGAAAAGGCTATATCTCAGGTTTTATTGTGTACAAATAAAAAAAACTTGACATGTAAGAAGGTCATTATATGACATTATGCTGATTCAATTTGGATGCATATCAGCCAAAAAGTGATGCTGCTATACTGCTAATTTCCCCGAGAACAGGATGCCTATATCTCAACTTCTATGGCATATAACTGTACGAAACTTGATATATGAGGTAAACATTATGAAGACACATTTTTTAAGACTTTATTTATAGAGAATTAAACTGCCTTTCTTTTCTTATATTTAGCATTAGTTTTTTCTAAAATGAAAATCATCTGCATTCATTATAGTAGATAATTTTAATAAGTAATAGTTTGAATAAAATATTTTTATTGAGTGTATTTCGATAGGAAAATATAGAAGAAAGTCTTGTGGTGGCCACAACATACTAGTTTTGAAATCACAACACGTATTTCCTCTATATTTGCTGCATATACAAGTATAAATGGAAGAAAATTAAAAATTTTGTTCACATAAATGCGAGGATTAAAATTCATTAAAAAAAAAAAAAGAAAAGAAAAGAAACTAGAATGTTGTGGGTACCACAAGACATTCTTCTATATTTTCTAATACAAATTTACCCAGTGCAAATAATTTATTAAAATTATCTACCATAATGATTGCAGAAGATTTTCATCTTAGAGAAAACTTACACTAAATACACAAAGAAAGACAGTTTTATTCTCTATAAATAATATATTATAAAATGTGTTTTCATAATCGTTATCTCACATATCAAGTTTTGTACAGTTATACACCATAGAAGTTGAGATATAGCTTTTCTGTTCTCGGGAAAATCATAGTAAGAAAAAAAATTCAGCCAACCCGACCCAAACTTGACATGGAAGAAAAAAAGATCAGTCAATCCGACCTGAAAAATCAACCTGGCGGGTAAAACCAGACCCGATGCAGGACTGAGGTGATTTGAGGTGATTTGAGCCAACAAAATTGGCTCAAAAGTTGTGTGTAATAATAGCATAATGAGGTTTGACTCTTAATTTTCCTGAAATTCAATAATTTACTGAATTTAATTCAGGTCATCCACAAATCTGCATCACATATAACAATGAAAAAGATTTTTAAATAAACCAATTGCTGTAACATAGAGGTTAAATCAGCAATTAGTTTCTTATATTTTAAATATCTGAAATAATCAAATTCGTCAGCAAGAAAGGAAGCACAGCCTCACCCAAGTCCAAACATCACTTTTTTTTTTTTTTTTTTTTTAATGCAATTTTGACAAGTATAGCATAAGAACTAAGTTACAATACTAACAATATGCCCTCAAAATGTATCAATATTGATTTAGAAATTCTTTAATCATCAATCTTAATTCATTTTAGATAATTTGGAGTGGAAGGCTGATTTTTATACCAACTATGTATACCAAAAAAAATTATATTATTATACCAAAAAAAAAAAAAAAAAAAAAAAAAAAAAAGTATCAATATTGTTCCAAAATATTCTGATCGCAGGGTTGGGTTTTTGACATGACATGGGTTTAAACTGTCAAAAACATGTAAATTGTCAAAACTCGAAATCTATAAATGAGCTAGAATCTGGTTAGAAATAGGATTTAGTAATATTTGCCATATACAAGTGAATATCTAAATATTATGCTGTTTATAAATTAACAAATCTTAAAACAATTTGTAGATAATTTATAAAAATGTAGGTAAACTGGTTTGTAACCTAAGAAATATATACAACGTATGCATGGACACACTTTGTATGTTTATTTATATTAATATATATGAAATTCTAAAATTCCAAAGTTACTTATGAATTTTCACATAAGCCATGAAAACACAGGAATACAGGATTTTTTTTTTTTTTTTTCTTTAAGTAAAACATAATATATGTGGGCAGTAAATTAATATGAATTTGAAAATAATTATATTTATAATCTATATTTATTAATAAATTTTTTACTTATGAAATTAATCACTTATTTATTAATAAAATTTTATCTATTTATTATTATTATTGATTGTATAAATATTTGTACCTGATTATAGCTTGGACTATTGGTGTTTTGAGAGTAAGGCTGATTGACTACTCTAGGGTCTTAAGCCTAAGGGCGAGAGCCCTCCATGGGGGGGGGTCTTTCTAAAGGGTCCTATCCAGTATGTAAGTGTCAGAGAAGACCACGACAAACTCTGAATGGCTAGACCGACGAGCGTGCCTTGGGATCAAACCTGGCACCTCACGTCTACCAGGTTTGAGTGTAGAACCGCTTGGCCGCTGGTGGGCCCTACAGCTTAAACTAATAATTTTTTTTTAAAAAAATCTGTACGAGTAAATATTAAATTTATTACAATTTATACATGTCCAGAAAACATTCATATTTCTCTTGTCTCACAATAATTATAAGAATTTCAGACGCAATTCAAGTTTGTTTAACATTCAGAATTATTGCTTTTTCTTAAAAACTTCCAATATCAGCAGTCATAATATTAAAAAAAAAAAAAAAAAAAAAGTTATATTTTCCTATAAAATATTTAAATACAAAATATTAGGCTATGCATTTTTATTTTACTGGTTAAATACATAATACTAAAAAAATTGAAATATACAATGTTGTATTGGAAATAAAATAATTTATTCATTCAAAATGATCTATCAATGATTTATAAATCATGAAGTTTTAGAAGCTTAAAGTTTTGTTTTTGTATTAATCAAAATGTTATAATAATGTTTCTCCAAAAACATTAATATGTTTACCTTTTAAAACATACTTATAAATATCTTATTAAAAACAACTATATTTTTAAAGTATCACATTACTAAGTTTAACGCATACTATATTAAGCATAGTTATAAATAAACTTTGTAGTAATATATAAAAGTATCACAGCATATTTTCAATGAACATAGAAATAATTCATAATAAAATTTAAAGCCTTGTTTTTTATATTAATCAAAACGTTGTAACAATGTGTTTTTCAAAAAACATCAATCTATTTACTTTTCAAAAAATCTTTATAAACTATATTTTGTTAAACTAAGTTTTCATATAACAATTAAATTATAAATATAGGTTTTTGACATGATGGTTTTAACCATCATGTGTTAAAAACCTGGAAACCCTGCTCTGATGACATTTATACTGTAACTTTAAGTGTGCTAGTCTATTCTATTTACTTATATCAAAATGAAGCACCTGAAACTATCAGAATAGTTTGTTTAACACCCACGTTGAACGCCACGTGAATTCTTTAAAAAATCCCATTCAGGCCACGTGTGCTGCTTAGAAGCATGTTATGTTTACCGTGTTTCAATAAAATTCATTAAAATGCCTTAATGATATAATCACATAATAAATAAAAATTAAGTAAATTTTAAATAAATTTTCAGTAATTACTTAAAACAATGTAATTTTATTAGTTTTATATCACATTTCACACTATCAGCCACCAGTGGCCGACGTGGCCTAAACAGAAAGTTCAGTGTCAGCCACCGATGGCTGACATGGCACTGAATGTGTTAAATAGCACAAAGAAAGAAACTGATATTATCAAATAAGGCCACACAAACACATAAACCACTCTCCAAAATATAACAAATATTTAACATTAAATGATCGATATAATAAATGATATCTGTATAACATAGAATACCAATTGTATTTAATGCATTTAAAATCCCATTTTTTCAGTTTTATTTATTTTTTCTTTTCCATCAAAAAATTCAACTAAAAATACCTGAAGCTGCATGTGACTTATGCTACGCTTAATAGACCTTACTTTACAATATACATTGATATCACTTTATGGTGCAGGGATGAGATTAGCAAAAAGACAAAAAAGCTGAAACTATATGCAAAGGCAAGACATTGAAATGAAATACTAGAATTTTGATGACAAAATCTGTCATATTAGAGTTGTAAATGTATTTTTTTAATCTACAATGTATAATATATATATATATATATGCTTAAGTATTCAATCAAGTTTTATTTGACTAACAAGTGTACCAAATTTATATCAGATTGACAGAAAAAAATAAGAAAACTGAAAAAAGCTGAAATCAGTTGAAAAATCTCATCCCTGATGATGCTTTTCATGAGCATATTAATATTTAAAAGATTCCCCAATGATGATATATAATAATCAAATACAAGAAAAAAAAAATAGTTAAAAAAAAATCTAATATAAATATTAACATGATTTTATTTCAATTAGAAACAACAGACCAAGAGATTTTTTTAGTCTAAATTTTGACACAATTCTGTATTTTTCATCAGAAGATGTTAAATTACTATTACCAAGCAAATAAAAAATATATAATCGAAAATATAATTGCAATGTTTTTCTTTGTGATATTGTTTTTTTTTTTTTTTTTTTAATTCCAACAGTCAAATGCAAAAGTCATAAGAACTGCTGAGTCTAATGAAGGAACAACAAAATAGTTGTTTTAGGTGGACATAGTTTCTCTAATAATTAATGTTCAACAGTGATCTCTATACATATAGGACCCTCTTTAACATACCTTGTTAAAGCGTGCCAATTCATTTATTAAGCACATAGGTGTCTTCTCTTTCATGTTTGCCATGGTTGCGGTGGACTGAATAATGCACCCACCAGCCGAGGGGGCAGCGCTGCTGGGGGCAGTCCCTCCGACAGTAGTCACAGGGGGTTGGCCTTGGTGAGGAGGGCTAGGAGGCAAATTGCCTTGATGGTCACTGATATTATCTAGCTTGTGCCCAGTGTTAGTAGAAAGGAGGGTTACCCCACCTTGGTTCACGGCGACGCCAACCATTATGCCACTGCCTACATGTTGAAAAAGAATATGAATTTTAAGAAACAACTTTAAGCTCAGCGACAATACTTATTAAAAAGTATCATATAATATTGGTTTTTCACATATCAATAAATGAAGATTCTGAGGAATTCAAATTATAATTAAATTTAAATAATGACAATATCTGTGTCTAAAAGATAAACAAGTGTAAGTGAACGATCGTTTCTTTAAAACTATTTGGATTTTGGAAATATGAATGCTTAAAATAATGTATTTTTGTTATGATTTTGTTTAATTGAAAGTTTAAACATGTAAATTCTGAGAAGTAATCAAATAAAACTTTCATAGATATTAAATTAATGAGTATTTTTTAAATTTACTTTCAGCCACCTAAAACTACTGCAACAGAAGTTTTTTTTTTGGATAGAAGCATAATTGCTTGATTTATGATTTAATAATTATACAGGTATATCACCAAAAATCTGCACTGCTTAGGACTAGAGACTGTTTAGAATTTTGTGGATTTTAGGTATTTTTTGGTTGCATTTCTGAACTAGAATTTCAATGCAAATGGTTAAAAATGGTAATGGTTGAAGTAAGCATGTAAAATATTTTTAAAAATGAACTGATTAATTAATTAAGGCAGTTAAAGAATAATAAATGTAGTAAAAGATATGAAGTTTTACACACACACACACATATATATATATATATATATATATATATATATATATATATATTCAATTAACAAACTAAAATTTGCCCCATAAAGTAAAAAATAAATAAATAAATAAATAAATAAATATTTGTATAAAATATGTAAGTTTATACACATGTGTGTATAAACTTATAAACTTTATTGCAATTTAAAAATATAGATCAGTTTTTTTTTTTTTTTTTTTTTTTTTTTCCAGTTATTTTTTCTTTGAACACATATACAAATGTTGTATTAAAAAACTTAGGTACTCATTTCCAAAACCTGGACTTCAATTAAAATTACCTTTCTTTATTTCATTAGATTCAGTTTAAAAAAAAAAAACACTATTAAAATACGAGGGGTGTTCAAAAAGTATCGAACACTATTTTTTCTCGCATAAACCAATGAAGCGAGAGAGACTTTCTTTAGTGTAGATGTAGGTGGGACACTCATGCACAGTCGCAAATGTTTTCCCATCTGCAAAAAGTGTCAATATCTGGCAGTCGGCCAACAAATGACGACATGTAGTGAGTGGTCGTCGGATTTCAGTGTTTGTAAAATGAGAGAAAAAATTTAACAATGATATTGCATCAAATTTTACCAAAAGCTTGGCGATACTTGAGCGGAAGCCATTCGTAAGATTCAACAAGCTTTCAGGACGATGACACCTCACACATAAAACAGTGGTACAAACACTTCAAAGATGGCCACATACCAGTGGGCACATTGACCGTTTTCTTTGGCTTCCGCAGTGTGGTTTGTCAGGCTCCCTTACTCACCTGACCTGGCTTCTTGTGACTTTTGGCTATTTCCCAAGCTGAAAATTCTGCTAAAAGGTCCCAATTTGAGTCAAAAGAAGACACCATGCAGAATGCTATGGCACAGTTGCTCACCATTGCAAAAACAGCGCTCCCTAGATGTTTCCAAAAATGACAGGAACGCTGGGCGAAGTGTGTGTATTACCAAGGTGACTACCTTGAAGGGGATTAGTATTTTGGATTTTTCCAAATCAATAAATGTATTTTTGCCAACTAAAAGTTCGATACTTTTTGAACACACCATGTACAAGTAAGTGCTGTCTTGATTTGTTTTCCTTGAAAATTTTATATATTTCATTGTTTACATTGGTTATGACGTGCGGATTTCTGGGAGTCTACTGTATTTGTATTTATTCTAATTCGTTTAAGAAAGATATACAACTTTAAAAAATCATAAAGATCTACAAACTTTTATAAAAGGTTAAAAAAAGAGAAATTATACATCACTTTTTCACCTTGTTTAGAAAAGAAAAAACTTTTAAGAATTGATAAGATTTAAAATACACAATATTCCTTAAACATCTCAAAGTTATTATTATCTACTTTTAAAATATTACGTGTTTCATTTCATACATATCTAATAATAGGTAACATAAAAGCATGATTTAATTATTTACAACAATTTAAATAAAGGTAAAAAGTACATTTGAGAATTTCATCAATAAATTTAAACATATATTTTTCACGATAAAAGATACATATTTATAAATTAAAAATAAATACAAGAAATATGGTATATAGTTTTATATTTCAATACAATAATTTTTAACAAAAATATGGAACATTTATGTTTTATATCGTTCTACACATATTATATATTCTTTTCATAATTTTTTATATGTCTGGTTGATGAAATCTGGGAATTTTTAATGAACTGAGCGGGTTTAACATTGCACTACAGCTGCACAGTGGGCAACTGACAATCTGGGATTCACCTTATGGATTTGGATGGTTCAGAGACATGCTATCACAATATCGATCCGCATTGGTGGGGATTGGTTTCCCTGCTTCAGAAATTCCCAAGAGGTATTAATTTCAAAACATAGGCCTTAAAACATGTAAATCAGATGAAAAACTCTATTTTGAAATTTTTGTCTGAATACAATACTTTCATTACCTATGGTAGTCATGTAATGGAAGTAAAAACGGAAAAAAAAAAAAAAAAAAAAAAAAAAGCATATTTGAAATACCAGTGGTTTTTATAACATTGAAGAAAAAAGTTCAGATTGGTACTCAGGAAAAACTATCTGAGAAGCCTATAGGCAAAAATTCTTAATTAAAAAAAAAAAAAAAAATTGTTAGAAAAAATACTGACTTCATTTTAAATTAAAATGTTACTGTAATACATTTTTTTTTTTTTTTTTTTTTTCTTTCTCTCTTCTTAATAGCACCTAGTTCATATAATAATTTAATCAATTTATCAGTTGGTTGTTTCTTTTTATGAGCAATATTTATTTTTACTTAGATCAAACTAATTTTAAAATCCCTGGAAAAAAAAAAAAAAAAAAAAAAAACATACATGTGGAAACATATATAACATATATTAAAATAAAAAGGATCTTCTATTGAGCACCACAAACTTTTTTTATCACTATTTATTAAACTATAAAATTAACTTTAACTATCCAAATGGCATTTTCTCTGCTCGTGTAATTTAATGTCAAAAACTTGTACAATAAAAAACACACAGTTTTTACAAAGCACATAATCTTCAGAAATGCAGTACAGTATTAGCAATTTAATAGAGGGACTTTAAGTTGATCTTAAATTTCCTTGTCGTTTACTCACTCTTCCTTGCCCAAATGATCAACAATGTTCAGCAGTGTTAGAAATAAGAATTTAGAAACTAGGCGTCAAAATGACGTCTGGATTAAATTTTTTGGGCGTCAAAAGGAAAAATCTAGGTGCCATCTATAATTAAATATGTATATTAAAAAAAAAAAATAACAAAGCATCAACTTGTAAATAATAGTATATGCAAGATTATATAAAACATATTTATGTATGAATGTAATTACATAGACAATATTAAACGTACATATTTAAAATAGCAAATTCATTCTTCGTCCAGAAGCTACATAATTCCACCACAATTTAATAGCATTTTCTGGGCAGAAATCTTCTAATTTAGGGCTATTTAATTTAATCATTAACAAATCGTCAACTACTTTCATAGAGATATGATTTCTTAAATCAGTAGGTTCAATTGACTTGAAATACACTTGTTTACAGTCTGATGGGATTGGGAAAATTATTAGGTATGATGAGTAAAAAATCCAGGCGTCAAATATGGCACCTGTGATTGGAATTCTAGGCGTCAAAATGAAAAAACTGGTCGCAAAATGCGACTGACGACTGCTTATTTCTAACCCTGATGTTCAGTCATATTACAGGGCTCCAACTCAATTTTCGTTCAAAAAGGTGAAAAGGGGGACCAAATTGGGACCACATTTATTTTATTTTTATTTTCATTTTATTTATTTATTTTTGGGGGGGAGGGGCTAAGGGGGAACGGGAAACCAATTTTTAAGGAGGGAAAAATCAAGGCCGTTACGACATTAGCAATTTACTTTAGTGAATTGTATTGTGAAAGAAATAAACATAAAAATTTACACAATTTTTTTAGCAACTTATTCTGTACATAAAATTATAATATAGAATAAAAACTACCTAAAGTAAACTAAAAAGTTCAAAATTAAAGAGGCAGATTGTAAAAACTTTCATAGCATTTGAATTGAAGGCAGTAACTAATTATTTTCTTCAACAGTTGAACAATTGTAAACTCTTCTAAATGTGGTAGGGAAAGCAATGCCGACATACAAGTCATGTTCATTTTGACAAGTCACTAATCACTTAAAAAAGATTTTTTAACCAAATAATAATAATATAATAAAACCTCCAATCATCAGATTTATACATGATTCATGGTTGCAAAAGAATAATCTAGAGCAGATAGTATCTAGATCAGATAATTATGATATAAACCTTTAATTAAATTAGAAAAAGTTTTGTACTGCTTCCGGTAACTTATTGTCCATAAAAAGTAAAGTTCATTAAAGAAAAAAAAAATCTGGAGTGACTCCACTCGACTTTCCGAACATTGAGTAACTAACAGTTTTGTAGATAAAATAAAGAAAGAGGTGTTGCTAAACTAACAAAAAAGAGAAAACCATAACAGAGTGTTTGAGTATTTTTCTCCATATATCACACGAGGTTTTATTTAACGCTACTGAACTTTGAGCCTTAGATCATAAGGATAAAGAATTTTTCGTTGTGTCCCTGTAAAAATCTATAAATGCTAGATTCACCAAAATGCTTATAGTTAGTGCAACAGTGATTTATAATATTCATACACATTTTCAGCTCAATTGAATAAGGCGTTTAGATGCTATCGCTGGTCTCATAGGCCATAAAGATAAAGAATTTTTCTTTGTGTCCCTGTAAAAAAACTGTAAGTGCTAGATTCACCAAAATCTATACAGTTGGTTCAAATGTGACTTATAACATGTGTACAAATTCTTTGCTGAGATTAATAAGGCGTTTAGACGCTATCACACTTTTAAAAATTTGGCAAAGAATTTTTCTTTGTGTCCCTGTAAAAAAACTATAAGTGCTAGATTCTCCAAAATCTATACAGATTGAGTATCTGTGACCTATAATATGTGTATAAAGTTTTTGCTCAATTGAATAAGGCATTTAGATGCTATCGCACTTTTAAGATTTTGGTCCCTTGGCCATAATGATAAAGAATTTTTCTTTGTGTCCCTGTAAAAAAAAACTATAAGTGCTACATTCACCAAAATCTATAGGGTTTGTACTATGGTGACTTACAATATACGTACCAACTTTCAGCTTATTCGAACAAAGCGTTTAGACGCTAGCATGTTCACTCACAGACATACACACATACATACATCATCGTAAAAATAAAGAAAACGGACTCGTTGGACCTCGAAACGTATAGAAACATCAAAATCTCGAATTCGGATTTTTGACATGATTACAATACTTTCCTCACTATAGTGTTCGGAAAGTAAAAATGGGGTGGGGGTGGCAAGAGAGACTCATGCTCATGGAATTTTCGTTCACAAATATATTTAAAATTTGGATGCAAATCTCGCTATTCTGCGAGAACGAACTTGTGAATTTCAGCTCTAAGCAAATTCAATAACTATTCAAAGAATTTCACTTTTAAGAGAGAAAAAATATATATGATGTAATTAGAATGAGAAATAATTTTATTTACATTTTCAATAAGGCTACCTTCACGATCACAGTAAAGCGTGTGATCAAAGTAATTTCTACATCATGTGGATTATCAGAATATTATAAAAATTATCGGAAGAGGGAAAGGAAGGAGCTAAACAGAGTAAAATCGGCAGAGGAGGGAGAATTTGAGAAAACTTTAAAAAGAAGGGAAATTCACCACTAACAAAAGGTTTTAATTAAACCCTCTATAATATAAGATATTAGTACATTGTCTTAAATCTATTTAAATTTTGTTTCTATATAAAACGATCATTTAAAAAAAATCAGTTCTCGCAGTTAAAATTTTAATGATTTTCGGCATTTAGCTGAGCAGCAATAAAAATTGTACGGTTGGATAACTGTCTGTAAAAACGAACTTTACAGACGAAGTAGCAAAAAAAAAAAAACATTTACGAACATGAAGCAAAAACACGGACCAATTCCCCAAAAACGGACCTAGTGGGAGCCCTGCATATTATAATCAATTGAACTTTGTAGAAGTGCATTGTCATGTTAAGCAAACAGCCAGGATCCAAAATTATCTATCTGCTTGCATTTTCATATATGATAATTCAGGTTTTTTAGATTTATTGTACAATACTTCCTAGTGAAAATCATATATATAAGTACAAATGCCTATTTTGTAAGTCCTTGCACACAAGGACTCACAAAATAATTTGGATAGATTATGATCTAAAAACTTATTTCTTATAACGACATTTCAACATCTTCATACAGTATTAAAAGTTTAAAAAAAAAAAATCAAAATATATGTTTTAGATGAAATAAAGAATAGTTCCTATAAAAAATGATAAAACTAACATTAATGATTGATTTACAAAACCACAGAAAATATTCAAACATATTACAGGAAATAACTGAAGATGTATTATTCATTTTTAACACTTTTCATTTTTTCT
This sequence comes from Salticus scenicus, assembly GCA_963930645.1. Classification (NCBI taxonomy): domain Eukaryota; kingdom Metazoa; phylum Arthropoda; class Arachnida; order Araneae; family Salticidae; genus Salticus; species Salticus scenicus. The sequence goes on along the minus strand of OZ005652.1, from coordinate 170,963,028 downwards.
GATGTTGAAACATATTTATTATTATAACTTAATATTTATGATGCAAAAGATAAATACAGTTAAACTTTTTTTTTTTTTTTTTTTTTTTTTAACAGAATTATAAAAATATTTATGGAAATTAAACATAGACAACTGAAACTATAAAACATTTCTGAGCTTTGTTGAAAAATGTTAAAAATATCCTCAAAACTACTCTTAAAAAATGAAAGAAATTAACATCAAAAAGCGAAATTGTTTTTCTTGAATTATCACATGCATTAACCCATTAGTAATCGCCAGTTGGTCGATTCGCCGCCCATCCCTTCAGTGTTACGACTTTTTTATTCAGTAGCCACAACCACCAAAAATTTTTAGAAGTGGCATTTGATATACATAAAAGGTGAATCGACTTGAATAATCATCAATTATGTATATCGAATGCCACTTCCAAAAATTTTTGGTGGCTATCGAATAAAAAAGTCACGACACAGAAGGGATGGGCGGCGAATCGACCAACTAGCGACTACTAACGGGTTAAAAAAATATTAAAAGAAAAAAATAGACATAAATTCACAATTAATTTTCCTATGTTTATATTTCTTTCTTTATTTCTTTTTGTAACTTATCAGTTCTCCTCATCCACAAATAAAAGATGCAATCAATAACATGCGAGAGTAAATCCTAAGATAAACAGAAAAGTAATGTATAAAATATCTTCCAAAGACATAAGATGAACAGTAGTGGCACCAGAAATTCCCCGACAGGGGGGCACTTCATAAAGAGCGTTTATTATATGAGTATTTATCAAAAACTGCAATACTGTTGATAATATTACTGTTAATATTTGTACCATTCCATTTGTTAGTATTCTCGGGGTTTTGGAGATCATCGTGTCACAGACATACATTTTCTAAAAATATTGTGATCAAAACGTGTTCTGGGCCTCTCAAAACGTGTATTTTCATGGAAAACAGGAAGCTGAAAATTTTTATGAATCCAATACTTTCTTCTACTGAATGTAGAATGGAAAAACGGGAATGCTCCAAATTTGTAAAAGGAAAGAAAAATGCTGTTAAAAGTAGAAAAACTGAAAATTTTGTTTTGTTCCCCCGAGATTTTAGGAGTATGCCTCGATGGGGGGTCACAGACTCCCGGCCCCCTAGCTGGCGCCACCCCTGAAGATGAATTCTCAATTCATAAAAAAAATAACTGAAATTTTAGCATGAAAAAGTTTTGGTATGGAGAAGGACCATAAATTATTGCACGGAGGTCCAATCCTCTCATCATGAAAAATAATTTTAATTACATTTATCAGTCATAATGAAACTGATTAAATGTTATTTTATGAATTTAACTATCAGAGAAACTGAAATTTTGGTACTAAAAATGAGGGGGGGGGGGGGGGGGGGAGAACTTGAATTCAGGTAAATTTCTTCAAACACAATCACCTTTGCATTTTACATTCTAATGAATCATACAAAGTTCAAATAATATATATATTTATATTTGATTCGACATAGCTATCATTTAAGATTACATATGAGTTAGATTCACTCTTTCTCCCTTCCTATGTAAATCCCATGGGATTTTTGTTGTCTCTTATAAGGATATCTCATTAAAAAATGAAATTTTCAAACTGAGTTTTTATTTAATTTCACTCTTTGAACATGTCGCTTTTTATCTTGTTAGGAAATATTAGAATTTGAAAATTTTTATTTTTGAATAAGATATCCTTATAAAACGTAGCAACAAAACCCTTATAGGATTACATGAGCAAAAATGCCGTATAAGTATGACTGTGTGTAGCCTTAATTGAAAGAGCAATTTAATGAAATGAGCTAACAAACGCAATACACTAGAGAAGTTCTTTGGGAGAAAATTCAATTAAACATCAATGACAATATTATATATAGCATAATGTAGTAGCTTTTACAAAATACTTTCTTGGGCACTTTCAAAACACTGAACAATTGCAAATAATCTTAAAAAAAAAAATCCAGTTATTTTTTTACTATATAGGACATTTTTACAAAAAATACATGACAGCGATAATACATGATAATCACTATATAATTTTCAATAGGATTTTTTTTAAATGCTTACAACAACGAAAAAAAAAAACATTCTAAATTTTTAATCTGACTAATAATATGGTTAAGATTCCATGCGTCTTGAAGAGTAAAATTTTTTTCAATTTATGTATATGTACATAATAAAAGAAGATGTCTGTGCATTTGTGTATGTTGGTTGCTTTGTCGGCAAATGGCTGACCACACAGTTACAGAATTTTGCATGATGGTCTATTTTGACTTTTCCTGATGCACTTCGAAGTTTGATTTTAGAATATTTGATTAATATTTTTAAAATAATTAAAACATGAGAAAATTCATATTAGCTTTAAAATTATTAAATAAAGAATATTTAGCTGATGCAAAAAAAAAAAAAAAAAAAAAAAAGTAAAAAAAAAGTATATTCTTTTTTTAAACATACATGCAACTGGTAAAATTGACAACATTATATAACTTAAATTTTCTTATATGTATTCATAATATTTTATCTCAATTTTATCATTCATGTGTAAAATAATTTCTTTTTATGTCGAAAAACATTAGCTTGTAGTTATAATATTAGAATGTTTGATTAATTCAAATTAATATTTAAATAAATAAATCAAAATAATATATTTAAAATGTAAAATCAACAAAGAAAATTAGTTGTCTCATATGAATGCTCACAGAATATTGTAATATTATATTTGTCATGAAATTACTGTCATTTATGGTTGACAGGATAAACCAAATAAAATACAGGAAATAACATAACAAATAGCAAGTTATCATACATAGAGTATTGTTTTTATATAATCACGATTTAAATATGGAGCAAATTAATTATATAAGGGCTACTTCTATTTTTTTATACTGTTTGTTGTTGTCAAATTGTGAATATTTTACTGTAACACAAATAAATTTTATAATCACCTGAATTTGTATTCATCGTCTGTGGAGGCAGGATACTATTTGTCATTTGTCGTTGTAAAATATTGCTGTTTGGATTCATGCTTAAAACCTGAAATGAAAATTTAATGATTAATAAAAGAAAATTATTGTACAAATTATAAAATACATGTGAATATTTTCAAAAAAGAAATTAAAATATAAGAGCTAAAAATTATTATAAAAATCTCAAAATTCCATTTTATTTAATAGTTACTTAAAAAATACAACCTTTTAATTTCTTCATGTTCATTCTTGGTAGACTAGTTTCGTCTGGGGCGCCCCAGCTTGGTCACTACCTTCCTTGGTGTTCGAAACTGAAGTTTTCACGCCTTCTTCCTCCCTTAAATATCCTGCGCCATTGACGATTGAGTAGAGCACCATCGTTGCCATTACAATTGTTGGAATTTGTTAAGATTTCAACTGACTCCCTGATTGCAGCGTAACTGTGGCTGTGATAGTTGGCCAACTTTTTTACTTGTCCGAATTTTATATTGATTTCTTCATTTTTGTTTACTTGGGTTAAAGCTGTTGTTATTTTACCTGTTTTTATGTCATGATTATGCTCTTTAATTCGCGTCTTTACTGGTGGTGCTCTACTCAATCGTCAATGGCGCAGGATATTTAAGGGAGGAAGAAGGCGTGAAAACTTCAGTTTCGAACACCAAGGAAGGTAGTGACCAAGCTGGGGCGCCCCAGACGAAACTAGTCTACCAAGAATGAACATGAAGAAATTAAAAGGTTGTATTTTTTAAGTAACTATTAAATTATATCACTTCATGGAAAAGTATTGTTTAAAGTATTCCATTTTATATCATCAAGAAAAACATTCAAATTCTCTTTAAATGCCAATTGCCATAATGCTTGAATGAGATACAAATTAATTAAAATCCTTTATGGAGAAATTTTTTTAAACTTGTTTAAAAAATCATATAAATGTCTTTATCCAAGTCTTCCTTTAAAGCTTTTCGAAAAGGAGCCTGGCCATCTTCAGTGAGCTCCTCACACAGACTACTAGTTTTTCTGGTGTTACTTGCTTTGAATAAATAGCGCCATCTTTGAACTAATAGTTGATTAGCTTCAAAATCACTGCATGTACACTCGTTGGCCATAATTTCAATAGTTTTTCGTAGGGTTGCATATCTATGGTTGCAAATTTTTAATTTTAACAACCACATATATGAAATCCTGAGTGAAACTACCGAAATTATGGCCGACGAGTGTATATGCAATGATTTAGAAGCCAATCATCTGTTAAATCAAAGATTGCGCTATTTATTAAAAGCAAGTAGTAACATAAAAAAAACTAGCAGTCTATAGAAAGAGGGCTCACTCAAAATAAGCAGGCACCTAGCCAAAAAGGTTAAAGGAGGACTCGAAGTAAAGCATTCACATGATGACATACAGATATCGACAAAAGTGCAATCTCCAATAATACATCTTTATTAACTCATTTTCTACTAGATGAACATCTTACAATACCATCGTTTTGTAAAAATCTCAGTCAAATATCAAAATGTTAAAAAATATTATAAATTCCATTATCTAGACTTTTTTTTCTTCTTCTCTCCTTTAATTGTTTAATTATTAATCACTAAAGCTGCAGATTTCAATAAGCGATGAAAATTTAATGCAATTTTAAATTCAATTGGCAATTTTTCATAACATAATCAGAATATTAAAAACAAATATTTCTCATCAAAGATTTTAAAGATCAAAATATTAATTATATTATTGTGAGTTTTTTTATTAATATAATAGCTGATAACAATGCAATGTTTCTTTAGAAAGGAGAAAAAGATTTAATTTTTATTGCACAGTTCTGAGTTTTTTATTATTTTTTTTAGCTAAAATACTGAATTTAAATAAAAATAATAAATTGAAAGCTTGCTATAAATGTTTTCAGCAAGAATCAAATGTCTATAACTTCAACAGTCGATTAATAAAAACTATTAGAGATAAGTTGTCAGTATTAGGCAAAATTAGTTGGTTAATTTTTTAATTTTTACGAGAATTTTTATTTTACGTGTACAACCCATATTTTCTTTACATGCCAGCTGAAACCAAATGATTGGCCTCAGTGGTTGCATTTGCTGTGAAGATGTTATTTCACATCGAAAATGAACATGATTTTTTAAACTGCATCATTATTTTCAGAAAGAATAACATTTCATGTGAGAAACATTGTGAATAAGTACAACTGAAGATTTTTAGGCTCAGAAAATTCCCATGTAGTACAAGGAGTACAGAGGAAAAAAGAAAAAAAAATCAATGTATGATAGATGCTCTTTCATACTATGATAAACAGCCACGGGACCTTTTCCTCTTTTGAGTAGGGTTGTTCGGTTTTTTCCATAGTGGAAAAAACCTAATTAAAACTGTCATGGACAAAGTACCATTTTATCCACTTCTGTCTACTATTAATTATATGCAATTTGTAAATTAAAAATTATCTTTATTCTTTCCGTCTCTTATTCATTATTCTTTACTGGCTACCGAAATATTTTTTCTGGTGTCCAGTTTTCTTCAAATTCCCGGAGCCCAGGGTGTATATCTGTATATTTTGAGGTACCCTGAGTTCATTTTTGCTATTTGTATGATGATGAATGTATGTGAGTGAATACGATATTGTCTAAACGCCTTGTTCAGATGAGCTAAAAGTTGGTACGTATGTTATAGGCTACCGTAGCAGCACAAACTGTATGCATTTTGGAGAACCTAGCCCTTATGTTTCTTTTTACAGGGGCACATCAAATAAATTATGTATCATTATGGCCTATGGTCTCAAATTATTTAAAGTGTGACAGCATTTAAATGCCTTATTCCCTTTAGATAAAAATTTATATTACATGTCACTGTCATATATATCATCGTCAAATAAACTGTATAGATTTATTTTGGTGAATCTAACATCTATAGTTCTTTTACAAGCACACAACAAAAAATTGTCACATTATGGCCTATAGTCCAAAATTATTTAAAGTGTGATAGCATCTAATAGACTCATTTGATTGAGCTTTAAATTTATATACATGTTATAGGTCTATGTCACATGAACTGTAATAGATTTTGGTGAATCTAACACTAATAGTATTTTTACTATTAGTGCTAGATTCTTATTTACTTCTAGAGAAGCACAAAAGAATTTGGATATATTACATTCCATTAAACAAATACTATTCAGGTATTTGAGAAAAAATAATCAAACACCTATTATAATTTTCTCTTTAGTTAATGATTTCTCTCACTTTATTTTATTTAAACAACAGTGATTTACTTAATGTTCAGAAAATCAAGTGGATTCGCTTGAGATTTTTATTAATTCTCTTGAGTTTTTGCATGTTCATTCACCAAATTGATTATAAATATATATACAATCACAGACTCACATACATACATGTGCACATTTACATTATTATAGATATTACTTTTGTGAAAAATATTTTTTTTTTTTTTACTATATATTTGGAAGTAAAACTTAATTTTGTATTTTTTTTAATCTGGAATTTTTATTATCAATTAGTAATTTGTTAATAAAATTAAAATAAGAATATAAAATTATCAAATGATTAAACACATAAATTTGATTCTTAAAATTCTTGGTTAAAAAAAATAAGTTGATATTGCAAAAGTATTTAGAAATGAAAGTCATGCTTTGAAAGGATTTGTTGACATAAATTGATAAAAATATTTAACCTACATTTATGATTTTTTTTTTTTTCATCTAGATTAGAAAATTTAAATAAAATATTTCCATGTTAAGTACAAAATGATAAGTAAACAACTTAAATTATATTATAGTTAAATATATAAAATAACCTTACTGCTTCAGATTTCATAGATCATAGCTGCTTTTGACAGAGATCCCTGCCGTTCTCGGTGACTTGTAGCATGGTGAAGACTGCTGATTCTGCTTTTATCAGTCTTCACCACGCTCCTATCACTGAGGACGGCAGGGATTCCCATCGAAAGAAGCTACGGCATATGAAATCTGAAGTACGGTTCTTTTATATTTAATAGTATTGTGCTTCAATAAATCTTTAACAAATTCAGTGCCGATCCCATGTCAGCACGAGATGTGCAGTATTGTTTCAAATGGCAGTCACATGACATCAGCAGCAAATGTGTTAATTAAAGTAAATAAATTTATTATTTAAATTACAATTGTTTATTAATCTATCAAATTGATCTTGAGAAACTAATATTGAAAATAGTCTCTTTCAAGGGAATAGAGGTGTTGGGATGTCAAGTTAATTATTTTTAAATGTCAATATTATGTACTGAATCTAACTCAACATTATGTACAAAAAAAAAAAAAAAAAGTCTGGCTACGGCCTATTTTCTATTTTTAAGATTTAGGTATAAATTAAAAAATCTTTAAATAACTTTTTTTCCCCCTACTCTCAATATTCAATATGATAATATAATAATAGTCAACAACACATTTATTTTGTTACATTTTCAAACTATATATAGCTAATGAAATTAGCATTTTTTTTATTGTGATTAAAATGAAATTACACTTTTCATTAATCAAATTATTTTTATGCATTGAACATGTACAGTTCAATGAATTTTATTTATTTTGTCAAGTTTCATTTTTTTCCCCCCAGTTTTGTCCAGTGTCTCGGACATTTCACACATAAAAATAATAATAATAACCCTGCCTCTGTGATAAGTGACAGCAAATATCTACATGGACATACTGCAAATTTATGCAATACCCCAAACGCAGCATTTACACCCTTTTAATATTTTTCAACAGATGTTGAAGATTTTTGTGCCTCAATAATCACTCTATTACCACTGTGACAATGAAAGAGTTATATAGTGAACATGGCTTGAACTAGACTACTCTAGCTAGAAATCCCCACGGTTACAAAGGGAGCCCATGTAGAAATTCACATTTTTTTTAACTGTTTGAGTCTTGTTACCTTATTTTACATTTTTCTTATGCTTTAACTTTCTATTATGTATACAGCAACCTCTCCAAATTAACAACATTTGATTCATATACCCTGTACTATCAAATACAACCCCAATCACAGGGTTGGACACAGTCGGTTTTTCCTAAAAAAAAAAAAAAAAACATTTGAAAACCTCACAACTTTGCCCACTTTATTGTTTTTTCATTTTTATAAGACTTTCTTCAATAAAAAAAAAACAAAATACTAAGCAACTGAAACTTTTCTTTTTCATTTATTTTTTAACAGTTTACATAAAGAATGAGTTTTACTTTAAGTTATCCTTTTCACAAACAGAAGATTTAGCAATAAATTTAGATGCTAACTACAGTATTGCTACAGCTAAAAACAGCTGGTATTGGTAATATCTGCTGAATTCTCCATCATATATTTGCTCTCATAAATACTGACTATAGATTAGATTAGACTTCAAGATTAGAGCAATGAACCCTGCTGGTGGCCAGTTTCCAATTTTATAAAATTAAGGTTTTTGTATAAAAATTATTTTTATTACTATTTCTAAATCATGTCAAACATTAATATCAAAACATCTAAAATAAAGACAAAATTTAAGACTACTTATACACAAAGTTTTATTTTGTTTATTTATTTTTTCAATTTAAATAGATTGATTTTACAAAGAAGAAAAAAAAAATGTAATTTTGCTATTTATATGTATATATATCCATGTAGAAATATTACATACAATACAGATATTCTCGCTATTTTTCCCTTAAGAAAAGGTTATCTGTTTCGCTCGCCCCAAAGTAAACCAGCGGGCGAAAAATTGTATGTAGCAAACATTTTAACAGTACAAAATATTCTTTCAAATAATCATTTAAATATTTTATCTTAGCTTAAACAAAATGGGTGACCATAGAATTAATCAAGCTGATAAAATGATAACAAATAGTAAATATAGCAGAAAGATTATGCATGATTAGCTCTTACATGTGGGAGTATCTAGGTGAGTGAATTTGAAAAAAGTAACATTCATGTGTGTATGGGAAGTGTTAAATATATTTATTTATGATACTATGTGTATTCTTTATTATTAATTGGCATATTACTCCTAGTAAAATCCAAGAAGAAACATTGCCGCCATTTTTCAAACATTTTGTTACACTAACCTTCAGACAAGTTCGGCGTACAATCTAAGATGATGCAGCAAGAATAAAAGTCAGGCAGTGACGTAATTAAAAAAAGGCCAACTCTATCTATAAACTAACAGTCTGCAGACCACTGAACAATGGCAAACAACAAAGAAAATATTACATTAATATATAATCATCGCCTGCACCCAAGATGCCGACAATCCAGAATGCTATAAATAAAGATGCCAGATTCCAAATACTTAATTACAAAGAGTTTCTGTTTCATAATCAGATTCAGCTGGTATGCCAGTTGCTTTCATCGGTACTCTGTGGTTGGGCCTACATAACTCGTAACTTTAAATAAAACAGAGATTCTTAAACAATTTTTCCATAAATCTTTTTTCCCGCTCCAATCAAAAGAAGGCCGCAGATTGGGACTGGGACATAAGATTCTGAATAAATCTGCAAGACTCTTGAAGATGGATTCAGCATGCTCGCGCAAGTCGCAAACACACACTAACAAAGCTTCCTAGATCTATCTACTATCTAAGACTACTATATAAGAGGCTGAATCATTCGCCGCCATTTGTACGTCAAGTCCGTCATTGCTAAATTTAAGATTACTATATAATTGTCTTATATTGTTACATATAATAGTCTTATATGGTAGTCCGTCATTGCTAAACCTAAAATAACTATATAATAGTCTTATATAGTCTCATGTAATAGTCTTATAGAGTAGTTTTAGGTTAAGCAATGACGGACAAATGGCGGCGAATGATTCAGCCTGTTATATAGTAGTCTTACTACTATCAAGCCTGAAGGTCCCCTTCCTGACGTCACAACCGGGGTCCTTCCGCATCGTTTACTTTCGCCTGAAACCTCTTAAGATCTTCTCTTAAAGTTTCATTTCTACTTCATAAAAACTGATCTCTCATTAACATTCCATTAAACAATATTATTTGGCATTTATCTACCCTTTTTATCTATATCATTATATAAAGCGCAAAAAATTGTTTGTTTGTGGAGGGTAATCTCTGAAACTACTCAACCGATTTAAAAACTTCTTTCACTGACCGAAAGCTACAGTATGCCATATTGTTATAGGCTATATTTAATTTTGATAAAATAAATTTTAGTTTAAAATCTGAGCATTTTAATTAAAATCCCCATAGAAGCCGTAATAGAAATGGAAATAATGAAATATTAAAAAAATTAGCTGCTGCCAACATAAAAGAAACATTTACATATTCATTTCGTTTTTAAAATATCTTGACGTGAAAAGAGAAGAAATATATTTGCACGTGCATTAAATTGAAATTCATATAAAGCTTTTTTAATTGTTAAACTTACACGTTAAATCTGACGTCATTATAGAATTAAAAGTGTTTATTTTTCTAATAATTTAATTTGATATGATATGATATAATATCTAAGCATCAATGTATAAACCACGGAGTCCTTATTACTCCGTGGTTTAAACTGATGTGTGTAAACGAAATTGGAATTTAAAAATAAATAAATAAATAAAATAAAATAAAATAAGAAATTCTATTTTATAATATTATTTATTTTAATTTATCATTGTTGCCAAAAAGATTTACGAATTGATTTACTTTTAGACATATAATAAAATATATTTTCACGCGAACAATAATATAAAAAGTGAACTGGATTTTTTGTAAAAAAATAATAAAGATCGAGGAAAATTATTTCCCCATTTTAATCCCCATATTTGGATATAGATATGTATTAGTTATCATGTGCATCCGTTAGATTAAATTGTTTTTGTTGTAAAATTGATAAAATTGGAATTTTAAATTTCAAAACTCTAGAAAAAAAAATGGCAAATTTCCATATTCGATTGAAAACATAAACATTTCATTTCAAAGAATGATATTTACACAATAAACATCCAACTAATAAACTAATTAAAAGGGAAAGGATAAATATTCTATCATAATTTGAAGTCAAATTTGTTTTCAAATGTCTAAATAAAGTATCTGATATAATATACTAATATGTTGCAGCGGAATAGATTTGATATCCGTCATCCTTGGCAGAAAAAAAAAATATCGCCAAATTATCTGGCGAATATAATTTAATTCCTTTCAAAAATCATGGTTATTTTAAAAACTTACATTAAGAGTGTAACGAATAATATGAAACAATATTTCGTACAATACATATTACGAAAATATACATCTGGCATGTATATTTTCGTATTACGTTTTTGATCGCCAAATACAAAAAACGCCAAGGGTGACAGTTTTGAAATTTAAAATTAAAATTTTGTCAATTTGACAGCAAAATAACTCAATCTAACGCATACATACAATAACTAATACATATCTATACCCAAATATGAGGATTAAAATCGGGAAATAATTCTTCTAGAATTTTAATTAAAAAAAAAAAAAAATCCAATGAGCGATTAACATGGAAAATCTTTTTCTTGCATCCACGGCCGGTCAGTGATGTCATACTTCGCTTGCGTATTGAGATGTTTAAATTTATTTGGCGACTATTTTTAGCAACTAACAGTTATGGCAAGTAGCTCAATATACATAGCGCATACAGCCATTACTGAAATGTAAATAGCATTTAATTATTTGAGTTACATTATGTTGACTGGAAACCTATTTAATATACCTATGCTCTATAGCTATACTAATATAAAAAAAAAGAAAGGTTTATATGCATATGTAGAGAACGATCGCTAGAACTAAAAAGCCGATTGCTTTTTTTTTTTTTCTTTCAATAATCAAAAGTTACACTGTCTCTCTCTAAGTGCTAGAAGCTATAATAAATTTTGGTAAAATAAATTTTTAATTAAAATTTTCAATATTTTAATTGAAAACAAAGCATAGATTTGATATCTATCGTCATTGGCAATTTTTGTATTTGGCGATCGAAAACGTAATACGAAAATCTGTATATTATCGTAGTAAATACGAGATGTATGTGTTTACTTCAATTACCCTACTACCGTAGGTAGTGGAAGTATTGTATAGGTTTTGGCAATTGGTCAGTGTGTGTGTATATGTGCACGTGTGTGTGTAATCTTCTGGCTGTCATATCTCCAAAACTAATAAAAATAGAACTACTAAACTTCACAAGTGATTCAGGTCTGGTGTACAGATAAATTTTCCAAATTTTCGTGAAAATTGAAAAACCGGAATTGGGTCATCGAACACCAGAACTGGGACCCTAAGCCCATATTCAAAAACACCTCTAATGATTTTCTTCAAAGTTGCTATATAAATAATATATTAGATGCCCTTTCGATTGAAAAGTTGCTTAGTTCAGGAAAATTGATAGGCGTCCTCTATAAACAGCTCAATTTCAGACTTCGCAAGTGCGTTCCTTTAAAAACGCCTGTATGGATTTTTTTCAAACTCGCCATGTTAACTTCCTATTAAATATCCTTTTGTATGTAATTATTGTTTTTAGGTCAATAATTGAGTATGTTAAGTTTTGGTAAAAGTTGGTATCTCAAAAACGGCTCTAACGTATTCTTGAAAATTTTTTCTTTAATCCAATTTAGATAACCTTTCTCAAGTATTACGTGCTTATTACAGGAATATTAACGGTCATCCTGATTACGTAGTTCAGTTTTAGATCTCGGAAATTCGTGTTTAAAAAAATAACTATCTATTTTTTTCCCCTTATTTTTTAACTCGCTATGGAAACTCTGTTGTATGTGTCTTTATACGTGTATCAAGTTTCTCTTACTCGAAAATCTCAAAAAATGCAAGTAATATCTCCAAAAAATTGTATATATTACGTGTAATAGTGGGTAATGGAAGTCGTGTGGTTGTTTCACACCAGATTCTGTAATAGTATATATTGTACGAATATTGTTTCATATTATTGATTTCTCCTTTAATATACATTATTAAAATAATAATCAATTATGGAAAAAATTAAATATATTTGCGAAATGAAAAAATAAATAATAATTAAAGCTATTATGACGTCAATTTTATCAAAAACATTTTCATGTTATAGGTTTATTTTTCAATATTTTTTATTCATGAGTAAAGAAATGTTTCTTTTTATGAAATAAATAAATAAATAAATAAATAAATAGCATTAAGTAAAAATTGCCAACATTTAACAACTAATTAAAAAAAATAATTGTAAAATTATATTTTGACTTTCCAGTTCATAATATTGCCTGACTATAACATATAAACTGATATATTTCTTGATTTTTTACATATCAATCCATCTTTAACTAAAATTTGTTCATCAGTGCGAAGCCGGACGGGTCAGCTAGTTATATATATATATGTATATGTATGATAACATAACCCCCCCCCCCCTATAGTTTCAGCTAAAATAGATGTATTTCCCCTTTCATTTATGTTTATACGTGTTTACGTGTAAGTATTTTTTTAAATCAAATATTTGATGTTATAAAACTAAGGTTGCACATGTTATTTTAATAAACCAGGGAAATACACCGAATTCCATTGGAATAATTTATTTTATAACTATTACACCAAGGAAATTAAAATATTTAAATAATAATAATAATAAATTTTGACACACGTTCTTTAATTTTAAATTTCAAAATTTTAGCATATAAAGATTTAAATTTGAGTTAAAACAACAAAAATTTTAATATTGCTCATTTGAAAATTAATATAAATGAAAATTTTTATTATAGATATTTTACCAAATATTTATTTTATTTTTAATTATATTTACATATATAAGTGTATTTTAAAATCAAATATATAATGCAATAAATCAAGCTTTGTATATTTTTACATTATTTAAAAAAGTATTATGATATATTGAGAATTCCATTAAGAACATTCAACTTCGAAGTTTTGTACAAAGAGTATTAAATTAATATTAAAAAAAAATAAGTATTAATAATTTTTAGATATACATGCATTCACTCTTTCTAAATTTCCAAACAGTGACTTATAAAAATTAAAATATGAATCTAAATTCCATCTTTAAAAGTAAAAAAAAAAAAAAAAAAAAAAAAATATTTTTTAAATCCTCTATTTTTGGCTATGTAACATATTTGAAAATGTTAGGTATGCACATTTTTCATCATTTTTATACATGAATTCGAAAGTTTATTTTCTGAAATGTAGATACAAAAACACTTTAGTAAATGCTGATTTGTGAAAAAAAAAAAAAAAAAAAAAATCGAGTTATAATAAATACAATATGTTTGAATTAATATTTAAAATTAGTCTGTATTGGGCTAAATTAAAATCATTCAGTTTATAGGTAATATCGAATAAATTTGAAATAATGTTTGCCAAAAGAATAATGAATTTTTAACATGCATACATATACATTCAGTACTTTTACATTTCCAATTTTTAACATATGAAGATCGAAATTTGAATGTTAAATTTATATTTTAAGAACACTAAAAAATTATATTTAAAATTATCCCCTATTTGCAAAGCACAATAATAGAAAATGTTTTACATACGTATTTTACGAAATTTTTATTGATGGCTTTCGAAGATTACTTCATAAAGCATAAATATACCATTTGAGCTATTATAAATGTTTTGCAAACATTTAAAGTAAACAATTTGAAGTCATAAATATAAGATGTTTAAAAATATTTCAGATTAATGTATAAGAAAATTTTGGATCATTCAATTTAAAATTACATGGGCCGAAAAAAAATTAAAACAATATTTAAAAAATCTGTTTCAGATAAATTTATAATTCCTAAACAAATTCACGCAATACAAACTACTTATCAAAATTAATTTCCACAATGAATAGAGACAACTTTCATATCAGACAAGTACAATACTGAATTTCGAAAAAAATAATGTTATGCTCTACATTCGAGATTGAGGAAAGTGTTTCTTTCTTTCTTTTTTTTTTTTTATGAAAAAAAAAATCGATAACTTCGTTTGAAATTATCGAAGATACATGGTTCAACTATTTGTTTTAAAGGCATTTATTATTTCTTTTAAAAAATATTTATATTGAAAGTTTACAACATTCGGGAGGATTTTCCTCCAAGGATGCAAAGATGCTCCTATATGTACAAATTTTTCATATAGGTATTTCGGCCCACCAGCGGCCGAGCGGTTCTGCGCTCAAAGCTGGTAGACGTGAAGTGCCGGGTTCAATCCCAGGTCGCACTCGTCGGCCTAGCCGTTCGGAATTTTCCGTGGTTTTCTCCGAAATTGTGTAAATACGGGATAGTGACCCTCAGAAAAACCCCCATGGAGGGCATTCCCCTCAGACCTAGGACACAATACAGTCCTAGGCCCTAGTGTCCCCTAGGCCTAGTGCAGTTCTCACAACCCAATCTATAAGTATTTCTTTTTATTTCACGATGATTCGTTAAAAATAATTGTAATTGTGCTCATTTATACAAAATTTTCTCCTATACTGCCGTATTAATAATTTTCATAAAACGTTATGGTATCTCCACCTGTTGGCGATTTTCACCAAAAGTTGAAGGACATTTATAAATCAAGAATCAACATAAACTTTTATGAAATTCTGTTCATTAGTTCCTGAGATACAGATACCACAATATTTTGTCACACACACACACATATATTGACATTTTCTAAAAATGATCAGATCGTGTTTGTCCCTTTTAAAACGTGTAAATTCATCGAAAACCAGAAATAGAAAACCTTTACGAATCCAAGACGTTTTTCTATTGAATTCAGAAGAAAGAGAAAAATAAATAAAAATGAAACAAAAATTTTAAAATTAATATCTTTTAACAAGTGGTGTTGCCATTCCGCTTTTCATAATTTTTAATGAGCCTGTATAGGACAAAGTTTCGTATAAATTAGAATAATTTTTAATGAATTATTGTAAAATGAAGAAAGAATTACTCATAACAGTAACAGTCAATCAGGACAACAGTCAATCTTGCGTGGGTGGCTGTGTAAATTTTCAATATGGATATCTGTTAAAAGAACTCGTCAATACCTTTAAAACGAATGATTGAGCAACGATCTGTGATAATTAAAACAAAGTTTTATTATTATTATTATTATTATTCATTTGGAGAAAGTGTCCTCTGTGGGGGTCATTTTACGGGGTCCTAACCCTATATTTAAACGTTTCGGGGGAAAACAAGGAGAGCTCTGAAAGGATAGGTTGACATGTGTCACCTAGGATCGAACCCGGCAGCTAATGTCTTTGAGAGCAGAACCTTTTGACCACTGGTGAGAGACTTTCGTAATTTTTAAAGAATTTTTACGTAATTTCTATCATTTCTAAAGATATATTTAATTTTTTTAGAAATATTACAAAAATTTAAAAGAAATTAATTGACGTTTTTTAAAATCTCTGTTTGACACATTTTTAAATATCTATTATTTACAGTTGCTAATTTTCTGGAAAATCTACTATGAAATTAATCATTTCTTGTCTTCGTATAATTATTCAAAAGAATGTTATACATTGTTTTTATACATTCATTAATTAACATTATTCATTAATTTACCACAATTACAAATTCCTTCAAATTCTAATCCGTCATCCATTAGTTTTTCTTTAGACAATTCACATAATAGAAAACATTGATTTTCAGATTTCAAAAAATTTTCCTCATATTCTGCAGTAATACAATGTAAATGAAAATTAACTCAACTGATGTATATTAAATGATGAAATCTAAAAATTATTCATGAAAAATGTAATTTAAATGTATGTGAGGTGTGAGGACAAACATTGTTTGCTACAGGCATTCCAAGCAGAAGATGAGATGAGATAGATAGTAAAACATAATAAACGGACCCGATGGACATCAGTTTCTTACAGATAAGGGACCCGGGATGTGACGTCACACGCTGTCCGCAGTGATACCTTCAGGCTTGATAGTAGATCTAGGAAGCTTTGGCACTAACCAACCATAGGGTGACCAAATGTCGATATTTTCCGGTGATTGTCCCCAATTTCGACCATCTGTCCCCAAAAACACAAACAAACAGAGATTGGGTGGGGACGTGGGGACTAAAGAATCTCTAACTGGAGTAATTTTTATTTAATAAGGAAAGGGCATGTTTACAAACAAACGCTCCGTCAATCAATCTTTGCCACTCCGGAGTGGAAAAAGATCAACCTGTATTGGTGGAAATGACAATGTTATGCCCACGGAAGAAGAGTCTATAGGAATTAAAACTAGATAGGGCAGCGATGGCGGGAACATAAGCTTCCCTTTCCGCATTAATTCAGCCCAGTCCAGGAAAGCGATTCGATCGCCGCCTGGTGTAGTATCTTTGAAACTTATCGGAAGAAAGGGAAAGCCCGCCCCTTCGGCTTCAGTCATCCAACGAACGAACAGCCAGAAATGTAAAAACGCGCTGATTGGTGTATTTTCGAGATTTGGTCGCCCTCTATCTGTAAGATGAAAATTACTACCTTTCCGTAACATACGTAATACATCCTTCTCTTTTAATCCGTGGTTATGCCACTTTACCTATAACTTGACTGCGAGTGACGTCACGTGCCCTTTCCTTATTTAACCAGCTCGGGATATGTTGTCAGGACAGTATAAATCTCGGTCGAGTTCGTAGATGGGGTATCCAGTTCAAAAGGGGTGGAAATTTTCATTTGCCCATAATTTCTTTAATATTGAAAATAGGAAAAAACTTCAAATCAGGTGAATTACAGCCTTACCCTAAAAAACAATTATGTATTTAAACTTTTTCGATAGTTTCATTTGCTTAAAAGTTACAAGTTTAAAAGCGATTTTTCGTCAATTGTGATGAAGCAGACATTTTTCAAAATTCTTATGTACTTGCTCTCATCTGGAACGGTAAGTTGGTGAATTTCATCGTTTGAAATTTCGTTTAAAAGCGATAGCAGCCACATAACCGTTAAAAGAGACAAATAAAATAGAAGTAACGGTCCGATTTTTTTCAGAATCGGTGCCATTAGATAGGGGCAATTTTTCTGAATCCAGGAATACAATTCGCTAATCGATGCGAGAATTAGAATTTTTTTTAACTAACTAAACTAACATTTTTTATGGCAACAATTGATTTCTCAATATATCATCCTGGACAAATGTCTAGGAAAATAAATTGTACAAAATCCATTAATCTACTGTTGTCGCCAACAAAATTTGCTTGGCGATAATTTGTACCTAATGTTAAAAAACTATTGATGCGAAATTAGAAGATGAGTTTGTATGTGAGTTATAATGAGTCATTTATAAATAAGTTTGAATTTGAGTCTTATTTTTTTTTAAGGCCAAAATATATTTGAAGTGTTTAAAATATTTTTAAAAAAGAAAAAAAAAAGAAAGAAAGAAAAATATGCAATTCACCTTAATACATTAATACTTTCACCTTAATGCAATAAAATTTGCAAAATCATAACTACGAAAAGATTTATATGATACGATACATTAAGAATTTAGGTTTTAAAAGTTTTTTAAAATAGCTTATTCTATAGCTTTAATTGCTTAAATTTAGAATCTGATGCTTACATCACGTGCAGACGATAATAAAAATGATCACTGAAAATATAAAAACCATGGTACCCGCTTTAATTAATCATTAAAAAATATAAAATTAAAATAATACGTTAGTCTTAATAAAAATATCGTTTGTGGTAAATAGTTTAGAATGCCGGTTTAGGCAAGAATTTAAAATTTACGATTGATATTAAAAGTAATACGTTACAGCTTCCTTTGACTTTTTATCCATTGGAAGCAAGATATTGGTCTGTGTAGAGATATGAGATTTTCGTATGGGAAGAAAATATAATGACGCCAAAGCTGCCATTCTCCAGCGCCAAGCTCGCCAAATTTTGCCGTCAAATAACGAATTTCGTCTCCAAGTCAAAAATTTCGTCGTCAACTATCAAATTTTGCCGTCAAATCACAAATTTCATTGCTAAGTCGCAAGTTTTGTCACGAAAATCTCGCCTAATCATACAATTTATTATAATGAGTTTTATAAAATTAATCATACAATCATAAACTTTTTAAAATAAAATTTATAATTTCAATTCAGCGTAGATGGGGAGGGGGTGTTAGCCCAATAGCCCCCTCCCTGATTCACCATTGCTGGGATTGTATATCTTTATGGTTTCTATTTCTTGAATTATTATGGGCTTGAATTGAAACATTTACTGATCATTAAATCTAGACTAAAATTTTAAATAGAATGAATAAAACCCTTTTGTAGTTGAAAATTAAATTTCTCGAAAACAGAATAGCGACGTAAATAATGCAATGTGTGTGAACAAAGCCATTGGCTAAATACGTGTAATATGTAAGCATATGTAATATTTCTTTATTTTTGTAACATTAACGTAAATGGTTCTACCTTTGCCTTTAAGCTTGCCGGAAAGGAATTTTTTTAATGACGTCCTCGAATTTCGAGGACATTATCTGGTTACCCTAGTGTATTGAGATGTTTTGAGAGAGGTCCATAACACGATTTTACAATTTTTAGAAAACGTCTGTATGTGTGTGACAAAAATTTTGCTTCATCTGTATCTCAAGAACTACTGCTCAGAATTATGCATAATTTATGTGTAGTTGCACCTTGAGATAAATAACTGCCTTTCAAAGTTTGGTGCCGATCGCTCAACAGGCGGCGCTGCTATATAGCGATTTCCACAATATCAGGGAAGTCTGTATCTGAGGAACTACTCAGAATTACATGTAAATTTATATATCGATTGAACGGAACTGAATATGTGAAAAGGCCATTATGAGACATTGTGCTGATTCAATTTGGGCGATAACTCAATTTATCGATCGAAAGGTGGCGCTGCTATACTGCAAATGTCCCCTATATGTTATAAAACTATATTTAAGTGCACAATGCGGTGTGTACATAATTTATAAAAGACATACAGGGCCAATAATAACTAGGCAAAAATATTCTTTTTTATTTAATGTGGGGTATACTTCCCCCCGGGGTGAAGGAAATCGATGCCCCTAAACTGCAATTTAATTTCCTAGTTGATTATGACTAATGCATGTGTATTATTTCCACTGCAAAGTTAAAAATAATTCTCATTATAGGCATTTATATAAAGTTTGTCCTATCTTGCCATAGTAAAAATTATGAAAAAATGGGTTTGACATCTGCAACATATTGAGCAAATTGAACCAAAAATGTAATCAGGACCAGTTTAAGTCAAAATCTAACTGAATATTAAGTTTGGTTAAATTTTGTTCACTGGTTTTTGATATACAGCGACCATAAAATTTATGGTACACAGACAGACATTTTCTAAAAATGTTCATATCATGTTCGGGACATCTCATGAATGCGCATAAATCCATCGAAAATGTTTACGAAACCACTCTTATGTACGTATAAGGGGTGAGATAAGAAGTGATTGCTCAACGGGTTAAAAACTATCTAGGAATTCATTAAACTAATTAAGAATCACAATCAGAGGACTGTATGAATAACGTGAGACTAGCGGTGATTTTGACATCACAAACATATATTTAAGACTAATGGGAGTGGAGAAACATACCAGCCTCCTTTGTGTGGAGTTACAAAACTAACTGACATAAGTTGGGAGAGAGGGACTTTTCCATCCGTTACAGAGTGCGCAGAGGCAACATACCGCCCGGCATTGAAATGCCAATTTCAAAATTTTCATATGAAGACATACACCATAGAACATATGTTAGAAATACAAAATTTAATTACAGATTAACCCTTTCGACGTTAAGCGTTATTTTCTATTGCTGCAATAAAAATACCTGAAAAGTTTACTGTATACTGCAAAATAATAACCGGTCTTTAGAATTCAGCGTTGTACTTCAGGAAATCTTAGAGTTGAGAAGAAAAAATTTTTCCCCCACACACAGAGTTAAGCAGCAGGCTAATCCCTTTGTTGAAAGGGCGTGTATCAATACAATGGAAATATCTTTTCATGATAGAAGTTGACAATCCTTTACCCAGATTTGCCTCTCAGCAAAGTTATGTTGATTTTTCAAGGAAAACTCAAACACTGCTTTATTTTTCAGAAAAAATAAGTGCATAGATATTTCTATATAGAGTTAAGACTGAAAATTTTAAAGAGTAATTTATGTATAATACTAATAAAACACCAATTTCATTTGGTACATTATTTGTAACGAAATTTCGATTAGATTTTTTAAAATTAATTAAAATATGAAAATAATAACTTGGTAAAAGCTTTAAAAATGGACATATAAAATTTTAATTCTTGCCAAATAAATAAATAAATAAATAAAATAAAATTACGAATTATTATTCTTATTACTTTTTTTCTGCATAAAATGCACAGATATAGTATTTTATATAGATGTATCATCCCCATGTTATTGTGCAAAGATTTTTGGTGTCGAAAAAGGTTTGGGCATCAGACAATAGGAAGTATAAAATTCGAAAATAGTAATCGAGTAGAATGTTAATGAATTTTTTAAATGCCGGAATATTGCACGGCTTTTAAGTGTTTTAATAAATATATGAAAAGAAACGGGACAAGTTTTTATAAATAAGTTATATTCAAATAAATTATAAAAAATATCATTTTTATAATCAGTTCTTTGTTATTATTATGAAACAATTACTATATTTATATTTAAGGAAATGCTCTCTTTAAATTTTAAGATTTTATATTAGTAAGTAATATGAAAATTAAAAAATTCGTTTAAATGTAGTTAGCAGCCGTGGAAATTTTAATACATAACTAATATGTTGTGGCCACCACAAGACTTTCTTGTACATATAATCTTATACAAATTTACGCAATACAAATTATTTATTAATTATAATTTATTAAAATTATTTTCCATGATGAATGCAGATGATTTTTATCTCAAAGAAGTACAATAATAAATGCCGAAAGGAAGTCAGTTTTTTGCAGATATGAGTACACTAGAGTATAGTTAATTAAAAAAAGAAAAAGAAAAAAAAAAGTATGTAAAATTGGTAGCTAGAGTTTTTCATTCTCTTTTAGTACATAAATTATTCGTAAATTTTATTAGCTAAATTATCTGTGTGTATTACCATGTATATTAACTCGAGGAAAAATATCCATAAGAAAGTAAAATGGCCAGCTTCTCCCAAATGAAAAGGAATCACTATTTCAAATTCGATGATCAATCTATGTCTTATTACTATATCTATGATAAAATGAAATATGAAAAAAAAAAGTTAAATAATAAATTTGCTTATGCATGTGTAAACATGACGCTTTTATGGCTTTAAAATTAAATAATAATAATAATTTTAAAGGTTAGAAAGAAATAAAGTGCGAAAAATTCGCACTTGCTTACTAGTTAATAATAAATGAAATATTTAGAACTTAATTTCGTCGAGAGAAATGAATAATACAAATAAATAAAGGAATACATGGTTATATAATAAAGAGTAAAGAATTTCAGTTCTATTTTTCTTGGAGACGTTTCGAATTTATATAAATGTCACGTGGTAAAAATTGAAGAAACTTGTTTTAAATTTTATGTAGATCAGTGTTTAGTAATTTGAACTGGCAAGAAGAAATAAATTTTGAAATAAATTTCTTACAATACAGCATGAAATTATTTTTTAGTCCATGGAAATTAATTTTGTTGTTTTTCAACTAATTTCAACATATTCGCAAAAACTGCACATTTTGCTTTGTTAAATAATCAAATAAAGATTATTTTCTTTATTAATAAAATATTCTGTATTTATAAAATTAGATAAAACGTTCTTGATTTAAATTGATTTTAACCCTTTGTATCCCACCGGGACTTTAAAGTCCCATAAAAAAAAAAAAAATAAATAAATAAATAAAATAAAAAACTCAATATAGCCTAAATTTACCGCAGGATTTCAATGGAACTTCAAACTCCCTATAGTTTAATGTTTCCCTATAGTTAAACTATAGTTTAAGGTAAATTTAATTTGAGATGTTTCTCATGCAGCAATATATATATATATATTATATATACAATAAAAAGTTTCAAACTATTTCTCCAAAAATAAGGTAAGGGTTAAGTAAAGTAATTGTTTGAAATATTTTGTATTTATTTTTTTAATGTTTAAAATTTATTTTTTAATTAACTACAGTATATATTTCTTCCAAAATTTTGACATTTTTATTTATTGAAAATTTATGATTTTTAATTAAATAATTTGTTATATTAAACATAAATAAACACCTCTCAGTTGATTTGTTAGCTAAATTAATTCGTACTTTGCTATCACTCCTATTTTAAAAAAATGTTTATATATATTACTTTTGAAATAAATTTATGACTAAATATAAGATTTATTGTTTTATGGAGAGAAAAAATTGGAAATGAAAGGGTTGAGATAATTTGCAGAAAACAACAGATTCTTAATCGTAAAATGGCAACATGAATAAACAAATTATTTGTTATTTTGAACGATAGTGTTTGTTAGATCGTCATAGTCCTATCGTTTTTCAAGTCATTTTTATTGCTTATTATTATTAATAAACTTCACTAGTCACCATATTAAAAAAAAAAAAAAAAAAAAAAAAAAAAGAAATATCAAAAGAATTGAGCAACCGTTTTTTTCCCTTTTAATCGCTTAATAAATAAATAATAATAGTTATAAAAATAATTACATTAAAATCGCTCTAGAACTTTATTTGGGTACTGACTGACTGCCTACTGCCGCTTTTTTCCTTCCTGCACTGCATCGGTCCAAGTTCACACTATGTTCAGAAAGGTCTTTATTCAGTACTTTAATTTGGGTATTTATCGACGACAGGTGGAGCTGTTATTGTTTAAGAACTGTGATTTTAAAGACGACTGTGTCTCAGCATCTATTAAATATTTTTCTTCAAGCCGTGTATTTTATATCCTACACTCTTCGCACTATATTTCCGACTAATATAAGACCATTTTAATAAATTTAATCTTTTATACTATATTACAATTTTTTTCTGATAAATAAAATGAACTAACAAAAAATAATTAAAAAAGAAAAAAAAAAGAAAAGAAAAAAAAAAAAAAATCCTTTTCAAAGAATTTAATTGTATGAAAAGTAAAAAGTTGAGACATTATAAAAATTATGCATAAACATGAGTTTTTAAATAGTTTCTTTAATTTAAAATTCAATATGTTTCGACTATTTTACAATTTGAATTCAATAAACACAAAAACGAAAAAAGAAAAATCGCCCTCTAATAAAAAAAATTAAATAATAAATAAATAGCGCAGTAGCTGTTGCTAAGGTACGCAGATTGATATGAATTAATAAGTATTAGAAAAGAAAACATAAGTGTCAATGAATAAAATCGAAACAGAAAATAATTAAAATAATTAAAAAGAAAAAAAGAATGGTGAAAACTATTTTAATGAGGTGCACTTTTATGGTCCAAGTTCTGCTAAGTTTTGTAGCTCTGCGATCAGTAGTTTAAGCACCAGAGAAAGACAGTCACTCAGACACAGCGATATGCACATAGATACAAAGATACTTCTCTGGATTTATATACATTTATTTAAATGTTTATTTATTTTGTTTATTTTGTTTATTTATTTAATTTATTATTTATTTATTTATTTATTTATTTATTTATTGATAATTTTATAAATGGATTTTGTTATTCTTATTATTAGTTGTTTTTTTTTTTTTTTAAGGGTGGGGGGGGGGTGTATTTACTAGATTAATTTTTTACCTTTGTTTTTATCGAATGTCAAATATGCCAGTAAATTTTGTTAATTCTTCGTTTACACATCATTTGATCTATAATAACAGTAATAATAATGTGTTTGTGCAACAGCTGTCTGAAGAGTTACAAAAGTTTTCATACTTTCTGTTTTGACTCACAACGAAGCACTTGAAACCAGATTTCTGGATTTTTAAAAATTAATTGAAGTTGTTTCCATTGTCATTTTCAGTCCCCTGGCTTATCAAACACAAAGTAAAAAGAGATTAGCTGTCAATTAAAAACATTACCAGAGATAAACACTTTTTTTTTTTTTTTTCATAATACAACAGGTCTTACTATTTCTTTCAGACAGTGATTTTCCATTCTCGCCGTTTATCGTATTACACCTTGAAAAAATGCGGAAAGTTTGACATTGCATCTGTCCAGATTATTAAATTTTATGAAGAATTAGTACACCTATTAATCAGGACGATATCTAGCTAACGCCATATTTTTTAATTCAGTATGATATTGGGTCAAATGATATTAAATAAAAATCACACTGTAAATAAATAATAAAAAAAAAAAAAATGCCGAAAATAAAAATAAAGCAAACAGATAAATATATTTTCTTTTATGTCGAAGAAAGAAAAAATGAACGTGCAAATGTGCAAATAATAAAATTGAAAAAATCTTGCTAGACCGACATGCTATATATATATTGCCCATTATCATTATATTATTTTTCTTTATGTTGAAAATAAATAAATAAATAAATAAATAAAATATAATAAAGTTAATTTACATGTATTTATTATAATTTCAGAAGGATTTGATGCCTTTGTTTATATTAAAAAATTATTTAAAAATATTTATAATTAATATTTAAAAGAATGTTAAATTTACTTAAAAGAATAATAATTTATTTAAAAGAATTTATAATTTATTTAAAAGAATGTTAAAGTTTCTAAAATAATGATATCAGTTTTTATGAATTAAAATGAATGACAAATATTCAAATAAATTTAATAATAATAATAATAACAATAAAAAGGAAATTTCTGACGGTAAATAAATTTTTTGACATAAATACAACTTTAAAAAATGTATTGAAATTATAAAAACTATATATTCCTAGATTCTATGTTTCATGAGTTAAGAATATATAAATAAATATGTAAATGTATTTTTTTTCTAATAGTTAAAATAAAAATTGTTCATAAATATGTAAAAAAAGAAAGAAAAAAAAAGGAAAAGAAAAAGAAAGAAAAATGGCATTTTTAATTTTTAAGAAGTGACTTGTTCGAAACATGTACATGTTACACTAATTACATTCAAATATAATGAACCTGATAAACAAGTATCATTGCAAGGAAGCTTTATTAGTTGTAAAACTTGCAACAGTTATTTCAAGTCAAAATAACAGTACATCACTTCATCAGGTGATAAAAGCTAGGCACGAATTCATTAACAAAGCAAAAAGGCGCTATCGCGCTTACTAAGATATTTAAAATGCCTTCTACGTATGGCTTTCTTAGAAACATCATTTGACGAATTTCGGAGTAGTGCGGCTGTCTAACGAAAAGTGTGTTGGGACATTAAAGCTAATTGAATGCGCTAGGCTAGGTTCCCAGATGTATGCCTTCCGTTGGATCATTTTAAGGATCCTAGCCCGTCTTTCCGCAAGTTTTGTAAGAAATCGCTAAAAACTCTGAACAGCTTAAGCAGACGAGCGTATCTGGGATCGAGCGTAGACGACATCTCTAACAAACAGGAAAAAAACAAATGTTTAAAAAATCAATTGTAATTTTTACTTTCTTCTATCTTCAATAGAAGAAAGTATTGGATTCGTAAAAATTTTCGATTTCGGGTTTTTGATGGATTTACACGTTTTGAGAGATGTAGAACACGATTTTAACATTTTTAGAAAATGTCTGTCTGTCTGTCTGTCTGTGTGTGTGTGTGACAAAATTTTGTGGCAACTGTATCTCTGGAACTACTGCACAGAATTTCATACAACTTGGTATGTAGTTGCACCTTGACATAAATTAGTGCCTATCAACTTTCGGTAAAAATCGTCTTACAGGTTGCGTTGCCATCCCGCTTTTTCTAAATTTTTAACAGGGTGATATAGGGCAAAAATTTTCAAGATGGGTATCTTTCAAAAGGTCTCGTCAGTACCTTTAAAACGAATGGTTGAACTATAAATCTGTGATAATTTAAAACAAAGTTATCGATTTTTTTTACTTTTTACGAAAAAAAACTTAAAAAAAAAATCTTTTTTTTTTTTTTTCTCTCCCCTCAATTTTATCAAACTCCCACGGTTTCCGTGTTCTGACAAACTTAAACTAATTTTTGCTTTTTTCCCCTAATTTTGTCAAAGGGGATTTTTCACATTTATTTTGTTTCCGTGTCTTGACAAACTTTGACAAACTTTTGGGTAAAATGTGAAAATTATTCTAAGTTTGTCAAAACACGGAAACCATGGGACTGAAAAAATTGGAGGAAAAATGCAAAAATTTGTTCGTCAGAACACGGAAACCGTGGGTGTTTGATAGAATTAAGGAGAGAGGGAAAAAAAAAAAAAAAAGTGGGACTTTGACAAAATTTTGGGTAAAATATGAAACTTTGTCAAAGTCCCACTTTTTTTTTTTTTTTTTTTTTTATTATTATTATTATTGTTACTGAGTGAATTTGTATAGGAAAAGATAGAAGAAAGTCTCGTGGTGGCCACAACATACTAGTTTTTTTTTTTTTTTTTTTTTTTTTTTTTTGTTGCATAAAACAATGTTGGATGTTTAATTTCACTGCGAAGCTAATGTAAGTTAAAGGGTTAAATGATAATATGTGTTTAGTAAAATGCATGGACTGAAAATTATTTGATAATAATTATGCTTTGCAGCTCAAGAAGTTAGATGTGATCATCTGCAGATAAAACTATTTTAATCAGTAATTGAGACATTTTATAGCTAAATTACACTACGCGGCAAAAAAAAAAAAAAAAAAAAGTTTCGAGATCTCACACCATTTTTGCTAATTCTTATGTGACCTCCTGAATCCGAATATGACTCCCATTTTGCCCAGTCACCCACCGTTTTCTAGCTACACCACCCCCTCCCTCAATTTATTACCATGTCCGATAATTTTATGACCATGAATGTAATTTGAAGAATGAAAAATAATTAATTTAACACCTGAAAACGAAAAAAATATAAAGTTAAAAAAATAACATTAAACATATTTAAAAAATAAAAGTTATGTAATGCATAATTTCAGTGGCAAATTAACCCACCCCCCACCCCCCACAAAAAAAAATCTCTTGTAGTCCATGTATTAGAATTTTCCAACGCTGTAGCCCCTCAGAAGATATTTAACGATTAAGATAATCCCCCCCCCTCCTAAAAATCAAATTTAGAGCCATACAATCACCGAAAAATGATAAAAATAGGGGGGCCATTCCTAAAAAACGATGGGTTATAGGGCAAAATGGTCGTCCTATTTGGATTCAGAAGGTCATTTTACATAATGTATTTTACAATATGCTGAAGTTATGTCAGAGGCAATTTTCATGCCGAGCAGTGTTATTCATTATTTAATACAAAACTGCTGTGGTAATAAAATTAATAAATGAGAAAGAAATTTCCATGATTATAATAACATATATTTGATTTTGTTTTCCACGGAAGAAAGAAATAAAATATTTTCACCCTCGCGTTTGTTAGAAGTATGTATGTTAAACATAATATTTTAGTATTTTAATTTCTTTTTCTATTTTACTGAATAACTGTTTTTATTTATTTATTGAAAAAAATAATATTTCTTTATAGAATTTTAGAATTTTAACAAACAATGGATTAATTATATGGCTTTCTCTTTGCATCGGCCCAATCCTTTATTTAAATTTATATTATTTAATAGATTTAAAATGCATGATGATTGGATTACTCTATATCTGTGAATGGGAAAAAAATAAAATTTTGATGGAAGTCACACTGATTAACTTTAATATAAATTAATTTAAAAAATAAAGAATGGAGGAAAAAAAATACAAAGAAAGACTATTTTTTCTATTGAAAGCAATTTGTGTATTTTACTTCTAAAGGTAGCTGATTATATATAATTCTATATTATACATTTAAATTTTAAAAGTACTTTTGTAATTAAACTGTAGAACTAACAAAGTGTAATCGTTTTTATTTAAAATGAATTAAACTAATATGAAGCAATTTTATTTAAAATATTGTGTGTAAGACATTAATTTGGACGGGGGCGGGGAGACACTGGGCTTTTCATACTGCTGAGTCTCGAGTGAGCCCTGCAATTAATCTTCGTTTTAATATTACGGAAAAACACTGGAGATAAAATAACATTTATCTAAAGCATTTCATGCAATGCAATAACATATTTTCCAAAGGAATATATATTCAATATTAGAGGTTCTTATGATTGTCTACCGTGCATCCAAAAAATACAAAAAAAAAATTAAAAAAAAAAAATCAAAATGGACAAATTTCCGTTTAAGATAATCTCCAAATCATAAGGGATTCATCTGATAATTTAGTAATCTGTTTTAACATTTTATAGATTATATGTATTTATATTCTTAAAAAAAAAAAAAAAAAAAAAGAAGAAAAAGAAGAAGAATGGAAGAAAATAGCATTTGCTTGTATGTATTATTAGTTTTTTTTCTTTCCTTCCTCTTTTCTCTTTCCTCCCCCCCCCCCCACTGTTTTCATGCTTCTTGGATGTGTATGGTCCTATACACTATTCTAATATCTTGACAGTATGAATGACTACCGTGCATTCCAAAAGTCGATCCATTTATGATTATGATCTGATCATCATTCAGTATAACTTAACATAGTTGATAATATTAAAAAATATAATATATCTAAAGGATTTAATTTATATAAGTTTGGTTTATAAATATCAAAAACATTAAAGTAATAATTTGTTTTCACGAAATATAATTGAAATATATAAATTAATATAGTCTAGTATAAAGAATATTATGGACAGTTTTGACAAGCATTAATGTTCACTATTATGTATGGCTATTTTAATTTATGCCCGCTTAATTTTAATTTTTTTTAAATATTTTTTTCTAAATTTATTTACGGTAATTACTATCTACATTTTTACTTTTTACTTTCTTTTATCCATATGTATGGTAGATAAAGTTTTGCTTTTCGGTCAACTTTTCGAAATTGTGTTTTTGTTATATTTACACGTTATGAAGTTCCTTGAATCAGAAAAAACATGTTTTTCGCCTATTTTAAATTGTTTTTAATGAACATTTATTTTACAGTATTCGTTATTTTATTCTTTAACGTACAATCTCTCATTATGGTAATGAATTTCGGGTAAGAGAAAGTTATGTGATTGCCACACTAGAATATTTCTTTTTTACCATATAGTCCTGCATTTTCCTCTTTATCTCTACTTAAATTTACACAAATATGATAGAAAAATTGTTTGCGGTCAAATTTTTTAACTTACGTTTTCTCTAGAAATATGCAGTCCCTTCCCCAACTCCCGTGAATTCAAATTTATTTCCAGTCAATTCTCTTTATAAATAAAATTATAAAGATCATTTTTTGATCATTTTTCCACCATAGTTATAACAAATTATATATTTGAAGCTTTACTGTTTTTAAACTATGCTTAGGACTATGCAAAAGCAATCTGTCTAAAACTAAAGCTATAGGAAAGATTTTAAGAGCTACCTTTCTTCCTTTTTTAATTCTAATAAATATAAATGTTCTAAATTTATTTAGGTTTATTTATTTAAATATATATATATGATATGTATATATATATATGGCTTCTTTAACTTAGTTCACATTTTATTCAATGTTATAGTATGAGTAGCAGATTATTTAGTACTGTGAAAAGGATGTTGTATAATTATAAAAGTATTCTAAAATATGCCATCTGAACTGCAGAATTTAAATGTAGTAATTTTATTTCACCCTTTTATATGTATGTTCTAAAAAAAAGTAGTTTTTTTACTTTCTCTTACCCATAAGGTAGAGAAAGTATTGTTTTTGGGTCAAATTTTCGAACGCGAGATTTTGGTATTTTTACACGTTTTGAGGTCCACTGAATACGAAAATCATGTTTTTAGCAAATGGTCTGTGTGTCTGTCTGTTATCAGCATATCTCAAAAACAAATTATGGCAGAAAGTTCAAACTTGGTATTCTATATGTGTATCATATAGGGATGCTACAGTAAGCTTTTCGTTAAGATCAAACAAATGGTTTGTGTACAGGGAGAATCAAGAGAATTGTAATACATTACGTCTATGGGGGAAATTGCAGGTAAGTAGAGTTTAACGTCTATAGACTGCACTAAACCAAATGAAACGAATATATATTTTTTGTAATAGAGATAGTTAACTGGAGAAAAAAAATGTGTATGTAGGAGCCTCGCCTCCCCCCTTGGGGGGGAAGTCCCTCCTCGAGGGGAGTAAATTTTCATGATGGGTATCTTTCAAAAGAGCTCGTCAATACCTTTAAAACGAATGGCTGAACCATCAAACTGCGAAAAAAAAACTGAAAAAAAAAATCTTTTTTTTTTTTTTTTTTTTTTTTTTTTTTTTATATTGAGAATAAAATGGACTTTTTTTTGGATATTTAGTGTTACACTACTTCTCTAATATGGAAATCGTCTGCATTATTATAAAGGATAATTTTTTCAAATAATAATTTTAATAAATTATTTTTTAAAAAGAGAATTATTTTTTAATAACCGAATTAAATTTTATATAAATCTAGGTGCATTCATGAAACGGGGGGTTGAGGGGGGCTACCGCCGCCCTCACACAGAATTAATTATCATATGAAACTCTTCCGAAGCGTAATTTGATTTGTTTAACATAGGTTTACATACATGGTTATCTTACCTCTTAATCTCCAACATATATTTATAGTATTAAATTTCAGGGTAAGAGAAAGTCGTGTGAGTGACACACCAGATTATTTTTAATAAAAAAATTAAAGTGTTAAAAAATGTCATCATGAAATATGTATATATATATATATATATATATATATTGAGCTTTCTTAACTTAGTTCTGATTTCATTCAATGTTAGAGAATGAGTCGCAGATTATTTAGTACTGTGAGAAGGATGTTGTATAATTATAAAAGTATTCAAAATATGCCATCTGAACTGCAGAATTTAGATGTAGTAAGTTTATTCCGCCTTTTTTATATATATGTACTAAAAATATAGTAGTTTTTTTTTTTTTAATAAAAAATTAAAGTGCTAAAAAACGTCATCATGAAATATTAATTTATTTTAATAAATGAATTATAATTAAAAGTACAATAACAAACAGTCATAAATTGATATCACAGGATATCTGATCCTAACAATTGGAAAAATAAATATCCATTGCGCAAATAATAGTAATCAATATAGTTTACTTGATAAAAGTTTATATTTTATTTATTTATTTATTTTTTCTTGAATTATTATTCAAAGAAAGTATTTTATAAAGTGTTCTAAAACTCTAATAGTGAGATATTTTGAATCAAAGCTACTCAAAAATTGCGTGAAAAATATGAAAAAATGTAGTCATTCACTTATTGCTTTATAATATAACTCATCCCTTCAATATTATTCAGGCCAAAAAATTTATGTGTATCAAATTTACAAATCTATTAATTTCAATAATAAATAACATGGTGCGACATTCACACTACTTTCTCTTACCCTGCATTTGTATAAAAAGAGATCATTATATTTCATCTATCTATCTAATTTTTCATCTCTATCCTCTTCATATATATACAGTATACTAAAAAAAAAAAAAAAAAAAAAAATCCGCACACTTCGGGACAAAAAACTGTACATTTTTTTTTAATTTTGTGGATTTCAGTTTTTTTTTTTTTTTTTTTTTTTTTTTTTTTTCCCCATACAATTCTGAATTAGAGTTTTTATGATATAATGATTATTTAAAAATAATAGTGATATAAATAAGTATGTAAAATATGCATAATAATAATAATAATAATAAGCAATTAAAGATTAAAAAATATACGAAGTTTTATATTGCATAATGTTTTTTCAATTAAATAATTTTTTTTTTTTTTTTTTTTTAATTATTATTATTATTATATAAGATACAAAATTTAAGTATAAAAACATTTGATATAATTGACTTGTGCATTATAATATATATATATATATCACTATGTTTAGAAATATAAATAAAACTTTTTTTTTCAGTCTTTGAATAGTTATTATTATTAATTTATTTCAAACATAAATGACCTAGACCTCAAATAAAATTGCCTTTATCTGTCTCATTCGGCACCTAAAATGTAACTATTGAATTAAGTACTATCTCCATTTTCTTTCCCTTGGAATCTTTACTGTGAATTTTATTTGTTTATATTGATTGTAATGTGCGAATTTCTGGCAGTCTACTGTATATGCAGACTCCCAAAATCTTTCCTTCTTCTTCTTCTTCTTCTTCTTCTTCTTCTTCTTTTTTTTTTTTTTTTTTTTTTTGGATCTTTCTTATTTGTAATTTTTTTCTATAAGCGTAAGAAGAAAGTATTTGATTCGTTTTTAATTTAATGTTAAATCTGGAATAATGTTTATTCATATTATTTCACTTCTACTATCTAACTTCTACATTATTTAACTAACTATCTAACTACTAATTTTACTAAATTTTACATTTGCTGTTAGTTTAAAGCTTTCAACTTCAGTTAGAGACAAATTTTAAACGATATTAATTATTTTTCTTTTTTTACTCTCCACCTCTTATATTTATTTTTATTTATTTATTTATTTATCTATTTTTTTTTTAAAGATTTTTTTGGCACGTTCATTTCTTGTATTAGCTTGCAGTATGCTTATTCATAATATATATTACACCGAATTATAATTTATTAAATTGCAGAATTGTAAGGCAGAAATGACTCTGGCGTCAACCATAAACAATTTCATTTTAATTATAGTATAACTTATATTTTTTAATAATAATAATAAAAAAAAAAAAAAAAAAAAAAGTTATATAATTATAAATGATTTTACACGGAAAATTATTGAAACAGAGCTAAATAAGTGATTTTAAATCATAAGATTACATTGTATTATTAAGATAATAGTAGCATTATTTAAATGTAAGTTTTCGCCCCTACATATAGAAAATTCAATTACACTTATGAATGTAACATTTAAATTTTATTTCCAACATGGAGAAATATTTATTTCATTTCAAAAGAAATGTTGTGAACTTGCTTAAAAGCAAAGAAATAAAAGTTATCTTTCAACTGCAGGATTAATGTCAAAACATACATGAGTATTGTTAAAGATACAACCCCAAAGATCTGGTTGGGAATCAATTGTATTTGCTTGTAAACTATTCTTATCCGTTCAACCCACATGTCAATCAAAGAGTCTGCGAAAGGAGGGAAGTGAAATCTGGAATAAAACGGGCCTGACCACTCAGCCCTGGAAATATGTATCTAAGAAAAGACGGGTTCAACGCTTCAGAGACGAAAATCTTTATCAAGAAAAAGAAGGGCCTGACCATTTACGAGACATATTTCAAATCCGGAAAAAGACGGGCTTAACGCTTATAGGGTTAATTACACTGAGAAATAAATAAAATAATTAACAGAATTTTAACTTATAAACATGAAATATGATACATGAAACAATCTATATGTGCAAAAATAAAGTAAATAATAAAACTAAAGAAGGCTTGTACATAACAATATTAACAAAATTATATGTATTATTCCTTTTTTATAATTTTTTAACATTTTTTTTTTTAGAAGGCAACATAAGGAATGGTTCGTTTATCCCTAATATTAACATTACAATTCTTTAGCCTCTATCTTCCCTTATCATCACTATATTAGAATAATCTAGTAAAGGATTCAAACTTGCCATCTTACCTCTTGCTGGAATACATTTTTTCAAATTTTGAATATCTTCTTGAAATTCTCTTGCTTGCACAATGTTTTCTAAAGCTAACCTACTTTTATAAAGCTCTTGTATCGTAAGCGAACCCAAATTTATACTTGAAGGATTCTTGGCATTGTTAAAGAATCTAAAAATAAAACTTACAATACGAATTAATTTTCAAAAATTATTAGTAATACAAAAAAGAAAATCAAAAAATGGTTCCTTCCCATTAATTGAAGACACTTTTGCATTAAACTTAACTTTAGCTAAATATTTATCATTAGCGTCACTAAAAAAAGCCATTATTCAGATCTATAGGTTCCTGATGAAGAAACTTGGGACACTGAACAACATATATTTTTCAGAAAGTTTATGAGGATTGCTTCCTCGAGAAACGAGATCAGCTGGATTATCAGTATTTAACATGTTTCCAACAAAAAAATTTCGTGAGCTCCTAGATCCGAGATATTCGGATAGAAACAAAAAACTTTCAGCAAGTGTGGTGATGAGTTGAGTTGAGCCACGATAAAACGATTGTCGAATCTGTATATAAGTACACACGACTTATTTTTACATTCAATGATGTTAGTACTTTTGACACAAGTTTAGATAGCAATTCAGCTGCACAATGTTCTAAGCGTGGGATAGTCATTACTTTAAATGGAGAAATTCGGGACTTACTACAAAGTAAACTTACTCGCACATCATTTGAACTTGTGATAACACGTAAATAAACTACTGAACCATAAGCATCTTTCAATGCATCTGAAAAGCCGTAGAGCTGCAGTTCATGACAGTTAGAATCTGAGAAAACGAAACGTGGTTGGAAACATTTTTAAGTTCTTGTAGGGCATTTCGAAACTTTATCCATGCAGTTTTCTCTTGTGGCGGAAGTTCTTGATCCCAATCCATATTCAAAAGCCATAATTTTTGAAGAAATATTTTAGCTTGTACTATGACTGGTCGTATACTAGACCCAGTGGGTCAAAGAGTTTCGGGATTTCCTTCAAAACATCACGTTTGTGATTGAATTGGAATAATCTGATGATATAGTAAAGCTAAAATTATCTTCTTTGAGATTCCATTTCAACCCAAGCGTCTTAACTGGTGGTTTATCATTTTTATCGAAATGATATTCTTGTTCACTATAAAGGGCCTGTTCTACTAATTCTCTTGCATTTGAAACCCATTTACGTGACTCTAATTCACCAGCTTTTAACATTAAAATCAACTGTTTTTGCAGTTCCAGAGAAGACGACACTTCTTCAGTTCCTGATAATATGTCATCTACATAATAAACTTTTAGGGTTGCGGCAGAAACTAACTGATATTTAACCCATTCATCTATGGCTATTTGTTTTAATACTCGAGTGGCCAAATAAGGCGCACATTTTGTACCGTAAGTTACAATTAATAACTTATACATTTTAGGCTTTTCGTTAGAGGGATTTATTCCAAAGGATACATTGCCAATTACATTGTTCAGGATTAAAACAAATTTGTCTATACATCTTTTTTTCATCAGCGGTGAAAACTATATTGTGCGTACGAAATCGTAATAAAATTGCACATAAATCCTCATGTATGGCACACCACCATTTAACAAAATATCATTTCAGGATAACCCATTAGTAGTGAGTGACGTAGTATTGAATACAACCCTTAATTTTGTAGTGCTGCTATTGGGTTTAAGTACCGCATGATGTGGCATGAAATATTTAACTGTGTTTATTTCACTATGTATGTTTTAATCCTTGCATGTGACCTAACAGTTCATATTCTTTTAAAAAGTTTACATATAATTTAGAGATGGTTGGATTTCTACTTAATTGTTTATATAAATTATTTAACTTCTGTTTGATAGAACGAAAAGAATTCCCTAACTCTGAATTATCTTTCATTGGTAGATTCACCATGTACTTTCCCATTTTCATCTTTACGATATGTCTCTAAACATTGCTTTTCGCCTTCTATCTCCTCTTTATTTCTTAAACTAGGCGACTTTAATACATTTTCGATTTCCCAAAGCCTCTTCATCGTACTTTCTAAATTGTCGTTATCTGACTGAGAAATAAAAGTGCAATAAATTGATTCTGGAGCGCTTTTAACAGCTCCACTAAGAACATATCTAAAAACTGTTTCTTGTAAAATGGCACCAGTTTCTGGAATTTAGATTTTATTTTTTAACAACAGTTGAAAAAATATCTCTGCTTCGATTAATAAATCAACATTGTTATTATTTTTGAACAAGGTATAATCAGCTAATTTAATATTTTTAGGAATGCTTAATTTTAAATTATCAGAATATTTTATTGGCAAAACATCAATAATTTTTGGTATAATCAAAAATTCCAGATTAGCTGAGAACGATTTTTCTTTGTTCGCAATTAACGCATGTGTTTTCGCTTTTATATTTATCGGAATTCCTGACAACGCCGAAATTTTATCTTTTTTCAATCCTAACCTATTCACAAAATTTGCTGAAGCAATATTGCACTGGGGTGCACTATCGAGAACCGCTTTCGCTGGACGATAAATCCCGTTTTCATCTAACACAAAAACCGTTGCCGCAACGTAACTAGAATAACTTTTTTGTTTTCTGAAATGAAACAAAGTTGATTATTTTCACTTTGAATATCTGCTCTGAGCAGACGATCTTGGATCTCGGCGCTGGCTACGTCGGGGGTCGGGGTGTAAAGGGGGGTTGCATTCTCTCTTGAAGCAGGAAGCGGAGCGTCTTTGTGAAGTAAAGAATGATGTCTATCTTTACACCATGAAGCTAGAGAAGAGGACATGGATTAAGAGATTAGGATGTATTACGAATGCTACGGAAAAGTAGTAATTTTCATCTTACAGATAGAGGGCGATGGCGAACAGATCTTGACAATCTACCAATCAGCGCGTTTGTTTAAATTTGTAGCGGTTCATTGGTCGTTCTCGGAAATCGGATGATGACAGAAGCCATAGACCTTATATAATAGACCACGCATCCCTCCTCATTATGTGTCTGCGACATGAAGTAGCTTCCCCAGCGAAATTATCACGTGATGTAGACCAGGAGAGAGAGACGAGAATGAATATTATGTGATTTTTCCATAGGAAAGAAAGTAGTTTAGAGTTTTTTAATTTCTGTATTGTACACATACTTTTTATTCAAGTCTTTAGATTTACGCATCGTTGGAAAGCTAAAATGTCATAGATTAATTATTAAAAAAAATTCTTTTGTGAGAAACCATTCTGAAGGGGAGAAATTTTTGTTTGAATTCTTACAAAAATAAATGCTTTCTTATGGAAGAATCGCCCTCAACTCCATGTCACGTGACATACGGTGCTGACCGCCAAGGATGAAGGTTTCAGATTACACCCTCATATTGAAGACATTCACTATAATGGGAAGTCCTATTGGTGGCGTAGTCTATATATATAAGGTCTATGACAGAAGCCGAAGGGGTAGGCTTTCACTTTCTTCCGATAAGTTTCAAAGATACTACATCAGGCGGCGATCGGATGGTTTTCCTCCACTCTGCTGAATTAATGTGGAATAGAAAGCTCCGGTTCCGCGCTGGCTGCCCTATCTTGTTTTTCATCCTATAGAGCTTTTTTAGATGACGTCAAAGCCTCAAGTGTCGTCTGCTCAAATCGTAACTGTGGGGCACACAATAGTATGTGTAGATACTTTTCTTTTATCTCTATACCAAAAACTTCTTTCAATCAACCGCACTGGAATTGGTTGTACGCTTGTAAACTTTTATATGTATTGAAATCACTACTAGTGTAAGCAGATGTCGTATAGACAAAATATTTCCCAACATATCACAAATTGACTGGAGGAAACAGTTGATCGCTGTTAACAGTTACTAATGAATATGGATCTACATTATCAATTAATTTATTTTATGTTTATATCTGTTTTTGTTTGATCATTAAGAGTTTCGATATATTTCGCCGTATTAAAAGACTAATGTTTGCCCTTTGATAGCGTTACTAAGATCGTTGCCAAGGGTTTGGTCACGTGACTGAAAATACTCTATAGATAGTTTTAATCCGTGAAAGAGGAGAACCAACGCCGCGTTATGAAAATGGTTCCGATTTCCAACTGAGCTGCTACACCGGTAGAAATCCTTTAGTAAACCAGAGATAAGACAAGAGCTTAGTGCGCTTGCGCAGTGGACGGAAAAAAATGGCGGGCTGATTAAATTTCGTCCAAACTATGGCAACCTGGATTCCTAACCTTGGCGCATAAGCGCAGTATGGGCTATTTATTTGTATGTTTCATAAGTGGTTTTGTTTGAAGATGTTCTAGTGCAGTGGTCGCCAAGTCTATTTTGGCGCTGCAGCCTTCCCTCAGGCGGTCGAAAGCACAGATTATTATACAGATAGGACACTCCCGTATATTCTTCGGTAACCGGAATTTGACTGCAACAACCCTATTGTCAACGGCTGTAAGTTTCTCGAGCTCTCCAGCTTACGCATCGCTCGTCTTATTTATATTGTATCTATGTTCATATCGTAATATTAGTGCAACGTTAAACCCAACATCCAACCGACTAACCATTTATTGATGTTTACGTTTGGACTTTGTTATTGTTTACGAATTTGATTGTCGAAAGCAATTTATTTTAAGAAGCAAGTACTAAATATTAAGCAAATAAATTTCGAAAATATACATAAACCAGAAATATTTTTTTCATTTTAAAGCATTTTGTATTATTTACACCAAGCAATGTTAAATATTTAAGATTTCATACCATACTGCTATTTCAGCATTACACAGTTTGTTATATTAATTTGTACTCTTGAACACGAATGTGTTTGGAAAAATTTATTTTCAAACATAATAAAAGTTAGTTTTAATTCTTAGAAAATAGCTGTGAATGTTATGATTTTGTAAATTTAAAAGTAGTAGAAA
The DNA here is from genome assembly GCA_963930645.1 of Salticus scenicus. NCBI lineage: Eukaryota > Metazoa > Arthropoda > Arachnida > Araneae > Salticidae > Salticus > Salticus scenicus. The sequence continues at coordinate 170,923,573 of OZ005652.1, read as the reverse complement.
AAGTTAAGGAAAGAAAACTGCACATACGTTTTCGTTGGCAACTTTATTATTGTTTACAAACTTGATTGTCAAAAGCAATTTATTTTAAGAAGCAAGTGCTAAATATTAAGAAAATAAACTTTGAAAATATACATAAAATAAAAACTTTTTTTTTTTCATTTTAAGGCATTTTGTATTATTTAAACCAAGCAACGTTAAATATTTAATGATTTCATACTGCTATTTCAGAATTACAGTTTGTAATTTTTATTTGTACTTGAATATGAATATGTTTCACAAAGCACATTTTTAAACATTATAAAAAATAATTTTTATTTCTTAGAAGAATAGCTGTGAATGTTTTGAAGATAAATTTGTGAATTCAAAAACAATAGAAAGTGAAGAAAAAGAAAACTTCCCATACTAACCTGCTACTAACTACTCACGAAATAGAAAAACAATTTTCGATCAAAGATGCTATTCATGTAGACTTAACACATGTAGTTCCCCTCTGTTGACACTAGTGGTGCTACTATATTTCCGGTTCGCATTTTAGCTTCACTGTCCTATCTGTATGATAATCTGTGGTCGAAAGTAGCTTTGGACGAATCAGGATTCATTGCCAGCATTGTCGTATCTCTAGTTTACTGAAGGATTTCTAACACCGGCTAACCCTCGTGCCATCTATTGAGCACTTTCTAAAGTAACATTAATTCTAAACGAATTTGGGAAGAAAATAAATAATTTAAATTGTATTTATTTTACGGGGTGTCATAAAACTCACGTAGGAATATATTTATATTTAGATATATAATATTTCTTAAAATACTTTATTTTCTTTCTTATTTTTTCCAATTTTATTTAATATAATTTTAGATGTTAGAAATAAATTTAAATTATTTTTTATACATTTTCCTTTTTTTAAATGCTACCATGTTTATTTTAAAGAAATTTATTTGTTTAGATTGTAAAAAGTTTAAATCCATAAAATGAATGTGATGAAGATAAAATTTTCTTTGCAAAATGATCAACACATTTACTTCACCCCCCCCCCCCCCCCATATGATAATAATGTTTTTTCTGGTTTGTGTCCTGGACCTAGATGGATTGCCTTTGTATTGATTTTTTTTAAAGGAACATAGCCTATATTTACTCGAGTTTTGAAGTAAATCATGAAAAACTCCAAACGGTTAAACTGACGACTCTGACTAAGAATTGAACCAAGCACTTCCCACTTACCAGGTTTCGGCAGCAGAACCTCGCGGTTACAGGTGGACCCTGTGGCAGAAATTTATTATGCTTTCTGCGACAAGCTTCATAAACACCAAAATATTTCTGCAGGAATAGTTTGTGAAGTTATCATTTACGAATTTAAAATACATTATTTTTAAATAGTAAATAATATTCAGTATAACCAATATATTTATATTTTAACTAGGCACAAATGCATTTATCCGCACTATTGCAAGAAAATACTTTTTTTTTTTTTTTTTTAGAAAGGTGACAATACATCTATTGATCTTAATTGCTTCAGATTTTTTGTTCACATTAATATACAATATTGTTTATAAAATATTCAATGAATTCAATCCATAAAAGCAGTAACACATAAAAAATAATCTACAATTTTTTTAAGGCATTTAAATCATGAAATGTCTAAATTAAACAAATGTTACAAATACTTTTAAAATTTCATTACTTTTTTATATTAAATATATATATTTAAATATACACACATGCACTTATTTCATAAGGTGCAAACCAAACAATATAAAATCTAATACAGAACTCAAAAGTAAAAATTAATATAGAATACTGAATATTATAAATATAAATAATTTACAACATTTATAGTTTTTGAGATTATTAGAAAGGTGCACGATAACATTCTAATACACAAGATTCATTTTTTATATTATCCTATTAAAAAAGCAGAAAGATGTGTATTTGAAATCTAAAAAATATGATTTGACATTAAAGAATTCAGAATGTATAATTATACCATCATTTAAATACATAAAGTAAAACAGAATACAAGATCTAAGTAACACAATTATAGACAAAGTACAGTCAAAATATTTTCATAAAGATTGAGGCAAGTGAAATATTTAATTTTTAACCCTTTGCGGCGCAAGACAATTTGAAACATTTAAATTATACTGCCACCGGAATTCATGAACTAAATTAAACTAAAAGAAATTTTAAATTTTAAGGTTTAAAAAAACGGTCTTTTCTGATATGTTATGAACGTGAATTTTTGCTAAAATATTTCCGGGATGAATTTTTGCAGCTGGATCTTAAATTTTGCGTCCTTGTGGCGAGGATACCGCGCGTTAAGGGGTTAAAGAAATGTTGAAAGGGGAAATGTAACAAATTTCATGGATAAAATCTATATTAGAAAATAATGATTACAGATGAATGAAATAAATAAAATTAAAAAAAATATTTGATATTGATATCTATACAAATAAGTTAATAAAAATAAATAAATAAAAATAAATAAATAAAAGCATTTACTGTTTAATTAGTATTTATTTAAAACAACTACTATTAGATAAATTTCCTTTTGCTTACAAAAAAAAAAAAAAAAAAAAAAAAAAAATCAACAAAACCTTTGGTTTGATTTTTATTAAAAATAACTATTTAACTTGCAATATTTCACTTAAAAAAATAAACATTTTTTAAAAATTCGAATGTTTAAAAAATGAAATGAACAAGCTGTAGAAACTAATGATAAGAATATTTTTGTAAAATAAATTAATAATTTTTTTAACGACTTCATATGCTTAAACAACAAAATTTAAAGCTAAGAATTTTAATCACAAATAAAATAATTAATGATTAGTAAAGAAAAAAATTAGAAAAGTTACCAGTTTTATAACTTAAAATACCCATTAATATTTATTGCTAAGATTTTTTACTACATATAAAATGCCAAAAATCAAAGTGTGTTTAAGAATTAATTTCTCAATTTTCTATTTTTTGAAGCAAGGTAAGCATTCAGCTTCATTTTTTATTTTGCGTATTATGAAGCTGTGTATTATGAATTATTATTTGCTACAGACGTTACAAATTTCCCCATAGTCTTATTTCTGTATATATTTGTCAAATGTATTGCATAGTTGCCAAAACATTAAAATTAATGCAGTTTTTAAAAATTTACGTGTATTTACTACTACGCACGTATGCACGCTTCGCATACATTAAAGAAAAAAAAAATCACTAGATAAAACTAATTTGTCGTGCGTAAATCAGAAAATGCATGAAAATCGGTACAGCAGCTATCACACACATATTAAAAAAAAAAAAAAAAAAAATCACTGGGTGCAGCTATTTTGTTATGCATGAATCTGAAAATGTATGAAATATGAAATTCGGAAAATGGTCGCAAAGCCACATTCTTTCGAAAAAACATTTTTTTGCGATACAATACACGAGCGGCAGGTGCGGTGCGAAAACAAATTTTCGAGACACGAAAATGAAGTTCGGATGTGAAAAAGTTACCAGTGAAAAGTGTCGATACACCGAATCATATCACCGCATCACGAATCGCTAATGCATTCCGTATCAAAGCTAGCCCAATTGAGTTACATCCGCTTTATCTCCTCTCCTTATTCAGGATTGAGGCGACCGTATCTGCAGAAACGAAAATTTGTTCTGCAGAACAATTTATAAACCATTCTTTGAGTTTCTTTCTTTCTCTCACTCTTTTTTTTTTTTTTTAACACAATGTCAAAATTTATTTGACTTAAGTAAAATCTTTCTGCAAGAACATTTCTGTTTCTGCGACATTGTCGCCGTGTTTCTGCCACGGGGCAGGTGGAGCATATTTTATTTGGAAGAAAAAAAAACCTGATGAAATGTATGCTTTATATGTGATGTAAAAATGACTTTAAAAATTTATCTAAATGAAATTCGCGTAGTTTCTATGCTTTTTTTTTTTTTTCTAATCATTCCAATTTTAATTAAAAAATTTATGCCGTTAGCTTTTAAAAATGTAAACAATTTTAATGAAAAGCTAAAACTATTTATATCACTATTCTTTTTTATTTTTATCCATTAATAATAATTAAAAAAATATATTTTAACTTTTAAACTGTAAAAATAAATAAATAAACTATTAGTAAAAAAAATTAAACTTATGAGCTGAAAACTTGAAAAGTTTATAAAATAAATTAAGCGTAGTAAACTCGGTGAGATGAAGATAAAATTCTCCTTGTAAAGTAATCAACACATTACTCCCCCCCCCCCCCCCAATTCCCCTGCTAATACTGTTTTATTTGCACTTGGGTCCTACACCGGTAGATTGCCTTCGTATAGGTTTTCTCAAGGAGATCAAACCTTTTTTTGCTCGAGTTTTTAAGTAGACCACAGAAAAATCCGAACGGTTAATTTGAGGACTGTGACCTGGAATCAAACCGAGCACTTCACACTTACTAGATTCGAAAGCAGAACATAACGACTACTGTTGGAGTATGTTTTATTTCAAAGAAATATATATATATATATATATATATACATATATATGATGAAATGTATGTTTTGTGTATATGATGTAAGAATTATTTTAAAATTTTATATAAATCAAATTTGCATTATTTCCATGCTAAAATTATTCTTTCTAGTCATTCCGATTTTTTCAAAAAATATACCTTTAGATTTTGAAAATATAAGCAGTTTTAGTCAAAAGATAAAAAGTGGCTATATAAATCACTATTCTATTTTTATTTATTTATTTATTTACTTGGTTCATTAATTAAGGAAAAAAAAGTATTTTAACTTGAAAAAAAAAAAAAGAGTTTGTAAAAAATTTTTAATTTATGAACTGAAAACTGAGAAATTTATAAAGTAATATTAAGTATAATAAACTCAATGGGATGAAGGTGAAATTTGCCTTGCAAAATGATCAACACATTCACTTCAACCCCTTCTCCCCTCTAAAGCTGTTTTATCTGCACTTGGTAGACCTAGGTAGATTGCCTCCATATTGGTTTTTAAAAGAGACCTAGCCTATATTTGCTCGAATTTTAAGGAAAACCACGGAAAACTCCGAGCAATGAAGTTAACGAGTGTAACCTGGAATCGAACCAGGCATTGCACGTCAACCAGTTTAATTTAAAGTAAGAAATTTATTCAACTGATAAAATGTATGCTTTGTATGCAGCGTTAAAGTTACTTCACAGTTTTATCTAAAACAATTTGCATTATTTCTCTGCAAAATTATTTTTTTTAGTCATTTAAATAATTAACTCAAAAATGTGTACTGTTAATTTTTTAAAAAATGATAACGATTTTAATGAAAAGGAAAAATGTGGCTATTTAAATCGTTATTCCAAATTTATTTTTTATTCTTACAACAATAATAATAATAATAATAATAATAATAATAATAAAAGTTTTAGCTTTTAGAATGCTAGGATCCACTAACGGCTAAGAGGTCCTGTCATTGAAGCTGTAGACATGAGGTGCTGGGTTTGGTCCCTGGTCGCGCTCGTCGGCCTAACCGTTCGAAGTGTTCGGTGGTTTTCTCCTAAACTAAGTTAAATACGGCTAAGATCTCTTAGAAAGACCCCTCCATGGAAGGCAGTCTCACACAGGCCTAGGATCCTAGTGAAATCAATCGGCCTCAATCCTAAAACCATCAACAACTTTTAAAATGTAAAAAAAAAAAAAAAAAAAAAATGAACTGATAATCTTAAATATTAATAAATAATATTAAATGCAATAAACTTACTGTGCAAAAATCTCTTGCAAAATAATCAAAACATTCACTTCACTCCCCCCCCCCATGATATTGTTTTACCTAACTTAGGTCTTAGACCTAGGTGCATTGCCTTCATATTGGTCTTTTTAACCCGGGGGAACGCGCGCATATTTTCTTACGCGGGACGCGCGGTGGGTCTCTCAGACCCGGCTAGCTTTTTCCGTTAAATAATACTACTGAGAATGGCTTTTATCTCATTAAATGCATTTTCTAAGAAGGAAGAGACCCAAAGCACACAGAAAAAATTAATAATTAAAAATATACTTACAATTTATTCACATTTTTTACATATATAAGTAGTGTGTTCACTGCAGATATTTTTATCACACTCAGCACAACAAATTGCAGATTTTCTGTCTTTTTTACTCGGAAAAATATGACATTTTTCCCTCTTGCCACATTTCTTCCTTGTATGTCCTATATCGCTTCATTTTACTCTAAAAATATCGCCACCTCACTAAAACAATTGGGCTGAGATCGGAAAAAACGAACACGCGTGTCGGGCCTGAAAGACCCGAAAATCCAATATATCTACTAAACGGAAATTCAGGAATGTGGAAATTCCAACCCTCAGAAAATTGATGACCTTGAATACAGCTAGCGGGGATCTGGACCATTTCCGAGTAAAAGGGGTGTTTCTACGAGGGGTTTTTGGAACGAACGGGCCTGTAAGACCCAGCGCGCCTGCTCCCGGGTTAAAGCGACCTAGCCTGTATTTACTCGAGTTTTGAAGTAAACCACGGAAAACTCCGAACGTTTGTTTTGACGACCGCGACCTGGAATCGAACCAAGCACTTCCCACTGACTAGTTTCGAGAGCAGACCCATACTGCTACAGTTGGAGCATGTTTTACTTCGAAGAAAAATAAACTTATGAAATATATGCTTTGTGTGTGATGTAAAAATCATTTTAAAATTTTATCAGAATCAAAACTTACATTTTTTCCTTGCTAAAATTATTTTTTCTAGTCTTTCCAATTTTAATTCAAAAATTATACCATTAGCTTTTAAAAAACAAAACAATTTTAATCAATAGATAAAAAGAAGCTTTTAAAATTACCATTCTATTTTTATTTATTTATTTGATTCATTAATTTAAAAAAAAAAGGAATGTTACAACCATTTAAAATTTTAAATAGCTACAATTAATCTAAATCATCTGAAATTATATATATATATATATATATATATATATATATAAAGACGAAAAAAAAAATGAAAATTAGAAAAAAAAAATCAGTTTAACTATTTTGGAAAATTGGAAAATTTTATTTATTACTTATTATTTTTGAAATCATTAAAAAAAAGAAAAAAAAATTTAATGTATCTTAGTTTTCAAATTTAATTGATTAAAATAAAAATGATAAAAGTTTTAAATAATTTCTACATGAAAAAGTAATATATCTTAGCATTTAGAATTAATGATTTAAAAAGTAATAAAAATAAAATAAAAATAAAAATAAAAATGTTCAAATAATCCCTTTATTTCTCTATATTCTCACATTAATGGCATGAGAATTTCTAGCCAATTTTTTAAAAATAAGTACCTAAAATTAGTTAAATTTTATTAAAAAGCAATTATTTCCATAAGCTTTCAATGCTAATCTGCTATAACGGTAGCGACCCTTGACTGATATAACGACTAATATTTGCGCCATCTAGCGACCTGTTGATTAACAAAATTTTCTGGTCCGTTTTTCTGCCGAATCCTCTACCTCGTTTTCCCTCCTCCTCTCTATCTTCATGCTTTACACTTAATGCATGTATGCTTAGAATTACATACTGTTATTTTATGGAAACCAAAACAATTTAAGCAAAGATTATTGTTTCGAATAAAATCGTATCTTTACTCAGTTGTGAGATTTAAAACTGTGTCACATTTGTGTAATGAATAGGAGCTATTTTTGCATAAAATACAAAAGTTAGAATTATTTCCTTGTGATTTTACTAATAAATTCGTAGAATGACTAGACTTATCAGTATATTTTGAAGACTTAAGTGGTAAATTGCGATGTACGCTATCTAGGACTTGACATTGTTTTTCAAGAAATTCTAAAAATTTATCAATGTCAGGGACTTCATTGCTTTTTAAAGTAAGCTCATAATTTTTGTGGGTTTCACTTTCACGATCCAATTTTTGCAAAGTGATGTTTAGTAACGTAATATTCGAGAGATTATCGCGCTCGTATTTCAATATTTTTAAAGATCTTAGATTTTTTATTATACAATCCAATAATTTTCGCAATTCCTTTCCTGATTCTTGACTTACCTTTTCATAATTTATGATACATTTAATGTGAGTGTCTACAAGTACGCGTTTGTTTTAATAATGCTGTTCTAAAGCTTTAAGAAGAGAGTCATATCTATCATCTGTAGTTTCTATTGCCTTTGCTTCGCCTTTTAAGGCAGCACACGTAAGTAATATAACTTTTGGTTTGGGGTTAGAAAACCATTGTCATTCATTAAATTTTGAAACTGAGTTTTAAATAAACTCCATTCCTCAAAATTTCCAGAAGACATCGGTAGAGGAATCTGGGGGTAAATGCATGCTATTATTTACAGCTATATTTCTTTCAGTTCCTAAAGACCTATTATTTGAACTTATATTATTTACATTGTCACTACAGTTAATCAATAGAGTATTGAATCTTACCTCTATTTCTTGAAACTGAGAATCCATATCGCTTAATTCCTCTTCTATTACGAGAAATTCGTCATCTTTCGCTACTTGGTAATACTCTGCTTTCAGATCATCCAATTTATTTTGAATTTTTTTCTAAAATGGATATTCGGGAAGTAATTTCTGCTTTTGAATTACTCAACTCTTCTTTAGGAATGTTAAGTAATTTTGTGAGTTGGGATTTCATGTTCCCCTTTTTTCTGTTTAATGCGGTTAAAGCCATAGCAGTTCTATATTCAAAACGAAACTGATAAATAATCTGTAGTCGCACGAACCAAAAAATGATAGCTCAGTTGGTTAAAAACTATATAAGAACTCATTAAACTAATTAAGAATCACAATCAAAAGACTGTATGAATAACGTGAGACTAGTAGTGATTTTGACATCACAAACATTTATTTAAGATTAATGGGAGTATGTAAACATACTAGCCTCCCTTGTGCGGAGTTACAGCTTGGATATTTTGCAATTCCATATTTAACACTATTTGTTACTAATTTAATTTTTATAAATCAGTTATACCGTGAGACCTCTTTAAAAGTCAACCTCTGTTGAGGGGCCTGTTTTACCGGTTCCGAATGTCCTCTATAGGATTGAATAGTAATTTTCCTACATTAAAATCCATTTACGATTGTGTACCTCTTTTAGGGAATTACACAACGAATTTTAATAAATTATTGCTATGTATGGACGTGAATTGAAGTGCACTTCAAGTTGTACCACGTATCTTTTCTCTGCACAAATTTAAGTACCGGGTGATCCAGAAGTCAGGACGAACTTTAAAAATGAATAATTCGAAAACGAATCAAGATACAAAGATACGGTTTGCACCAAACGGGTGAGAAAAAAACCGGGTTTTGTGTGGCAAAGAAAAAAAAAATAGTTCGGTTGGCGACCAACAGATGGCGCTATAGTGTTTTATTTCACCAAAAGATGATTTACAAATGAAAAAAAAATTTGGACAACTTACAAGTCAGCTTAATTACAGTTAATTAGTACTACTACAGTAACTGTTCAATGTCCATTATTCAGAAGTACAGCTGTGAGACGATTCACCACATCGTTCACAGCATTTAGTAGCATTTCTTGCGTTACGGCAGACACATTTTGTCGGATGGCATCTTTCAGTGCTGCTAGTGATGCCGGTTGGTCGCGGTACACTTTTGACTTCAAGAATCACCACAGCCAAAAGTCACAAGGTGTCAGATCGGGAGATTTTGGAGGCCATGCGTGATTAAAGTAGCGACTGAGAATGCGATATTTCGATGCATATAAACTTCGACTACCATTACCTGCTGTAGTTGTTACTTTTTATATCGTTTGTTGCTTTGCATAATCCTACATCAGAAATACGACAGCGCCATCTATTAGTCGTCAACAGAACTATTTTTTTCCATAGCCACACAAAACCCGGCTTCTTTTCCATCCATTTGGTGCAAACCGTGTCTTTGTATCTTGATTCGTTTTCGAATTATTCATTTTTAAAGTTCGTCCTCACTTTTGGATCACCCGGTGCATTGTTTAATATGTACAAAATTTATAGGTAATGTACAGTGCTTCTCAAAATCAGTCGAATAAATTTCAGAGAGAGGTGTAAACGGCAAATTTCTGTTTATTTTGAAATAATTTTTTTAATTTAATGACAGCTTTAACAGCCCCTCCCAATCCCCTCACACAGAAGCTTATATCAAATAAAACTGTTTTTAAATCTATTTTCAATTGCTGTTTAAAATGCACTAGAAATGTTCAGAAACAATTATTCACATTTTAAACATTAAATTATAATCATATGTCTGTATTGATATAGTGTAAGCGTAAGATAAATTAGTGCGAGTGCCACACGAAATTATTTAGTATTTTTTATTAAAAAAAAAAAAAAAAGCATTGAACATCAACTTTGACATGAATTTTTTAAATATCCGTTTTTTTACATCAGCCATTGAATTTTTAGAAGCAGTTTTACGTTATCTTTAGGAGAAAAGAACTATTGCTTAGAGACAAAATAGACCACTTGAAAACGGTTTTTCCTTCGGCAACAAGTTCAAAAAATGTTAAAAACAAGTTTAGGCAAAATAAAAATAAAATTGAGAGAAAACGTGTAAAGGAAATATTAAGAAATGAATATCGCAACCGTTGCTAAGGAACGCAACCTCGTATTTTAAGATAAAGAATCTCTCACTCGCCCTTTTTTTCTTTCTTATTATTTTTATTTATTCTTTCTTTCTTTCTTTTTTTTTTTTTTTTTCTAACGATCTTTGTATATTTAGACCAGCTAAAAATATTTCTTCCTCTTATTTTTTTTTTTTTTCTGTTGTATCAATTTCAAAATACATTAAAAATTAAGCTGAGAGAAAAGGTGTAGAAGAAGTTTTAAGAAATGAATATAGTAAGTATTGCTAAGGGACGTAACGGAGTTACCACACGTGTTTTTATAGAAGAAAGACTTAAAGGAAATTTTGGAAGTTAAATTATGTTTTGTACAGAATTTTTATCTATTGCTTATTAAAAAACATACATGTCTGTGTCTTTTCCTTATTTCGTTTGTTAGCATCTTTTTTAAAATAGCTACACATTTCTTGCGCTCATAAAAAAAAAAAAAAGACTTCTTGCATTCACCAGAAACTAATCAGTATAAATTTGCGAACATCCTTAATCTTAGATGTTCTTCATATTCAAACTTTAACAATGGCAATTGTAAATCGAAGCATTTCAAATTCTTTTTCCCTCGTATGTCGCACCGGTCTCAATCCGAAGAAATGATCAATGCGTCACATCCTCTTAGGATGATCTAAGCGGAAATAAGTGTGAAAAAGAGACATTTCAGAACATATACAAAATAAATTTCCCAAGCAAAACATACTCCATGTCAAAATCTGCTTTCGAAAAAAATTTCTATGTTTTTCAACAATGAAAAGTAGTTTTTACATATCTCTCGCTGTACAGAGTTTGTTTTTCATCTTCGTGCACATCACTCATTCTCTGCAATGTAAGTTATTTCAACTTTTTTTTTTTTTTTTAAATTACATTAAATTTCTTATTAAAAATATTTTATTTAATAAGGAAGTATTTTATCTAAGATTTTACTTTCTTTTATCCAAATTCTTAAGACAGTGTATAAAAGTAAGCAAAAAATATATTAAGCAGAAGTGTTTATAGTATTACATAAGACATTAGAAATACTAAATGTAAAAAGGGGTCATTAATACCAAATAACAGGGATGTTGTAAGGTGTAAGATTAACATTATTTATTAAGTTGCATCTAATAATTCAGTATCTGATATAGGACAAAAAATAGCAATCAATATCAAGTGTTTAACCCTTTCAGGACCTTAAGATTTCCAAGAATAAATATGCCAATACAACACAATATTTTAGCTATTGTGGGTGTAAAGTTAGAGAATATCACCAGAAAAACATAGCAGGGTGTATAGGTTTACTATAATTTCATGGGAAATATTTTCCCTATGGACCATAAAAGTAAATAAACGAAGAGTAAGGTTGATTATAGCGGTATTTTATTTATTGCTTTGTAATACAAATTTATTGCTTTGTAATATAAAAATTATCAGAAAAGTAAAATAAATAGCTAGTTATGGTATTCTACGAAACAATTTCGTTTACTTGTGAAGCACAAGTGGACATTGCACATAACACATTTATTATGTGTCCTATTTTCTATAGGTTTTTTTTTTTATTCGTTCAGAAACACTTTGCTGCCTTGGACATAAGGCATTTCAGTAAAAAAAATATCGATTCAATAATAATTGAACAATCGATAACGATTTTTGTAGAAGGGAAAAATATTTCCCTTGGGCGTGAAAGGGTTAATGTGTATGAATAATAATATTGATGAAACTAGTGTTATTAATTTAGTGTCTAATTTAGACCAAAAAAGAGTATAGTAATTATGTTTATTGCATAATGCATAAATATATATATATATATATATATATATGTACAGTCGGTAACAAAAGTGTCCGAACACTAGCAAAAATTCCTATGTATAAAAAGTACACTTCACACGGTTCTGTTACATAAATCCTTATCGAATCATGTTCTTAGACTGACTAAAAAGAAGATTCGACAAGGATTTATTTAACAAAACCGTATGAAGTGTACTTTTTTTACATAGGAATTTTTGCTAGTGTTCGGCCACTTTTGTTACCGACTGTAACTAAAACTGCTTCGAAAAATTCATTGTCTGATAAAGGCCAACGGGAAATAATTAATATGATATTTATTGCATATTGGAAAAAGAGTAACGTGTAAATTAGACTATACTTAAAAATTCAGTATCATATTGCCTATGAGATGTTGCTAATTTCGAATATATTGCATAATGTGTGATAGTAACAATTAGAACAAAACAACTTTTAAAAATAGAAGCTTAGATAGAATGGTAAGTGTTTTATAAAAAAAAGTGTTACTTTTTCAAAGTGTATACTTTCCAAAAAAAAAAAAAAAAAACCTTCGATTTTGAATTTAATTAAATATTATATTTCTCTTTCTGTCTAAATTTGTAGATAGGGTAGGTGCTCCAATAATTGACATGCTCCAGTAATTCACATCTTTCCCAAAATAATTAATAAATAAATAAAATAAATAAATAAATAAAAGCACATGTTTTACATATAATAATTTTAACATTGTATGTCAAGCACTGGAGCATAGGGTGGCAATAACTGGTAAAATGAAAACCTAGCAGTGTCAAACACTGGAGCATAGGATGCTAATTAATGGTAAAATGAAAAACTGGCAGTGTGAATTACTGGAACATTGAGTGGGTGTCAAATAAAAATTCATAAAAAAAATAATAATAACTATTATCAAATGTATATATTTTAACATATATGTGGTTCTGAAAGTCTTACATGCCATATATATAAACTTAAGATTTCCAAAAATAGTTTCTGATGACTAAAACATTAAAAACATCAGAAATTGCTCTAAAAGTGTCAATCACTGGAGCACTTACCCTATTCTATTAAAGAATTGTTTCAGTTTAGCATATTTATAATAAACTAGCTTTTCCAGCGCAGAACATCTCCGTGATAGTACGTACATACCTAATACGATTTTCAGAAAAATCTCATAAATAAAATCACTGGGAAATTTCAGTGTTTTCTATTTATTGATTTATTTTAATAAAAGAAAATTAAATATTTTATATTTGCATTATGACTTCAATTATATATATATATTCCGCTGCTAAGTTAATCAAGTATTTCATAAAGCTGGATGGATTAAATTGCCATATTACCATACATAACAGAAATTACTTAAAGAAATAACAATCATTCGATTTATAATGAATGAAAACATCTAAATAATTTATAATTTTGGCTTTCAAAATTCGTATCTTAATATGATGATTTCTCTTTAGATCGATAGGTGACATCACCACCGCTCTGCCGAACAGTTTACCTAGAATGTCAGGCCTAACTGGCTTTAAATTATTCTAAATATAACCCTAAATATGAGACTTTGTGCATATGCCAAACACAAAAAGATAATATTTTTTCAATTTCCTTGAGAAAATATGTGCATTTCAAGTGTATTAGATTAAATTTTTGTAGCTTTTCTTTTCGTAGCTTCTTTGATCATTCTAATCTGGGCTGACTAAACAAGATAGCACCTTACGTCACTATCGTAACGTTTAGACAAAATTTAATCGTAACTGGTCCACGTTAGAGAAATAATATATAGATTACGAAGTGAACAAATATTAATTTCAAAACATGCGATATTTCATAAATGAGACGAGCATGTGTTCCTTTTTCAAATAAAAATTATTCATTTCGAAATGAGTATGTCCATTTTTGCTCATTTTTGAGCATTTCATTTTTTACAGTGTATGCTTCTTTAAAAATATCTATAAATTTCAATCGAGTTTAGCGATTTTTGCACTGTGAACTCATACTCACTGTTTATGGCTATTTTTTTAAAAAAAAATTATCGAAATTGGTTAAAAACTAGAAAGAAAAGTTTTTTTATACTTTAATGCAAAAACCACGTGATTTATCATCCAACATGAGCTGGAAGTTAGAAGATTGACAGCTCTCAAATTTTTAATTATCAATGCAAAGTGCCCCGAAATAAATAAATAATTCACACTTTAATTACTTTTAAATTATCTGCAATTTTCAACCAAATTTAGAGGTTTTTGGGCTATGAACTCATAATCGCTATTTATAACCAATTTTTAATTTTTGTCAAAATCGGTTTAAAAATCTCGTTTTTATACAAACCACATGACTATAATTTAACATGAGTAAGAAAATTAACAGCTCGCAAAATTTAAAATATCATTGCAAAGTGACCTAGGAAAATCGTATTTTAATTAATTTTGAAAATCTCTTTCTGTCAAACAAATTTTCCTCAAACCTAGATAAGAACCGCCCCCATTAGATCAATGTTCTAATTAAAAAATCAGTATTGAAATCAGTCGATTCGTTTGGGAGTTACACTGACACACATACAAGCAGATAGACAAAGCCTTCCAACTTATAGAAACTTCGCTTCTTTGGTCAGGGGTTAAGAATAAGCAAGACTGTTATTCTTGTAAAAATCTGACAGTTAAAACAAAATTTTTAATCGAATTTATGTATTATTTATGTATTTTAATCATTTGTAGTTAAATGAAAGACGTTTAAGTAAAAAGTTCTATTTTAGATTTATCTAACAAGAAACGAACGTATTTAAGTACATGCTTTCTTTCTTTTATTCAAAAGTTTTAACACACTTATTTCGTAATTCTTAATTTTTACTTTCCGAACACTACAGTGAGGAAAGTATTGTAATCATGTCAAAAATCCGAATTTGAGTTTTTGATGTTTCTATACGTTTCGAGATCCCCGAGTCCATTTCACTATTTTTGCTATGATATATGTATGTGTGTGTGTGTATGTATGTGTGTATGTCTGTGAGTGAACACGCTAGCGTCTAAACGCTTTGTTCGAATAAGCTGAAAGTTGGTACGTATATTGTAAGTCACCATAGTACGAACCCTATTGAGTTTGGTGAATCTAGCACTTATAGTTTTTTTACAGGGACACAAAGAAAAATTCTTTATCATTATGTCCAATGGGACCAAAATATTCAAAGTGCGATAGCATCTAAACGCCTTATTCAATTGTACAAAAAATTGTACACATATTATAGGTCACAGATACTCAATTTGTATAGATTTTGGAGATTCTAGCACTACAGGGATACAAAGAAAAATTCTTTATCATTATGGCCTATGGGGCCAAATTTTTAAAAGTGTGATAGCGTCTAAAGGCCTTATTAATCTGAGCAAAAAATTTTTACACATGTTACAGGTCACAGTTGCACCAACTGTATAGATTTTGGTGTATCTAGCACTTACAATTTTTTTACAGGGTCGCAAAGAAAAATTCTTTATCATTATGGCCTATGGAATCAAATTTTTAAAAGTGCGATAGCATCTAAACGCCTTATTCAATTGAGCTGAAAATTTATATGAATATTATAAATCACTGATGCACTAACTATAAGCATTTTGGTGAATCTAGAATTTATAGGTTTTTACAGGAACACAACGAAAAATTCTTTATCATTATGATCTATGGGCTCAAAGTTCAGTAGCGTTAAATAAAACAACGTGTAATATATGGAGAAAAATACTCAAACACTCTATTATGGTTTTCTCTCTTTTGTTTGTTTAACAATTCCTCTTTCTTTACTTTTTCTACAAAACTATTAATTACTCAATGTTCGGAAAGTCGAGTGGAGTCACTCCAGATTTTTTACATTGCGCTCAGAATTTCTTCAAAACAAATTCTGTGTAAACATCTTGAGAA
Organism: Salticus scenicus; assembly: GCA_963930645.1. Classification (NCBI taxonomy): domain Eukaryota; kingdom Metazoa; phylum Arthropoda; class Arachnida; order Araneae; family Salticidae; genus Salticus; species Salticus scenicus. Next base: position 170,907,326 of record OZ005652.1, on the reverse strand, counting down.
ATTAAAAATTTTCATATTTATTATGAAATATATGTACAAAGAACTTAAACTTCGGATACATTTTAGAAAATATTGTCCGATATGTTATAAATCTTTTCCACGATCAAAATACTTGTTCAAACATTTCTGAAATTGTTTCTCTTAACTAACGTTACACCATATGTAAGATCAGACTGCAACATACAGAGAACTTTTAAGGCTTTCTGACAAAGTTCAAAATTGTTTGACTTCACTTGTTGTGTCACTTTCCTAGTCGACTAAATTTAAACATTATTAAGAATCGTTGGAACATATTCCCAATTGAAAATGACCCACATAACACTTACTATTAATTGAACTTCATTAAAAAGAACAGCTAAAATTTTTCAAAAATTTTCGTACAAGTTCTTTAATCATTAACTATTTTGAAAATATCAACTGAGTTAATGTCTCACTATTAAAACTAATTGTAATTCATATAATTAACACAGGATATATAGTTGTAATTTATTTTTACTTTCCAAATACTATACATTATGTAAGAAAAGTTTTGTAATCATGAAAAAATTCGACTATGAGATTTTGGTGCATCTATACGTTTTGAGGTCTCCTTTCAGTTTTGCTGGTTTAACGGTGATGTATGTGAGGCAAATATGTGTATATGTCTATCAGTGAACATGGTAACGTTTAAACACTTTATTTGATTGAGCTGAAAGTTAGTAGGTATGTTATAGGTCACCGTGGCATGAATTAGATTTTGATGAATGTCCGAATTATAGTTTTCTTTACAAGGATACAAAGAAAAGTTCTTCATCATTATGACCTATGGACTCAAATTATTAAAAAATATTCTTCTTTTTCATAGAACTCTATAATATTACAATCTTTTTCAGGTTACTTTCTTTTTACTTTCTTCTATATGTAATATAGAGAAAGTATTGGATTCGCGAAAATTTTCGACCTCCGTTTTTTGACGGATCTACACGTTTTGGGATGTCCTGAAAACGAATTGATAGTTTTTAGAAAATGTCTGTCTGTGTGTCTGTGTGTCTGTCTGTCTGTCTGTGTGTCTGTCTGTCTGTATCATTTTTTTGTGGACGCTGTATCTCACGAACATATGAATGAAATTTAACCAAACTTGGTATTTAGTTGCACCCTGACATGAACTGGTGCCCATTAGATTTGGGGATCAATAGCTCAACAGGTGGCGCTGTAATCGCATTTTATGCAAATTTTTAACATGGCAGCATAGGACAAAATTCCGTATAAATGGGCATAATGAGAGTTATTTTAAACTTGTGATTGTAAAATGAATTTGAATTATTGATGATAGTAGTAGTTAACTAGGAAAAAAAAATTGTGCATGGGGGGGCATCGGTTCCCCCCCTGGGGGGGAAGTACCCCCCCCGGGGGGGTTAAATTTTGAAGATGGGTATCATTCGAAAGATCTCGTCAATACCTTTAAAACGAATGGTTGAATCATAAATCTGTGATAATTTAAAACAAAGTTATCGATTTTTTTTACTTTTAACAAAAAAAAAACTTAGAAAAATAATCGTATTTTTTTTTTTTTTTTTTTTTTTAACGAAATTTTACCAAACTTGGTATTTAGTTGGTCCCCGACATAAACTGTTGCTGATTATATTTGGGGATCAATAGCTCAACAGGTGGCGCTGTGATAGCATTTTATCTAAATTTTTAACATGGCAGCATAGGACAAAAATTCGTATAAATGTGCATAATAAGAGTTATTTTACACTTGTGTTTGTAAAATTAATATGAATTATTGATAATAGTAGTACGTAACTAGGAAAAAAATTTTGTGCATGGGGGGGCATCGCTTCCCCCCTGGGGGCCAGGGGGGGGGGGTAAATTTTGAAGATGGGTATCATTCGAAAGGTCTCGTCAATACCTTTAAAACGAATGATTGAACTATAAATCTGTGATAATTTAAAACAAAGTTATCGATTTTTTTTACTTTTAACCAAAAAAAAAAAAAAAAAAACAGAAAAAAATTCTATTTTTTTTTTTTTTTAAATATTGTTAGTGATTGAATATGTATTAATTTTCACAAAAAAAAAAAAAAAAAAAAAAAAAAAAAGGAAAAAAAAATCTTTTTTTTTTTTTTAAATATTGTTACTGATTGAATATGTATAGGAAAATATAGAAGAAAGTCTTGTGGTGGCCACAACATACTAGTTGTTTCTTAAAATGGATTAGTTTGTGTATAAACGTATAGTGTTATAGTTAATCAATATTATATAGGCATAAATTATGGAATACGATACATTTAAAAAAATTTACTCAAAAATACGTGAAATACATTATCCTTTTAAAATTAGTTTAATTTTAGACAGCGTTAAATAAAAAATATCGCTAGTTTTATTGAAAAAGGTAAATCAATTAATGTAATGTACTCACGTTAAAACACACTTTAAAAATATCGTTCATAGAATGTAATGGTATAAGTTTTTTTTATGTACACGTATGCGTTTTTTCCCCTGTACATGGACTACAAATATGATTGCACCAAAAAAGTATGCAGCCAATTCCATGTAACTCATAAATATTTGTACCAAATTGGAAGTCAGTCGGATGGTTTCATAACATTTCAGAATTCTTTAGCACAGCTATGTAGATCAATTATTAACTCTAGGTAAATCATTTTGTAGAGGAACCATGCTTTTAAGCACCTTAATAACGTATGTTAATTTTATTATGTTGAAAGCAATATACCCATGTTAAAACGTATCGTTTATAAACTGTAATAATGCGAATTAAAGAAATACTTTGTTATGTTCCTGTACACAGGTATCAAATATGATATACACTAAAAACTATACCTGTAATTTAATTCTGTATAGCTCCTAAACATTTGAATAAACTTTTAAACCAATAGGATTATTTTTTACAACCACTATCACGATATATACATACACACAAATAAACACCAAAAATCGTTTGAGTCTAACATTTCGGCAATAACACTGCGCTGACAAAAAAAAAAAAAAAAAAAAATCGAGCCTTGATACCATTTCTGCTGATTCTTATGTAAAATGACCTCCTGAATCCGAATAGGACCGCCATTTTGCCCAATAACCCACCGTTTTCTCGTAACGCCACCCTCTTCTCCAATTTTTATCACTGTTCGGTAATTTTAAGGCCATGAATTTATTTTGGAGAATAGAAAAGAATTATATTAAACCTATAAAACAAACAAAAAATAATTTATAATAAATAATAATGATAATCGATTAATAAAATATAATAAATGTACTTTGTAATTTCAGTGGCAAATCCCCCACCCCTAAATTTTCCCCTTGGTGCAAATGTTCATGTTTTAGAATTTTTCACTTCTGTAGCCCTTCAGAAGATATTTAATAGTTAAAATAATCCTTTCCCCCTCTACAGATCAAATTTATGGCCATAAAATTACTGAAAAGTGATAAAAATAAGGGGGCGTCCCCAAAAGACGGTGGGTGATCGGGCAAAATGGGCGACATATTCGGATTCAGGAGGTCACTTTACAAAAGAGTTTGCAAAAATGATGTTTGGGCCGATTTTCATGAAGAGCAGAGTAATGTGCATAATATTGCTCCTAAAAATAAAAACATTTCAGTTCTGTAAAATATGTGATTAAAAATACACTTAAATGGTTTAAGTGTTTACATATATATACGATATATGTAAAGAGCTTTATACTTTTACATTAAGAAATTTGTTCATGATGATTAATTATTCATTTTTTCATTACAAAGCATAACATGGAAATTACTTAAAATGCAGTAAAATTACGTTTAATTACAGTGTGTTCCCCTCCTGATGTCCCACGTTACGGAAATTATCACCCGAAACAAAATAATTTTCAGCCAGGTGACAAAGTGTTCTACAATTGCTCGGAAACATATACTCTTATGGGAAAAGAAACAAGCAAATGCACTTCAAAAGGGGACTGGTCGAATCCTACCCCTTTTTGTGGTAAGTACAAAATCTTTCATAATTTTTTAGTAAACACTCCTGTATTCTTACTACCAGGACGTTCTGGCAGTTATAAAACTGTTTCTTATATTCTACTATTTATACTAAAACAGCGTAAACTATACACTGTGTGCAGTGGAAAAACTTTTATACGTTTTTCTCAGTCATACTTCTTTAATTGCGGTTCCAAATCATACCTTTCGTTATACAGTGTTGCCAGATTTGGGGACTTTTTTATTCAACCCCCGCCGCTAAATTTTAATTGTAACGGTTGCCTAAGCACTTCGAAAGATAAACATCTATTATGTATAGCAAATATCACTTCTCAAAATTATTGGTGAGAGTTGAATAAAAAAGTCCCCAAATCTGGCAACACTGTCGTTATACGACATGAATAAATTCTTAATTTCACTTATAAGCTTTTCCTTTATAGAATCCCAAGTTTGAAAATCATTGTAGAGTATTTATTTATTTATTTATTTATTTATTTTTGAGGAAGTTTTGGTAAATAATCAAAACCAAGGAAAGGACAGGATTGATTGTGAGGTATAATACAAGTGTCTTGGATATCTTTGAAAGAAACGAAAAAGTTCACTTGCTTTGACCTCCCACTCTCCCTTAACTGCTTTTAAGGAGCATAGTTTAAATTAAAGAGAACATCACATCTTTGCAGGTATTTTGCAAAACTTGCAGATTTATTACACATTTTCGTAGTAGCTTTAACTAGGATACTCAAAGATTTTCTACTTCTTTATCGTATTTACCTGGAATATTACAGTTTTCTTTAGCTTTATGTTTGTAAAAATATTATATTCTCTTAGAAATCGAAAGGCTTTTTTTTTTTGTAATCGATAAATCTTAAAGGAAATTGACAGAAACAGTGCATTATAAGCAGAGTTCAACTGGGGAACAAATTGAATATTCCCGTATTAATACTAAACACGATTGTATATAATTTAAATCATTTGTTATTATCGATTTTTAGTTAAATTATTTTACTTTTCATTTAAAATTAATTTTATTCGAACAGATAAAAAGGGAATAATGAAAATGTATAGATTTTTATCATTATTTGACTGTTTATTTTGTAACATTGTGTTAAAATAAATTTTTGTTGAGCATTTTTTTTCCCGTCATACGTTATTTAGAAATGGTCCCTTGAAAAACGTATAAACGGCGCACCTCTGTATAAAGATTTTCACGGACCCTCAAGCCAAACCGGTTTGAGACTCAGGCTTGTTCTACTGCGTGTTGAAATGAGCTTGAACAGTCATAAAATTCATTTTCTCTGAGTCTTGTTGATTCATTCAGCATCTCTCTCTCTCTCTTTTTTATGAAATTAAATTATTATTCAGAAATGCATTAAGATTGTATATAGAATATGTCATTCATGTAATCGATGAATAACATTATAAGGTAAAGCAGCAGATATTGAGTGGTAGGAGAGATTGCGCGCATAGCGGATCGGCGGGAAGGAATAGAGAGGGCGCGCTGAAACTGCAGGTAGTTGTGCACATCAGTAGTGGAGTACTGACATGAATGTGCATGTTGATCGCTTCAGGTATCTAAGATTTTTATAAATCGTTTTCAAAAATAATTTCTTGAATTTTCAAAACTCTTCCTAGAAATTTCTATAGACTATTACAAAATATTTTTTAATTAAAAGATTTCTGATGAACTAGTTTATATGCGGTACTTGTGGCAGGTGGTTGCACGAAAGCTGACTCATTTACAACAATAAGTGAAACGATTTTGAACAATGATCGATTAGGTCAGAAAATAAAAAACTATTTAAAGGAACTATACTAATTTTAAGTTAAACCTGTTATCGAATAACTAAATGTTATTTTTAAATATCTGGTCTTGATTTTCTCTGATTCTTTAAAAAGTTTTCTTTAAATTAAAATAATAATAATAATAATAATAATAATAATAATAATAATAATAATTTTTTAAAAAAAAATTTTATTTTTATGTCTCTTTAATTAAATAGCCACTCCTAATACAAAAATATTTGTTTACAAAAACCTTACAACGATGTTATTTAAGTGCAATTACTATTGTTAACAGTTTAATTGTAGTTATAATTAAACACAATCTCTCCTACCCTATAAGGAGAGATTGCACAAAATAAATCTCTTAGTTTTATTACAGGTGTTGTTTCAATCTACAGCATAAAAACAAAATAAGTATAATAATGGAAATACATAGAATACGAAGGAATTAAAAATTATTCAGCCATAGTTTAGCTAAAAATTAATATTTGGATTTTTTTATATCGTTCTTTTGAATTGTGCACAAACTCTTTTAGTTTTACATTAAGTAAGTTTTAACTATTACTTTTTTTTGTAACACAAAGTTTAGCCTGGTTAAATAAGAAAACATTTAAAACTTTCGTTGCGTTCGTATACAGTTTCTTTTTTCTTTCTTTCTTTTCTTTTTTCTTTCTTCTTTACTTTACTTTACTTTTTTTTTTTTTTTTTTTTTTTTTATAGCCCTTAGTTTTTAAATTTAATTTCTGGGTTCTTTATTGCATAAAATGCTAAGGTGAATGCATGTAAATATAATAATTAAAAAAAAAAAATTCTAGCTCAGATAACAATTACTTTTTTATTAATATAAAGTTTTTACTAATTTACTTTACTAAAAAATAAATAAAACAAAATAAAATAAACAAAGGAAAACTTCATCCTAATGTTTGAGATTTTAAACAGACCAAATTTGAACCAAACTCTGTTTAATAGTTTTATCCTTTCAATAATTATAACATGCATGTTGATTTACATATATATCTTTTATCATCCCTATTGAAAATGATAACACTTCCAGGATATAAAAATCAGATATATCCTATGCTAAAAATAATCATTAAAAGGTTGTGATATTAAACATTTATTTGATGGAATAAGTTAGATATTGCTGCGTTGACATTTACTTTATTTGAATAAAATACAGTGGATTATGTTAAAAATAAACTTTTACTTAATAGAACTGTGAACAGTAAGATTTATTTCAGCTTTTTTTTCATTTTTTTTTCTTTCTTTTTTATTTGAAACAAAAAGTTTTAAGCGATGAATTTTTTAATAAATTTGTTTGTACAAAACTGATATATATGTTATTCAAGTTTACTATGGGATATTCCCTATTCTACACCCGAAACAATTCCAAAGCACTGCATTCCAAGAGAGTTATTTCTATTAACCATATTTTAATAGGCTTATTTTGCACAAATCATAATAAAACTGACATTTATTATTTAGATGCACAAAATAAGGATTATCAATGGAAACTGCTGCAATTGCATTTTCATTTTTATTAGGCGTTTTTAACACTATCTAACGATGTTTAATAATGATGTGGTAGCTTCACATTCAGCTAAGAAGTAAAAATCTAATGATTAGGCAGGAATAAACAGAGCCATTTGAGAACATTTTCTAGTTTAATTTAGTAAAAATATGTACATTATATACATTATAAAAAAGGTAGAGTGAAACGCAATAGGCCTCATGCCTAATCCAAACTAATAAATTAAATGTCCTGTTTAGACTCCGTGCTTTTTCCAGATCTAGAGATCATCCGTCTCCTCTCAAATCTAGAGGTAATCTCCCTGTTCTGTTTTCTTCCGCTCCTGGCCTCCAGAGTGTGTGTGTGTGTGTGTGTGTGTGTAGGGGGGGGGGTCAACACCCCTGATGCATTCAGGCCCTCAGGTTCTCACAATACCTTGAGATCCCGATACGAAGATTCCATGAAGAAAGGGGGGGGGGTCATTACAATGATTATGATTTGAATTAGCATATGCGTCAGTCTTTCTGTTCGTCAGTATATATGTCCGTCTGCGCGCCTCAGCACCCGTAAGTATTTGTCTTCAAAATTATGTATGTTATTCAAGTTCCCTATGAAATATTTTCTATTTGAAATGGTATAAATATCAGAATTGGTTTGTGTACAGGGACACACAAAATATGCCAATGCATTGCATATTATTATTAGAGACATCTTTATAAATAATATTTAAATATGTACTGCAGAAATCATAATAAAATTAACATTTATCATTCCTGTGGCTAGAATTTATTTATTATTATTTTTTCCCCCGTAGAATAAGATATGTTTAGCATTAAGATTTACAAGGCTACGCTAAAATATTCAGATACATTGAGGGTTACAACTGGAAATTGCATTTCCGGATGTGTTGAGCGTTTTTAGCTCTTCCTAACAATGTTTAAAAGTGATTATGAATTCAATTAATCTATCTGTCTGTCTTTGAGTCATTCTATCTATCCATTGCGGGATCACATATGCAAGGTACATTGTAGGTTAATCGATGCAACAAGTATGCACTGTTGAAAAGTGTTAGTAACCCATGTGAATCGCATGCTTTTTTCGTTCTTGTTTATAACTTGCATTACAATGGGGCCGTGCCCTTAGCGACCGTGCCCTTAGCGGAAATCTATAAATCCGTGTCCTTAGCGGAAATGTTACACCCTCTCGGTGGCGTGCTTTTAGCATACGTGCCTTTAGCGGAAATGTATAATAAATTTAAAAATAAATAAATAAATAAATAAATGAACTCTTCAATTTTCCTCCACACTTTATCCACATTTAGCACTGACTATATTTTACTGACTTATATCATTAAAAAAAAGATAAAATAAAAACTAGTATGTTGTGGCCACCACAAGACACTCTTCTATATTTTCCTATACAAATTCACTAAGTGCAAATAATCAACTTTCATCTTAGAGACAACTAACACTAAATATCTAAAGAAAGACAGTTTTATTGTCTATAAATGACACCTTAAAAAATGCATTATATAATAGTTGTCTCGCATATCAAGTTTCGTACAGTTATATGCCATAGAAGTTGATATATAGCTTTCCCGTTATCGAAGAAATTTGCAGTATAACAGCGCCACCTATTGACCGATAAGCATCCAAATTGAATCAGCATACTGTCTCATAATAGCCTTCACATATATCACGTTTTAATTGATGATGTGCAATAGAACATGATATATAGCCTCCCCTAAATTGCAGAAATCGCTGCATAGCAGCGCCATCTGAGGAGCGGTTGACACCAAAAGTTGGCAGACACTCATTTAGGTTAAGGGGCATCAACATATAAATTTATATGCAATTCTGTGCAGTATTCTGAGAATATTCTGTGCAGTATTGTGCAGTTTCTGAGATATAGCTTTTCCTTAAATTGCAGAAATCGTTGTATAGTAGCGCCACCTGTTAGTCCATAAGCATTCAAATTGAATCAGCATAATATCTCATAATGGCCTTCTCTTATACCAAATTTTGATTTATTATACGCAATAGAACCTGAGATATAGCTTCCCCATAAATTGTGGAAATCGCTGTATAGCAGCGCCACCTGTTGAGCGGTTGGCACCAAAAGTTGACAAGCACTAATTTAGCTCAAGATGCTTCAACTTGTAAATTTATATACAATTCTGAGCAGTAGTTCCGGAGATACTGTTGCCACAAAATTTTTGTCACACACAGAGAGAGAGAGAGAGAGAGAGAGAGAGAGAGAGAGAGAGACGGAGGCGGACAGACAGACATTTTCTTAAAATAGTCAAATCGTGTTATAGACCTCTCAAAACATGTAAATCCATCAAAAACCCGAGGTCGAACATTTTTACGAATCCAATACTTTCTTCTATTGAATATAATAGAAGGAAGTAAAAATAAAAATTTTTTAAAATACTTACGGACGCTGGAGGCGGACAAACAGACAATAGAATATACAAATACAAATACTAATTCAAATCATATTTACATTTTAAAAAATGGTAGAATAAATGCTTAATGTAAATACATTTCAGCAAATTTCCAATAATAACCCTCAGTGTAACTGAATATTTTTGCGTAACTCTGTAACTTTAAAGCTAATCATACTACATTCTATAGAAAGCACTCTTTTGTGCATTTGAATAACATATTTCAATCTGCCACATGCACACCTTATTTCCGCTAAGGGCACGGCTTCTTCTGTTCCTCTTTCTTTCCTTTCACCCCATTCCGCTAAGGGCACGTTCCGCTAAGGGCACGGTCGCTAAGGGCACGACACCTTACAATGCACCAAAAAACTGGTGTTGAAAAATTAAGGAAGAAGACAAACACATTAAACAAACAAAAAAAAAAAAAAAAAAAACGGGACACAAGTGCATGTAGGGTGATTATATGTCTTCGAAATACGACGTCAGTCGACATTTTAATATTGTTTTTAAAGGTTTTGAAAAATTGTATCAAGGAAATTATTTGTCATAATTATTACTGTTCTAGTTCTCATTTATTTAGCATAAACTATACCTCTGTCATTGAGAAATTGTAATAATTTTTAATGTTAATTTATTCTAAAAGTACTGTAATATGGTTCCTATAGTGTAGGGGGAAACAACCAATGCAATTTGTATAGCCAACGCAATTGTCGATTCAATTTAGAAGCCGACTTTGTGCTATTAACGATGTTTATCAAACAAACGACGAAAACTGAAATAAGACTTGTTTTAAAATACGTAGATTTCGATTTCTAAAAGACTTTACGACATAACGCACAGATAGGCTTTCTAAAAATGGTGAAACGGTTTAGGCATTTCAAAACTTGTAAATCCATCGAAGTTAGAAATGTTCCAAAAATTCTGTATATATATATATATATATATATATATAAATTACAATCGGATGATTGTGAAACGATGAAATTTGCAATGTTTCGTTGTAATTCTTGATTATCAAACCATTTTTTTTTAAATGGGTATTTTACAATCTAACTGCAGATTCATTTAATTTACTCAAATCTTTGTTTATATTTTACTAATATCTTTTCATTTAATAATAGATCTCAAATCTCAAATTAGGAGTCCCATGACTACGAACAGACAGGGCCACCGTGTGCACTGCCCTGAAATCGCCGATGGTAACACAAGTACTTGCTCTTCAATTAACACTGGAGAATTCATAAAAATGACCCTAGATAGGCCTGCGTCAATGTATGCAGTCCGACTATTTCTAAAAAGAGGTTTGATTTTGTACTTTTTCTTTTTAAATGTAATTTCCGAGATAGTACGTTGGTGATTAAAAAATAGATAAATAAATAAATAAATAATAAATAAATATAAAATACTATAAAAATGTTTTAAAATAAAAATTTACAGAATATTTTCTATTGGTTGAAAATTATATTTTCCAATGGTGGCCTTTTTGATTTTCTAATTGAATAACTGTTTAATAACTGAAGCAGGTCTATGACAATAACCGTAACAATGTGTGTGATTCTTAACCTCTAATAAGAGATAGCTTCAAATATCAAGAACAACAACAACAAAAATAAATAAATAAATAAATAAACACTGGAAAAGGAATTTTTAAGTGCGCGTAACTTTAGATATAGCAAAATAAACACTCTAGACACATTTATCTGCACAGATTTCCTTCAAAAAATAATTTTTTCAGGTTTCGTCAAAAATATGTTAAGGGAATATGACAGTTGAAGCTTTTTCGTAAAAGCTGCTCTGAAAAATAAAACATTTATTTTACATGTAATTCTTAAAAAACATGTTTTGGATTCAGGGATACAGAATCTTTAGTACGAGCCAAACCCAGGGCCCGACTAACAAAATTCTGTGCCCAGGGCACTTTCAATTTTTCGTGCCCCCACCCCCCACCCCCCGAAAAAAAAAAAAAAAAAAAAAATCCTATTATTATACTACAATTTATAGCAGGCGAGGCAGACTGACTAGAAAAAGTAATTGAGCGAAAAAATAATTTGTTTCTGTTTTTGGCTTTAATAAAATTAAATTACTCCACTCAGCCAAGTATAGGTGCTGCCGGATTATAAGTTTCTGGATTATCGATGCTTCACTGTACGTTAATGGTACAATTTCATATATTTCAAATGATCTGATATACAGTAGCAATCAAGATTTTATTTTAAAATTTTATTCATAAAAATGAAATGCAGTTGAGTTAGAAAAGGTAAAAAAAAAAAAAACTAGGAGATTTAGGTCATGTATTTTTAACCATTAGTAAAATTTTGTGCCCTTCAAAAATTTCGTGCCCAGGGCACAAGCCCCGAGTGCCCGTGCGGTAATCAGGCCCTGGCCAAACCTACAATAATACTTCTTTAGTTGTACGAAAAGACTTTCAGTCAGACAATTCACTTTGCCATCATTTGCGGTGTTTCACCTTAAACATGTCAGGCCTTACAAAGCTACATTGTTCAACCAATCACTACGAAAATTAGTACATTTATTAATCAGTACAAAATCTAACTAACACTTTTTTAGCTCAATTGAATAATTGGTTCAAAAGATGTCAAAGAAAACCTCATATTAACTTTAAAATTATTAAAAAGGAAAAATAAGTAGAAGGAAAAAAAAAAAGACGGAAAATGCGTGGTTATTTTTTCCATTATGAAAGGAAATAAATTTATTTGCTCGTGAATAATAAATATATTCATACTCAAGCACACACACACACACACACACACACACACATATATATATATATATAGATGAACTTGTAACTTTTTTTTTTTTTTTTTTTAATTTAAATTGAGGGACAAGACAAATTATTGCATGTAATTATAAAATGAACAGAAGTTCAGTTCCTCTCGGAAAAAAGGAAAATGATTAGGAGACTTTATCAATATTTATTTACAATCAGCGAATACTATAGTACTACATTGGGCACTGATTGAATCAAAATAAAAATGTGAGTAAAACCCCTTGTAGTTTAGCTTTAATTTTGAGCGAAACTGAAATTTTGTTCATTCTATAACTCATAATTGCTTGAATTTACACGATATTTGTTTGGGACTTTCTTATAAGTTAGCTCAGTACTTTTGGCTATTAATTAAATTATGCAAATGAAATTTTTTATAAAGCTTGCGCGTGCGTAGTTAAAAATTATTTAGTGTAAAAATGCTCATATTTCGTAAGATATTTAACATTTTTGCACTCTGATTGCAGTATTCTGTGTCTAATGAAATATGCATCCTAAAAATGGCTTTTCACTGAGTCTAATACCCTACATGTTATAATTAAAAAAGGGTAAATTGTTTTTGCAATTTTTTAAAGAAACCGTTATATTTCCATGAATATATGTGGTAGCTCATAAAAATGTATACATATAATTAGAAGAATCCTTATAATCACATGCTACAGCCAAAACGCATTTCAAGCATTGCTTTTTACAGGGTGATACAAAAATTTTTGATTTTTCTTTAATTTTTTTACTGGTCCCCTTTTCCTCTTCAGAAAAACAGCTTTTGCTGAAATATATGAGATATAACATGTTCTTTATATTCCCAAAGTTTCAAGATGATTCCTATCCTAAAGAATTTTTCTAGATATTTGACAAAACTTCTAAATTCGGAAGTGTCCAAATACTTTTTGGTAGGTAGTATGTATCAAATAAAACTGTTTTTAAACCTATTTTAGACTATTTTTAAAGCGCATTAAATTTTATTATCTTACCTTATTGATCTTAAGATTTAATATGCAATCTAGTTTAGACTATTGAATTTCAGCGTAAGAGAAAGTTGTGTGAGTGACACACCAGATTATTTTTACAGGTTATCTAGAATTTTATTAATAATACCTATTTATTGCATTTTACAGGAGTAATGGCTATTGAAAGCGGATTCTCAGTTTGCTCAAATTATACAAGATTTATTGGTATGTATAATATTTGAGTAATTTTTATTAAAAAAAATATTTATAAATACAGGCTATTCGCACATTTTTTAGACGATTTTATTTAGCAGTAAGAAAAAATCGTTTGCATGGAGAATTTTATTTTCAGAACAGTTATATTTTTGGAAGTTTTATTTATCTTCTGATATTTATAATTTTTGTTTAGATGCAAAAATGCGCTTTTAAAATGGCAGTGGATGGAAGGATAGGTTTCCACTCTTTCCAAAGATAGTTTTTAGTGAAATCTTTATGAAAAGCATTTATCAGGAGAAAAATGGAAAAATGTTGCAACAACAGATGAATCTTGGGTCTATTTAAGTGGTTGCAATAAAAAAAGATCAATTTATTATCACAAAAGTGGAGAAAAAAAAATTTGCTACATGGCTCAAAGCATCAAAAGAGAGTTTTTCTAAAGGATTTATGATTGCCACTGGTTTTTTAATACAAGCGCAAGATAAAAGCAAAAAAAATGTGACAAAAATGTCAAAATCAACTCTAAATACTCTCAAGAACATATTTTAATTCCAATTTTTAAAAATAAAAATCCAGATCTTTATCCACAATGCTATCAATCCGTTGAACTGCATCAAGACAAAACAAGCAGCCACACATCGCAATCCGCAATTGCTTTTCTAGAAAAAAATGGAACAAAAAACGGGAATTAAAACCATACCCTTCACTGACATTCCTGCTAAATCTTCTGATGTATCACTGTTGGATTTTTTGTGTTTTTCGACTCTTAAAATCAACATTATCCAAACACCGACCTACAACGCTTTGTGGACTCTGGAAAGCCGTTCAAGAGGAGTAGAAAAATATACCTCTTCCGATATTATAAAAAGCATTATTATCATAGAAATTATGATGTAGAATGTTAGTTAAGAACAAGGGCTATCAAACTGAACAAATAAAACACGAAATATGAGTGAAATTGCTTCAGTACACTCTATCAAAATCGTCTAAAAAATGTGCGAACAGCCTCTGTAATACAGGTTTCAGCAGCACCACCTACACGGCAATAACTATATCATATCTATAAAACTCAATCACCATTTAAAAAATATATATGTAATTAGCACCAATTAATGGTAAGGTGCAAATTACGTATATATTTTTTACTTTCTTCTATATAGACAAGCAAAAGTATGAATTTTTGAAGATGGCTTTCGACGGATTTAGAGGTTTTAAGATGTCTTGCTCGCAACATAATCACTTTTAGAAAATATCTGCCTGTGTGTCTGTCTCTGTGTGTGTGGATTACCAAAATTTTGTGGGTGCTGTTCTTCAAGAACTATTGAACGGAATTTAATCTCAAACTTGCTGGATCTTGACTTAAATTGCTGCTGATTACGTGTTGAGGTATATCACTGAACAGGTGATGCTGATATCCTTATATATATATATATATATATATATACAGCGTATCTCATAAATATGGAGACAGGAGATTTTTTTTTTTTTTGTTTTTTTATTAACATTTCAAAATAGGAAGCAATAATCACGAAAAAATGACAAGCATATGTAATCAGAATGTAAGTGTATTACAACAAAGAAATAAAAAAGAAAATATGGTGTCTCCAAAATGTAAAGACTTTTCGAGTATTAGGTATTAAAATTCAAATTTTGGATCCCTTCCTTCGAATTATCTAGAAAATCTTATCAGGCATGCTTGGAACTAATTTGGAGAATGTGTGGCTGTAATGAGTACAAACTCTTATTGTTGCTCAAATTTCTAAATAGTCGAAAACTGAAGACCATGGGCATACATATTTTGTGCTATGCGAGTATTCGCCGAAGGTTTTCATTTGCACTTAGATCTGGACTGATGACTGGCCAGTCTATAATAGTAACTTGATTCTGCAGAAACTAAGATTTTATTGAGTAGGATGTATGAATCGACGCATCGTCCATTTGGAATTTCCACTTTCCTCCTCTAAGACATTTTCGAATTGGAAGTATATTGCTTTTGAGGAAATTTTAATAATCCTCAAAGCAATGTAGATCATTGAAAAAATCAATATCAGCAATATAGTACGTTGTTCTGTTGAAACAGAAGGCGACCCACACCATGAGAGAGCCCCATTCTTTTCATCGACAAAAGAATTCATGAGGTTCTCGTCGTTGAATGGATGAATGGTTCTTCATTCAGAGGCGAAAAAATATTCAATTTGGTTGGCTCTAATGATTGGGCATACTATTTTCATGATCTATGACGGCAGCCGCATGAGTTCTTTAGTCGTCAAAAATGAGGGGGTTCTCTCATAGTGTAGGGAACGTTATTTCAACGGAACAACGGATATTGCTGAAATTGCTTTTCTTAATGGTCCACATTAATCTGGATATTATTAAATTATCCTCAAAAGCAAGCTCATTTTAATTGGAGCAATCTCAGGGGTGAAAACTAGAAATTTCAACAAGACGATGACTCGATTCACGCCACCTACTCAACAAAAGGTTGGTTTATGCAGAATCAAGTTATTGTTAAAGAACGTTCATTACACGAGACGTAAATCCAATTGAAAACGTTTGGGAAATACTTACACGAGAGGTGTATGCCCATGGTCTTCAGGTCTCCTCTATTAACAAATTAAAGCAACAAGTAAAGCAGGGTTGATACTCATTACATCCACACATTCTCCAAACTCTAATTCTAAGCATGCCTGATAGGATTTTCAAGATAGTTCAAAGGAATCGATCCAAAATTTTAATTTAAATACTAAATACTCGGAGAGGCTTTACATTATTGAGACAGCATTTATTTATTTATTTACTTATTTATTTATTTTTTTATTTTTTTAAAACAAAAAATCTATAAAACCTATACTATATTTTCTTACTGTAATGCACTTTTATTCTGATTCCATATACTTATAATTTTTTTCGAGATTATTACTGCATTTTTTTAATTGTTATTTCAAAATATCATCTGTCTCTATATTTATGAAACGCTATGCACATATATACATTTTTAATAATAAATAAACTTTAATAAATAAATGAGCATTTACCAATTTTATTATCAAATGTAAGAATGCTCAAAAACAAAAAAAAATTCTCTTCAGAGAATGCAAATTCTTCATAGAGCAGAGAATCGCAAGACTTCAAAGACTGTAGAACTGTTTTAAGCTAAATATCTATATAGACGTACGTCCGATCTTGCGACAAAACTTAACAATTACAAGGTTTCATGATTTTTCTAATGTTATTAAAGCATCTAATTACATATTGTTTTTAACTATAAAAGTATATATGAATATTTATATATATATATGTTTTGCTTATTTAAGGCTTAACAATTAATTATATATATATATATATATATATATACATAATTTTGTTTATATAAGAGCATTGCCTCGACTGGTTGAACCACAGATATGCGATAAATTAATACAAATTTATCGACTTTTTTTTTTTTTTTTTTTTTTTTTAAACAAAGAAACAAAATTTCTAAGAGGGGAGGGGGTGCATTTCCTTAGATGCCGTCTGTAGGGTACAAATTTGACTTTTTTTTTTTTGACATTTAGTGTCATGCTTATCTAAGAGGAAAATCGTCTGCTTTCCTTTTGAAAAATAAATTGGATAAATAATATTTTTATTAAATAATTTGCACTGAATGAATCTGCTTAGGAAAATTAAAAAAAAAAAAAAAAAATCTTGGCCGTACCCAACATACTAGTTTTAATTTTGTTAGTTTAAATCTGAGACAAATTACACAAAGTTAGTTATACACATAGAAACACAGGTATTTTTTGTTTTAAGTTAAATTATGTTGAAGACATTGGAAAAAAAAAAAAAAATATATATATATATCCATAAAGAACTGACTATTTAAATTTATCGAATACTAAATGTTTTTTTTTTTTTTTTTTTTTTGGTGAATATAGATTAAAGTGAAAAGCAGACGTAATTACACAAATTTTTCTTTAACACAAATATTTTAAATAATTTTATTTAAAAGGCAAAATTTAATATTGTATGGAATATTCCTTAAAAAATATCTAGATGAAACGTGTAGAAAATTTTAAACAGAAGAAAAGTTACAATTTTTCATAAACTGAAGTTAAAATTTTGTACATAAATAAGAGTGTTTTAAGTTAAAAATTTCAAGCTGATATGAAAGTGCTGAAGGTTACAGGATACTTAAGAATATTTTAAGCATTCTTGGTTGTAAACTCTTTTATATATTTTTTCTTATTCCTCGAACAACAGTATTAAACTCATAGAAATTTCCACAGCTAATTTTTGATCGATTTAAGAAGGTATAAATTTGGAACTAATGAATGGAGTTGATTTTAATTAATATATATATATATTTGGAATCATTCTTTGATTAATATTTTGAAACAAACAAAGAAATAAAAAAAAAAAAAAAAAAAAAAAAAACTGAAGAAACACAATTTTGGTTTACAAAAATAAATAAATAAAATAAAATAAAATCAGTAAAATAAAATAAATGTGTCGCAGATTAAATGTCTTTTGATTCGGAGAAGGTGAATTCGGGACCAAAGTAATTATGCAGCTTTCTTCACCAACAAACCCATAACTAAATTCGGTACCAAACGTTGGTCCTAAATTTACCTATGCGTTTCTCCTCTACTCTTGTGCTCGTGCTTGTGCTTTGAGGTGTAGGCTCTACTCTTGTAAACTAAGAGATTTTCCACTAATATAATCGGGAATGTTGCCATTTTTTAATTTGAAGAATAATTTAACAATTTAAACTGCTTAAATTTAGTATTGTATCAATAATTGCAATTTCAAAATCGTTAATCCACATTAGTAGTTTTATGCAATTATTGTTGTATATTAAAACTAAGTATAATCTTGCAAAAGAACCCAAAATACATTTTTAAAGAGCAAATAATTCAAATATTTAAAATATGCACATACTTTAGTTTAATATTACATAGACTGAACATATTTAAAATTTTAAATAGTTTTAAAGTTTTAAAAGAAATCAAATAATGACACTTTCTTTACAAGTGTCAACATAGATTTATATTAAAAAAAAAAAAAAAAAAAAAAAGAGAGAGAGAGAGAGAGAGAGAGAGACTTGAATTTAATTAAATATTATCTGTTCATACACAACGGTAGATAAAGTTTTGCTTTCGCGTCTAATTTTCGAAATTGAGGATTTTGCTATAATTACAAGTTTTGAGGTCCCATAATTAATTAGGTTTTTGTCGGTTGGTTTGTGTGTTTGTCCGAGTGTTTTTTAAGAGTAAATAATAATTAAAATAATATTTAAACTCTACACATAGTTTAGTTTTGTATTAGCCTGAACATAAAATTTTAAATACTTTTCAAGAAATCAAATAATAACAAACTCTTTCCTTACAAATGAGTTATTTATTTTATTATTATTGTTATTATTATTATTATTATTTTTTTTTTTGTTTTAAAGGTCTGGAAATTAATTAAATACTTTCTCTTACCCGTATAATGCTAGAGAAAGTAATGTTTTGGTGTCAAATTTTCGAAATTGAATTTCTGCTATAATTACACATTTCGAGATGCCCCAAATCCGAAAATCAGGGTTTTATCGGCTGGTCTGTGTGTCTGTCTATGTGTCTGTCTGTATATCTATTATCAGTATAACACGAGATCAAATAGTAACAGAAAGTCCAATCTCGGTATTCAAATCAAAATCTGTATCACATAGGGATGCCACACTAAACTTTTCCTTGAGATAGAGCAAATGATTTGTGTACAGTAGATCCAAGAGAATTTGAATACATTAAGCCATTGGGCAAAATTTCTGGTAGATAAAGTTTAACACCTTTAGACTGTATAGCGTTTATAGGAATGAAAGCATATTTAGTACTAGATATAATACGAAAGTCATTTACCATTCAAAACGAGACCACACACAAAAGAATTCGGACACATTAATATTATACTTGGAAATTGCTGGAAATTCATTTCAAGTTGTGTTATGCGTTTTTCATACTTTGTTTCTTTGCTAAATTTAAGTACAATGTGCTTGGTGTATATATAATTTATAGACAGTATACAGAGAGTTACTCATTATTAAGTAAATACACTTTTCTTTATTGAATGTAATTAACGGAAGTGCTTTACTAAATTTTACCGACTCCAGGAAAACTGCCGAGGAATGATAATTATTTTCTCATACCCATGGTAAACAAACTATTAGTTTGGATTCTAAATTTCTACGCTGATTTTTCTGTAATTACGCGTTTTGAGGTTCCCTGAATACGAAAATCATGTTTTTAATGGTAGATCTAGGTTCATTTCTGTTGTCAGCATAACTGAAAAACAAATAATTTCAGGAAATTCAAATAGAGTATTCTGAAGTTTGCATAATGTTACCATGTAAAAATTTGACTAAGATTGGTATGTTTCAAAGGGTGATGTATGGAAAAATTGACTTAATAATTTGTAAAACATTTAAATTATATAACCGCCTAAAATTTTTATTAATGTATGTACTATGATAAATCAGGGGATTAAGAATGGTCGAAACCCCTCTTTCCCTCACACAGAAATACATAATCTAATAAAAAATTTTAAATATGTTTTTAAAGTACGAGTTTATACACTATACTTACTTATTATCTTACCCCTTTATCTTTATAGTATTCAAAGTTGCGTGTGAGCAACACACAGATTTTTTACTTTTGTCAAACACTGTTTAAAATTCGCTTTTAAAACTTTAAACTTTAATAATAATAATAATAATAATAATAATAATAATAACACGCAGATCAAACTAGGATTACGCTACGGTATCAAACTCAGGCTACGAAACATCTGAAGAGTGAAGATTCTCTTTTAAACTTGTGATTGATCCCTCGTGTTTTACGAATCTAAAAGAGAGTTATTTTATCCCTTCAAAATAGCATAGGTAAATTCGGGACCAAATATGTCGGTCCCGATTTTAACTATTGGATTGCTCGACTCCCCCCTTTTGGTCCCGAATTTATCTGCACCCTTTTGATAAATATTAAACTTAAAAATTGATTTTTATTTTCCTGTGTATGCTCGAAGAGAAAGTATTGGATTTTAGAAATTTTTCTATCGATTTACATGTTTTGAGATGTCCTGAAAACGATTTGACCTTAAAAGAAAAAAAAAAAAAATGTCTATGTATGAGTGCATTCAAAATTTTGTGGTCGTTGTATCTCCGAAGTCAATGAACGAAAATTGATATAAGTTTACATTTCTTGTACCTTGACTGAAACTGGTGCTAATTAAAATTTTTTTCATATGTGGAGCTCCGCTACCTCTGCGAGAGGAAATATTCCCCAGGGATATAAATTTTTAATATAGGTATTTTTTTAAAGAACTCGTCAATACCTTTTAAACGAATGGTTTAATCATAGATCTGGGACAATTTAAAATAACATTTTAAATATTTTTAAATTTTAAAAAGAAAGAAAGAAATAAAAAAAAAAAAAAAAAAAAAAAAAAAGCATTTCTTTAGACATTGCCTATAGGGTACAAAACCGATTTTCCTTCGATATTTTGTGTTATATTTTTCTAATATGAAAATCGTCTACATTTATCATAACAAATAATTTTAATGAAAAATAATTTAAATAAGTAATTTGTACTGCGTTAATTTGTACAGAAAAATATTGAAGAAAGTTTTGTGATGGCCACAACATATTAGTTATAACATGTTCAAGAAGATCTGAATGTTTTCGAAAAAGTAAAGTTGTTGCATTTTAGCTATTTATGTATATCAAAAAATATAAATCCAGGAATTTCTAAAAGAAATATGAATCAAACAATAATACTCACGCTTCAACAAGTACATACTTAAGTGAAGCCTTCTGAGAAAGCAATAGATATTAAAAAAAAAATAGGAATTGTTTCTGAGACACATGGTCAGACACTGATATATGAGATCATATACAACAAATATGAAAAAAATATAATATTATATGAGTGTTGTGCTTTCATTTTTTATTCTGGATTTTATTTAATTTTAATTTCATAAAGAGACTTTTACTTAATAAATGCAGGGATGGAACACGGGCCGCAGAATTCATACCACTATCAATGTAAGAAAGTTTTCTACTTCTTAAATCAACGATATTATAGGTAGAGAAATTTCTTAAACGGATTCCGGTATGAATTCTGCGCCTGTGTTCCATCCCTGTAAATGGTAATATAATATATTGGACCAATTTTTTCTTCCTGTGATATGTTTGAAAAGTTTATATATATGTATAATGTTTTGTATCTTATAATAAATATATATTAATTTTTTAATGAAAAAACTACTATTCATTGTGATTCAATTATGTTTCCTTAAATTTCAGATATAAACCAATGGGTTTTATTGGAATGTAGGCGGAATATGCCTGCATCAAACTACGTGAAAGTACAAGAGAAATCTGACAAGAACAGCATCACTACAATTTGTGAAATAGAAGTTTACGTAAAAGAAGGTGAGTTGGGTAGCATTGTAAATTCTGCATGAAGTCAACTCAAATAGCACCATGACTATTTATTTGTCAGCTTTGAGACTTATAGTTGCAATGACTTTTGTCTCGAATAATCCAATGTTACATATATTTGCACATTTCTTACATACATATGAGGACTTCACAAGCACAGGCCCTGATTACCCAATAGGCACGAGAAGCATGTGCTTCCCCTGGAAAATTTTGAAAAGGCCCTAAATTAAGCAAAAAAATGGGCCCCGAATTGTAACTAAGCTTGTGGTCTAAAAGCATTGTCTGATTATAAAACATCACAGTCCTACCTGACTGCACAACTATCATTTCTAAATTATATAGGATATATGCTAATAAAGCTTTTACACATTCATTTATAATGGAATAATTTCATATATTGTGGTGAATATAGGCTTTCACCAGTTTATATCTTGGTACAAAATCAAGTGAATTTGCTTGTCTATATTTTAAGCGAATTTACTTGTCCTCAATTCCAGGTAACTACAAAATTTAATGAAAAATTTATAAATTTTTCAAGATGTTTGTATGAGTCTTTAGACCAAGAAGTCAATGGGGGCCCCCAAACGGATTTGTGCTTCCCCTCAATTGTAAGGTTAATCGGGCCCTGCACAAGCATCCATACCTTACCCGGGCTATGAACCCAGATCCTTTTGATTCAGAAGACAGCTCTTTGCCAGTTGAACCTCATGACTAAAATATGATATAACTGTATAAATACAGTATCCATTTTAATAGGTTTTTGTAATTGGTATTATAGCCACTTGAGAAGGATAACGAAACTGTATATGCTCACTGTGAAGCGCCCTATTTGTGACCCAAAGAACTAGTGAAAAAATATCAGAGTAATCTTATCCTTATTACGTACAATCCTATCCTTATTACACCTGATTACTTATTGCTTACTTTGTTCGCCTGATGAAGGGTCGTGTTCTTTTCCGACCCGAAACAATTGTTGCGAGTTTATTGCATTTTATGGTGTTTATTCTAAGTTTTGTAAGTAACAATTTACAACGCCAGTTCTGTGGTACTTTCTTATTAATCCTATCCTTGTTTCCAAGCATTTTATTCTTAAAAAAAAAAAAAAAAAAAAAAAAAAAAAGAGTTCCTGTAAACCAAAACATTTAAATCATGTGAAAACTGCTGTGATCAATAAATCACTTATACTAAATTTTGATCATATGTACATTGAAAAAACTGGTATTTTTTGTCCACCGCATGACTTTCTTCTATATTTTCTTATGAAAATTTACTCATCACAAATAATTTATTAAAATTACCTTCCATGATGAATGCAGATGATTTGCATTCTAGAGAAGTATAACAGTAATCCAAAGAAATTAAAACAGGAATAAACTACTACGTCAGAAACGCCAAAGAAAAATTATTGAGGTGCATACAGCTGTTTCGGTAGCCTAAAGCGTACCGTCATCAGTGCAAAAAAAGAATTCTGAATCTGGAGAAGTACTGGTATATATAGGAGAGGGACCGGATTTAGTTCAACCAATAGGATTACGGAAGAGGTGGGGAGTGTGGCCAATAGGAATTAAGGAATGTGCAGCTGTGTAAACAGTAGAAAAATTAAGGAAATGTGGACTGAATGTAAAATTTCCAACAATCAGACAAATAGGGAACAGCGAAATCACAATTTACAAGGTTTTTAAAATTTTTATAAATATGAAAAGCTTCAAAGAAATCGAGTTCATGAATGGATTTAGGTCTGCAAATTATTTTAGCTGAATTAAATTTAAAATTATGATTTTCCTCCCAGCAATGTTTAGAAATAGCCGATTTATTGGTTTCTTGTTTGCGGACGTAATTCATATGTTCTTTTAGACGAAATTTAAGACTGCGTTTAGTTTGGCCAATATATGATAAACCACACTGACAGGAAATACTATAAATGCCCCAAGAATTATGCATATCAATAGGATCTTGGGGCATTTATAGTATTTCCTGTCAGTGTGGTTTATCATATATTGGCCAAACTAAACGCAGTCTTAAATTTCGTTTAAAAGAACGTATGAATTACGTCCGCAAACAAGAAACCAATAAATCGGCTATTTCTAAACATTGCTGGGAGGAAAATCATAATTTTAAATTTAATTCAGCTAAAATAATTTGCAGACCTAAATCCATTCATGAACTCGATTTCTTTGAAGCTTTTCATATTTATAAAAATTTTAAAAACCTTGTAAATTGTGATTTCGCTGTTCCCTATTTGTCTGATTGTTGGAAATTTTACATTCAGTCCACATTTTCTTAATTTTTTTACTGTTTACACAGCTAACATTCCTAAATTCCTATTGGCCACACACTCCACCTTTCCCGTAATCCTATTGGTTGAACTAAATCCGGTCCCTCTCCTATATATACGAGTACTTCTCAAGATTCAGAATTCTTTTTGCACTGAAGACGGTACGCTTTAGGCTACCGAAACAGCTGTATGCACCTCAATAATTTTTCTTTGGCGTTTCTGACGTAGTAGTTTATTCCTGTTTTAATATTCCAACGCCAAGTCTCCTGCTATTATTAATCCAAAGAAAGTCAATTTTATTCTGCATATGTATGGCATCTTAAAAAAAATTCTTTTTTTTTTTTTTTCTTTTTTAATGAAAAAATCGATAATTTTATTTTAAATTGTCATAGATCGACGATTCAACCATTCGTTTTAAAGGTATTGATGAGCTCTTTTGAAAGGTACCAATAATGAAAATTTTTCCCATTCGGGGGGGAAGGGGGGAGGGGATTCCCCAATAATGGAAACTATGCCCCTACATATAATATACAACTTAGAAAAAAAAAAAAAAACATTCCCAGTTGACTATTACCATTATAAATAAATCTTTTGAATTTCATAAGGATTCTTAAAAAATAATTCTCTTTATGCACATTTATACGAAATTGTGTGCTGTACCGTCAGGTTAAAAATTTAGAAAAAACAGGATGGACACGAAACCCGTTGACGATTTTCACCAAATGTTGATAGCCACTAATGTATGTCAAGGCGCAACTACGTATCAGTTCGTATGAAATTCTCTGCAGTAGTTTCCAAGATACAGTCGCCACAAAATTTTGTCATACCCACACTTAGATAGGCAGACAGACATTTTCTAAAAATAATCAAATCCTGTTCTTGACCTCTTAAATGTGTAAATCCATCGAAAAGCCGAAGTCGAAAATTTTTACGAAATCAGTATTTCTTCTATTGAATATAGAAGAAAGTAATAATTTGGAAATACCAAACGTGTCAATGTCAATTGATTTTTTCGGTAATCTATTATAATATAGCTATCCAATTCAACTTCAATCAAACACATTGTTTAATCAAACGCAAAATGACGCACTTTTAAATATCATTTCAAAACTATCAAAAGTTGACTCTGGGAATTTACTTTAACGTAAGGAATCTAATTTAACGTAAAGTACCTACCTAGACTCATATATACAGAATATCTGTAAAAATAATAAAAACTAATTCAACAGACCTCAAATTGTCAGACTTTAGGTCAGATAACAGTTTTTTTTTAAATTATTATGATTACAATACTTTCATTATATTATACGTGTGTGGAAAGTAAAAATTACCAAATTATTTATAACATTATTTGAAAGAGCTTTTAACTCCTTCACAATCGTAAAAAGCCTTGTTTTGGAATAAAACCACTGGTTCAAATCTCATGCGTTGTTATTAGATAAATCAACACAAAAAATCAATTGCGATGAATTCCTTAAGGATTCGTCTAATGACATTTTAGTTGGCTATAAACTGAATTGTAAAGAGATGTGACACGACAGTACGTGACTAACTAGAGCGGATGTGAATTGTGA
The DNA here is from genome assembly GCA_963930645.1 of Salticus scenicus. Lineage (NCBI taxonomy): Eukaryota > Metazoa > Arthropoda > Arachnida > Araneae > Salticidae > Salticus > Salticus scenicus. Next base: position 170,881,382 of record OZ005652.1, on the reverse strand, counting down.
TGTTTGTGCATCATTTTAACCTCACGTATACGTGAGCACCACAGTCTGATTATAATCAGACTGTGGTGTAAAGAATAACCAAAGACTGTTTCACTTTAAAGGAAGAATGAAAATCTTTATTTGCTCTTATACAGAGGGTATTCACACATTTTTGTAACGATTTTGACTTTCTTCTTAAATTTTAATTTTAATTGTAAAATGAAAACGTGACTGACATCAACTTGTAATAGGATTTAATTATCTTCTGCAGTATTAAAAGTATTATTTGCTTTAAAATGTCGCTGGAAAATAAACAATGGATCGAAGGATGTATTTTTGCGCTTTCCGAGGAGAAATTCTCTTATTTGGTTATAAAAAGAAGATCTGAAAAGCAGAGTTTTGATATTTCTACACGCAAAATAAAGCACGTAATTAATAAAAAAGTAAATAAACGTCAAAGTTTGCGTCTCACAGGGGAAAAGGCGAAAAATTGCATACGCAACAAAGATACGCACACCTTCAATTAAATCTAAAGTCGCATCTCATGTTTTAAAAGAAAATCGAACCTTATAAACAGCTATCGTAAAATCTTTTAACATCTCTGTAAGAACTGTGAACAATATTATAAAATCTGCTATAAAGCTAATCATAACAAACAAACAAACAAAAAAAAAAAACATGATGCTCATCGCCTAATACCGAAATATGTTTTGCAGCGTAAGACAACGTGCAGATTGTTGTATGAAAATTATTTGACAAGCGAAAAATGGAAATATATAGTTAATATTAATGAGACTTAGATATTATTATCTCTTTTCAATAGAAAAAGATCGATTAACTAGCGAAAAAGAAAAGAAAAAGACTTAAAATGCTGGTTCGGAGAAAACAAGGAAAGTTTTCCTAATGGTATTATGGTTATTACTGAATTCACTTATAACAGAAAACTTAAAATAAGGAAATTAGGGAAAATGTCATAATGAACTTGGATTATTATCAGAAATGTGTTTTAACACCTATTTTCAAAGAAGAAATTCTATCCTTTAATTCAAACAATCTTCGCTGTGTTGAGTTCCATCAGGATAAGATCAATAAGATAAGTCATACTTCTTAAATTTACTGCTCTATTAAAAAAAAGAAAAAAAATCTTAAAATGCATGCTACTAAAGTCCCCTATAACGTGTCTCTTATAGATTATTGTACATTTGGTCTTTTAAAACAAGCTCTTTAAAAGAGGCATCCCAAAACACTGGATGGACTATGGAAGATTCTATAGGAGTAGTGGAATAAAATCAACCTTGATGTTTTAATAAATGCTCTGTTATCTATAAAATCAGGATGTAATATGATAGTTTAATAAACGGACTATCAGACTGCACATATTCGAAAATAAAATTCTTTTATTTGGTTATACATATGTTTTTTTTAAATATACATGTTTCCTTCTACTTTTAAGAAATCTCTACTTTAAAAAAGAAAAAAAAAAAAGAAAAAAAAAAAACATTTTCGATAATTTATAGTTCATTCTAATAAAAAAAGAAACTAGTATGTTGTGGCCACCACAAGACTTTCTTCTATATTTTCCTATACATATTCAATCAGTAACAATATTTAAAAAAAAAAAAAAGATTTTTTTTTCCTTTTTTTTTTTTTTTTTTTTTTTGTGAAAATTAATACATATTCAATCACTAACAATATTAAAAAAAAAAAAAAAAAAAAAAAAAAAAAATAGAATTTTTTTCTAAGTTTTTTTTTTTTTTTTTTGGTTAAAAGTAAAAAAAATCGATAACTTTGTTTTAAATTATCACAGATTTATAGTTCAACCATTCGTTTTAAAGGTATTGACGAGACCTTTCGAATGATACCCATCTTCAAAATTTACCCCCCCCCCAGGGGAGGAAGCGATGCCCCCCCATGCACAAAATTTTTTTCCTAGTTACATACTACTATTATCAATAATTCATATTAATTTTACAAACACAAGTGTAAAATAACTCTTATTATGCACATTTATACGAATTTTTGTCCTATGCTGCCATGTTAAAAATTTAGATAAAATGCTATCACAGCGCCACCTGTTGAGCTATTGATCCCCAAATATAATCAGCAACAGTTTATGTCGGGGACCAACTAAATACCAAGTTTGGTAAAATTTCGTTAAAAAAAAAAAAAAAAAAAAAAAAATACGATTATTTTCCTAAGTTTTTTTTTTGTTAAAAGTAAAAAAAATCGATAACTTTGTTTTAAATTATCACAGATTTATGGTTCAACCATTCGTTTTAAAGGTATTGACGAGATCTTTCGAATGATACCCATCTTCAAAATTTAACCCCCCCGGGGGGGTACTTCCCCCCCAGGGGGGAACCGATGCCCCCCCCATGCACAATTTTTTTTTCCTAGTTAACTACTACTATCATCAATAATTCAAATTCATTTTACAATCACAAGTTTAAAATAACTCTCATTATGCCCATTTATACGGAATTTTGTCCTATGCTGCCATGTTAAAAATTTGCATAAAATGCGATTACAGCGCCACCTGTTGAGCTATTGATCCCCAAATCTAATGGGCACCAGTTCATGTCAGGGTGCAACTAAATACCAAGTTTGGTTAAATTTCATTCATATGTTCGTGAGATACAGCGTCCACAAAAAAATGATACAGACACACAGACAGACAGACACACAGACAGACAGACAGACAGACAGACAGACACACAGACAGACATTTTCTAAAAACTATCAATTCGTGTTCAGGACATCCCAAAACGTGTAGATCCGTCAAAAAACGGAGGTCGAAAATTTTCGCGAATCCAATACTTTCTCTATATTACATATAGAAGAAAGTAAAAATATATATGAAAATAATAATAATAATAACAACAACAATACTAGTAACAAAGCAACAGTAAAATTAAATATTTTTTAAACGTGTGCTAATTTTTCAGATATATATTACTCAACATTATTTTAATTTCACGTTTCAGAATTTTAAGAGAAATTATTGAAAAGTATTTAATATATAAAGATGGTACATATCTTCAAGCATTATAAAAATAAAAATACCTGGGGTCACTCTACTAGAAAATATTAATTAAATTAAATAGAATGAATGTATTATATAAAATTATAAGAAATCATCAAAAACGTATGAAATGTGCGCAACAGAGAAGCGGAAGTATCTTAATATTCCCCACTCCCAAATCCAAAAGATAATTCGTCTAGATTACTTGTGGCTACAGGAAATACATCAATTATTATTAGTAGTAAAAAAATTATTTGTCATCTGAGGCATATTATAATAATATATTTTGCTTAATCTTTTGTGAGGTGAAAATGTATGTTGTTAAAGGATATAAAAACCTTTATAGACGTATATCTTTATATTCGTCATATATGATATATGCTAGAGTCGAAATTTTTTTTTTTTTTTTTAGCTTATATAATATTTATTTATTTATTTTAACACTTACAAAGTTGAAAAATGTGTATGATTTCAGTTTGTGTGTATCATCTCTCCGTCAATCCGCGTTCTAACTCCCGTAAATATTAATAAAATTCCTTGAAACTGATATATGTTATTCAAGTTCACCATGCGATGGGGCCCATTGAAAATGGAATAGATACCGCCATTAGTTAGTGTTCAGGGACACCCGAAAGAATTCCAAAGCCTTGCGTTCTGTGAGAGGTATTTCTATACATCATACTTTAATTTTTTATTTAGTATGAATTATAATTTCACAATAATTATTCATACGCATAATATATTTTTATCTTTATTTATTTATTTATTTATTTTTGTACAATGTAGTATGATTACAACTAAGATTTGCTTAGTCATACAAAAATATTCATATACATTAAGGGTTATAAATTGAAATTGCTTCAGTTGTATTTTCGTTTTTATTAAGCGTTTTTAACACTTTCTAGCAAAGTTTAAGAGTGATTATGATTTGCATTAGCCTATATGTCTGTCTTTCTGTCCGTCTATATACATCTCTTCGTCTTCCGGCCTCTAGCGTCCGTAAATATCTTAAGAATTTCTTAAAAAGAGTATATGTTCATTACGTGGTGTTCCCTATTTAAAGTGGTATAAGTAGCAGAAATGATTTGTGCACAGGAACACACAAAATAATTCTTTTAGAGCCATCTTTATAAATCCTATTTAAATAATGTTGTACTGCACAATAATAATAAAATTAACATTTATTATTCATATACAACTTTTTTTTTCCTTCAGAACATGGTATGTTTAGCGTTAAGATTTACAGGCCTACACTAAAATATTCCGATGGAAAATGTCTACAACTGAAAATAGCTGGAATTGCATTTCTAATTATGTGTTACGCGTTTTTAACACTTTCCAGCAACGTCCAAGAGTTATTATGAACTTAATTAGTCTATTTATCTCTCTTTGTGCCATTCTGTCTATCGTTGTAAGATTACTTTTAGACATATTGACATATGCAATACAACGAGTACGTAGTGTTGAAAACTATTAATATCTTTGTGAACCACAGGATTTTTCGTTTTTGTTTAACTTATGAATTTTGTTTTCGACTGAAAACTAAAGAGAGAAAGTTATTTTATTGAATTATTCCTTCTCTTCACTTTCAATTACTCCTTACTCTCAGAATGAATCTTTGATGTATAATATTTGTTCACACATAAGAGGAGAAAAAACTATCCAAAATTGGAAGAATTGATTCTCAACATTTTGAGTAAACTCAAATCAAGAAAAATATGACAAAAATTTTCAAATGAGTATTTGCTGTTGTTATGTCTTTACTGATGCTGGTTTAGCCTAAAGAACATATCGAAATATTTAATGCATTATATACCTATATATATGTGTGTATGTGTGTGCGTGTGTGTGCAAAATTTTTTAAAGATGATAAACTCATTGTTGGAGTTCGAGCTACTTTACATAAGCTATATTTCTTAGTACTAAATTTAAGAGCAACACTCATTTTGCCATCTCAGTTTGTCATGACAATCAACACGATCAACAATTTGTTCATACATTAATAACGAGCAAAAGTAAAGAAAATTTAATTTAAAAAAATGTCTTGTATGCATACTTAAAATTGAATTTTGAAATTAAGAGTTTTGGATTTTAAATGTTGAATGTGCCCTTAAGAATCCAAAACTACTCTCAAGAATTTAAAAAATACCCTTTTTTACTAGCAACAAAAACCCTGCCTCTTTTTTTTTTTTTTTTTTTTTAAATCCGGGAAAAACATACATGATTAGATACATTGCTATATTTGATACTTCCCACTTAGTAGATTACTTAAACCATAAATAATGTTATTCTTAAAATCATTCTAAGCGATGGAATTATGCGGAAATTTCAACCTCAGATAATTTTTAGAGAATATAAAGCTTCCTATGCACTGAAACTGAGACAGTTTAAGATGCATAAAAATTACGTATGAAATGGGAACGTGTGTGGTTTTGATTTGACCCACAATTTGCAAAACAAAAGATTTGATTATTGAAATATATTTTAAATGAAATTTTAGTATATTTTCTTCTTTTGAAAGGGAATAAGCGGCTTGGCGACGATAAGATGCTAACTGTTGTGCAGATGTTCAATGGACAGAGGCAAGACCAAGATAGACGTTATTTTGAATTAAAGCTGATGCTAGATATCTTGATATATTTCTCTTTCAGTTTAATTATATGTTGGATGCCCCGTATAGAAATTTCTAACAATTTTCATGTTTATGTTTCTTTAGAAAAAAAAAAAAATATATATATATATATATATATTGTTTACACAGTAGCTCTAATGATTTGTCAGTATGTTTTATCGACCGCTTGTGTTAGATTTGGAATCCATTTAGTCAGAACTTCCATTCGCAATATCATAAAGCTGGTGGAATATTCCGTTTAATGTAATTTTTTATTCCATCTCACATTTTCTTTGCTTTGCTCTTTTTTAATTCGGAAATTCTATAATCTCTATCGCGTCATTGCTTTATGAACTTGCTAGTCTTCATATGTTTTGACATCGAAATAATAAATGCTTTTGAGAAAATGTCTTTGCAAATTTTTAAATTTTAAATTTTAAAATTTTTCCTCCTTTTATTTAAATTGCTATAGATGGAGGCTGTGATAGGCCTCCAGGTCCAGAAAGAAGAGTGACCAATGGATATTTCGAAGTGACCCGCACGATGGCAAAATTGATTTGTGAAACTGGTTATCAATCCGATAGTGGCAGCGACAGACTTGTTTGTGAAAACAATGATTGGGTACGAAACCGACTTCAGTGTAATGGTAAGTTAAATAATATCTTATTAAAATAACAACAATAAGTACACTACTGCTCAAAAGTTTAGCAAGATTTGCAAACGATTATTTTTTTTCAATTTAAAAACTTATCTCTTAATGAAATGCTTTCAGACATTGAGTATTTAAAGAATTGTGCCTTCCTGTTGTTTCTTAATGAAGATTGGTTTGAGACAACATTTAGGGGGGTGGTAACAAATTGAGCAAAATTAATACTGTTTGCGATCACCCTGTATGATTAAATTAACAAAATGATCTGAAACTTTAGGAGATGTCAATATAGACCAAGCATAATTCGTGGGCAAATTTGTATGACGATAGCATGTTAAATAACGGATATATAAGCATTTATTTTAAAACTGAAAAAAAAAAAAACATGTTTTTCATTTATAATATACAGAGTTTTAAAGGAAAATAATTCCCACTTTCAGATAAATTGGAAAAACACTTTTGAAAGAATACACTGCAATCAGAATACAAATATGTTAAATATCTCACAAAATATGCGCATTTTTATGACAAACATTTTCACTGCGCATGCGTGAAAGATAGAAAAAGTTTTATTATATTGGTTGAAAGCTAAATAAATTGAGCAACTTTTGTTAAAAGTTCATTTGAATAGAGTAAACAATTATAAGATAAAAAAAACTTTTTATATACCATGTTTTTAAATTTTCTGATGAATCATTAATAAAATACGCGAGGATAAAAAATAATATTTAAGTAATATTTAAGCACGTGGACTAAGTTCAGTGAAATAATAATAATAGTGAAAACAAAAAAAAAAAGTTGGTTTTAAAAATAAAATATTACTCCTTTTACAACAACCTATATTAGCATCGTGAACTACATTAGCACTTACCAATGTGTATAAAATTTTTAAAGTGATAATGACGTCAATTTTTGTGAGATGCATAATTTAACTTTTTATAACTTTTTAACGTTCACGTTGAATTAAATGTATTTACTTTTCTGTCGAAAGAAAATGAACTCGTATTTTTTTTTTTTTTTTTTTTTTTTTTGCGACAATTAAATTATAGCTAATACTTTAATGGCTATTTTATTGCTATTAAGAGCTTATTATTTTCATATTTTAGTTAATAAAAAAAAAACTATTCGAAAATCTGACTTCGAAGTATTGTGTTGTCACCAGGTTCTGAGCTACTGTGAAAGTTTCAAGGGGGTAGTAGGGAGGTTAGTTAAAAATAGATTGCAAGATTTGTACCGGGCAAACAAACAAGAATCGAAGTTAATAAAAACAGGGTAAAATTAAGCAAATAATCGGGAAAAGAACGAGCTAGATTTTAGGTAATTTTCCAGAGTTAAAATTTCCTAAGGGGGTTTTCCTGCAACGCGTAATTAATTTGAAGATCCAATTATTTCAACCTCTTTGCAAAAGTTTTTTTTTTTTTTTTTAATGAAAAACCCCTTATGATCCCACAAATCTTAGTAAATAAACAAATTTAAGTTAGAGTTACAAGCTTATAAGGGGTTTTTCACAAAAGAGTACTTTTGGATCGTGGTTGATATAATTGGATCTTCAAATTAATTACGCGGTATATGAAAAACCCCTTATGAAATTTCAATTCTGGAAAAATACCTAAAATTTAGCTTGTTCTTTCATCAACAATTTGCTTAACATTTATTCTATTCCAATGAACTTTTAACAAAAGTTGCTCAATATATCTAGCTTTCAATTTATGTAATAAAAATTTTCCTATCTTTCTTTCGCACATGCGCAGTGAAAACATTTTTCATAAAAAAGCTCATATTTCATGAGATATTTAAAATATTTGTATTTCGATCGCAGTATATTGTTTCAAAAGTGTTTTTTCAATTTATCTGAAAATGGGAATAAATTTCCTGTAAAACTCTGGATATTATATATATAAAACATACTGATTCTTTTTTTTTTTTTTTTTTTTTTTTGAGTTTTAAAATAAATGCTTATATCTCCGTTATTTAACATAATTTCATCACACAAATTAATCCCCAAATTGTACTGGGTCTATATTAACATATCCTTAAGTAACAGGTTATTTCATTCATTTAATGATACAGGGTGATCACAAACATTATTGATTTTGCTCAATTTGTTACCGGCACCCTAAATGTTGCCTCAAACCAATCTTCACTGAAAAACATGAGGAATACCCAGTTTTTTAAATATCCAATGTTTGAAAAATCGAGAGTTAAGTTTTTAAATTGAAAAAACTTATCATTTGCAAATCTTGCTAAACTTTTGAGCAGAAGTATATATATACAAGATCTCATCTAAAAAAAAAAAAAGAATGTTAAAAAAATAAATAAATAAAACCGCTTAATAACAGTGCTCGGCATGAAAATTGCCCCATCACCCACCGTTTTTTAGGGACGGCCCCTTTGATTTCATCGCCTTTCAGTAATTTTATGGCTATAAATTTTATTTTTAAGGGAGGAAAGGATTATTTTAACTATTAAATACCTTCTGAGGGGCTACAAAGTTGGAAAATTCTAAAACATGAACATTTGCGGCAAAGGAAAATTTTAGGGGGGTTGGGGATTTGCCACTGAAATTATGTATTAAATTTTTTTGAAATCTATTATTAATGTTATTTATTAAACATATTTTTTTGTTTTTAAGTGTTAAATTAATTCTTTTTCCTTCTCCAGATCAAATTCATGGCTATAAAATTACCGAACAGTGATAAAAATTGGGGGAAGGGGTGGTGTACCAAGAAAACGGTGGGTAAAGGGGCTAATTGGGGGTCATATTCGGATTCAGGAGGTCATTTTACATAAGAATCAGCAGGAATTGGTATCAGGGCTCGAAATATATATATATATTTTTTTTTTTCAGCGTAATGTAATATCTCAAATAGGAATAAGCAAAATATTTTCCATAAATTTCTTTGCTAAATTTCTTTACCATCAAAAATGTCATCCAGAGTAGGGTTCAGTTAGAGAATTTAGGTATTCCGAAGAAAATATTAAGTTTATTCATCTGCCCCCTCCCCCCTTAAAAAAAGCTATGTAATTCTTATTTATTAATTTATTTTTTATGTTAAATATGCTTCAAGAATTAATGCGACTCATTTTTTATAAATTTTCTTTGTAAATAAGAAATCATCAGTTAAGTTTATGTCTCAAAACCTTTTGGTCCTTATTGCATCGCATCCAAAAGAAAATATTTTTTGGTAAAATTGAATAAATATATCAGTAAAACTTTTTGAGAGCTTTTGTAATTTTAATTTTAGTTAACATCATCTTTTCCTTTTAAGAAATACTTTGCAATCCAGTAATTAATGTTCCTGTAACACCTGGTAGTGAATGGATATTTTTGGATTCAACGAAAAAGATATCGGCTGGTACCAGAAGACAGCTTAAATGTAGCGATGGTTATGTGAAAACAGGCAATCCTGACACAGTAGTTTGCCAGAAAAACGGGACATGGACAAATACAAATGCTACATGCACCGGTAAGTGGTATTGATATTGTTATTTTAAAATGACTTAACTAAAATGTCAAATATTTATTTTAATAATACAAACGCATAATAATAAAACACAAAACTAAATACAAGATAGTCAGGGAAACTAATGGCAACATCGTTATTTATTAGGACTGATTTGTAATTTAACAATAAAAGAGCAAAAAATGCGACACTGAAAGCAAGTAATAAAAGTATTTTTGGTGATAGTGTTGTAGTGTAATATTTCGGCAACTCAACATACTAGGATGTCATACTCGTATCTTATTAACAAACCAATAACCAAGCTTATATATATGATTCCGAAGATATTGATGCAACCTTGAAGAAGAGATTCTTTTGAGGCTTTCGAATAAGTACAAATACCAAAGAATATTGGTTTTTTAATATTTTGATATACATTTAAATGAAAAGCGAGTTTCGTCTGGAACTAGTAGAGAATTTGTAATATGTAAATTGCATAATTAATGCAATTGTTAATCGTTATAATGCTTGACTGTAGCGGCCTAGGCACAATCGTTTTCTGTGTTTCTCCTATAAAAGAGAGCTCATTGGTAGCTAAATGGTTAGTATGCTGACCTGTGACGCGTGAATCATCTATCCGTGACAATCGGTAATTATATTATCTTTTCCAGAAATGTGCTGGATATCAACAGTGAACTGCCCAATATATTCATGGTGTCTTTGCTGGCGGGAAGAAGCTTTTTCTAATTTTTGGGGAAATGCAAACGTCAGAGGTTTATGATCTGTAAATAATGTAAACTCACGACCTTCTAATAAATAACGGAAATATTTGATGGAAAATATGCTGCTAAAAGTTCTCTGTCATTAGTTGAATATTTTTGTTGAGGTGGAGATAGGCAAACTGAAAAGAATCCGAGTGGGAGCTAATGATTTTTCTGAAGCATCTACCATAAGGCAAAGTTTTGCAGTAGCTGAAGGATGTGATAAAATAGTGGCTGTGCGTAATTACTCCTTACATAATTCAAGAGCTTGAGTTGATTGATCAGTCAATTCTACTGTTCGGTAGTCATTTTTAATGTTATTAATTAAATAATCATTGAGAAGAGCTTGATTTTGTGCAGCATTGGGTAGAAATCTTCTATAAAAATTTATCATACCTAAAAATCTGCAAATTCTTTTGACAGTTTTCGGTTTTTCAAATTTCGTGATGGCTTTCACTCTTTCGTCTGTTGGTGTGATTTCTTTATTAGACACTGTATGATCTAAAAATGTAACTTCAGATTCGGCAAAAACGCATTTGCTGAGGTTAAGTGTTAGGTCATGTTCTTGTAATCTTTCAAAAAATATTTGAAGGTGCTTTAAATGGTCTTCTCTAGTTTTTAAAGCTATAATAATATCATCTATGTATGAAAAACAGAAATCAAAACCACGTAGCACTGAATGAATAAATCGTTGAAAAGTTTGCGTAGAGTTCCTAAATCCGAATGTCATAAATGGAAATTCATGAAGTCCAAAAGGTGTGCAAATAGAAGTTGTTTTTTCAATGTCTGATTCTTTCATAGGTATCTGATGATATGTGCGATGAAGGTCTAAAGTAGGATAAATTTTGCAACCCTCTATTTATTGAGTAAAATCATGAAGGTAGGGTATAGGATACCGATCAGGTTGTGTGACAGCGTTCAAAGAACGATAGTCTCCACAAGGCCTCCAATCGCCCTTCTTCTTTTTAACTAGATTTAGTGGACTAGTCTAAGAACTGCTCGATGGGCGACAAATACCATGCTAGAGCATATACTCGAATTCAGCCTTGGTGATTTTGAGTTTATCAGGTGGTAAACTGCGGACCTTATATACTATTGGAGGACCTTTTGTGATGATGGAGTGAGTAATATTGTGTTTAATCTGCTGTCTATTTAGTTCACCATTTTCAGTTGTGATACTTTTGTACTTTTCTAGGAGGGTTTGAATGTCGGGACTCAATTGTCGATTATCAATTGGCGAGAGCAATGTTGATGAACCTCTCTTTATACCAGCGGATGTGGGAATTAAGTTTTTAGGTCTATTAGGCGTCTTCATTTTAAGTCAACAAGAAGGCCATATTTTTGTAAAAAATCAGCACCAAAAATGGGTTTTGAGACATCCGCAATGATGAAACTCTAATCAAATTTTCTTTTTAAACCAAGATCTAATTTGACGAGTTTAGTTCATAAGTTTTTTATGGGTTGAATTAGCTGCAAACAGTTTGAACTCTGACGCAGTTCGTTTAGTCTGTTTAGGTATTGAAATTACTGAAACGTCAGCTCCAGTGTCAATTAAATAAGATTTGTGACTTGATTTATCACAAAGAAAGAGGTGACATTTAGTGTGGCCACAGTCGTTGGCCTCTTCAAGCGACAGGCCTTTTAGTTTTCCGGCGAAGGGCGTTTAAATTCACAGGCACTTGTGCATTTTTTAGCTTTTTCTCCGAATTGATAATGATACCAGCAAAATTTGTGTGCTGTCGAACGGGATCGCAATCGGCCACAATTTCTTGATGATCTTCTAGGCTACTTCGGGATCGGGATCTATTACGAAAAATGAATTCTTCAAACTTTTTACCTAAAGCTGCAATGCTTTTTTCTAGAGCTTCTATTTTTTACTTTCTTCTATCTTCAATAGAAGAAAGAATTGGATTCGTAAAAATTTTCGATTTCGGGTTTTTGATGGATTTACACGTTTTGAGAGATGTAGAACACGATTTTACCATTTTTAGAAAATGTCTGTCTGTCTGTCTGTCTGTGTGTGTGTGTGTGACAAAATTTTGTGGCAACTGTATCTCTGGAACTACTGCACAGAATTTCATACAAATTGGTATGTAGTTGCACCTTGACATAAATTAGTGCCTATCAACTTTTGGTAAAAATCGTCTTACAGGTTGCGTTGCCATCCCGCTTTTTCTAAATTTTTAACAGGGTGATATAGGGCAAAAATTTTTAAGATGGGTATCTTTCGAAAGGTCTCGTCAGTACCTTTAAAACGAATGGTTGAACTATAAATCTGTGATAATTTAAAACAAAGTTATCGATTTTTTTTTACTTTTTACGAAAAAAAACTTAGAAAAAAAATCTTTTTTTTTTTTTTTTCTCTCCCCTTAATTTTATCAAACTCCCACGGTTTCCGTGTTCTGACAAACTTAAACTAATTTTTGCTTTTTTCCCCTAATTTTGTCAGTCCCACGGTTTCCATGTTTTGACAAACTTTGACAAAATTTTGGGGAAAATGTGAAAATTATTCTAAGTTTGTCAAAACACGGAAATCGTGGGACTTTGACAAAATTGGGGGAAAAATGCAAAAATTTGTTTAAGTTTGTCAGAACACGGAAACGGTGGGAGTTTGATAGAATTAAGGGGAGAGGGAAAAAAAAAAGTGGGACTTTGACAAAATTTTGGGTAAAATGTGAAAATTTGTTAAAGTCCCACTTTTTTTTTTTCCTCTCCCCTTAATTCTATCAAACTCCCACGGTTTCCGTGTTCTGACAAACTTAAACAAATTTTTGCATTTTTCCCCCAATTTTGTCAAAGTCCCACGGTTTCCGCGTTTTGACAAACTTAGAATAATTTTCACATTTTACCCAAAATTTTGTCAAAGTCCCACTTTTTTTTTTTTTTTTTTTTTTTTATTATTGTTACTGAGTGAATTTGTATAGGAAAAGATAGAAGAAAGTCATGTGGTGGCCACAACATACTAGTTTATTTTTGCATTAGCTGTAGTTGTTGAATTATTGATGGAGGAGACTGATTTCGCCATGGCGCATGTTTCTAATGCATTATAAACACTAAAAATTTTATCGGCCATTTCCACAATATTGTCTAAAAGATCTTTACTTATCAATAAAATGGTTTGAGCTTTTTGAGGAAGATGCTGGAGCCAAGGAGATTTGATTACTTCTTCCGAAACAGAATTTCCCGCCAAACCTTTCATTTGGTGCAATAAATCTGATGGTCGTTTGTCGCCAAGATCGATATCAGTGAACAATTTTTTAATGTGTGATTCCTCAGTATCTGTTAATCGGTTTAATAATGCATTTTTTAATGCTTCATATTTACCATCTTGAGGTGAATTCGATAATATACAAAATCTAAAATATGTTCATCTAAAGCTGCTACTACAATATTATATTTAGTTAAATCCTGAGTGATAGTGCTGTTAGAAAATTGTACTTCAAGTTGCAAAAACCGTAATTTTGGTTTATTCTTCCAAAAAGTTGGTGGTTTTACAGAAATTCAATTTAATTCAACATCAGTTTTTATTTCAATAGAATCATCTGCATTACTGTTAATATTCATTTTGAATAAGCGTAAAAGAAGAGAATGTCTAAATACAAAATTTTCAGTAATATATATCATGTGTATTGATGATACGTACGTTATATATATATATAATTAAGCCTATTTTATTAAGTTCATTTCATTAAGCCTATTTCATTCATTTGCTGATCGCGTTCGGAATTCACCAGTATATAGGATTGACGTTGTTATTTCTGTGTTACTTTGCACTCAAGAAATAAACCAACATTTAACTAAACCAAAATTCATATTTACAATATTTCATTCAATACAAGTGAACATAATATCCTGCATCAAGCGTTAAAGATTAATCCAAACCAAAATTAGAATTCTAATTAATCCAAGTTAAGAATTGAGTTGTTTTTAGTTCACCGTTTAAGAATTGAGTTCACGCGCCACAGACATTCAGTTTCCATGTGCCAGGGTCGAATACCGTTTCAGGTGTGGATGTTCGGAATACACTTTAAAACGTAAGTCTTTCTAATGAAACTTAACAGACAAAAAGATTACCGTAGTGCTATACTCCAAACTCTAAAAATTAGAATTTCATGGAAAATTTCAGTTGATGTAATCTAAGATTTTGTATCGCATAATATCATTTTTATGACCAAGGCATAGTTATTATAAATATTATAATTATTAATAAAAAAAAATTGTTCCATTGTATTTTTAAAATCGCCACAAAGTATTTTTATTCCGTGATTTTATTTCTGATTTATACTGTCTCAGAAATTTAGCAATTTTTCTTAATCGGGATAGGATTGCTAATGAAAAATCTGATTTTACTTTGCTATCTTCATAAAAAAGATCTGTTTTGCTATTTTTATTATTATTATTATTATTTTTCTCCTTTTATGTTATTGCTTTTTCTTTTTTTTCTTTTTTTTCAATTTTTATCATTATTTGTCTATAAATATAATAATTTATAATTCAGTTCTTGTTTCATGTACAGGGTGGCCATAATTAAACTGCAAGTGTTCAATGGGTGCTGGAGAGAAAACTACTGGAAATATTCCAGTGAAATTTCGTATCTACACGTTTCAGAACATGCGCAAATCAAATATGAAAAAAACAAAATTGCCATTTTCACCCGATAGATGGCGCTGTACCGTATTTCAACGCTCACCGGTGGCATATACAACTTCCAAGACCGATAGACAGAGCATAATGACATTCTAAGAGGCATATAAACAATATAAAACGTCACTTACAGTTCATCAAAATTCCATACAATTCGCCTCAGTAATTAAATTTTTACAGTATCATGTTATCAAAAATTAACGTAAATTAAGATCACAAATTAAACAATCCATAAATTTTTATAAACTGTAAGTGATGTTTTATATTGTTTATATTCCTCTTAAAATGTCATTATGCTCTGTCTCTGTCTATCGGTTTTGGAAGTTGTATATACCACCGGTGAGTGTTGAAATACGGTACAGCGCCACCTATCGGGTGAAAAATGGCGATTTTTTTTTTTTTTTTTTTTTTTTTGTTTCGTATTTGATTTGCGCATGTTCTGAAACGTGTAGATACCAAATTTCCCTGGAATATTCCCTGTAGTTTTCTCTCCAGCACCCCTTGAACACTTGCAGTTTAATTATGGCCACCCTGTATACTTCTTTCTGCTTTTATATTTTCATTTATCATTCATATTAATTCATTTTTATTTTCTATAATTTTTGCATTTTCCTATTGGTTGCCTCTTCTCTCTTCCCATTGGTTCTTTTTCCTTTTTTCTATTGGCTAGTCTGTCATCTCCTTTATCTTACTTTTGCTTTTTCTTTCAGATTGCCTTCTGCTTTTCTACTGTAAGATTCCCTCTTTCTAACTTCTGATATTATTTTATGGAGTTTTTGTTGCTTCATTTTATAATGATATCACATTCAAAAATAAAGTAAAACAGAAACGGAAAAGAATTTTTCTAAACTAAAACTTCTACTTTTAAGTGAGATATTTCCTTATAATATAATACAAAGCTGCAAAAATTCCATAGAATAATAGGGGGAATCTGACTGATGCTGCAAAGCTGCAAAAATTCCATAGAATAAAAGGGGGAATTCGACTGATGTACAGCCTTAAGTACCTGTTGAAAAAATGTATGTTCTTTAAGAATCGTGTTTTTATTTGAAAGCGCAGACAGACAGACGAATCTAATTCACAAACATCTTCTTAACTTTGTTCGAAAGTGTTAAAAAACACATTTCCATACATAAATCTGAAAATTTTTACAACAGTTACGTTAAAGTGATTTAATTCCGAATGACTTTTCACACTTCTTCTTCTTCTTTTAATATATTGACATTCATTAAATAAACGAAATATTATGGATTAAAATGTGCACGAAATTTTATGCTTGAGCTTGAAGTAAGATGGATTTACCTTCGCAATGGAGGTACGCATTGGGCGGCTTTCGACGATCTGGGTAGTCGGGAGACCTTCCATCACAATTTTGATCGTTCGTAAAGGGAAGCGAAATTTTGTGGATTAAAATATACGATATTTTAAATCTCTTTAAATTGTGAATATCATCAAATGTGATGGAAATCTCTTCAAATAATGTTCCAAATCAAATACAAAGTATTATTCTAGCGAAAAATTCTAGAATGAACTCCAATTGAAAGAAAAATGTGTTAAAAACCTTGTATTAGTTATAGTGAGGCACTGTAACAAGTAACAAGCATTAACAGTTTTATATTAATTGCATGAACCCCCCCCCCTCCCACAGACACACACAAATTTTTTGTATATGCATATAAATTCTACTAATTATAGGTTTTATAATTATGTTAATTTTTTCTTTCAGAGGTGACCGAGGCTAAAATGAAAACCAAGACCATAAGTATGTTAATTTCTTTTAATTTTTTTCGTTGTGTTAAAAGATTTTTTGTGCGTAATTGTTCTTGTTGGAACTAGAGACCTATTAGTCAGTTAGCGTTTTTACTTTTTTGCAGGTCACAGTAAAGAAAAAAAAAACCTCTATAGCTTTAATCATATTTGTGAAAGTTAAAAATTAGGTATTTTTTATGCATTGAAATTATTCTGACAGATTGTCATTGCCGGAAAAAGTTAGCTTTTACTGACAGACTAATTTTCATTAAAGGAGGGGGGGGGGGGATTACCGCAAGTAAACCACTTCATAAAAAAAAAAAAAAAAAAAAAAAAAAAAAAAAGAGTATGGGATGTTTTTCATGATTAGAAATTGGTCTGACATATTGTAATCCCTGGGAAAAATAGTTTTCACTGCTAATTCGTAATTTACCCGGAGAAAAGATAAAGAAAATAGAAGGTTTTGACAATTTAAGAGAAAATCAAATATCACAAATTTCTTTGTGATTAGAAACCTTTTCGATAGGTTGTTATTTTCAGAAAAATTAGTTTTCACTAGTAACTCTCTCTTCGAGCGGAGAAAAGGCATCATAGAATGCAACTGAACATTTCGATGAAATGTTTGTGAACTCTTCTCCCAAGAGTAAACAATAGCATTCAATCTAATATGAAAACCTCTTAACTAAATGAAATTCTACCGAATGCAGATTCAATTTCTTTTTTTTTTTTTACTTTCTCTTACCCATAAGGTAGAAAAAGTATTGTTTTTGGGTCAAATTTTCGAACGCGAGTTGTTGTTATATTTACATGTTCTGAGGTCCCCTGAATACGAAAATCATGTGTTTAGCAAATGGTCTGTGTGTCTGTCTGTTATCAGCATATCTCAAAAAAAATTATGGCAGAAAGTTCAAACTTGGTATTCTTAATGTGTATCATATAAGGATGCTACACTGAACTTTTTGTTAAGATCAACAAAAGGTTCGTGTACAGGGACACTCAAAAGTATTCAAATACATTACGTCTATGGGGGAAATTGCAGGTAAGTAGAGTTTAACGTCTATAGACTGCACTAAACCAAATGAAACGAATATATATTTTTTGTAATAGAGATAGTCAACAGGGGAAAAAAATTGCGTATGTAGGAGCCTCGCCTCCCCCTGGGGGGTAAGTCCCCCTCGAGGGGAGTAAATTTTCATGATGGGTATCCTTCAAAAGAGCTCGCCAATACCTTTAAAACGAATGGTTGAACCATCGATCTGCGATAATTTAAAACAAATTTATCGATTTTTTTTTTTACTTTTAACGAAAAAAAAAACTTACCCCCCCCCCCCCCCCCCCCCCACACACACACACACAGAACTAATTATCATATAAAACTCTTCCGAAGCCTAATTTGAATTGTTTAGCACAGGTTTACATAACAGTACTCGTTATCTTACCTATTAATCTGCAACCTGTATTTATAGTATTAAATTTCAGGGTAAGAGAAAGTCGTGTGAGTGACACACCAGATTATTTATTTTTTGTCGTTCTTAAAATCATTTCAGTTAATTTAAATTTAAATTAACAATAATTATGAGTTTAATTTTTATACTTTGTCTTAATTATGTAAAAAACTAATATATAAAATAATCATTATATATTTTTATATTCAACTTTATCTACAAATATTTCAACGTTGATAAAGTTTTGATGCATTTAT
Organism: Salticus scenicus; assembly: GCA_963930645.1. Taxonomy (NCBI): domain Eukaryota; kingdom Metazoa; phylum Arthropoda; class Arachnida; order Araneae; family Salticidae; genus Salticus; species Salticus scenicus. The sequence continues at coordinate 170,862,822 of OZ005652.1, read as the reverse complement.
AGGTTGCATTCTTGTACTTCCCCCCCCCTCCCCCCACAATATGCATGATAGCTTTATCTCAATAAATAATAAATTCTCAATAATAAACTTAATATGCAAAATGATAAGTTCAAAATCTATTATGATACAGAGATATAGTGCTATGATGGCATACATGTATTCTATTCTTTTTCCAATAGTTGCATCTCGGCATTTATGGAACGAAATTAAACTAACTTAAAACTATGTAAGATGCGTATCATAAAATATTACGCCGAAGCATTTTATTTATTTATTTATTTAATAGCTGCGATAATATACTTTTTGTGATGTGCATCTGAGTTATATCTGTGTTTATTCGGATAGAAAAACTAGGCATTTATAATTATTTATAGAATTGTTTGAAAAAAAATTATATTGAAGCACGTTAAAATTATAAAGAAAAAAAATTTAGTGCCTACACATACTAATATTAAATATGTAATTGATGTACGGGTCATCTATTTAAAAAAAAAAAAAAAAAAACCTCGATGCTTTAAAATATTTAAATTGCACTTACTGTTTATGTGATGACCTTATATGCATTTTAATTAATTTATTTATTTCAGTTATAGGAGCCGTTGCAGGAGTCGTGGTGTTGATTATTATTACCTTATTCGCAATTACCATATACTTTGTAAGAAAGCAACGGTAAGTTTTAGAAATTGAAAGTTATTTTTAACTATTTAATGAATTTTGTGGAATTTTTTTAACGTTCAGAAAAATAGGATAATGTTCCATATTTACTAAGATTAAAATTTCCGTTATACAATGTATTTAAAAAATAATTTAGGAGTGAAAGAAGGATGAAAAGTCGTAAATATAATATCTGGTGCATTTTATTTCGGAAAAAGTAAACTTTCAGCCACTTAAAATTTCAAAACTATATATGAAGTTCACCAACAGATGGCACTGCCAAGTAAGGAAATTAAAAATGAATAAGTTGTGATGAAGTTAAAATAAATAAATTAAAAATTATATTTTTGAAATATTCATCATCCTTAGAAGATCATGGCGTATTATGAGAACGAAATTCGCAGAAAAACGAGTAAATATAAATGTAGAATGGTTTTAGATTCAACAGAGTATATTTTCCAGTTCCACCTGTTCCACATTGTATTTTGAGGTTGTAGACAATATTTTTTATCCTTTAGGTACCTTCCACAGAAAGAAGCTATAATACAGGCCCTGACTAACGCCAGGGCATGCGGGGCAGTTGCCCTGGGCCTCCCCTTCTGGAAGGGGCTTCCCAACAGGCATAAGCAGAAATTCTACAACCTAAAGACCTTTTATGCCACTGTAAGCCCCCCCCCCCCCCCCAGAATAAGCTTGCCCCAGGGTTCCAGGTAGTCTAAGTCGGGCCTTGTCTATAAAGAATCAAGTCTCAAAAATAGGGAAGCCAATATATTTTACTTTATGTATGCAATGTTAAAAGGCAATAGCACACTGAAAGTTCATTGAAAAAATAGATTTTAACTGTTTTATGAGACCGAGTTATAAATCACAAAGAGCTCCTATAAACCTCTAAACCATATTGTATTTAGAGATGCAAAAAACCCGGGAATTTAAAACCAAGGGAAAAAACCCGGGAGTTTTGGGGAAAAAACTGGGAAATTTGGGAATTTTGCGGGGAAAAAACAAATTAGAAATCTCTATAGCATATAATAAGTTGTTTACTTAATATAAATGGCAATTTTAAGGACTTTGATATACTGATAAACTTATAACATTAATTTATCATTTTATTTTCAATTTTTCAGAACTGCAGCCAAATCAAAATTTGAAAAGAAACTTAAGCTTTCTTTATTAAATTAGCACTTAAGATAAATGTATCGGTACAATATTGGATACAATTTCCATATTATACAAGCTGAAGAATTAAGGAAAGCAATGTACATAATCCTGTAATAGTTTGAGAAGAGAAATAATTAATTTTGAAAAGTTCTTGAAAAATTTCTATTTTTATAAAACTAAAGAATTATTTAAAATAATGAAGTGGTTTTTAGAAAGAAGAGATGGCATTTTATGCAATTACTGCAGTGGTGTAGTTTCTTTTACAAGTTATTTTCATAAATATTTCTTATTAGAGTTTGTAAAATATTGGTATTAATCTTCCTACAATGAAAATTTTTTGATAAAAATTTATATACATACTGTTTTCCTGATTTATATATATATATATATATATATATATATATATATATATAAAGGTTTCTGCATTTCTAACGCAACAAGTGAAGAAATTTTTCGAATTATTTATATATTTCCCTAAAACATATTAAATTTAAAAATTCTTCTTCTTTTTCTTTTTTTTTTTACTTTGTTGTAATAAAAAAAAAAAAAAAAAAAGAAAAAAAAAGAAAAGAACAACTTAAAAATTATCAGGTAACAAACTAATTTCTTAAATACTTCACTTAAGTTTAATGAAACTTGAATTTAGTTTTTTTTTTTTTTTTTTTTCCTAAAATCTTAAGTCCAATTCTCTAATTGTTTCATAGTACATTCATAAACCAATTATGAATAAAAAAAATTAAATGTTATTAATTCTCATTAAGAATGGAAAGGATATCTCAAGAACATAACAAAATAATATTAATGAATAATGACAGAAACTTACTGTTAGTGTTAGCACCGCATTAATTATAATTAATTATTTTCTTCGTTTTCGGAATAAACATCGAAGATGCTCGAATTAGCTGGAAAGGGAAACGTAAAGGAAATCTATGCAGGAATTAAAGTTGAATTTAATTTAAAGATCGGAGGCTAAATAATTAACAAAAGTTATAAAAATATTCATAATTTCAAAATTCCCAGTTTTGGGGAAATTTCAAAATTCCCAATTTTGTCTTAAATTTCCAAGGAAAAAACCCGTTTTTTTTCGAAAAAAACCCGTGTGTTTTGAAAGCCTTGCATCTCTAATTGTATTCCACAAAATCAGACAGAATACCTAAATAGCGTACTGTAGTACACACTTGATGTCAGGAAAAATGGCCTATTAGATTTTTCGGAGGAAATGGAATACAAAAATACATTTTGGGAATGCAAGAATGAGAACATTATAATATAGGGATTTTCCGTTCTCAAAATGTATTAGTTTTGCTTATTTTTCAGGAAAACACAGAACCTATAATATTTCATTCATCAATATGTATAAGTAGCACGATTGGTTTCTGTACAGAAACATCTTAAAGAATTTCTATACATTACGTTCTAAAAAATGTATTTATCTAAAACATATTTTAATATTTTTGTACTGCGCAAACCATGATAAAATCAATATACATTATATATCATCACTAAAGCATGTTTTTATAAAATATACAATGATTAGCTTTACTCCAACAAAGTTTAAAAATGATTATGACTTCGATTCGTTTATCTGTCTGCCTGTTTGTCCATCTATTCACGCTCTAACTTCCGCAAAATATTTTTTGAGTAACCTATATGTATTATTAAAGTTTTCTGTGGCATGTTCTTAGTTGGAAATGATTTAAATAGCACATCTGGTTTATTTATAGGGATTCACAAAAGATTTAGATGCATTACGGTCTATGAGATATATTCTTAAAGCATATTTTAATGTTTTTATACAACAAATACTGTCACGAAATTAATATACATTATTAATATACACAAAAGAGTTTTTCTTATAGAATAAGGTATGATTAACTTAAATGACTTATTTACAAGGCCTGGTACTGTTGTTTCGATATTGTTACGATGAATTATGGAATATAAATGAAAATTGTTCAGTGTAAAATTTCTGTGTTATGAGAAGTGTTTTATTACACTATATGGTACGTATACAAATTTTGGTCAATATACACGGTCACACAAAAGATTTTTTATCGGTGCTTTCTCTTTTACTTATAAAGATTCTTTTGTGTGATTTCTTCCTTCGTAATTTAAATCAAAATATATTTTTGTAGTTTTGCTGTTTTTAGACAACATTCAGATTTAATTCTTTCTTATTTTACAGCAGAGAAGTTGTAGTTGTTTACAAAACACCAACAGATGGCAGCGTGATATCAGGGTCTGAACCAGAATATGCATCTATCTATTATGAATCAATAAAAGGTTCGGCTCCACAACCTCCCACGAGTTCGAGACCAACAGTTCAAATGATCAGTGAAGGTTATTTTTTGCCTCTAGACAGCCAAGATTCACTGAAAAATCAGCCAACTCCTGTGGATATAGCTTTTGGTACATTGAAACAGTCAACTTTGTACAGATGAAAAAATTTCTGTAATTCAGGAGATTGGTTTGAAATTAAATGTTGCAAATAAACTTTTTCAAACGTGCAGCCTTAATGCGAATCAGAGGAAAGTTTCAATAAAATTGTGTGAAAGTTTCACTATAGTCGAGCATTGTACTCTAAGTTTGAGATATTGAAGAATTTTTTGTCGGTCTTTAAAGAGATAATTCCAGGCATTTGAAAATTTTTACAAAGCTAGAAAACAATATTCATGCAGTTTGTTTTAAAAATGGCTTAATTTAAATGTCTTGTAATGTGAAAAAAAAAATTGATATAAATTGTCAATGTCGATTTTCTGAAAAATATTAAACATTGAAAATCTGAGGAATTGTTACTGAAAAAAAATCATATGCACTAATATGTTTTAATACAAAGCTATAATATGTATGAAAATGCATAAAAATGATAATAAATATCTTTTACAAAAAGATATCATCAATTATTATTTCTATCGACATTTTACTTCTTAAACCTGATTAGTACTCTGCAAATGTTTAAAATAAAACATAAAGATGTATTTTCTAACTGCCATTTGATTTTAACTTAGACTCCCGATTAAACATGAAAACATGACAAGCGTCTATAACAGTGATTCTCAGCCTTTTCTTTGTCGCGGCACACTTTTAACGATTTCAAAATTTTGCGGCACACATTTCACTTGGGGCAACATTTTACTTTATGAAAGGTCACAGTTATCAAAGATAAAAACAGTTATAAATATGCTATTTAACTGTAAAAACATTAGTTTTCTTTTACAGTGTACTTTTCTTTAATTTAAACAAACTTTATCCGTAATAAAAAAAAGTATTCTAATTTTTATTATATACATTTCTAAAATTTGGCGGCCCACTATAAGAATTTGGTGGCACACAAAAATGCCGCAGCACCTGTGGTTGAGAATCACAGGTCTAGAGATACAGTCGGCAGCAAAATTATTCGAGCACTAGCAAAAATTCCTATATAATTCCTATTAAGTACACTTAATATAATAAATACTTGTCGGATAATGTTCTTAGTCAGTCTAAGAACATGATTTGACAAGGATTTATTTAACAAAGCAGTATTAAGTGTACTCTTTTTATATAGGAATTTTTGCTAGAGCTCCAATAATTTTGCTGCGAACTGTAGGGTGGAATATTTCAGTAAAATTTGGTACGCTGCTTCTGCCATCACTGGTGAAGCAATGAAATTCTGGGAGATTTGTTATTCTCAGTTAAAAAGCTGATACGACAGAAGCAGCTGGCCAAATTTTGATGGAAAGTTGCACGCAAGGTGCTTTGCCGCTTTGATTGCAGCACTCGTGCCTACTTTGTTCGCCTGACGAAGGGTCGTGTGTTCTTTTGACCCGAAACAACTGTTGCGGGTTTACTGCATTTTAATGCTTATTTTACATAATAAATTTCCACAATAAGATTGGGAATAAACATAAGCTATATCAGTATATTTAGGGCATTTAGTTGTGCCTGAAGTTAAAAATCTTATCGGGTGTTATCACGAATGGCCGAAAACCTGACGGCTATCGCCAGTCCTACCTCCTCCTGAACAGTTCCAGGGATTGTCCTGAAAAGAAAGTTCAATTATGTTATTGGACTCATTTACAATGAAAATAAGTATATATATTAATTATATCAGAATTAATCTGTTGTGTCACTCACAAGACTTTCTCTTACCCAGCATTTCAATATTATAAAGAAAGTCGTAAAATCAATAAGTTAAGATGATAATATTAAATCAATTTTTAAAATATTCTAAAATAGATTTTGGAACAAATTTATTTGACATTGTGATATATTCAGAATCAGGTACAGAAGACATCACTTGAATTACAACTTTTGTTAAAAGTCAATCATTATTTTAGTGAAACTAAAAAATAAATACTCTTGTGAAAAAGCTTAACAAAGTTTTAATAATAATACGAAATAGTACATAACCATTCCTTTTAACATCCTGTTCATACAGGAAAATCATAAAGCATATATCACATATATCTGTGATTCTTAGCATGTGTAAAAATTACAGAGAAGTTCAGGAGAACGACTTCTCTCTACACAGTGCATAATCCAAGTCTCTAGAGTTATTTCTGGTTTTTCAGTCCTTCAACATTTTGATAATGTGCAAAGGGGGGAGGGAACTATTTTCCCACAAGATGACAACAAATCAGAAAGTTTTTGGTCACGTGAGATACATAAGTTCACACCCTGTTTAATAGTTCATTGGTGTTTGCTAGGTGTCAAAATGTCTGGGTACCACCTTCGCCTGGGAGCGCAAGGCGGCATTATCAAAGTCGAGCGTGAAATTGCGGTGACTTTGTATCTGAGAGTGTGAAAGGATGCACGGAATGTCCATTTTCATGAGTCTGCAGATAGAGAGGCACCTCGGACCTCACACTGGCAGTCTAGTACAAAAGAAGAAAACTTTGACGATGTCACAACATATAATTCTGCGTGAGGGGAACTGTCCTCCGTTTACTTACATTACCTACATTTATTTAAAAAATAATAATACAAGGCTGTAATTAATTTGCCTTCAAACATGCCAAACTTGATCATTTTTTACAAGTGGGAACCTAATACAAACTTTACAATACCGAATTTGAATTTCCTGCAGTTATTTGTTTTTAAGTTATGCTGATAACAAATATACATACAGATCAACAGCTAAAAATTGGACTTTCATATTCAGGGAATTACAAAAAACCAGAGTTGAAAAAAAAACTTCAAAAAATACTTTGTTTACAGTATGAATTATTTGGATAAATTAATTTTCCTTCCTGAGCAGTAATCGTCGACATAGTAAAATGTATCTAAGCACATCCATCAGTTACATTCAATAGAAAAGAACGTTTAGCTTAATTTCGGGTAGCCCTGCATATTTTTTATAAACTATATGCACATCACATTGTGTAAATAAATTTAGTCTTATATGAAAAATACCTAACACAAAATGAAATACATTTTTAGGAATTTCTATGTATAGCCCCAATATACCCAAAACTTTGGGTAGCCTTGCAAACGAATAATGAATGATATTCATACCACAATCCACGCAAAATACGCTTTTATGCATGCAAAAAAAAAAAAAAAAAAAATAATTCCATTTTGTTTCGGGTAGCCTATGGATATTACACTGTACTTACCAGAATTTTCTCCCATAGACACAATGTATTTGAATTCTCTTGGATGTCCCTCTACACGAACCATTTGCTTGATCTCAATGAAAAGTTTAGTGTAGCATCACTATATGATACATATATAGAATACTGACTTCTATAGAATATACTTCCTGCTACTATTTGTTCTTGAGGTATGTTGATAACAGACACAGACAGATACACACACAGAGCAACCGCTAAAAACATTATTTTCTTATTTAGGGGACCTCAAAACGTATAAATATAACAAAAACTCAGTTTTGAAAATTTTACCCAAAAGTAATATTTTCTCTACCATATATATGGGCACTAGGAAGTAAAAAAGGTGGTTTAAATACTTCTTGTTGCAACCACTTTTAGGTCCTACCTTCTCTTCAGGACTTCTATGGGATTTCCTGGACAAAATGAGGCATTCTCCAGATATCCTGAAAAAGTCCTGAGGAAAGTATATTGCATAAAGATTATATTACCAAGAGAAATATCTTTAATTGGGGACTCCATATTGTAAACGAAGACAAAAAATTTAAGGCCTCTGCTGACATTTTTAAAACTGGAGTACATTTCCAACCAATAATTATTATTTTAAATTTGAAAGCAAATGAAATGTAGTAGCATTCTGATTACTTTTCAATATTTTGTATAATTTTCTAACTTAAAAAAAAATAGTTACACCATTTCAGGCCTTAATTGCAACTAAAAATCTTGTAGAAAACCCCCTCTAAGCATAGAAAAATAAAATTACAATCTGTTAATAATTGTTACAGTCATTTGCAAAAGTTTAAGACCAGTAGCCGATTTTCAGTATTTTAACATAGTGCATCATTGCGCAGATTATTGCGTCATCTCGTGTGCTGATTGCATTTTACTGCTATAAATAAAGGTGCCCGGCATATTTATTGCCAGTTGTTTATTGGATTTTGTCTGTTGGATCTGTTGTGTAATTATTGTAATGGGTAAAAAACCTTCACTTACTGTCACAAAAAGGTAAAAAATATTGACCCTGCATAAAATTGGATTTTCTGAAAGTCAAATAAGTCTGAGGGCATATGTGAGCAAGACAGCTGTGCATCAAGATATTAGTAAATTTAAAATTTCGGGAAAATTTGTGGACCTTAAGAGTCGAGGTTTCCTTGCAGGTTTATGGGATGATAAACCAAAATCTTTGGCCAAGCATCTTGAAATAGCACTCAAACTGGTGTTGGTACCTTTTACAGCCAGAGAATGTCTAATCGTATGCAGGAGGTTCTTGGATCTCGTACGACCATCCCTCTTATCACATAATCATCACGTGCACTCGTTTTTCTAGGGCGACCGCTTCTCTTAACGTCCACAAATTTTCCCGAAATTTTAAATTTAGTTTAATCAACATTTAAGCAGGACAATGCACGACCGCAAGTTATCCATATTGTCTGAACCTTCATTGATACAGAATGTGTTCGGCTGTTGCTCTGCCCAGCGCGTTCTCCTGATCTCGCACCAATGAAAATGACTGTTTAATCATTGAAAAGCGACTGGCCCCCCCACCACTCACCAGTAACTTTGATCGATGAATTGTGGCATCGTGTTGAAGCTTCATGAAGTGCTCTACCCGTACATGTCATCCAATCGCTGTTCGATTCAATGCCTAGGCAGATATATGCTGTTATTGCTCACAGAGGTCGCTGCTTTATGTACTGTTTTCTCAGTACATATTACTCCAAATTTTCTGAAATTTTAATCAATTGTTCTTCCTACTATAATGTATGTGTCCAACAAATTTCATTCCGTTATTATCATTCCTTCTTGGTGTTGCATTTTCAATGTCGAGGAGTGTACAAGCAAGCGAAAGTCAAAACTAAGCTGTTAAAAGACTTTCTGAGGCACATTCAAGACTTTTGACGATAAGCAAATAGATGAAATCTGAACCGAATTACACACATATGTTCATTTACAACTCACTTTCGTCCCTTAAGATCATTTCTTAAATATTATTATTTGTTTGCTAGAAATGTCTAAATATTGTGAAACGTAAAAATCTTTATAATCCGTGAATTTTAATCGTAGTTGAATGGAACATTTTTGTGTCCCATGGTACTAATTAAAAAACGTTCAATTAAATAAAAATTTGGGAAAGTTTAAAAATTTAAAACTTTCTCTTTCTTTTCTTTTCCCATCCGAAATTTATTTATAGATTCGTATCTTATTAAAATAAACTTGCTTTGCCACAGAATCCTAAAAATGGAAATACATGTCTAAGATTAACGTCTTAGACATCATTTATTGACCGCATTTAAGAAAGAATGACTGTTGTTCATGTATTAAAATAGGTACCATGTCCTATAAAATCAACACTTTGGGCTATATATTAGAAATAATTTAAGCCTAATTATAATTTGATAATATATTGTCATGTAGATGCATAACGATTGCAGCTTTAAGAACACTTTTGTTGAATTAGACAAATATCATTTTCTTCACTACGTATTCTATTTTGAAAATGCTGAACTAATTTCGAAATTGGTTCGGCTGATCATAAATATGTAAAAAGAAAAAACTGGAATTTTTAATTTACGAGAAATTTTTCGTCTGAAATATCTGATTACATTTAAATAACATTTAATTTAATAAATAAATAATTTTGTAAGCAAATATTATAAATTGCAAAACCTCTCAACAGCTGTTTTAGGCGAAAATAATAGTATGGCTCTTCATCGGGGAAAAAAATTTAGGTACGATTCCATCCTCGAAGCAGCAACTAAGAAATTTCCAGTGGCTTCTTTTGAAACATTATTTGTTAAATTTTAAAGTAGTGCTGCCATTTACCAATCACTCAAGAAACAAAGGTTTAAAAATCGATTAAAACAAGAAAAAGACATTCAAAATATTTTGTATAAAAAAGATGTTAAGAGATATCAAATGTTTGTTTTTAGTGCGAAAAAAAGACGGTAAAGGTTTTACGGCTGTCTAGATTAGAGGTCTGCACAGGTCGGGCTTACGGACCGAGCCCGAGCCCGACTCGTCTCGAAGGCCGGGTCGGGCTTAAAAAATTTTTGCAGGCTCAGGCCGGACTGGTCTGGGCTCGGACTCAGTTTTTTTTTTCGTGTATACTCGGGCCGGGCGTGGATGAAATTTTTCCGGGCCGTGTCGGCTCGAATCATTTTCTAGTTTCCTCGTTAATCAACGAAAAAGGAAAATGATAAATTATTTCTTCTGTCATTTGTTTTATATAATTTTATAGGCTGGTATGTGACATAAAATTTTATTATGTTAAAAAATGTCTGTAACTTCAATTTAATTGCCTATCAGTCTGCCTGTTCGCTATCTGATTTTCCGCAAATATTTTTAGCATGTTTCGAAATCAATATATTTTATTCTAAGTAATATTAGATGGTTTCCTATATAAAATAGTATGCATGTCACTACTAGTTTCCGCACATGTACAAACAAAAGAAATTAGATACGTTACTGTGTATAAGGCTTTGTGTCCTATGGTCTGTAGAGTCTAGATGGTATGAAGGCTATAAAAATCCTTCCGCTGTAACTTTTTCTTTAAGGCTCCTTTTTCTTTTCTCCAGTGCACTGGGTAAAAGTAGCATCATTTTTAGCATGCGCAAAAGCATCTTTTCTATTGAATATAGTTGGATTCCCATTAAAGTTTTGTTTACCAGATCACGTAAAAAATTCGTATACATTACTGTTTATAAGAAGAAATGGTTAAAAGTGAATTTTTAGTAGTAATAACCATTTTAAGTACCATCCTATATTGTTTGATGAGTGGTAACATTTTCGATTTGACTTTCTGTCTGTCTTTGTGTCTTATGTACGTCTGTAATAATGAACTTCTTGTAAAAGTTCAGTAGTTTTGTTAAAGAGCATTCTATTGCTTCGCTACGTAAAACATCTGCAAAACACATACTAAAAACATTTTTCATAGAAAAGCATGATTTTTTTTTTCTGTTATTTTACATATTTTTGAATCGGGCCGCGCCGTACACTAGCAAAAAATAAACGGGCCGAGCCCGGGTCTCAAAATTTCGGCCCGTGCAGACCTCTAGTCTAGATTTCTATAGGACTTGCAGCATCTCTTTCTTTATCTTTGGATACCAACTTGCTTTCATCTATAAGAGCTACATTTGTACATATATCGGACATTGTTTACCTCATTTTGTGACCTTAATGATTTTTCTCAATTATTCCGATTTCCGAAATAGTACAAAATATCGTTAATTAGACGCAACTTGCTCTTCTGTGAGTTGGAGATTCAAAGAATCTTCTATAGCGTCATATCCTGACTGAAATCGTTCGAACGGAAGCCAATGAACTACCTAAGGTATAACATAACCACCACTTAAACATCATCCGATATCTAAAAGACGTGTTATTAACAAGTGATGAAACGTATAATGTTTTTCATTGTTTTTGGATATTTATTGTTTTGTAGTTTTGCAAAGAATATCGATATGTGTAAGTACAAAAACTTACATATATATCTTTTAACTAATATATTTTAATTTTATAAAATGTTTATATTATTAGATTAAAGATATATTTTAATTCACAGAATTTCCTTTAAAAAAAATACATTATGCCCTCATTGTCTTATAAATTTATGATGTTATTATGCTTCTTATAATTTCTTTTTCGTTCAAATGTATATTATATTATATTATACTATACAACTATAATAATTTTTACTTTTAATAATTAATATGACGCTATAAATAAGTATTTAAAACTAAAAATTCATTTTTTTTTTTTTTTTTTATCTATAAAAATATACAAAATTGCCTCTTGTTAAATAAGCCTCTTGTTTTAGCAAGATTATTATTATTGTTATTATTATTATTATTTTTTTTTTTATTTTTTAGTGATTTATTCATTTTGTATATGTCCCTGAACCCAGAAACCATACTTTAAAATACGCACTAAGAACCTTTCTTTTTTTTTTTTTTTTTCTTTTTGGTAATCCATGGTCACAAAAGAATCTACCTGGCATAGGTGGCCACTGTTCAGTTCCCCATCATATATATGTTCGCATAAATTTCTACACGGGTCTATATTATTGATAAAAGAAATGAATTTGGCCGATTGCTCGATACAGTCGCACACAGAACAACCCATATAGTAAACTACCAGTGTAAAAAAATCAGCAAAAAAACTTTTAAAGATAACCTTCAGGAAAATTGCAGGACACCTGAAGGTATTTCTAACTTCCTGAAATAAACCTATGTAAAACATTTTTAAAAACCGAATATTTCCTAAAAAAACTTGTTTTTTTCCCCTTCGAAATACCTGTGGAAACTTTTGAAATACATGTAAAATAATATAGGAATTCCGAAATATCTGCAGTTTTAACTTTTTTTTTTTTTTTTTTTTTTTTTTTAAACCTGGTTACCTATTGTTCAATTCAATGCATTTGCCTTATCCTAATTTTCTGCTTAATTTTATCACGGTCAGTTTCACAATTCGGTTTTCGTACAATTCTACACTATTTCCAATGCAACAATCTCCATAATGCAAGTTTATTCAAAATATTGCTTTATTCTGTCATGTTAATAAAATATTAAATTTGGAATAACTTACGAAATTTTAATATTAAAATATTTATAGTCAATGATGCTCAATCCAGTACCATAAGTGACATTTTAAAAGTAGTCTGATATCTTTAAGATTAAAATATTCCTCAAAATGGATGTTTATGCGAAATTTCGCCTTAATCTGCCATGTTAAAAAAAATCATAAATTTCGAATAACTTCCTAAGTTTTCAAAGTAGAATTTTCATAGTTGATGATGCTCATACCAGTACCCTAAATGATATTTTGAAAGTGGTCATGCGTCTTTATGACAAAAATATTCCTTTTAAGGCACATTTAAGCGCAACTTTGCCCTATTCTCCCATGTTATGAAAATCGCAAACTTCGTATAATTTACGAAGTTCTTAAATTACAATGCTGCAAATCAATAGGGTTTCTACCAGTGTCGTAAATGGTGTTTTAAAAAAAGGTACTACCTCTCTATGAGCATTTATTCTTGAAATATCAAACTAAAAAATTAACAAACTAAAACCCTACAGACAGATACCATATTAGTTTTGTTATTTTCGGATTCCTCTCACTTGAAAACGTGAAAAAAGAAAAAAAAAAAAAAAAAAAAAAAAAACCTGAGGTCGAAAATTTTTATCATTATCTAAGTTCCCCATACTACAGTATGCTTGGGAACTAAAATGTCAAATGTAACTAAATAAATGAACTAAAATAAAATAAATGTAAACAAAAAATGCTGAGAAAAGGAAAAATATATATATATTTACGTTAATAATTATAGTAAATGTTCAAACATGCTACCACCAACATCAGTAGAGGTCTGGAATCCTATAAAAGATTATTGCCGTACCCTTTCGAAAAAACAAGTTTGCTTTTCGAAATGTCATGTGATTTCAACATGGTGGGGCTTCAACCCATTTCGACATTGTCTTACTTAGCTCCGACGAATTAAACGAGATGGATTAGTCGTATTCGACTGAGCACGGATATTTTTCGTATAGGACGCCCCAAGGTACTCGTCTAAGTAATTCAAATTAATTCTGATAATGAGCTCTTTACAAAACTTTCAATCATTACTGCAATTGTTCGTGAAGCACCAGGCATTTCCAAAAATATACAGTAACATACTTGCCAACCATCCCATTAATAACCGTACAATTGTTAACGCCCCCTGAAAAAACGCCTCTTTTCTCACACCACTATATTTTTAGAGTTGTTCTCTCCAAATGCTTTTACGATTAAATAAGACTAAAATTACTCTAAAAAATTATTGGTGGGAAAAAAAAGGCGGGTACTAAAAATTGTACGGTTCATAATGAGATGGTTGGCAAGTATGCAGTAATTCTTTTCCAGTCGTCTCCAGGCCTGTACCGTTGAGATCCTTTTGAAATTTACAAGAATAATTAATGCAATTAAATGTTTTCAATTTTTTCAGCATTTCTTGTTTAACTGGGAAAATTTTTTTCGTTTCTGATTTCCAAATTCTGCATAGAATATTTTTTTCTGTGCATTTATGCAATGTTTAAAACACTCAATAAAACTCAATGACTATATTTACGATCAGATACACGGTACACGGATACCCATGTCTACCGATGCCTGACCATTCCCCCCCCCCCCCCAATTATGCATGCTTGAGAAACTATATTTATGCAAATACTTACATATAGTTGGCAGCAATTGTATCCGAGCACTAGCCAATAATTCCGATACCTAAAAAGCACACTTAATACTGTTTTGTTAAATAAATCCTTGTCGAATCCTGTTCTTAGACTGACTCGACAAGGATTTATTTAACAAAGCAGTATTAACTGTATTTTTTTTTTTAGACAAAGATTACTGCTAGTGCTAAGATACTTTTGCTGCTGACTGTATGTACAAAATACTTATGTATGTTTGTGTGTGCGTGTGGTTATTAACGCTTCGAATAATACAGAATGGAAATGAAGTTGGTTAAACACAAATATGTCAAGAAATATAGCAATATTTAGTCTTCGAATTAATTGCTTTAGAAAAAAGATATTATACGCTTCAACCTGTAAATTCAAAGCATTTAATATATAAAAATATGACCAAAAGAATTAAAATAACTGAAATTATATATATTAAATAAAAAATTTCTTTTAACATAAATGCATTAGCAAATAGTTTTTATTGGTATAAATTTTTATACTTAGAAAATTAACGAATTATTGAACAGAATGTCTTTTATGGGTTTAAACTTATTTAGATATGAAATGGGAATATTATATGAAATAGAAATTTAAGTAACTGTAGTAGTTATATCATTTATATGTCAGTTTATTATTGTGCTGTTGTTTCTGTAAGATCTTTCAAAATAACGTATTTAGAGATCAGCTAATAAATTAGGTGACAAATAATAGAAAATTTGAAAGCAAATACTATAAACTACAAATAGCATACTTTGTGATACATATGTAAAGCTTTACAAAGAATTCCGTTATCGTTCATATTTTTGACAGAAGTTACTGAAATTTTGTGAGTATATATAACTCTCTTTCAGTTTTTAAGTTTTTCTATACTACGTTAAAAAGGATTTAAAGAGGCTAAGGGCCTCCTTTTTTTTTTTTTTTTTTTTTTTTTTTCAAATTATTATATTTCATGCACATATATATTTACCTAAGTTTTTATAGTAATTTATATTAATTGTGTTAAATCTTAAGTCATTTTTTATGTTTCAATTTATTTTTGCAGATTGCTAGAACCTCTTAATGTGAACTGACTAGTTACGGACATATGACATGAGATATTACTTTAAACATACAGTCGGTAACAAAAGTCTCCGAACATTAGCAAAAATTCCTATGTAAAAAAGGTACACTTAATACAGTTTTGTTAAGTAAATCCTTGTCGAATCATGTTCTTAGTCAGTCTAAGAACATGATTCGATAAGGATTTATTTAACAAAACTGTATTAAGTGTACTTTTTTTATATAGGAATTTTTGCTAGTGTTCGGAGACTTTTGTTACCGACTGTACCTCTGTTCTATTATTTTTAATTTCAAATTTATTTGTTTTTCAGTGCAAGGTCTTGCTTTTCTTTGCAATGTCGTTTCTGCCTTAGTATATTGCTTTAAACAACTTGCTATAGAACAAAACATTGCATGTTATTGCTCATTGAAGAGATAGGGCGACACTGAAATGATAGAGTGTTTTATTTTTTCCGTATGAGATTTTTTTTTTTTTTTCCCCGATTGAAATAATTCAAATTTCAGTCGTTCTTATGGTTCCATTTTGTTAATGATTGATCAGGAAGAACATTCATGTGTGATTACTCTCTATTTGTAAATTAATTATCCTATTCTTACTCCTTCTTGTTAAAGCCCAACATAGTTGAATTATTTGTTACTTATACATTAAAGTGTGTATTTTGATTGTTTTCAGATCTTTATTAAAATTCATATTGGTCAATTTTTCATATCCTTTTTAAAATTAATAATGATTATTTGTATTTACTAATTTATTTGAGTTCATATAACATTTGGAAGCATGCGTATCTTCACCTGTAATTATTGCATCGTTAATACCATCTCCCATTCAAATTTTCTTTTCTAAATTTGTTAAAATTTTTCATTTCTTTCAAAGCTAACTTTAAAGAAAAATTGTAGTAATATATGTTTAAAAATTATTATTTAAGTTAAAATTATATGAAATTCGCTTAAATATTTAATAACAAACAGCTTGTTGCATTAATTTTGCCTGTGTATTTTATTACATTTTTCATGTCATCATTCAGGTCGTGCTCGCCGGCTTAGCCGTTCAAAGTTTTATGTGGTTTTCTTTGAAACTCACGTAAATATGGAATAGAGCCCCTTAGAAACCTAAACATAAATAATGGCACACAAATATATTATTTCATGGTTCAAATATATTTAATCTTGATAAACTGTTCCCCCATTTTAAGGTTCTAGTTACTGTTACCATACTAGCATAATATGGTTCAATTTGGCATTAAAACTTCTGTAGTATAATTCTCAATCATCTTTTGTTCCCCTCATCCTTTCTGGTGTGTTTTTAGGTAGATTCCTTATAGGAGATCTACCTATTGCAATGGTTCTCATGACACGACTTCTGGAAAATTTCTTCATATCTTCACCGATCATGACCCCTAGAACCCAAAACCACCCTCCGTTCAAAAGTTTATATATATATATATATATATATGTGTGTGTGTGTGTGTGTGTGTGTAACGCTTTTTCCCATGTTAAGTTGTAAACACGATAACTGGAGTAATTTTTATTTAAATTTAACCAACTCGGGATATGTTGTCAGAACAGTAAAAATCTCGGTCGAGTTCGTAGATGGGATATCCAGCTCAAAGGGGGTGGAAATGGTGGGGGGTGGAAATTTTCATTTGACCATAATTTCTTTAATATTGAAAATAGGAAAATACTTCAAATCAGACGAATTACCGCCTTACCCTAAAGAACAACTTTTGTATTTAAACTTTTTCGATAACTTCAATTGCTTAAAAGTTACAAGTTAAAAAGTGATTTTTCAGCACTTGTGATGAAGCCGACATTTTCTATAGCTTTCATTGCAAAAATGTATAATCTGATGCTTATGTCACGTGCAAACGATAATAAAAAAAGATCACTGAAATTATAATAAAATTTTAATCATGTTTTTAAACAATATAATAATCAGATTTTTTTTTTTTTTTAAGTTTAATTTAACAGAAAATATGACGTCACAATTACAACAATGTACTGAGAAAAATGAAATAAAATTTTATCCGTAATTTTAAACAAATAAAATAAATGTTAATAAAAAAACTAGTATGTTGTGGCCACCACAAGACTTTCTTCTATATTTTCCTATACAAATTCACGCAGTAAGAATATTAAAAAAAAAAAAAAAAAAAAAAAAAACGATTTTTTTCAAAGTTTTTTTTTCGTTAAAAGTAAAAAAAATCGATAACTTTGTTTCAAATGACTACATATTTATAGTTCAACCATTCGTTTTAAAGGTATTGACGTGACCTTTCGAAAGATACCGATCTTGAAAATTTACACCCCCCCCCCCCCCCCCCACTGCCATGTTAAAAGTTTAGAAAAAATACGATCACAGCGCCACCTGTTGAGCGATTGATCCCCAAATCTAATTAGCCTCAGTTTATGTCAGGGGCCAACTAAACACCAAGTCTGGTTAAATTTCGTTAAAAAAAAAAAAAAAAACGTTTTTAAGTTTTTTTTTTTGTTGTTGTTAAAAGTAAAAAAAATCGATAACTTTGTTTTAAATTATCACAGATTTATAGTTCAACCATTCGTTTTAAAGGTATTGACGAGACATTTCGAAAGATACCCATCTTGAAAATTTACTCCCCTCGAGGTGGGACTTCCCCCCCAGGGGGGGGGGGGTGGCGAGGTTCCTACGCATACAAATTTTTTTTCCCAGTTGACTATCTCTATTATAAATAATTCTTGTAAATTTCATAATGATTACTAAAAAATAATTCTCTTTATGCACATTTATACAAAATTTTGTCCTATATCACCATGTTAAAAATTTAGAAAAAGCGGGATGGCAACGCAACCTGTAAGACAATTTTTACCAAAAGTTGATAGGCACTAATTTATGTCAAGGTGCAACTACATACCAATTTGTATGAAATTCTGTGCAGTAGTTCTTGAGATACAGTTGCCACAAAATTTTGTCACACACACACGCACACACACAGACAGACAGACAGACAGACATTTTCTAAAAATGGTCAAATCGTGTTCTACAGCTCTCAAACCGTGTAAATTCATCAAAAACCCGAGGTCGAAAATTTTTACGAATCCAATACTTTCTCTATATTACATATAGAAGAAAGTAATAAGTAAATAAAATCAACATATCTTAGGGCTAAGCAGATTTAGACTTAGCTTTATGCCATAGATGCTATAATGTAAAAGATAAATGTCATCGTTAAAAAAAAAAAAAAAAAAAATCATGTAAATCGATGCTAGACGAATTAAACTGGCATGATAGAAAAAGTAATTAATTTGGGGACATTTAGGTATTATCCCTTTAACAAATGAACTAGGGACGATTTTAATGAATTTTCTGTTGAAGTTTATTTTCATGAAAACTTAAATTTAAATTAGAGTATTTCATTACTCTAATTCCCTTATTTTGATAAATAAAATTATACCATAAAAAATAAAGAACACTATGTTATTGAAAAATGAACTAATAAAGGTTTTAGAAAACTATTACATACTTTTAAATTTTTATTAAAAAATATTAACTGTTGCCACTCGACACTATACAAATATATCCAAATCCTGTGTCACATACGATAGTTTTGTATAAGTATAGATTTTTTGTTTGTCCCTGGAACCTGACCCTGATGGAAAAAGTGCCTGGATACACTTGTATCTAGTATTCTCATTGATTATGAAATCGTGGGCAAAATTTCAGGTCCTTCGGACGACAAGAAGTTGCCGAAAATTGAATTGCAAAATTCCGTTATATACATTAATAGTTGCATCATATCAAGTTAATAAAAGTGTGTTAGTTAAAAACCATGTTAAACGCTTTAACTAATCATTTAAAAATATAAAATTAAAATAATACGTAAATCTTAATACAAATATCGTTTGTGGTGAATGGTTTAGAATGTCAGTTTAGGCAAGAATTTAAAATTTACGATTGAGAGTAATACGTTACAGCTTCCTTTGACTTTTTATCTTGTCGAAACAAGATATTGGTCTGTGAAGAGATATGAGGTTTTCGCGTGGAAAGAAAATATAATGACGCCAAAGCTGCCTTTCTCCATCGCCAAGCTCGCCAAATTTTGTCGCCAGACAACGAATTTTGTCGCCAAGTCAAAAATTTCGTCGTCAATTATCAACTTTTACCGCCATTCACAAATTTCATTGCTAAGTCGCAAGTTTTGTCTCGAAAATCTCGCCAAATCATACAATTTACTGAATTCATAACAATTAACATTGAAATTCAGCGGTGCCAAATGGTCCAATGTTAAGTAATGTTAATGTTCCAGCTTATGTAAACCAAAACAGTTTCACTTTACAATTTTTACTCATCTGACAATAAGAATCACAAAAACACAATACAAAACTTTCAATAATTCAATAAAAATTGCAATGAAATAGCTATCCAAAAATCGCCACCACTTATCTGTATTTGACTTGACCATAGCAATGCCAGGCTTACCAGCGCTTGACCATAGTAAGATCACAAGTGCGTTTTCACGTTTCTATTATTTTTGCTTTTAAAAGAAAGATATTGAACAACAGTTATATGGATTTTAAATAAAAATTATAATTTTGATTAAGCTTGTACGGGGAGGGAGGTGTAGCCCAATAGCCCCCTCCGGGATTCACCATTGTTGGGATTGTATATCTTTAAGACTTCTATTTATTGAATGATTATGTGCTTGAATTTGAAACAAATTGAAACACTTACAAACCAATAAATCTAGCCTAAAATTTTAAGTAGAATGATTAAAACCCTTTTTTCGTTGAATATTAAATTTCTTGAAAACAGAATAGCGATGTAAATAATGCAATGTGCGGGAACAAAACCTTTGGCTAAGTATTAATTCATATGTAAAATTTCTTTACAATTGTAACATTAACGTAAAGGAATCTACCTTTGCCTTTAAGCTTGCCGAAAAGGGATTTTTTTTTATTCTAGTAGCTGTATAATACAAGAGTTGTTAATTTGAATTTTTAAGTGTTATATACATATGAAAAAGTTTTTCGTATATACATATATCTTTCAGTATGCCCTCATCCTGATGTTCCATCAGATGGAAAGTATACTCCCCAACAAGAAAAGTTTGAATTCGGTGACGAGATACAGTATACTTGCAAAAGAGGATTTGCACTTGCTGGCAAGGACAAAAGAACATGTTTATCTACTGGCGTTTGGTCTCATCACACTCCTTTTTGTGGTGAGTATAGAAATAAAACTAAAAGAAATTAGCTACTATTAACAAAACTACGAAAAACTAAAAGAACGCATCAAAATTTCTTTTAATTATATCTAACCGTGATCTAGAGCATCCAGATCAGTCTAACTCAGTGTTGCCAGATGGGGGACTTTTTTTATTCAACTACCATCAATAATTTGGGAAGTGATATTTGATGTACATAAAAGACGATTAATCTTCGAAGTGATTCAGCAACAATTACAATTAAAATTTGTTGGTGGATATTGAATAAAAAAGTCCCCAATCTGGCAACACTGGTCTAATGACACTTCATCGCAATCCTGCACCTGTGCTATCTGAATTTGTCACACACACAAATGCTCATTTTCGTTAAAATTATAAATAAAACCTTTGGCTGAACTTAGAGTGAGACCTTGTATTTTTGACTGAGAAATCATATTTTCAAGCGTTAATAAAAGCATTCCAACACCAATCATTTTTTAAGATTCTCCTTCGTAAATTTCAGGCCATCACATCACAATTTCTCTTTCTTTGGCGGCCTTTCGATCAGGACGTTGTACGTACTAAGCAGGTTATACAAGAAATTTTACAAAAATAAATAAATAAATAAATTAAAATTAAAATATTTCATGAATTATATTCAACATGAAATGTTTTATTATTATTATTATTAATATTATTATTATTATTATTATTGCAGATCCGTTAGTTCCATTATCAAATCCCTCACCGGATAAGAACCTTCCGGATCCTGATTCACCTTCGCGGGTAACAGATGGTAAAACAAGAACCTGCTTCGGCTGGCGTAACGCCACTGGACAACATTTGTATGTGCATCTTAATAAAACTGTAGTTGTGCGTCTTGTGAAAATATTTTTTAAAAAGGGTAAGAATTTGTATTACGATTTTTTGAATATCGAAATACAATTACTTTTTACAAAACTAAGTTTCAATAAGAGGAAAAAAAAGTGTCTTTTGTAAATGGTCTTTTGATTAGAATAAAAGAGAGAGAGGGTTAAAACAGAGAAAGTTTAATCAATCGGGTTGACATACACTTGAAATACAACACCAGAAAATTTTTCAAATGTAGTTTGATGACAGAGATCAACTAGTCCGTGATCTTAAGCTTCTAAATGCTTTAAATATATATATATATATATATATAAGTATTTTTAAAATGCAGTTTGCTAGTAAGAAACGCATGATTGTTTTATGTATTTTGGTGTATTTGGTCACAATGTTTAAATGTGTTTTTCGTGTCATTGTTAACCCCTTTTAGGGGTGATTTTTATTCCTAACTTCAAAAACTAGCCCTGGGAAATTTTTTAATAAAATTTTAATTTTTTAATTTTTAAGGAAAACACATCAAGGTTAATACATCTATTAATTTTCTTTCTTTCTTTAATTTTTTTTTTTTCAAAGTAATCGATTGAATAAAGCGTATTAGTAGAACTGATTCTTCTCATTACAATTAATGCTATAAAATTTATCAACTATTTATAAATTTCAAACATATTACAAATTTATAGCCTCTCTCTTTTCAGAGGTTTCTGATACAGTTTTATTAATATTATTTAAGATTCTGTAAGTGCTTTTCTGTCTGAATGAGGACTTTATATCAAAAAGATTAGATATGTTGTGTAATTCAGTATATTTATCGCCGATTCCTACACTGTAAAATAATTATGTAAGAATACACAACATTATTGAGGCAACTTACTTTCCACAACAAGTTTATGCCGACAAACAGAAATAACACCTACACGCAAAACTGTAAAAAATTTTGTGAAAGAATACACAACATTATTGAGGCAACTTACCTTCCACAACCATGTTGAGAAATGTTATCAACTATAGCTGTGTAACAGAGGCATGTTACGCAATTAAAACTGCGTGACATGCCTGCGTGTTAAAACCCATAACAAAATATGCTCAAGTAGTAGCAGATTTAGAGATGTGGGTCTAGGGGGGTCAGTGCCCCCAAATCCAGTTCAAAATTTAATTTCGAATTTTAACCCATTTCGTATCATCCGATTGGGTTAAAATTTTGCATTCGTGTATAATTCCGATGTCAATACACGTTCAAGCAATAATGAGCTTAGCAGGAGCATGAAGGTCTGGGACCTCAGCTAAAATTTGTTTAATCCTCAATTAAAATTTTTTTTTCAAATTTTAACCCATTTCCTAACAACCATTTCAGCTGAAATTTTCCATGCTTGTATATTATCCACATCCGCTGAATTAGAATTTTTAGTACATTTTAAAATAAAACCCTGATTTGAATTTGTTTTTAAATTTATTTATTATTTTACTTTATTGTATATTAAACAGATGAAAGTACTTAATTCGTAAAAATTTTGAATTTTCGGTTTTCGATTAATTCGTCTGTTTTAAGAGGTTCAAAACACAATTTGATCATTTTTAGAAATTGTATATCGTTGTATGTGTCTAATAAAAAAATTTTACCAACTCTATTTCGAGAACTAATGCACAAAATTATAAATAATTTTTTAGATAATTGTTCAGTGAAATAAATTAGTACCTATCAAATTTTTGAGCAAATAACTCGTCGAATAGTTGGCACTGTTATCCGTGATTTCATAATTTTTAATATGGATTTTAATAAGGCAAAATTTCGCATAAATATTGCCGGTGAGAATTATTTTTAATCAACCACTGGGAAACTGAAAAATACATCTGCAATAGTAATAGTTAATCAAGAAAAATTTATCCAAGTATAGGAACATTGGGTGGTGAATGCTCAGCATAAGCATTTTTAACACGCTTTTATTAGCTTCACCTGTATGTATGTTTGTATGTATAATGTATGTTTGTAACCGCTCTGGGAGCAAACAAAAAATCTATATTGTAAAAAAAGACCTTCCCTACGTGAACGCTGTGGTTGTGGTTGTGAGGTAAAGCTCCGTGCTACAAACCTAAAGGTCTAGCGTTCGAGCCCAGTCAGGGGAGTTTTTTTTTAAATGGTTTTTGTTTAATTCTAAATTATTTTAATTAAAGATTTAAATGTATGCAAATATTATGGTGTGTCACTCACACGATTTTCTCTTACCTTGCATTTTAATACTAAGATAGGTATTTTGTGCTTTTTAGTTCACATTTCTATAAAAGCGTGTTCTTTAATTTTTTAAAACTGTAATATTATTTGAAAAGAATTCGTCAATACATTTATAACGAACGTCTAAATTCTAAATTTGTGATAATTTTAAATAAAACTATCTTTTATTTATTTATTTATTTTTCATCTGTAACGAAAACTGTCTTTTATTGCGAAAATAATAATAATAGTAATAGTAATAACTTTCTTCTGACATTTAGTGTCATACTTCTGCGATGAAATGCCACTAAAATCCACAAGAACTAAAATGAATTAATAAACACATAAATTAAAATTATCTATCAACAGCTTTAAAAAGGCATGAAAAATTAATCAGTAATAATTTTATAAAGGCATAAAAACAATCATTCTACTCACCGAAACGTGATCCACAGAAAAAAGTAGTATAAGAAAAACAGAAATAATGATTTCCTATATAATTCAGGTAAAACTTTATGCAACAAAACAGCATAATTTAATCTGTAAAAAGTCTATTACAAACAATTTGATTATAAAAGCATGTTTCTAAGAAATATATTTGTTATTTTAATAACTATCATATATCTAAATAAACTTGAAAGGAGATTAATTTATTTGATTTGTCTAGACAAATAAATAATTTTTAACTATGCACAAATCAATGATATGATTGATGCATAACAATAAAATAAACTTCTAAAAAATAAATAAAGAGATAAAAGTAATAACGAACTAGGTAAACAATGGATCTAATTTCTAACAATGAAACTTGCCAAGCGTGTAAATAGTTGAATTTTCTAACCAGGAAATTTATTAAATGTATAAACAACTGAAGTGACTTCCAACTATGAAACTATTTAAATAAGTAAAGAATGAAACTAACTTATAACAATGAAATTAACTAAATAAATATACAATATGAAAGTAATTGAATGAATGAACAATTGAAATAACTTCTAACAATGAAACTGTTTAAAAGAGTAAATAATGAAACTAACATTTGACAATGAAACTGACTAATAAGGTAAACAATGAAACTAACTTCCAATAATGAAAGTAATTAAATGACAATTGAACTAACTTCCAATAATGAAATTAGTTAAATGAGTAAACAGTGGGACTAAATTTTGACTAGGAAACTAACTAAACAGATAAAAAATGGAATTATTTCTTAACAATGAAACCAAATGAATGTATAAACAATCAAACTAACTTTTAAGAAAAACTAACATTCAATAATGAAATTTAGTTATATACGTAAACACTGAAACTAACTTCTAATAACAGAACTAACTGAATGGATAATATTAATAATAATAATAATAAGGAATTTAATTCGTAGGTCTGCGAAATCGTACTAATCCATCCCCCCCCCCCCCTTTTTTTTTTTGTGTGTGTGTGCTTTATTTTTCGATATGCTGAATTCAGAAATGCTTGTCTTTTTTTTCCTATCACGTAAGGGTTTTTGAGAAAGTAAAAATGAAGATATGAAGAACTGACACAAAAGCTATGACAGAATCGAAACTTTTTATGTATAAAATACATTAAAATAATCTGTTATTCAGACATTATTTTTTAAATGCCTCTGTTTCTTTACATCGAAGCTCCTTTTAGAATTTTTTTACTTGCGCACAGCTTGAGGATGCAGCATTCTATGCAGCATCCAACAATAAACTGCTATCGGCCCTTATACCTCCTTTCAGGGTCCGCTTTACCCTTTTGGCGGCCCTAGACAATAGAAATTTGGCGGCCCCCTCTAATACGCCAGGGCAGCTTATATATTTCATGTGACCACAGCTAAATTTTCTGAGACCTCGGTACCCCCCTCCCTCCACAAAAAAGAAATCACAATAGAAAAAAGCCTTTTGATTATGAATAACTACATAAAGAAGACTTAACTTATACTAAGAATAAAAGTGAACATAAATAGAAAACATTCACGGTTTTTGAAAAAATTCGATTGGAATTTATGAATAACAAAAATAAACAGGCTGAATCAAACATTAGATGTTCCACCTGTAAGTGCTGAGCGATTGATTTGGAACCCTAACAACACATCTTCTACCCAGGATTTCTTCAAGATATCTTCAGGGTGAAAAGACATCCCAGAAACATCCTGAAGATGTACTGTGGATAAGTGTGCTGTTAGGGAAATTGACTGAAAATTTCTGTATATACAAACCCACATTCTGTACAAGACATCGCATCAAAAGCAGTTTTGAGGAAGTTTTGAGCAGAGATGCAGGTGCAGGTGCAGTATATATTCGGACGCACGAACGTACTTCGGGAGAAATTTTGGCCAATTGAAAAATTTTGAAAGTGTATTTTCTTAGAAGAAAATGAAATGGAAATAACAAATTTATTGAAACAATAAACTAGGAGCTGTTTCAATAGATTTGTTATTTCCGTTTTATAAGAGCTGTATTATATAAAAAGCACCACAGAACTGGCGTTTAAAAGTAATAAGTACAAAACTTTAAATAAACATTATTAAGTGGAAAACTAGCAGCAATTCCGCTTTTTTTGCAGCACTCGTGCCTACTTTGTTCGCCTGACGAAGGGTCGTGTGTTCTTTCTACCTGAAACAATTTCTGCGAGTTTATTGCATTTTATGGGGTTTATATTCAAAGTTTTGTAATTATTACTCGTGCCTACTAGTTCGACTGATGAAGGGTCGTATCTTCTTTCGACCCGAAACAATTAATGCGAGTTCTTGCATTTTATAGTGTTTATTCAAAGTTTTGTATTTCTTAAAAGCTGTATTCTTATGTTACAATTCGTACTTCTTCTTTAAAACATTTGTTACATGCAATACAATAAATGACTTTGTGAAGTAAAAAAATAATTAGCATTCAAAATAGAATATAGGATTGCAAGAAACGCTCACAATTTTCTGAAATAAAATATATCTTTATAGGAATTCCCCCCGTCTCTTCAAATGCATTATGATCAGCGCGCCGTAAGTAATCAAATAAAAAAAAAAAAAAAGGAAGAAGAAGAAGGAATACAAATAAAATTATATGAGAGCATAATTATCCTGCAAGGTATCTGAAATTTTACAATAAATATTTCATATTTATTTAAAGTAGAGAAAATAACAAATCTCTAATTCATCGCAAAAGACACATAAATAAATAAACACTTTGATGGCAGGATGCATTCCGTAGAGTCAAAGTTCATAGACTCAGAGGAGAAATTATGTTTATTTATTTTGATCGGTGCTGAAAGGGAGTGAAAAGGGAAAGAATGAAGAGCATAATTTGATCGTCCCTGTACACGAACCATTTGCTTCATCTGAACGAAAAGCTTAGTGTAACATCCCTATATGATACATATTTAGAATACCGAGTTTGAAATTTCTACTACTATTTGTTCTTGAGATATGCTGATAAAAGACACACACACAGACCATTCGCTAAAAACATGATTTTCGTATTCATGGGACCTCAGAACATGTAAATATAACAAAAAACTCACGTTTGAAAATTTGACCCTAAAACAATACATTCTCGACCCAATGGGTAAGAGAAAGTAAGAAAATCTTCTTTTAAGTCAGCGTATGTGTATATAAAATATATCACTTTCAGAGTTGCTAGGAGCAATGAAAACATACTTTACCACTAATGTAATAATAATAATAATAATAATAAAAAGTACTTTGCTAATAGTACCCAGACATATTCTTTTTTCTTTTGACATTTATGTATTTGGGAAATAAAGAATTTGTAAACTTAATAGTATATGATGATTTATTTTTCCGTTTTTCACTTCTGACGCCAATAAAGGATTGCCTTAGCAGTGAAATATTTTTAAATATATCTGTCTATGTTTATTATAATCATCCTTAAATCGTAATCGAATGGCGCCATTTTATTATCACGTTGCAATTTCAAATTACTTCAAACCCCCTCCTCTTTTCCTCATAATTTAAAAAAGATGTATTCTTCATTCATTATCGCAATACAATTCAAAGCGTATATTTATTAAGTGTAAATATTTTAGAACCTTATGGTGTTTTTATGCTGTGTTAAAATCATCAAAGAATGCTACTTTTAATTTACAATTTAATATGCATATATGCCTTAAAAGAGAGACAGCCAAAAATCAGTTTATGATTTACGCTGCTTTTTTTTTTCGAACCTTTTTTTTTTTCAACGTTTTTATGCAGTGTTTTAAGTTTTTTGGCGGCCCTACCTTTTCGGCGGCCCTAAGCAACCGCTTAGGTTCGCCTAATGGTAAAGCGGGCCCTGCCTCCTTTCCATTTCTTTGACGTCTTGTTGGAACCACTTTGCTTGTCCTTCTGCCACATCGCTTAGATTTTCTGAGAAATAGCTGAGGTAGGAGTTAAAATAGTGGAGTTTTAAGCTCATTTCTGTTGAAAAATTCCATTTCTTGTTAAAACTGTATGTGATAGATATTTTTTAATATTTTTATTTAATCAGCATCCAAAAATACATCAGAAATTACATCATCTTATCACAAGTTTGCAAAGAAAAAATTTTCATCGCGGACCTGTGATATTTGAACTAAACAGGCTATGAGAAGAAATATATATATATAACAATATAAAAGATTTTTTTTATATATAATCTTTTATATTGATGAAAACCAGAAGATGCCGAACGATGTAAACCACTTTGCCGTTTCAAGAAGGTTGCCCAGGGTGCACCAGCGGGGAGATAGGTCTACGTTGTACCCCTTATATATATATATATATATATATATATATATATAATCTGTTTTTTTTTTTTTTCTGAATTGCCAGCTGACATTCAGGAAACCTACTAATCCACTAAATATCGAATAAATCGAAACAAACTTATGTCTTACGGATGGGCTTTTTAAGAACAACTCTATACAGGTTATGAGGAGTTTTGCTTTAGACACTGTTAATACAAGGTATCCGGAACCTGAATGGTTACACGTCTATACTGGTGGATCCTTTTGTGAAATTCTTGAGACTGCAGGTTCAGGAGTATTTTCCAACTTATATGCTTCTGCAGGAAAATTTCGAACAGCTTTTGATGGTGAGGTGGAGGCTATCCGAATTGCTCTTAAGTATTTATTGCTTTTTGCCGATAAATTTGATAAAGTGGTCTTATTTTCCGATTCCCAAGCCGCAATTCAAGCAATTAGCTCCGTCAGTCTGTCCTTCTCAGAAAAAATCTCCCAGTGTCGGCAACGTTTGTGGGAGTTGAGTTTAAGAAGGAAACGTGTGGTATTTCAGTGGATACCTGGCCACTGCGGTGTTTTTGGTAACGAGCAAGTCGACAGCCTCGCAAAAAGAGGCTCGAGACTACTTCAAATGAGATCCCCGGCACTATCATTCCGTTCCATAAAGCTGTATATTAAACAAATAATGGATAGGTATTTAAAACTGAAAATTAGTGACAGAATAGAATTAAAGCGTTGGAGGGTTGAAGATCTTTTAAAAATTCCCAGCAGTCCACGACGGCAAGCTATGGCCCAGTTCCGCCTCTTGACTGTACTTGATTGTTTGGCAGAACATCTCCATTGCATTGAAATCTTTTCAAACCCTGGTAGCAGTGTTGCCAACTTAGCACCTTTGGTGCTAAATCTAGCACCTTTTAGACTCGTCTAGCACTGAAAAATGAATTTTAGCACCTAGCACCAAATCTAGCACTAAATACAGCGGATACCCGATTCAAAGAAAATAGACTAATGTTATATTGAATCGCAAACGACGGCCTGGTATTTATATTTCTATTCTTTAAGGAGGATCAAAATTGTGATAATATGGATCATTTCTAGGTATGAATACCAGATCTTCGCCAATCGCAATAACGTAAAACTTACTCAACATCAACCAATTTGGATTAAGCTTGGTTCCTGTTAATACTCCGAATGTGAAGCAGTAGACTTTGATCAATGTTTGAGAATCAATGTTTTGTCTTTTTCGACTTGTCTATGAAAGAATAAAGTGCCTGAAAGTTGATCCTGAAGAATATGTTGTTTATATTGGTCATCGTGGAGTCTTTTCTCATTATTTATTGCTAAACATATTATCATTTTGATTTGCCTATTAATGATCGTATCTTTTTTTTAAATGAACCTGGATAGCGCAAAATGCATAGAAGTTGAAGTAAAAAAACATATTACTTTCAAAGGTAAAGATCACCGATGTTTGATTCCACTCGTTCAGAATTACACCAGTAAAAACCAACTTCTGATTTTAAGTGACATCCACGTAACCTTTCTTCCATGATAATTAGACAAAATGCAACAATAAAACTTTACCCAAAGTTAGCGGGACATAATGGATTTAAATGAGTATTATATCTCTAGCTAAATGTCGTGAGATAATAAAAAGAGCTTTAGCAAACCATTTTAAGTCTACTTTGAGAGAGGATATTGCTGACAGTAAATATAGCCTAATAATTAACGACTTATTAACTGATATTACAATGCAAAAATTCTTAGGTAAATATAAAGAATTTTTAGATTGAGAGCTTGGCCGCAATCTGGAATTCCATCATAGGCGTAGTCGGGAGACATGCCATCACAATTTTGATTTTTTATGATAAGGAGAATTTTTTTTTTAGAATTCATTAATTAGATGTAACCTGAGACCTATCAGTCATATGTTAAAATTGCTCATATTCAGATGTTGTTACAGTTTGTTCACAAAAGTTGCATTTAGATTTCAACACTTTGTACTTAAATCTATCAAGGCTGAGTGATTTTATTTATTTGTTTATTAATTTTTTTCATCTTACCAACTAGAGTTAAGCAGTGAACAATTGCCGATGATCTGGGATTCAGCTTTTTAGTTGGTCCACGGTCCACTTAAATTTATAAAAGTGTAGCTTTTTTTTTTTTTTTTTTTTTTTTTTTTTTTTAGTTTCATGTTTTAGCACTTTTTTCATAAAATTACCAAAATCTAGCACTTTTTAAAGGTGAATTTAGCACTAATTTGCAATAATGAGTTGGCAACACTACCTGGTAGTCCCATCTGCAATTCAGCAGAACCAATGAACAGACATCACCTCCGTCGATGCGCTTCACTTCGTGGTAACTCTTAAACTGCGCGTGCCAGAGAACTTCTAAGGCAATGACTTCGATCACTTCTACCTTTTTGTCTTTTTGTGTGTGTGTGTGTGTGTGTGTATTCCCTTTTTTTTTTTTTTAATCATTTTGCTTCTGTATTTGCCTTGCCATTGGAAAATATATATATATATTGCTGAAAATTTCATTTATTGCTTCAAATGTTCGTTCATATGTTCGTGTTAGGAAAAAAAAATATATTT
This sequence comes from Salticus scenicus, assembly GCA_963930645.1. NCBI lineage: Eukaryota > Metazoa > Arthropoda > Arachnida > Araneae > Salticidae > Salticus > Salticus scenicus. Next base: position 170,831,586 of record OZ005652.1, on the reverse strand, counting down.
ACTTTATTTACTTTTATAGAAATACCTCGGTATAAAAACTTTTTGTATCAAGGTTTAAAGTATATCCAAAAGAAATGAAATAAACTGAACTAAATGAGTGGGCCAAATTATATGAAATTTAATGAAACCCCTAATATCGCCGTAAAACTTTCCTAGATAATATTTTGGTTTTAGGAAGTAATGGAAAAATTTGGGTCCCAGAAAATGATCACAGAAAATTTTTTATCAGATTCTTTTTAGTTCCTTATACAAAGTATAAGGAAGTATAGTAATCGCGATTTGCGAAATGGATTTTGTATATCACATTGCTCGAAAACGAATGATCGCTGAATGTTGCCAATTTATGCGTGTGACTGTCATGATGTGTAGTTGTACACCTGCAAGTGTCTTCTTAACACGAGCTCTCGTTTTAGAGATATAAGGTACTATACACGAGTTTTCGTGACGTCTGTATGTATGTGTGTCTGTATGTATGTGTGTGTGTATGTCGTATAACTCAAAAACGGTTGGACCTAGAAAGTTGCGAATTGGTACATAGGTTTCTTATCTAGTTGTGCACTTCCCTTTTTGGATTTTGTATGATTTTCCGTTTTGGAGATATTTAGGAAAATTAAGTTCATAATGACCAAAAATACATAGGTTTTGGCCATAATGTATCAAAAAACGGTAATAACTCAAAAACGGTTTGGACAAATCTTGCAATTTAACTGACTTCCTGACTACCAAGACACTTGAAACTTTCAGAAAAGCTCAGAACACGTTGACAATGCATTTTTAAAATATTTTTAACCAACTGTTTCCGATACCTGCTGCCTTCAGCAGCGTTTATGTGATTCAACAGAAAATTTATTTAACTAACTTCCCAACTAGCTAGACATTTGAAACTTTCAGACTAGATCAGAACACGGTGAAAATGCATTTTTTAAATACTTTTAGCCAACTGTTTAGGGTCCCTGCTGCCGTCGACAGCGTTACCAGTGCAAATCTTGCAATCGATTTTTAACTAACTTCCCGACTAACTAGACATTTAAAACTCCCGGAAAAGCTCAGAACACGGTGACAATGCATTTTTTAAATATTTTTAGCCAATTGTTTCGGGTCACTGCTGCCTTCGGCAGCGTTTATATGGTTCAACAGAAAACTTATTTAACTAACTTCCCGACTAACTAGACATTTCAAAATAGTTCAAAACACGGTGAAAATGCATTTTTTTAAATACTTTTAGCCAATTTTTTTGGGTCCCTGCTGCTTCGTCAGCGTTACTAGTACAAATCTTGCAATCGGTTTTTAACTAACTTTCAGAAAAGCTCAGAACACGGTGATAATTCATTTTTTTAAATATTTTTAGCCAACTGTTTCGGGTCCAATGTCAATGTTTTTTAACATTATGTATATTTCTAAAAGTGTATAAGGAAGTCATGTGGTTCCCACATCAGATTTTTTTTATGAATGTTTTTATATATGAATATTTAAAATTGCATACACCTTTTGAGGATACTGTGTATTGAATGAAAGGATAAACTGATAAATAACATGATATTAACGATAAAATTAAATTTTATAATACAACAATTTAAGCATTAAAAATCTGATATTCTGTGAATTATAACAGCTTTGAAAAACATGATTTTGTTAAATTCCCTCCCTTGAGATTTTAAAACAAATTTATGGAATTTAAAGTTTTAAATATCTAGCCTACTAAGTATTTAAATATTAATATAGCTTTAGTTTTATTTTACAGGTATAACGAAGATACAAGTTTTTACCGGTCGAAATAATGAAGCGAAGCTATGTGCAGAGTATGATAATTTTGTCGGTAAGTATAGATTTTAATGATGAAGTAATTTTAATTATTGATATCTGCATGTGTACTTAAAAAGAACGGCGCAAATAAAAAATTGATGATAATAATAATAATAATAATAATTGTCAATTCTAAGCTTAGTTAATTAGTAATATTATTACATTTTAGCATAATGATTTGTTAATCTTTATGCTTTTATTATTAATATAATAAATAATTCAATTTTTCTGCTAACCTTTTGACGTCCATGGGTTTTGAAGTGAAACCAAACATTTTACATTTTTTATGCAACAATATTCAATATTTTTTCCGTGTTTTAATCGCTTTTTAAACTCTTGTTTATTTTCTGTTCGGTAGATAGCAGCACTACTCTCAAGTTTAACAAATGATGCTTAAAAAGAAATCTTTGCCGAAGTCACTCTAAATGTCTTAGTAGGGAATAGAGCATCTTGATGCTTTCATGATGCACTAGTGTCTAGGTTTTTCATTGGTTGAAGAACCGTGCTATTTCTTTGACCTAAAACAATTGTTGTTGGTTTTTAAATTTATGGTATTTACTTACTTATTAAATTAAATATTATTTGGATATTATCAGGTTACAAATTGTTGTCTCAAACAAATCATTTCTCGAAAACTAAAAATGCTATTTTTATTTTTACTTTTGCTTTTATTTTATTTATTTTTATTTTTATTTATTTATTTTACTTTATTTTATTTTAGTTAGTTAGTTAGTTTGCATTTTTATGGTCAGTTAAATGCCTAATAGCACAGGTCGACATGTAAATTTTTGATTTTGTAATTTTGACTGATCTCTATGCTTTTTGGTGTGCTAAAACCGAAAATGAAGTCGGTTTTTCTGTATCACGTATAGATTTTTGTCAATACAGGGTGCCTACCAATATAATTTCTTCCATTACTCTTCCACCAATAAAATTATGTGGTATGTTTTATAGTATGTTTTCATGATTAATTAATAATGGATACCTACTGTTGTAATAGTACAGCACTAGTGCGACGTAAAACCACACTAACTAACCAACCAACCTATTGTTATGATGGTATATGTAAGAAATTGTGTCGGTAAGCACCCTGTATTGACAAAAAACTGTACGTGATAGAGAAAAATGGGCTGCAATTTCTGTTTCAGTGCATCAAAAAACATAAATTTCAGCTAAAATCATCAAATCAAATTTTGTCAACCTCAATTTTGTAGGCCTGTGTAGCCTTTTTTTTTTTTTTTTTTTTTTTTTTTTTTATTAATTTAGCGATTTCCAGAGGAACGTTAAAGGGTTAACAGAAAAGTATGTCATCAGTTATTCTTTTCTTTTCTTTTTTCCATTTTTTATGATAAATAAAATATATTTTAGTTCTGAAAATATTTTACCAACCTATCAAACATTACATATTTAAGGATAATAAGTTACAATCTTTATTTATTTACTAATTTAGCAACATAAAGCATAAAAGAAATTTTGTTGAGGCAGATTTTAATTTCTTTTTACAAAAGAAAATGCTTATTCCAGCATATATATGTAGTTCATTGCATATGGAAAAAGATGTTTTAACATTTAAAAGAAAATGTATTGCGTCTATTTCTAGAAACAGATCAATGGGTTGAAGTCAGATGCGAAAATAATGTTTTAGCCGATTCACTGAAAATTCTCGTACTTGACAGATTCCAAATATCGTTTTGCGAAATCGAAGTATATGGAAAAGAAGGTAAGATTAACTTATATATATATATATATATATATATATATATTTAATGGAATAACACAATGAATTTTTTATTTTGTTTACTTATATATATATTAGAAAAAACATTAACAAACTAAAATCAAAGCCCTAAACTATTTATAATTATTATTGTTATTGTTGTTTCTTATAACATTAATCGAATGAAAACAATATACAATGAATTATCTCAAACGGTTTAGCTTAAATGTGAATATAAATTCATATATATATGCAATATTCTAAAAAAATAATTTATAGTAACATGAATTATTCATGATCATAATGGTTCGAAAGTTTTTGTAGCTATGATTAGACCCTAATTTTTAATAATATATGAAATTTCTTCACTTCAGTTGTTTGTAAAAATTCTGTCACGTCTTGATCATGGGAATCACTCTTTTATCTTACACTTTCCTTAATAAAATAGTCCAATACAAATATTTTAATTTTAAGATTGCTAAAGTTTTAACGTTTTATCACTATTTTTTCATGTTTCAAAACATTTTTATTATTTGTTCTTATGTATCTATCCATTCGTGCATACTTCCCAAACTATTTATTCGTGATGCTATGATGCTATGCGATAGCTATAATTCGTGACTTCTAATAAATTTTCGTATCTAAAACCTTTTATATTTACAGTAATTTTTTTTTTATTATTATTTATATATATAATATGATGTATCGCGAAGAACTGCTAACTTTGAAAATAAATAACTCAAAAACGGTAATAGATAGAAACATGAAACCAGTGGTTTGTCTATTGAAAAAAAAAAAAAAAAAAAAGTAAGAATCTGATACAGAAACATGAAAAATTTACTTATAAATTACGCCAACAGATGACGCTGCAGGAGGTATCTTCATATGGACTCATTTTAATGTAGACGATGTGGGGATTTTCGCGTACCAAAATGGCCAATTTTTGTCCCACACTAATGCCTCAAACTTACCGTTTTGGCTGCAATCTCTCACAAAGACATCATTCGACCTTTTTTCTTGCAAGAAACGGTATATTGCTCTTTTGAAACAATTTGTCGCCATTCATTAATGATGGAGTTTTTGCGTTGAACTATTCGACACTTAAAAAGCATTAGAAAAAGAGTGGACTAGTAAATGGACACTTTTAAGCAAATGGCATTCTTCTGAGACTAAAGGCTGATGCTAAAGGGTTCAAAGTGAGACTTTCAATTATCTCGTATGTGATACTTCTCTATGATGATGCTTCAGAAGTCGAGATCGGGAAGTCCGCATCATCTGGAGTTTCCTCAGATGTCGAACGCTGAAGTCCTACATCATCTGATGCTCCTCTAGACGCCAAGGATAGATTTGCCTTGGTGATTGTTTCAGATTTATATAAACTTGTTTAAGAAATACAGTCGGAAGCAAAATTATTCGATCACTAGCAATACTTCCTATATAAAAAAAAAGTACACTTAATACTGTTTTGTTAAATAAATCCTTGTCGAGTCATGTTCTTAGCCTAATAACATGGATTTATTTAACAAAACAGTACTAAGTGTACTTTTTTTTTTATAGGAATTATTTCTAGCGCTCGAATAATTTTGCTGTCAATAGTACATTCCTATGAAATAGATACTATAACGTAGAAAGTTGAGACCTCTATAACCTTTGCATGATATAACTAGCAATACTTCCTATATAAAAAAAAAGTACACTTAATACTGTTTTGTTAAATAAATCCTTGTCGAGTCATGTTCTTAGCCTAAGAACATGGATTTATTTAACAAAACAGTACTAAGTGTACTTTTTTTTTTATAGGAATTATTTCTAGCGCTCGAATAATTTTGCTGTCAATAGTACATTCCTATGAAATAGATACTATAACGTAGAAAGTTGAGACCTCTATAACCTTTGCATGATATAACCTCTATAACCTCTATAACCCTCACTTTGCATGACAGCAGCTCTACTAAATTAGGATATATTATGTTTTCAAATAAAAGAACGAAAAATCATGCATTTTTTTAATGTTGAAGTTGAAACTAAATGAAATAGTTTTAATATTTATCGAAAGATGATGGGATAAAACTGATCAGAATGTGAATTTGATCTATGCAGTAGAGAGCAGAATTGCCCCGCAGTATATGCCGAAAGAAATACGGCGCTTTTCAGATGTACAACAAAAAGTTGGGATTTATTCTTACGCTGCTAAATACAGTGAGCTTACATACTGTGTTACGTATATTAAATTAGCAATTGTGCTAAATGTAAAATTTGTCACCAGTAGCGGTTCGTAAATGAGGTTTTGGTCCCATCGAAACGTCTAGAAAAAGTGCATAGAATGGAATCTTTATTCATATTGATTGATTCGTTTAATTCGAGAATCAACCTAAATATGTAGACATTTCAATGGCCAATCATAAGAAAAAGGTTTCCATGCTAACGGACAGCTTTTAGTCACTAGCCTGCAGCACTTCCAAGATGTCGTTCACTAGCCGCTACTGTTTGTTATCCTAAAATTAGAAAATGTTTAAAGGAAAACTTCAAGATTGATTTACAGCTGAGTATGTAACTAGCGGAATCGAAAAACATCTCGCTCTCTAATTCTGCGACAAATTATTACATAAAAATTTTAAATCTATCACTTCATTTGCAACAATCCTATTATTTAATGTTGTTTTTTGAATAAACTTTAGAAGCTATTTATCCCGAGTAGCCCTCGAAAAGAGGCCCCGCGTATAAAAAACAAGGCATAGCCTTCTTAAAAAGCACGTTGTACTAGAGCTCGAAGTCCCACGCTTTTTCTCGGAACACTTTCAGAGATGAGAAAATTTCTTCTTTTTTGCTACCACGTTTTTTATACAGACAACTTAAAATATAATGTGTCGGATTGAATCGGATCTATATTCTTATATAAAATTAGTGGTTTAAAAAAGGCACAAATTTCTTCTTCCGTGAAATTTGTCCTATAAAGAAAGGAGGTACGAGCTCTGGTTGTACATATTTAAATTAACTTTTGTATTTTGAAAAAAAAAAAAAAACACCCACTTTAGGCAATACGTTCTTATTTTAAGATTACGTTTATGCCAAAATACAAAAATTCCATTCATTAGGATCAAAAATTTTTGAACTAAAATTATTCCAGATATTTTAATCTTCATTATACTAAAATAACTTTGCGATTTTAAATTTATATTTCTATAACGATCATGTTACCATGCTCATTTTTATATAATTAGACAACTTAAAGAACATCCATCAGCCTTTTAATTATACATTTGTCATAATTTTACGACATGAAAAACAAATTATGATATTAACACCAGAAAAAACTATGTGTATTATGACTTTCTGAATATATTTTTATGTTATTGATGATTTCAAAATTATTTGTAAAATTTTAAAGTCTATTTTTTTTTTTTTTTTTTTTTTACTTCGTAAAAAGAGGCGCGGGAGTATTTTCTGAAATTTTTTTTTTTTTTTTTTTTAAGTTATGTTATCGAGTCATTTTAAAAATAAGTATGTGATATATTAAATTCAACTTTTAGAAGATAGCTGTGAGCTACCACCGGAATGGGCTGTTACTTATGGTCATTTTGAAATAAGTCGGACAAAGGCGATCTTGATTTGCGAAGAAGGATATAAAAGCGAAAACAACAGACTAGTCTGTGAAGGAAATGGCACTTGGAATGGAAAAGGACTAAGATGTGAAGGTAAATAAATCAAACATTACATTTTAATTTCCATTTCAACATCTAAAATAAACACTTTTGTTTCCATTATCATACTAATATGCAATATTGTTATTATTTGATTTGGAACTTGCTTCAGTGCACCAAATACTAAAATCAGTAAATTATAAATGTCTGTAATTTAAAATTTAACTCTTTGCATCAAATTATCTTTTAAAAGAAATATTATCCAATATATACGCATATGTGCCCGTAAAAATTATGTTGTTTTGTAATAATAAAAAAAAGTAGCTTATTTTTCAACACATTAACCTAGTTAATATTTCATAATAATAATAAGCTAATTAAGCAACAAGTGTTAGAAGTACATGAATAATTGTTTGTGATAACATATGCACTATTCTAACCCTTCAAGTGTATAGTGATATTATCCCTTTTTTTACAAACCAATACACATAAATTAAATTTTTTCTAACAGTGTCATCGTTTTCATGGTTTGAAGTGGCTCAAGGCGCCCTTTATTTTTTATCATCTAATGGGCAAATATTGTTCCATCTTCCTATCTATTTTCATCCCATTTTAAAAGAGTTCGTGAATATCCTGTATATAGAGATAAATAAATGCAAAGTATGAATGGATAGAGACGTTCTGGAGCTGTATTATTTCTATTGTTTTCTTTCTTTTTCTTTTTTTTTTTTTTTTTTTTTTTGCCTTGAGCTGAAAATGTGATATCTTGACAATTATGTCATGCCATCAATCAGTTCGTTTTATTTATTTCCGTTATTTCATATTTTTTATAGACGAATATAATTAAAATATACTTCCTAAATTTTTAACTTGTTTCATTTCTAGAAAAAAAATTGTTTTCCATAATATTTTTTAAACTTTTCTAGAAATTTTGTGTGATCCAAGGCCTTCAGCATCACTAACAGGTGGCGAATGGATATTTGGGGAAAGTAAAAAGTTGTCTTTTGGAACAACAAGTCAGTTAAGATGCAATAGTGGATATTACAAGATTGGAAGCCCCGATACAATAACTTGTCAGAAAAATGGAATGTGGAGCAAAACAAATGCTACTTGCGCAGGTAAATTCAATGAAAATGTTTCATTATCAAATTATTTTTCTATTTATTATGCTGTTATAAAGAGTGATTAAAATTGCATTAGCGATGTATAAGTCTATAGCGAACTATTCATGCTGTCAAAGAAAACTGGACAAAATTTCGTATACAGATGTTTGATGTAGAGGAATGAAATAAAAAACAACGCTTAGACGATATCTTTACGGGCGTGTCTTCTTATTTCTTAACTTTGAAAACTCGTTTCTCCCAAACAACTTAATAGATTTTTTTTTTATATATATAAAATATTTTTTCATTAAAAATTCCTTTTCAATATCAGCTAATTGTTTCTGTTCCATCTCAAATCTACAAATATGACAGGAAACTAGACTTTGAAGAGTCGTTGTGTCGAGAACGGAACTTCGAGACATGTTTTCTTGTAAAGAACTTGACCAATTTTATTGATTTCTGCGGATTTGTTTATTATCAATTATTCTGAAATGCGCATTTTTTTTTCTAATTATAAATTTCACTATATAATCGTCATTTCATTTTTTTTCCATTTTTTCCCAAATTTGAAAAAAAAAAAATAATTTAATAATATTTAAAATTTTGAAAATCTATCAATACAGTGTCTTCGTAAAGTATCTTTAATCACAAAAAAGAAAAAAAAAATCACCCGAATGTTTTTCATAGTTTAAGCAAAAACTTGTCCCAAGTCCCAAGAAACATGTCATACAGTATAAGAAACTGCCACACAAAGTTCGAAAAATATTTTCAAGTCATCAGAAAATAATTCTGTTTACATCAAATTACCAAAAATTCTAAAGATTTTTTTTTTTTTTTTTTTTTTTTTTTTGAGCTAATAATATATATATTTTTAAATTTTTTTGACAAATTTAATGCTATACACGTCTGAAAGAAAAGAAATTTCGAAAATTTTAAATAGAAACATTTATATTTTTATTGAATGGAATCTTCATATTAAAAAGCCACAAATTTTGTTGAAACAGTAACTGTTGGCCGAAAAATGCCGATGCTTGGCAGAGACTAACAATAAATAAATAAATAAATAATATGTGTTTAAGATAGTATTAAAACGGGGTATTGAATTCAAACTGATTAACATTTAATCCAATAAACCCAAATTTCTTACATTTTGTATTTTAATTATCCTGTGAAGGTTCACCAAATGTTAATTTATCGAAAACCCATACTAAGTATTAAAAATTCTTACACGAAGTCTATTTTTAATATAAACACAATTCCAAATTTATTATTTTGTGATAAATATTTTAACTTATCAAGTTATTATCAGTATGTTTCTACAAGACACGATAATTTTTGGATAGCCATTCTAGCATTAATTATTAGCTTCTGCTTCTCCTCTCTCTATGAAATGTGTGAATTCATTTTAAGAAATCTTTCTTAAGGAATGGCGCATTTTTATTATAAAATTTACGCTAAAATATCACTCATGGGCTACAATAGTGCCACAACTAAATATATATATAATTTTTGAACTAAGTACAGGTCTCATTGTGAAAAAATATATGTTCTGTATAACAGCAATACTGGCACATTTCATAATGTAATATATACACCGTAAGACATATTTAAATTAAGGCATGTACTATGTATTTACAAGCCAATGAAAACTATAAGCCCATTTACAGTCGGTAGCAAAATTATTCGAGCGCTAGCAAAAATTCCTAGATGAAAAAAGTACACTTAATGCTTTTTTTTTTTTTTTTTTTTTTTTAAATAAATCCTTTTCGAATTATGCTGTTTGACTGACTAAGAACATGATTCGACAAGGCTTTGTTTAACAAAACAGTATTAAGTGCACTTTTTTTATGTAGGAATTTTTGCTAGCGCTCCGATAATTTTTTCGGCCTACTGTATCTGAAAATATTATCTTTTGAGTTGCGCTATTAAAGAGTTGACAAGTTATTTAATTTATTCCGGAGTACTTTTAGCCCCGCCTTTATTTCACACCACTTAATTTATAAAATAATTTTCTATAATATTATTATGAATTTGTAAATAATAGTCGTTATTTTTATGTAATTTTATCTTAAAAGACTTAGTTAGGTGATAAAATGTTAATTTTTAGTATTTCTACCTTTTTTTGGCATACCTCATTTTTCTTTTAAAAACTTGTTTAAAAGCTTCTCCAGTGAAGAATTGACGACTAGAACGTCTGTCGTCATTCGACGTCATGATGAAATTTAATCTATAGGAGTCTTAATTTACCCCACAAATAAAGGACTATAGCCAATCATAGCGCAGCTTTTCCCCACAAACAAAACGAAACTCCGCCTCGTTCTAGTCGTCCATTGGCCTTGGCGGTTAATTTGACGCCATGTTGGAGGGCTTATCGCCCCTTTGCGACTTTAACGAGAAAATCCTTATTATCGATATATCGATTATCTAAGCTCTAAATCGAATACTTCGCGAAATATTGGTTGGTTGGTTAATTGGGTTTTACGTCGCACTAGTGCTGCGCAGATGGGCAATTGGAGACAGTCTGGTACTCACCCCTAGAGATGGTCTGGAGACATACCATCGCAATTTTGATCCTCCACGGAAGGGATGGCTCTCCCGCTTCGGTGACCCCCAGAGGTATAATTTTTGATGGGAACATGGAGGACATTGCGGCCACGACGGATTTTACGTGCACCAGCCACCATTAGTGTACACGACAGTATTTGGCCGGCTCGAGTACCGAACCCGCAATCTTCCAATTACAAGACCGGCGCTCTACCGACTGGGCTACCGCGGCCCCGCAAAATATTTGAAAACTCTGGAAACACATTAGATTATAAATAGGACCTCATTTCGTCCGTGGGTAGTCAGTTTTAAGTCAAGTCATTGGGGTATAAAGAGCTCATCTTGAACAGGTCTCTGCTAATGAATACAGCCCGTGCTATGTGTATTATGCCTGCTTATGGTTTACGCTGTGATTCTTATCAGTTATTTAAGCTGTGTGTTCCGGTGAAACTGAAGTTGATACTTAGTTTACAGACCTGTAATCTTCTGTAAATAAACTTTTAAGCGTCTGCAATACCTGCATTCATTCACGGACAAATAACGAGCCCCGAGTACGCAACAATGTATATAACTACAATAAAATAAGAAAAAATATTCTTATTTAAAAAAAATGGTATGAAAAAGGCGGTTCTAAAAATGCTCCGGAATAAATTAAGGAAGTTGACAACTCTGCCAACATTGCAGCCCATGAGCGCTGTGATTATTTTAATGAAAAGAATGGTTACTTTAATGAAATTATTTCATACAATTTTGCAATATAATGGGGAAAAAAATTCTAAACTTTTTAAAACTGTATTATAAAATAAATCTATTTTTTCCGCATGTTATATTTCTATGCAGTTGGCAGCAAAATTAATCGAACGTTAGTAATAATTCCTATGTATAAAAAAATAAAATAAATAAATAAATAAAAAAGCACACTTAATACTGTTTTGTTAAATACATCCTTGTCGAATCATGTTTTTAGTCAGTCTAAGCACATGATTCGACAAGGATTTATTTAACAAAACAGTAATAAGTGTACTTTTTTTATACGGGTTGGTTGGTTGGTTGTGTTTTACGTCGCACTAGTGCTGCGCAGATGGGCAATTGGCGACGGTCTGGGACACACCCCTAGAGGTGGCCCGGAGACATGCCATAACAATTTTTATCATCCGCGGAAGGGATGGCTCTCCCGCTTTTGTGACCCCCAGAGGTATATAATTTTTGATGGGAATATTGCGGCCACGACAGATTTTACGTGTACCAGCCAACATTAGTGTACACGACGGTCTTTGGCCGGCTCGAGTACCGAACCCGCAATCTTCCAATTACGAGGCCGGAGCTCTACCGACTGGACTACCACGGCCTTTTTTTTTTAATACGGGAATTATTGCTAGGGGTCGAATAATTTTGCTGCCGACTGTATACTGCTGTTGTTGTTTTTTACCTCACTAAGAGGGGACATCATAAGCGCTGGCCCTGGGTGTTTTTCCATTTCCTCGTATTTCAAGTCTGTCAGGTGCTATCTGTCTTTATCTGACGAAGATTTACAAGCAGACTACGAGTTAAGCATACAAATCTGATGTATATATGTGTGTTATCAATAAACTGACATCATAAAATGCAAAGGTCGCTTGTAGCAAATTTTTTTTAAAAGTAATATAATTCAGAAAACAAAAATTAAATAAATAAATAAATAAGTACGGTTTTAAGAAATTTGTTTACATATTGGTGAATCAGTCTTAATTAAATTCTTCTAATATTACAGTGAAAATTATCATAGAAAAAATTTCGATGAGGAGTTTAATTCGGTAAAATCTGATTTACTGATTCTACAAATGAAATAAACTCTATCAAAAATTACAGTCGGCTGCAAAATTATTCGAGCACTAGCAATAATCCTTGCCAAAAAAAAGTACACTTAATGCAGTTTTGTTAAATAAATCCTTGTCGAGTCATGTTCTTAATCAGTCTAAGAACATGATTCGACAAGGATTTACTTAGCAAAACAGTCTTAAGTGTACTTTTTAAACATAGGAATTATTGGCTAGTGCTCGAATAATTTTGCAGCCGACTGTACATAGAGATTAACTTTAAAACTATGTCAGATTATTAGATTTTGTAATAATAAAAAGTAGGTGAATAAAATACAAATGAAATTATTTGTCATATCTAATGTCGATTAAATAATTTCTACAAAATAACATGTGTATAAATAACACGAGCCTGTGAAATTGAAGTTTTCGAAAAATACTAGAGAAGTTTTCGTTGCTTTTTATGTTATTTTGTGTGCTGTATTCGAAAATGACCTCCATATTTTTCCATCACGTCAGGATCTTTTGTAAGATCGATATCGATATTTTTGTTAAAATTCTATTTGAAAAGGAATTATCTTGAACAATTTTGCATGGACTATCTGGCAACAGTAGTTTTTATCCATTCTTGGTAAGGCAAATTGATTTTTCAGCAATCGATTTACTTTTTACTAACAGACCCATGCGAATTTTTCGCACTTTACTTCTTTTCCTTTTTACCTTTAAAATCTGAAACTAATAAATATATTACTAATTTCCCCACCTAATTAAAATGTTAATTTACCGGAAGCCAAACTATTACTCGAACCAAAATAACATTGTGCAATAGTGAAAGTAAAATCATTCAAAGGAAGGTTTCAAAATAAAATTCATGGCTGACGACCCAGTTTTCATACTGAACTCAGGCAGTTTCAGTATAGGACTCCCGTGACGCCTTTTAAATTTTTGTCGCTTTGTTGGCGATTTCATTTATTTATTTTGGCACGATTTTTTTTTTTTTTAACTAATTCCTATTTTGATTATACTTTTTATGATTGCGTTTTTTAGTCAATTTATAATAATAATTCATATTTTTTAAAGTATTGCATATATATCTTTAAAATATTGCTATGTTCAAAATGACGCTTAGAAAGATTCTGAAGAAGCAACTTGTTATAAATACATTTTTCCATAAAATAGGCTCCCCAGACAAATGTCGTCATTTTTTCTTATTAGATCAATGAGCTAAGTTCACGGGCTTAAATATTTTCCATTTATAAATATTATTTTTTATCCTCGCGTTCTTTATTAATTTCAGTCGGTAACAAAAGTGTCCGAACACTAGCAAAAATTCCTATGCAAAAAAAGTACACTTCATACGGTTTTGTTAAATAAATCCTTATCGAATCATGTTCTTACACTGACTAAGAATAGGATTCGACGAGGATTTATTTAATAAAACAGTACGAAGTGTACTTTTTTTAGATAGGAATTTTTGCTAGTGTTCGGACACTTTTGTTACCGACTGTACATCATTATTGTATCGATTCGACAAAATATAATCGTAGTTGGTCCACGTTAGAGAAATATTAGACTAGCAAACCCGTGCGAAATTTTCGCACTTTATTTCTTTTCTCATTTACTTTTAAAATTTGAAACATAAATATTATACCAATTTCCCCACCTAATTAAAATTTTAATTTACCAGAAGCCAAATTATTATTAGAACCAAATAAATAATGTGCAATAATGAAACGAGAATCATTTAAAGAAGTTTCAAGATAAAATTCATGGTTAACAACTCAGTTTTCATACTTCCGCAGGCAGTACAGTTTTAGTAAAGGACCCCCATAACGCCTTTTAAATACTTATCGCCAAGAACGTAATGACATTTTTTTTTTTTAAGCTATTTTGATTATACTTTTTATGATTGCATTTTTTAGTCAATTTATGATAAAAATTCATATTCTATTTATATCTTTAAAATATTCCTAGGTTTAAAATGACGCTTGCAAAGATTCTGAAGAAATAACTTTTAAAAACACGTTTTCCATAAAATAATGCCATCATACAAATGTCGTCATGTTTTCTTATGAGATCATTGAGCTAAGTCAGCGTGCTTAAATATTGTTCATTTTTTAATATTATTTTTTATCTTCGTGTATTTTATTAAATTCGCCACTATCGTATCGTTTCGACAAAAATTAATTGGAACTAGTCCACGTTAGAGAAATATTATATGGTTTAAATGAGTGAAAACCACTGTTGGCCAAGTCACACGAGCCGCTTCTGGTCGAGAGAAAAACAAAGAGATCCGTTGAGTTTAAACTTTTTACATCAAATTATGGTGCAGTTTCTGGAAGAAAATCACCAACATTCTATTTTATTTGTTTCTATCAAGGTAATTTACATAAAATAAACGATTGATCAAGAGGAGCAAATATTATGTATGTGTTAAAAATCGAAGTAAAATTGAATTTTTCAAGAAAACATAACGTGATAGAGTTTTTTTATTATATTTTTACTTTCTTCCATATGTAATATAGAGAAAGTATTGGATTCGTAAAAATTTTCGACCTCGGGTTTTTGATGAATTTACACGTTTTGAAAGCTGTATAACACGATTTGACCATTTTTTAAAAATGTCTGTCTGTCTGTGTGTGTGTGTGTGTGTGTGTGACAAAATTTTGTGGCAACTGTATCTCAAGAACTACTGCACAGAATTTCATACAAATTGGTATGTAGTTGCACCTTGACATAAATTAGTGCCTATCAACTTTTGGTAAAAATTGTCTTACAGGTTGCGTTGCCATCCCGCTTTTTCTAAATTTTTAACATGGTGATATAGGACAAAATTTTGTATAAATGTGCATAAAGAGAATTATTTTTTAGTAATCATTATGAAATTTACAAGAATTATTTATAATAGAGATAGTCAACTGGGGAAAAAAATTTGTATGCGTAGGAGCTTTGCCACCCCCCCTGGGGGGGAGTCCCCCCTCGAGGGGAGTAAATTTTCAAGATGTGTATCTTTCGAAAGGTCTCGTCAATACCTTTAAAACGAATGGTTGAACTATAAATATGTGGTAATTTAAAACAAAGTTATCGATTTTTTTTTTTTACTTTTAACGAAAAAAAAAAAACTTTGAAAAGAATCTTTTTTTTTTTTTTTTTAATATTGTTACTGCGTGAATTTGTATAGGAAATATAGAAGAAAGTCTTGTGGTGGCCACAACATACTAGTTTTAAATCAGCACTAGAAAATACATAAATTTCAGTTACCAATTGCCTTGTATTCTTTCATCGCAGGCTTGTGATTCGTAGTAAAATTAATATCCTGTATTTATTGGAGAATAGGATGCTAGGCATATAAGCAAATTAGTGTACTTTTAGGAATTAGTATACTTTTTCTGTGTTTTAAAATATATTTAAACTTTTGTAAAACTACTTTGAAAGTTAGATAGCTTTTTTTCTTATTATACATTATTTTATTTTAAATGTAGGGTAATTGTACCAGTAGTGGACACGTTCCAGAACATTTTCCAGCTATTTTATGCATGCAGTTTCGTAAATTTAGAGGCTTGTAATTATGAACCCGTGTTTTATGCCTCAATTAATAAATTAATTTTCCAGAGAGCTTAAATTGCATCAGCAATAGGCTCTTTAAAACCCATTTTTGGACACCTTTTATGTTCCAGTAATGGTCCCTTTAGTATTTTTTTTTTTTTTTTTTTTTTTTTTTTCAGGAGAAATTAAATACAAACTAATTGAAAATACATGCTTAATTAACAAAGGATACTTTCGGTCTCATTAATGCATTAAACCACATCAGTGAGACTAACCCTTTCTCCCTTCCCATGTAATCCTATAGGATTTTTGTTGCTTCGTATTATAAAGATATCTCATTCAATAATGAATTTTTTTTTTTTTTTTTTCGTTTTTTGCTTCCTAAGTTAAAATTTTCCGGGAAAAAAATCGAAAAACTTCATTTTTGAAGGAGATATCCTTTTAAAGGATTACATGGGTTTCGAAGACTTAAAAAAAAAAAGTTTATATATATATATATATAATAAATAGCGTTTTTAATCAAAATTTTAAGCATAAAAGAGGAACAATTAAACGATAATTTTATAAATTTTCCACTAAAAATGTTGGAAAATTAAGACGGTAGTCCTGGTTTCCGAAGATTCTACAGAAATTATGTAGAATGACAGGATTTCTCAAAAAACAATGCACCGGTCCTATTTAAATTTTGCACACCTCTTCAAAATAAAATTGACTAGTGCTTGAACGAAAGATTTTTCATTCTTTCTTTTCTTTTCTTTTCTTTATTTTTCTTTCTTTCTTTCTTTCTTTCTTTTTTTTTTTTTATCGATTATAACTAAATTTATAAGGCTATATGTGGCATAAAATGTACCGAGAATTATTTTTGCATGCAACTCTCGCAAAAATTTCAATTTAGTTTTTTCTTTTTTAATCCTTCGTTTAAGCACTAGTCGATTCTAATTTGAAGAAGTGCGCAAAATTTAAATAAGATCAGTGTATTAATAGCAGGAGACTTGGCGTTGGAATATTAAAACAGGAATAAACTACTACGTCAGAAACGCCAAAGAAAAATTATTGAGGTGCATACAGCTGTTTCGGTAGCCTAAAGCGTACCGTCATCAGTGCAAAAAAGAATTCCACTTCTTGCTGCTAATAGTTATACTGTTAAGAATTCCATAAATTTTGCAAAAAATATTCAAAATTGCCCTCACACTAATCTCACTATGGTTTCTTTCGATGTAAAATCTCTTTTCACTAATGTTCCAATAAGTGGCGCCCTCTGCTGTCTCGAAAATAGATTAAAAGAGTTTCATTTCACCTCTTTTGAAATAGAAGAATTAATTTCTCTTACCCGCATTTGTTTATCACAAACCACCTTTTCTTTCCAAAATAAATTCTATCGTCAGTCTGAAGGTTTAGCCATGGGTTCCCCTCTCTCCCCAATTCTCGCAGACATTTACATGCACTATTTCGAAAGCAAGCTTTTTAAGAAAATATCTTTTCCTTTTTGGACCCGTTATGTTGACGACACCTTCACGCTTATGGACATATCTCATCACAATATTGACCATGTCTTAGAAACCTTAAATTCAATTGACAGTAATATCCAGTTTACATATGAAATAGAAAATAATGGCTCCCTTCCATTTCTTGATACCCTCCCTCGTCTCTCGCACTGTAAATGGATTTTCAACCACTGTCTATCGTAAAAATTTTGCTGTCTCCCTTCCTCCCCATGCGCGTTCATGTCACCAACCTAACCAAAAAATGGCTGCTTTCTATACTTTTGTAAACCGTGCCCTTAATATTTGTTCAAATCCTATTTTATTGAAATCTGAAATTAAATACCTGAAAGCCATCGCAATTGACAGAGGTTATGACCCTTCCATTATAGACAAAGCTATCCAAAAATTACAACTCCCTCGTATTTCGTCTACTAAATCAGTCACATCTAATATCAGTATTGTTTTACCCTATTTTTCTAAAACCAGTCAAACCATAGCTAAAATTCTCAAACAATATGATTTTAAAATAATATTTTCGCCTTCCAATAAACTCACCTTTTTTCAGTTAAAAGATCCTATTGATATGCATAATTCTTGGGGCATTTATAGTATTTCTTGTCAGTGTGGCTTATCATATATTGGCCAAACTAAACGCAGTCTTAAATTTCGTCTAAAAGAACATATGAATTACGTCCGCAAACAAGAAACCAATAAATCGGCTATTTCTAAACATTGCTGGGAGGAAAATCATAATTTTAAATTTAATTCAGCTAAAATAATTTACAGACCTAAATCCATTCATGAACTCGATTTCTTTGAAGCTTTTCATATTTATAAAAATTTTAAAAAACCTTGTAAATTGTGATTTCGCAGTTCCCTATTTGTCTGATTGTTGGAAATTTTACATTCAGTCCACATTTCCTTAATTTTTCTACGGTTTACACAACTACACATTCCTTAATACCTATTGGCCACACTCCCCACCTCTTCCGTAATCCTATTGGTTGAACTAAATCCGGTCCCTCTCCTATATACACGAGTACTTCTCCAGATTCAGAATTCTTTTTTGCACTGATGACGGTACGCTTTAGGCTACCGAAACAGCTGTATGCACCTCAATAATTTTTCTTTGGCGTTTCTGACGTAGTAGTTCATTCCTGTTTTAAGATCAGTGTATTGTTTTTTGAGAAATCGTCTCCACTATTTTTCAGAAAGATTTTCCGGAAATCAGGAGCCACTGGCCAAATTTTCCAAAATTGTTAATGAAAATTTTATAAAGTATTGTTTAAAAAAATTGCTCTTTTATATGCTCAAAGTTTCGAATAAAAAATTGTATTTATTACATTAAAAAAAAAAAATAGAGAAAATATATTTTTTTAATTTCGAAACCTATGTAACCCCTTAAAATGAAGCAACAAAAATCCTATAGGATAACATGGGAAGAAAGAAACAGGGAATCTAAATGATAAACAGATAGCTGTAAAAAAATAAATAAATAACAAATATATATATATATACTTACAGCTTTAATAGAACGCTAAAAACATATAAACTTGTGTCCTTAATTGAAAACAAACTATCTCTGAAACATTCAATAAAATATTATTTTATTTCAAATAAGTCTTATACGTAGACAGCTTTTAGGTTGATTTCTGTAGAAATCGACCTGTTGCAATCACTTCGTTTATCTCTCTCTCTCTATATATATATATATAGCTGTGTACACTTTTGTGTATATTAACAAAAAAATTATAAAATAATAAAAGACAATAAAAAAGGTGGCGGTTGGGTGGGCAGATGTTTGATTACGGAGGTGGGGTGGTGTTGTAAGGCTGGATTGTTGGGTGGGTTTGTGAAATTAAATTTAAAAAAAAAAAAGCAGAAGGCTTGTTGCATTTACTTTGTATTACTATGCAAACTTTCTTTTTCCAATAAAATTTTAGTTTCTTCCTTTTTGAGTTGTCAACTATTCTTAAAATTCTAATTATACTATTAAACACAATGTAATCAATTAGTGAATTTCATTGTTGCTTCGTGGTTTCATTGTTATTCATCTGCTTTGAAATTTTGCTTTTTTAAATCCATATGACTCCTATTCTGGTCGTGGCAGGCTGGGTGAGTGTTGCCGGCGTGAAACTAGTTTAACCCCACAGGCAAGTCACAAGTCTTGCCGCCTGCCTCCTTCCTTCCTATCTTATGTTTCTTAAATTATTTTTTCATAAATTTTGATAAAGTTTATGGTTTTAAGTTAAGATTTGTTGTGTTACTTTATTTATTCGTTTGTTTTGCAGGCTGTTAGTTAATATATCTGGTTTCTTTACATTAGTGTATTTCATTCACTGATAAAAAAAAATTTTAATCTTATTGGTCATTGGTGTTTCAGTGATCTTGTATCTGTTGCTTGGCTTCTACTATGCTTAATAGATCATCATTATATATATATATATATATATATAATGAAAATTTTGTCATCACGATAACTCCCGAAATAATACTCTAAATCGAACCAAATTCGGACAGCGAACTAATCTTATAAATATTTTGGATGATTTCGTTAACCAAGTTGCTCTGCCTTTTTGTTTTCAAGTGGCGGCCAAATCCACATTGCAAAAAGGGGATTTGTTTGAATTTTGATGTACATATAGATCACATAAGGGTCTCAACCAAGTTTATTAATGAACTTTATCCGCCATTTTTCACAAAATGGCAGATATCTTAAATTAAGCGGGGCCACTTGAAAATTTAACATCAAGATAACTTCCGAAATAATACTAGATTGAAGCATTCCAATCTAATTTTGGATGAAATTAATTGATATTCTGTTCCACATTCCGAATTTAGGAGAATACTGAGGTCTGTCCACTACTGGATCTCACCTCAACAGTCAAATAATCCAGTAATGGCCAGGGTCAGTCCACTACTGATGATGGTGAATTTTTTGTGTCACCAGTAGTGGACACCCATAAAATTATCATATGTTTATCATATCATAAGTTATCATATCATACCAAGTTTTTTGATGATTTTACTTTCTTTTAATTTTACTTTCTTCTCTTGAATATAGAAGAAAGTAAAAATACCCACTACAGATGTACATGTTGTGTCACTCTATACAGGGTCCACTACTGCGGTGCACTTACTGCAGTTGTCAACTTTTTACGCTTTTTGATTAACATAAAATATTAATATAAATATTTATTTTATTTAATCAGGGAAAATTGTTACAGAAATATGTATGTTAAAAATTCTATTAAAATTTCCCTGTAGTTAAAAAGTGTAAAAGTTGTCAACTATGGCTTACCCTGTACTTGTATGTGCGACAAGAACTTTGGTTTATAAAAGTACTTAACATTTTTAATTGAGTTGTTAATATTGTAAGAAAATTAAAGTTATTACTATTGTAAGGATATTAGTTGCAACGAAATCAATAGAAAACAAATGATTTTAAAGCTTTCAGTAGCTTTATGATAAATAGTATTCATTGTAATTAAAAATGTATAAATAAATAATAAATAAATAAATAAATAATAAGTAATTTTTCTTTTTATATTTCAGCTGACGATGATTCGAAATTTAGTACTCGTAGGATAAGTAAGTAGTTTTCAGTGTATAAATTTTTAAAATTTCATAACATATTTTTATCAAATTCTTTTAATAATCTATGTATTTTCCACAAGATTAAACGCATTCATTTTTACTTTCGTTTACCTGTATATTGTAGAGAAAATATTATTTTGGGATCAATTTTTCGAAATTGAGTTTTTGCTATGTATACACATTTAGAGGTCTTTTACTGCAAAAGTCAGGTTTATAGGAGTTGGTCTGTGTTTCTATATGTCGGTGTGTGAGTACGTTTTCAGCAAGAACAATTTTAGCAGGAAGCACAAACTCCGTATTCTAAATTTGGATAATACAGATATACTACTTGAAATTTTTCGTTCATATCGGACAAAAAGTGAATGAATAAGAACATACAAAAGTATTCAAATGATTTACGTCTCTGGGTAAAATTTCAGTTAGGTATAGTTTAAGATCTTTAGATTGCATTAAATGAGATGACATTAACAGATACATTTTATATGCATAAAATCATATTTCACATAGAATATGGTATGAAAAGAAATGATCCTACGTTTACAGAGCCACACTGAAGATTTCAGAATATTAGTACATTATTTGGACGTGACCCAATGTAGATTTCAAGTTATATATATATATATATATGTGTGTGTGTGTGTGTGTGTGTGTGTGTGTATAATCGAAATACCACTGATTCATTCATTGATTTATCTATCAACGCCGAGTCTAAACCACTAAAGCTAAAAACACGACCTTTGGACTGTAGGTTCCTTTCATGATATTGGGGCTTATATTAATAACGACGGATTTAAAAGGTTAACAGAAACCATGATTTTTTTTTTCACATACAGTTCAATCTCATTAAGCCTTCGTGCAGCAGTAGAATAATTTATTCGAGTTTCTGTGGCAGTCTAAAGGTCTAAAACCAAATCTCTTGCAGTCGCTTCGCGGTTTCTTCGAGCCGACAATGACAGAAAACGAACTTTGAATGTAGTTGATGATCTTGGTCGCCCTTGACCAGGCTGTCTATCAACTGATCCAGGACATAAAAAAACGAATCCAAACTCTTGATAAAAAACTTTGAGAGCTATTCAAATCTTGAATGGTCTCCATTTGTTTTTGACCTCCTTCCATAGTATCAATTATTCGCCACTTTTGACTAGTGATGGGCGTTATTTCACGTAATAGAATAAATAATATTATTATTGCATTGTAGCCCATTAGCAAGGTAATATATTACTAAAAATATCCTATTAAAAAAATATATCAATTTTATCTCTACACGTGAAATAGACGAGAAATTTCTGTGATATGTCAAAATAATACCACCAGATAACTAAATTACTTAACTAGAGTCACTCTGGTTAAGTAATTTAGTTTAAACACACACACACACACACACAAATAAAATAAAGTAAATGGATATACTTTTGTACTCATATATTTTTAAGGAAAAAAAAACTCGAAAATTTACTTTTTATCCTTTGTGTTCCTTTGTATCAACTGTTCTAAAACAAAATTGCAAACGCTATCCAAATCATACAAGAACAACTTATATTATACAGCGTCATACAAGTAACGAGTTTGAATACTCTCTTTCCCATAAGGAATTTACAAAAATAAAACTATAACATCGCGACTACCGAATTCCATATAATATGAAAACAACTAGACTCAATCGCATCATACGAGTAATGAATAAAATACTCACCTTTTAGCATCTGACAAACCCCGCATACACCGTAAAAAAATAACTATTACCAGCTGCAAGAAACTCTTTGTGATTGGAGAAAATAATTATTTTCTCCAATCGCAGAGAATTTCTTGCAGCTGGTAATAGTTATTTTTTTACAGTGAACGAAAGTAGCGAGTAACGAGTCTAATTCGAAAATACCCATTTGTTACTTCAAGTCTGAAAGAACATCCGTATCTCAGTAATGAATACATACAGTTTGCTACAACTCATGCAGGGAGTTTCTTGCAGCTGGTAATAGTTATTTTTTTACAGTGTAACAGAGTGAAAGATATTTTATTCGACGAAGCTAGAGAAATCTATTCAGTGATATTATCAGTCAGTAATCTATTTCCATGTTCATTCAATACGTTAGAAAAAAAAATTTAATACAGCTGAGCTCTCTAATATTTTCTTGAATGTATTAGTCTAAATAAACGAATATTCCTTGTGAAATATATTATTTTAAATATTTTTAATGGGTAAGAGAATTTTAACGTCAAGGATAAATATTATTGTTCTAATATTGAACACTCTTGATATTAGCTTAGTAATGAATATTTGGTGTTGATTATTTTTCATGGGACAATAAAATCGCTTGAGTAAGAGTGTATAGAGATTTGCTTGTTTGCGAAGAAGCTTGTGACTCTCGTGAGAGGGGAAGAATGAAAGAAGTGTTTATGGATTTGGAGGCGATTTTTAATTAATGTCGCTATAGGTTTATGGTAAGATGTTTATGTTTATTTGAAATTTATGATAGGAGCTGGGATTAAAAATTACGCAACAGCGTGTGACGTACGCGAATGTGCTTGAGAGTATTTTATTTTTTCATGTGTTTTTGTGTGGCGATAAATTTGATAGGAGGATGCTTATTTCTATTTCGTTTTTTATTTTCTCATTTATTTTAATCAGTTAATTTCGTTATCTGATTTTTTTTTTTTTTTTTTACAGAGGCTTTTTTTATGATGAGTAAAATGTTTTCACCCAGTTATTTATGGTCGCGTATGACCGTTGAAATCGTATTATGCGAGCTTTGCGAAAAAAGAAAAAAAAAAAAAAAAAAAAAAACTAAAATTTTAGAACAGCTGTTTCGAATTTAATTTCGAAATGTTTTTCTGCCGAAAAACAATATATCAGTACATTATGAGAGACTCTTAAAAGAGAAAAAAAAAAAAAAAAAAACGGAAATTTAATTTTAGAGAGCTATTTACACCTCAAAACTAAAAATGTTGAAAAATTGTTATTCGTGATCAGCAGTTATTTTTAAATCAAAATAATTTATTTTACTAGCAAACCCATGCGAAATTTTCGCGGTTTCTTTCTTTCTTTTTTTTTTTTTAATTTACCTTTAAAGTTTGAAACTTATAAATCTTATACTAATTTCACTATCCTATTAAAATTTTAATTCACCACAAGCTAAATTATTATTAGTTTTTGTGCGATGAAACGCTAATGATAGTTAAACCAAATCATTCAAAGAAAAGTTTCAAAATAAAATTCATGTTTGACTATCCAGTTTTAATATTTCCCCAGACAAGACAGCTTTAATAAAGGATCCCTATGGCGACTTTTAAATATTTTTCCGCCTGTTGACGAGATCCCTTTTATTTTATTTATTTTATTATTTATTCATTTTGACATGATTATTTGTTAAAAACACATACCTGTTTTGATTATACTTTTTATTAGTGCGTTTTTCAGTCAATTTATGAAAAAGTTCATATTTCGTTTATATCTTTAAAGTATTGCTGGGTATAAAACGACGCTTGCAAGGATTGTAAAGATGCAACTTTTAAAAATAATTTTTCCTGTAAAATGATCTAAACAGACAAATGACGGCATTTTTTAAAATTAATTAATTTATTTATTTATTTCATTATATCACTGAACTGAGTCCGCGTGCTTAAATATTATTTGCATAATATTTTTTATCCTTCGGTATTTTATTGTCACTATCATATCGTTTCTACAAAATATAGTCGTAATTGGTCCGCGTTAGAGAAATATTATATAGATATTTCAGATACGAAAATTGCTAAATATTTAATTCTTCATAAATTGTATACATATGTTTTTATCATTAAATTATGTCTTAAATGGGATAGTTAAATTTTCTTTTTCTAAACAATGCACTTAATAATATGATGAATTAATGTCTTTCATTGAATCATATTTCTAAAATTCAATTTTAACAGGATTGTTATGGAATAATTATTACAGCATAGTTCTAGTATCATCATTTTTTTCATGTAATAAATTATTCGGCAATTTGGGATTTAGAATGTTTTACTCTTTTTCAATTTTTTTTTTTTTTTTTTTTTTACAGTTGAATAATACTTTTTTAATAATATGATTTATATATTGGTATTCAGGCAACGGATGTGTGTTACTCAATATTATTTGCAATTATTTTGTTTTCGCATGTGTGTACTCTTTCAGAGCGAACGTTTCATGGACTATATTTAACCTTTTACTCTCATTATTTTATGATAGCATTTTTGTTTTTTAAATAAAAGAAAGTACGATTACATTAAGTGAAAATTACTATTCGAAACTGTTGTTATTCAGAAACATAAATCATATGCACTAACGTACGACACGTCTGAAAGCCGCATTTCAGTTAAGCAGTAATAGGTTACAGAAATAATAGGAATATATTACCAAAGATAGTACACTGTAAAAAAAATAACTATTACCAGCTGCAACACTGTAAAAAAATAACTGTTACCAGCTACAAGAAACTCTTTGTGATTGGAGAAAATAATTATTTTCTCCAATCACAGAGAGTTTCTTGCAGCTGGTAATAGTTACTTTTTTACAGTGTATGAAACGAAGTAACCTATTACGGAAATGTAACTGTTTATTCCATGTAAACCTGCATTAAACAATTCAAATTAGGCTTCGGAAGAGTTTTATATGATAATTAGTTCTGTGTGAGGAGGGCTACCGCCCCCTCAACCCCCGTTTCATTAATGCACCTACATTTATATAGAATTTAATTCGTTTATTAAAAAACAATTCTGTTTTTAAAAAATAATTTATTAAAATTATTATTTAAAAAAATTATCTTTTATGATAATGCAGACGATTTCCATATTAGAGAAGTAGTATAACACTAAATAAAAAAAAAAAAAAAAAAAAAAAAGTTGAATTTATTCTCAGTATTACATATAAAAAGAAAAAAAAAAAAACTTTTTTTTTTTTGTTAAAAATGAAAAAAAAATTCGATAACTTTATTTTAAAGTATCGCAGATCGATGGTTCAACCATTCGTTTTAAAGGTATTGGCGAGCTCTTTTGAAAGATACCTATCATGAAAATTTACTCCACTCTAGGGGGGACTCCCCCCCCCTCCCTGGGGAGAGGCGAGGTTCCTACATACACAAAAAAAATTTCCCATTTGACTGTCTCTATTACAAAAAATATATATTCGTTTCATTTGGTTTAGTGCAGTCTAATAGATGTCAGACTCTACTTACTTCGAATTTCCCCCATAGACATAATGTATTTGAATACTTTTGAGTGTTCCTGTACACGAACCATTTGCTTCATCTCAACGAAAAGATTAGTGTAGCATCCCTATATGATACATATTTAGAATACCGAGTTTGGAATTTCTGCTACTATTTGTTCTTGAGGTATGCTGATAACAGACACACAGACAGACAGACAGACAGACCATTTGCTAAAAACATGATTTTCGTATTCAGGAGACCTCAGAACATGTAAATATAACAAAAACTCATGTTCGAAAATTTGACCCTAAAGTAATACTTTCTCGACCCTATGGGTAAGAGAAAGTAAAAATGTGACGACAAAATTAATTATGTAGCCAACAGGGTGGAATTAAATACGGATTTTGTAATTTTATATTTTATGAAAAACAATAACTGTTGAAATGTATTTTTGTTGACAGGTATGAACGTACCTGAAAACCCACTGTTGCTAAATTGTAACATTTTCGCGAAAAAAATGTTGGTGTGTGTTGCCGCTCACCTTAGTTTGGCTATATGCGCAACCTTGGCGCGCATCTCTTGTTCACTTGCCTCTCTTGTTCCGCCTTAGCGGAGTAGTTGTATTGTTTTTCGTTATAAGAGTAACATCTCTCTTGCTTATCTTGTTCGGTGATATGGTTCACCTTTTTTATAGTTTGCGTTGACTATGGTGTCAACATATTTGAATACGTTAATAATACGTCCTCTAATAACTGTAAATATGTACATACGATATGTAAATAATACTCTAATTAAATGTTTGTGAAGTAATAGCTTCAGAATAGTAATTATTAAAATGATATACAGTCCACTCATAAAGTATCTTCAACATTTGGTCTAGTAGAACCGGAGGAAGATCAATCGTAATATAATGAAAAATAGTGGTGCTCATTGATGAAAATTAATTATGGATAAAAATAAATTAGTTATCCTTAATCGCCAACGCGGAACCTTGAAAGGCCAATTGACTAAGATAGTGACATATTTAGAGACTGTTAGTGACGACAATAAAGACATTATAACTCTAGAAATAAAGAAGGATAATCTGCAAAAAATAGTAACAAAACTGGATAATTTGAAAATCCAGTATTACGAAATAGCTGATGAATCGGAACTGGAAGTTCAATTGAACGCCTTCGCAGAATTGGAAGAAGAGACAGAAAAATTAGAGGTAAGGCTTCGAAAATTCTTACTCTCCAATAACATTAGTAAAAATGAAAGTGTTTTAAATGAATCTAAAGATAATCCTATTATCAATTTTCGTTTACCTGAAATTCCTTTACCCAAATTTAATGGTCAATATAATGATTGGTTTAATTTCAAAGATCAATTTATAACCTTAATTGATCAGAATGATAAACTTTCAGATAATCAAAAATTATATTATCTAAAATCTACACTTTGTGGAAGAGCACTAGATGTAATTACCGAAGACGATTCATATATTTCGCTTTTTAAAGCATTGGAAGATAGATTCCAAAACAAAAAAATGATTGTAAATTCTCACTTAAATGAGATATTGAACGTAGAGAATCTGTCTCAAGATTTAGTTAAAAATTTGCGAACAATTACAGATAGTTGTCAAAAAAATATTCGAGCACTCAAAAGTATAGGATTGGAAATGAATCCTTTTACGGAGGCCTTACTCATAAATTTGGTTCTAAAACAAATCGATAAAGAAACTAAAAAACAATTTGAATTATCTTTAAGTTCTACAGAATTGCCAACATGGTGCGATTTCATTAACTTTTTACAAAAACGATGTCTGGTGTTAGAAAATTTACAATGCGTTTCGAATACGAAACCGAAAGTAATGAATGCGGAAAAGAGTACTAGAATAAAAACCTTCTTTTCTAAAAATGATTCCTTTAATGATCAAAATTGTCCCCTTTGTAAAGGAAATCATTCTTTATCTAAATGTTGTGAATTCTTAAAATTAAATGAACACGAAAGATTCCTAACAGTAAAAAAATATTTGTTATGTATTAATTGCTTGAAATCCAATCATCAGGTATCAAATTGTAAAAATAATCAAATTTGTAATATCTGTTCTAAAAGACATAATTCACTTCTACATCGAACTTTGCCGGGAACAAAAAGTAATAATTTCCCATCAAAACAACACAAACAAAATCCTGACTCCCAGACGGCGTCAGAAAAAGGCTTGCACCTGCTGCAATCAAATGATTCATATCCTGAATGGACAATATTCCTGTGACGTCACAGTGGGTAAAATCGCCGAACACGTGGCCGATATTTTGTAAACAAATTAGATTCAAGATGCCATTTTATTGTTACGCATAACATTTTCCTAAATATTTCTCCAGTGAAACTTAATAATCAGATATCTGTTGAAACAAGAACAAAAGAGAAATGTAAACAACTGAATCGAATGATAAAGTTAAGACTATTCCATATCGTAAAATTGCAGAACATTTTATGTATACACACATAGATATATATAATGAATAAAAGATTAATAAGAACATTTTATACACACACACATATATATAGACAACAAAGCTTAAATAATTAGAATTTCAATCACTTAAAGGAATTTATTAAATGGAACATCCATTTAAATTCGTTAACATCGCCACAGTTCACATGGCAATTTTAATAATACATATGTTGATTAATATTAAAGTATATTACTAAAACTGGATTAAAAACAAAACAAAGGTATCACTATATCACTCTTACTTCAATTTCATATAATCTGTAACTCCTATAAATAATATTGCAAGATAAAAATTTGTAGGCCACAATGCTTTGCTATGGTGGAGTTGAGAATTGTTTTCCGAAAACAGCTGATTTTTTATAGTCTCGAACCCAAAGGAGGAATATGGTCCATTGCAGAAAGAAAAAAATAATGTTTCGATGACATTATATAACGAGATTAATAATCCCATCTTAAAAAGTAAAAAACATGTATTGCTGTCAACTGCTATAGTTTATTTGGAAAGTAGCAATAAAAAAAAGATTCCGGTTCGTGTTATTATTGATAATGGTAGTCAATGTAACCTGTTAGACAGAGAACTTGCTCATTTATTGAATTTGCAAAAAAGGAAATGCGATATTCATATTTCAGGAATTAATGGTAAGATGACAAATGTGAAATCTTCAGTACGTACCATTATTTCCAATAAAGATGATTCATTTAGTGAACCAATTGAATTTTTAATCACACCTAAAATAACAGAATTCATTCCTTCACACAATATAAACATAAGAAGTTTAAATCTACCACATGACCTTGAATTAGCTGATAGTGAATTTTGGAAAAAATCTAAAATAAATGCTTTAGTTGGTGCTGAATTTTTCTATGAAATATTAAAAGGAGATAAATTTAAAATAGGACAATTCACCTTTCAGAATAGCGTTTTCGGACATATTGTTTCGGGAACCATAGACCACAATGTATCTGAAAATACCTTTTGCGGTTTTACTGCATGCCATGATTATCTTAATGAAACCATTCAAAAATTCTGGAAAATAGAAGCTCCTGAAATTGACTTACGTCCAATTAGTCAGGAAGAACAATTATGTGAGAAACATTTTTTAGAAAATTATCGGAGAGATAAATCGGGAAGATTTATGGTAGCCATGCCTTTGAAGAAAGATGCCAGTGTCCTTGGGGAGTCTAAATCTATCGCAGAAAAACAGCTCAAGCAGTTATGGAATCGTTTAGAAAAGAATCCAACCATGCGAAATCTTTATTGTGATTTTATTAAAGAATACACTAATTTAAATCATATGACAAAAATTGTTGATAATTTAAATGATTCTGGCTGTTATTATCTACCGCATCATGGCGTTTATAAGCCCGAAAAATCTACTACGAAGCTTCGCGTTGTATTTAATGCTTCGAGTCCGACAACTAGTGGAATATCATTAAACGATATCACATATAAGGGTGTAGTTAATGAAGATTTATATGAAATCATGTTACGCTTTCGACAACACCGATTTGTGTTTTTGGCCGATATTGAAAAAATGTATCGCCAAATAATGATTACCGAGGATCAGAGAAAATTGTTAAGAATTTTATGGAAAAATAATGTGAACTCAGAAATTGAAACCTATGAACTTAATACCGTAACATACGGTACCGCTTGTGCCCCCTTTTTAGCCATCAGAACGTTGAA
This sequence comes from Salticus scenicus, assembly GCA_963930645.1. Taxonomy (NCBI): domain Eukaryota; kingdom Metazoa; phylum Arthropoda; class Arachnida; order Araneae; family Salticidae; genus Salticus; species Salticus scenicus. Next base: position 170,801,000 of record OZ005652.1, on the reverse strand, counting down.
GCAATTAGCCCTTGAAGAAGCCGAGAAATATCCGAAAGCATCCGATACCTTGCTACATGATTCGTATATGGACGATATAATAAGTGGGGAAGAATCGCTAGAATCTACTAGGGAGCTTCAAAAACAGCTTATACACTTGTTAGAAAGCGCTGGAATGAATTTACATAAATGGAATGCAAATCATATTTCCTTACTTGAATTTTCTAAAGAGACATACCCTGAGTACACATTCTCTGATAAGGAAAACAAAGCCCTAGGGGTTGTCTGGAAACCCAATTTAGATGCTTTCACATTTAAAATAAATTTGTGTCAGTTAAAGTCTATGACAAAGAGAAGCATTTTATCAGACATTGCTCGCATTTTCGACCCATTGGGTCTCATCGGTCCTGTTATTGTTAAAGCCAAGTTGTTTATGCAGGAACTATGGAAATTAAAATTGGACTGGAATGACCCTATTCCAAGCCCTATTGCTCAAAATTGGCTAGAATTCGCCACTTCGTTAAAAGCTCTTGAACAACTTAGAATAAATCGCTATGTTTTAATTCCTGAAGCACAACAAATAAACTTACACGGATTCGCCGACGCATCGTCATTAGCTTTTGGAGCAGCCGTGTATATTCAGTCTATTCATAATTCTGAAATTGTCTCCAATTTGGTTAGCAGCAAATCTCAAGTTGCACCTCTAAAAACTGTTTCTATCCCTCGACTCGAGTTATCTGGTTGTCTTTTGTTATGCAAATTAATTGTGAAAATTTTGAAATCTTTGAGGTTACAGATCAATAATATTTATCTCTATACAGACTCTCAAATAGCTCTTGCCTGGATCCAAACCGAGCCTTGGAAATTGAAAACATTTGTTGGCAACAGGGTTGCCAAAATTCAAGAACTGTCTAAAAACTTCACATGGAACCATGTGTCCTCTGCGGAAAATCCAGCCGACTTAAATTCACGAGGTCTAACTACCACCGATTTAATGGATAATCAGTTGTGGTGGCAGGGACCAGACTTTCTAAGTAAATCCAGTAGTATCATAAACAATGACTCTGACTATCTGTCCCCCAGTGATAATAGTATTGTGATTAGTGAGTTGAAAAATAATCACCAGGGTGACGCTAACCCTGCAGTGTTGTGTGGATTAATCCAATCCACGGATTCTTCCCAGAACTTTTATAATCATTTGTTTTCATTAACAAATAATTTTTGTAAATTAATTAGAATATGTAGTTTTATTTTTAGATTTATTAGAAATACAAGAGCAAAGGCAAAAAGAGTAACTGGACCACTCCGAAGCACCGAATTAAACGACTCTGAAGTACATTTAATTAGACAGGTACAGTATACACAGTTTGCCGCAGAATTGATCTGCTTAGAGAAAAAGAAGCCCGTATCAGGTAAATTAAATTGTTTTAATCCAATTTTAGATTCTCAGGGACTCCTAAGAGTGGGTGGAAGGCTGGAAAATGCTAATTTAAATTTTGATAGTAAACATCCCCTTTTGTTGCCCCACGACCATAAATTATCTTCCATGATTATGGAACATTTCCATAAAAAATTCTTTCATGTAGGACCTCAAGCTTTGTTATACCACGTTAGAAAAAAATATTGGATAGTTAGTGGGAGATCTTTAGCTCGGAAAATATTTCGTAACTACGTAACGTGTTACAAAATTAAACCTTTAACGGTCAATCAACTTATGGGAAATTTGCCAAAGGAACGAGTAAATGTGACTCATCCATTTTATTGTACCGGTATAGATTTCTGTGGCCCTTTTTTAATTAAATATCGGGGTCAAAGAAAAGGAATCTATAACAAAATTTTTGTTTGTATTTTTATTTGCATGCCTACTAAAGCCGTGCATCTAGAGGTAGTTAGCGATTTAACATCCGAAGCTTTTATCGCAACTTTAAAAAGATTTTTTGCTAGACGAGGCAAAGCCCAAACATTATTCAGTGACAATGCAACAAATTTTGTTAGTGCAAATAATGAATTAAAAAGGTTACATAGATTAGCTACTCAGCCTGATGAAAACCTTACTAATTTTTTAAATTCAGAGAATATTAATTGGAAATTTCTGCCACCCCGTGCCCCAAATTTTGGAGGGCTATGGGAGGCAGGCGTAAAATCGTTTAAGTATCATTTGAAACGCGCAGTAGGAAACGCTAAATTAACATATGAGGAATTCTTAACCGTTGTTTGTCAAATTGAGGGAATCCTCAATTCTCGACCCCTTACCCCCCCTTTCAAACGATATCGAAGATTTGGACGTCTTGACTCCCGGCCATTTTTTAGTTGGTCGACCCATCACAGCGGTGATCGAACCCGAGTTCTCTGGCATTCCAGATAATCGATTAGATACCTGGCAAAAATTAACTAAAATAGTTCAAGGAATATGGAAAAAGTGGCAATGTCATTATTTAAATACGTTACAACAAAGAAACAAATGGAAATTTGAAACAAATAACATTAAAAATGGGGATATGGTATTATTAAAGGAAGAAAATTTGCCCATATGTAGTTGGATTTTGGGTAGAATAGTAGAAATTATTCCAGGAAAGGATAACAAAATACGCGTAGTCTCAGTTAAAACAAGAAATGGGACATATAAACGACCTATTTCCAAAATTGCTCTTTTGCCTTTGGAAAAGTAAAAAAAAAAAAAAAAAAAAAAAAAAATTGTTTGAAAATGAATAATGTATATAGTTAAATTTAATTTGTTTATTGTATTTCATTTGTATTATTTTATTGTTTACAATGTTATTAATATTTCTCTTGTATAAGTTTTATTATTTAAATTGCATATATAATATTTTCGTATAATTAATTATAATTAGGCTATTACATATTAGAACTGTAATTTTGAAACAATGTTTCAAGGTGGGCCGGTATGTTGCCGCTCACCTTAGTTTGGCTATATGCGCAACCTTGGCGCGCATCTCTTGTTCACTTGCATTCCCGCCTTAGCGGAGTAGTTGTATTGTTTTTCGTTATAAGAGTAACATCTCTCTTGCTTATCTTGTTCGGTGATATGGTTCACCTTTTTTATAGTTTGCGTTGACTATGGTGTCAACATATTTGAATACGTTAATAATACGTCCTCTAATAACTGTAAATATGTACATACGATATGTAAATAATACTCTAATTAAATGTTTGTGAAGTAATAGCTTCAGAATAGTAATTATTAAAATGATATACAGTCCACTCATAAAGTATCGTCAACAGTGTGTTTTGATTTAACATTCATTTTATTTAAGTTTTTCAGCACCCATTTTGTTGGCTCTTTCAACTTAGTTAATGTTTTTTTTTTTTTTTTTTTCCCCATTATTTATTTATCTTTTATTTCAATATTAATTTTGATGATCACTTTCCATTTCACATGTCAATTATCGAGAGTTCTTTTTACTTTTAGTAGATAATCATATCTGTTTGCATTGTAATGTTTTTAATATTAAAACTTTATTTTTCAGTTTTTGGTTCAGTTGGAGCATTTATACTGCTTCTTATCATTGTACTTTTAGCTACAATGATTTATTTTATAAGAAAACATAGGTACGTATTTTTAAAGAACATTTTTGTGTTTCGCGATCATTATTTTTACTTTTTCATGCACTGACAAAAAAATTGTTCCTTTGAAGTAACCATAATTCTGCTTTTGAACTTTAATTGCATAAAAATATGCGCAGGGGCCCCGCTAAAGTCCCTTCACACCCTTTTAATTTTTAATTGGTTGCAGCTATGGTCATAAGAATTGTGTTTAGGTAAAGTGTCTAAGCGCTTATACATGATACCTTTTACAGCGCCACCTGCTGGAACACAGTGGAGTTAGCGTTCCTATTTTGAAAACGGTATGAGATAGGTAAAAAAAAAGTTAATTAAAAAGTTGTAGAGCATCATTTATTTAGTATGAAAAGATACATAAAATATACATTTAACGCCTAAAATATACATTTATTTGTACAGGATTTTCTATACTGTTTCGTGAGGAAGCCGTTCTGAGAAAGTAAAGACAACTAGTTGTCGGAAGATACTATCATTTTCGATGTTCAGACTTCTGTCCGTCGGCAGATATGCACATTTGGACCCTTGTTTGAACTTGACGTATAATGCGTTCACTTATTATGCTACAAAGTGTGCAATGAAAGTTCAAACAAAGATCCAAATGTGCATTGCGGCTGACAGACGAAAGTCAGAAAACCGAAAAAAAAAAAATGGAGATAAATAGTTGTCTTTGTCTTTCTCAGATCGTTGTGGCATATCACTGTGTGGAATATTCATATGTACTATTTAAACTAATGTACATTTTAAGCGTTCTGTTTTTAGCATTCATGTCTGCAAGGTGTCTTCACGAACTAAGTCGATATCGCTCTACAATCCTTATATCATACCGTTTTCTTAATAAGAACGCTAAATCCACCGTTTTCCGCTAGATGTCGTTGTGATCGGGTGCATCTAGTAGTGCATAGCTGCTTTGCTGTACCTAGACACCAATTTTATAATTATATGTGTAGCCGTCCAGCAATTAAAAGCTTTGAAACGCACTTCAGTGAGCGCTCTGTAAATATGTATATATACATATAAATATATAACATCTAACATTTTTTATTGATTTAGTGATGCAAATCAAAAGTAAATTATCTTTGTATTCCTTTTAGTATAACTTTTGAAGCGAATATTATAGCACAACCAGCTTTGGAAGAGGAGGAAGAGTAGCGAGAACGAAATTCCGCCTTAGGTGGGAAAAGCTGTATTACAATAATCTTAGATTACAAAAGTCGAGAACCTGTCTTTTGTAGAATTAAACTGTAAATTTTATTGTCTTTAGCTAAGAAAGACTTGAGATGTGCTCAAATTAAAATACAAACTAACCTCGTATTATTTATTACATGTGGATGAAGAGAATTCTCTACGATAAGTTTGCGAGCATGCAATATATTTTATAGTACTTTTTTTTTCTACATCAACAAGGAATTGCAGAGCTGCCAACATTTTTAACTTTTAAATCAGAATTGACACCAGTATTTTTAAATGGAATATGTTATATATATTTTTGACGATTAAAATTACCGAAAACAGCTATAGTTTTCCGGTGTGACGTCTCCCTTGAAAAACGGGAGACTTGGCACCTATGGGATTGGAATTTGAAAGAAGAGATTTAGCGAATTTTACGTCGCACTAGAAGTCCTAGTGTGACATAAAAAAACAGTGAAATGTGAAAAAAAAAAGGGGGGGGGGTTAAAATCGTGAAATAATCCAGGTTTTTTGGGAAGGGAAATTTTGGAAAGTTTTTGAAGGCTGGGGTTTGCAAATGTCCATTGTTATTAATGTAAAACTTTATTACTAAAATGAAAATTGTAGAAATATTAGGCGAAATAATAGCAAGCAAACTGTTAATGACTTAACAAGTTTAACTGTTTAATATTTTACCTATTCATATAATAATCTATAAAATTATTGCTTAAAATATTTAAAAATAAAAAATTACAGATATTTGATTTGTTGCTCGTGATCGTTAACTAACTTTTACCAATTATAATAACAACATTTCATAAATTTTATTATTTTATTAATGTTTAGCGTTATTGCCAAAACGACAGTGGAGGCCTCTACGTTGAGAGTGGGAATCAAAATGCTTTTGTCTGTTTCTCTGTATGTATGTATGTACAGTCAGCAGCAAAAACATACGAGCACTAGCCAATAATTCCGATATCAAAAAAGTAGACTTAAAACTGTTTTATTAAATAAATCCTTGTTCTTAGACTGACTAAGACAATGACTAGACAAGGATTTATTTAACAAAGCAGTATTAAGTGTACTTTTATTAGACAGGGATTATTGCTAGCGCTCGGATACTTCTGCTGCCGACTGTGTGTCTCTCGATAGCGGCCGCAAAAATCACTTTATTAACTTGCAGTTTTGTACAGATGTTCATAAGCCGCACAGAATTAGCTGCATAGTTTTGGGTGTATAGTGTATTTGTAGTTCGTGTACAAGGACACACCAGAGTTTTTCTTACCTTTACGGCCTATGGACAGAATTTGTATGTATTGCAGTAGAGGCCGGAAATATCCCCCGACTGACTTGCAAATTGATACACATGTTTAGAAGCCATACAGAAATAGCTGTATAATTTTTGGTGTGCATATTGTTTATTCTTCGTGTACAGGGACACGTTTTTCTTATCATTACGGCCTATGGACAGATTTTCGTTTAACCGCATTTTAACATGGATGCATTGCTTTCAACAAAATGAAATTAACACGCATTATTGTGTTGCTTTAAAGTATGTTTTCTGTAGAAAATTTGTGCTTAGACTTGATAAATCATGTAAAAAAACTTACAAAAGTGTTTTGAAAATGTCACGTAATCATCCAAATTATGCCAAATTTCAAACAAACTTTCATGAGCTACATAGAATAACTTGTATAGTTTTTACTGATGTATATGATGTTTATAGCTCGTTTACAGGGGCACACAAAATAATTTCATGATATTAGAGCCTATGGACAGATTTCTGTTTAAGTGCATTTGAACGCGATTATGTTGCATTCAACACTATAGGTTTAATATACATTACTAAGATTCTTAAAAACACATTTTCTCAAGAAAAAAAAAAATTATGTATAGATTAAATAATTTATTTACAGGCCAAACAAGAGTTCCGATGACATTCTGTAATCATCCAAATGATGTCAGTTTTGGTTAAAATATTAATGAAATACTGTGAGTTAGTTGTATACTTTTTTGGAGTATATAATTATTATGGCTCGTATACAGGGACATGCAAAAGAATTTTCCACCATTATGGTCCATTCTTATATGTGTGGCATTTTAACATGGTTCGCTCCATTAAACACATTAAACTAGCATATGTTATTAAAATGTTTAAAAGCATGCTTTCTGGGGAAAATGGTAGTAATAAGCTTACAATGCCACAGAAAAAGTTCGGATACGCTAGTTATTCATTTCGCATCAAATTTTGTACAAGTACTTATGAGTTACAAGAAATTAACACAAGGCTGTGAGTGACAAGTAAATACATATATACACATAGAGAGAGAGAGAGAGAGAGACTGACATACAGATACAACTGGGGTTGAAGGGGGCGGTAGCCCCCTCAAAAACTTATATGGTTATGTAGCGAGTTAATAATAATAATAATATATAATTATTTCAAGTAATATGGAATGAATAAAAATGATCTGCTGAATAACGAGTGGAGCAAATAGGACGTTGTGGCTCCTGATCTGCAGATCCACTAGTTTAATTTCACTGTGTCATTTGTATAACTTAATTTCTTAACCATCTGGCCGCCGTTGTCGGATATTTCTGGTCACTGCGCTGTTCTTTTTTCCACAATAGTACAGATAAATTTCTAAATTTTATAATTACGAATTTTTAGCTTGTTTTTCAAATTTTAAGGTCTTAAATAATAGCTATAAGAATTATAATCATACACACAGTTATATTTCCAATTTAAAATTAAAATAAGCTTTATTTTAGTACTTTGAAAATATATGCAGAGAAAACTACATTACAATTTTGCCCTTTTTCATAGGCGGTCAAATGGCTAATGATATTTTAAAATTATATAATTTATTTGAATAAGCAAGCTTAATTTCGTAGTTCATTAGTATAATTAATGTAAATGTTTCTTTTCTTATATATATATATAATGTTACATAATCTTCAATCTTACTTAAATACCAGTAACTAAAATAAAAAATCTGGTGTGAAACATCCACACGACTTCCATTACTTACTATTACATGTATTATACGCGTTTTTTGGAGATAATATGATCAGAAGACATAAAATTGACCTACCAAATTGGACACCTAAAAATTCCCTGGTAAGAGAAAGCTTATGCACATGTAAAGATATGTAAAATAGATTTACATAGCGAAATAAAAAATCGTAAGAAGAAAAAAAATCAGTTTAGCCATTTTTCGAAACATTAATTTCTAAGATCTAAAACTGATCTACCTAATCAGTATGACTGTTAATTTTCTATTAATAACCACGTAATATATAAGAAAGGATATTTAACATGGATTTATGTAACAATTTTCAAGAAAATCATTAGAGCCTTTTTAAGATACCGGCTTTTGCCAAAACTTGTCATACTCAATTATTAACCGGAAAACAATAATTACATACAAAAGGATATTTAAAAGGCAATTAATATAGCAAGTTTGAAAAAAATCCGTGCAGCCATTTTTAAAGGAACGCACTTGCGAGGCCTGAAATTGAGTTATTTATACAGGACGCCTATCAATTTTCCTGAACTAACCAACTATATCATTCGAGAGGACATCTAATAGAGTGTTTATATAGCAACTTAGAAGAAAATCGTTAGAGCCATTTTTTGAGATACAGACTTACGGTACCACTTCCTGTTTCCGATGTCCCGTTTTTTCAATTTTTACCAAAATTTGGAAAATTCCTCTGTACACCAGTTCTGTCTTAATTCTGAAGTTTCATAGCTGTATCTTTATTAGTTTCGGAAATATGATAGTCAGAAGATTCCCTACACACATACACATACACACACACACATACATACACACACTGACCAATTGCCAAAAAACATTTTTTTGGACTCAGGAGCCTTAAAACATGTACATCAGGTGAAATCTCGATATCGAATTTTTGGACAGAATACAATACTTCCATTACAATCTACGGTAGCCGGGTAATGGAAGTAAAATTACAGTACTGAATAAGTTAAATGTACGCTTAAAAAATGTGAACATATATGTAAACATTTGGTATAAAACTTTTCTTTTTTAGTTTCCAAAATATCCAAAATACACGGTTTAAACTCCAAAACTTCCAAGTTTATTACCCCGTTTCAAAATTAAGCCTAGGAATGGTCCAGATACATGCCATCACAATTTTGATTCCCCGCGGAGGAGATGGCTGCCTTGCTTCAGTAACCTTCAGAGGTATCATTTTACAGGAAATTAATAGCATTCAATTTGTAACTGATCGGAAAATTCTTTCTGTATATTGGTAGCTAAATGAGAAACAAAAAATTAATAAATTCATAGTCCTCTGCTGCAACTAAGAAGTGATCACATGGCTTCATGATTATAACAATTCTCTAATGAGCATTTAATCTATCGTAGCCTCGGAAGAATGGTATAACAGGGGTTGGCATAAGGCGCATGTACATCAGCAGAGTAAATTGAGTTATCTGTTGTCTACCCAAGATGACTACGCTACCTCAGGAGCCATATTGAGTCTACCAAAACATTAGTTAATGCTGTGCACAGATTATTATACGGATAGGACACTCCTATATACTCAATGGTAGCCACAATGCACTACAGTGACTCTACGAGCAATGGTTGTAGGTTTCTCGAGCTCTCCAGCTTACGCAATCGTTCGTCTTATTTTTATTGCATCTTTTTTTTTACTTTCCGAACATACGTATGTAAGGAAAGTATTGTAATCTTGTCAAAAATCCGAATTCGAGATTTTGGTGTTTCTATATGTTTTGAGATCCCTTGAGTCCGTTTTCACTATTTTTACGATGATGTATGTATGTATGTGTGTGTGTGTATGTGAGTGAGTGTGAGTGAACACGCTAGCGTCTAAACGCTTTGCTCGAATGAGCTGTAAGTTGGTACGCATGCTGCAAGTAACCGTAGTATGAACAATATTGATTTTGATGAATCTAGCAGTTATAGTTTTTTACAAGGACACAAAGAAAAATCTTTATCATTGTGGCCCATGGGACCAAAATCTTAAAAGTTCGATAGCATTTAAACGCCTTATTCAATTGAGCAAAAAATTTATACACATATTATTGGTCACAGATACTCAATCTGTATAGATTTTGAAGAATCTATCCCTCATAGTTTTTTTTACAGGGACACAAAGAAAAATTCTTTATCATTATTGCCTATGGGACCAAATTTTAAAAAGTGCAATAGCGTCTAAACGTCTTATTAAACTGATCAAACAATTTATACACATATTATAGGTAATATTTGCATGAACTGCATAGATTTTGGTGAATCTAGCACTTCTGGTGTTTTTACAGGGACACAAAACAAATAATTCTGTATCATTATGGCCTACGGGGTAAAATTATTTAAAGTGCGATAGCATTTAAATGCCTTATCCGTTTTAGTGGAAGATTTATATACGAGTTATATAGGCCACCATGACACAAACTGTATAGATTTTGGTGACTCTAGCACTTAACGAGTTTTACAGGTACACAATTAAAAATTGTTCATCATTAAGACCAATAGGCTCAAATTATTTAAAGTGCGACAGCGACTAAACGCCTTATTCAAATAAACTGAAAATTTATATACATGTTGTACGTCACCGCCACACGAACTTTATGAACTTTAGAGAATCTAGCACTTATGGTTGTTTTTCAGGGACAAAATGCAAATTTCTTTATCATTGTGGCATATGGGCTCAAACTTTAAAGTACGATAGCATCTAAATGCCTTATCCGATGGAGCTGAAAATTTATATAAATATTATAAGTCACTGTTGCGCTAACTATAAACATTTTGGTGAATCTAGCATTTGTAGATTTTTACAGGGACACAACAAGGTATTCTTTATTATTATGATCTAAGTGTTCGGTAAAATAGTGTTAAATTAAACATCATGTACTATATAAAATAAAGAAAAATACTCAAACTCCCTATTATAATTTTCTCTCATTTGTTTATTTAACGACTCCTCTTACTTTACTTTATCTACAGAACCATTATTTACTCAATGTTCGGAAAGTCGAGTGGAGTCACTCCATATTTTTTTTTTTTTTCTTGGTGACTTTTTATTATTGTTTACAAACTTGATCGTCAAAAGCAATTTATTTTAGAAAGCAAGTACTAAATATTAAGCAAATAAGTTTTGAAAATGTACATTAACTATTTTTTTTTCTTGCTTTTAAAACTGTATTATTTAAACCAAGCAAAGTAAAATATTTAACGATTTCATACTGCTATTTCATAATTACAGTTTGTATTCTTTATTTGTACTTGAATATGAATGTGTTTGGCAAAGTATATTTTTAAACATTATTCAAATTAATTTCATTTCTTAGAAGAATAGCTGTCAATGTTTTCTCAATTCAAAAATATGAAAAAGTGAAGAAAAAGAAAAACTTTACATATTATACTAATCTGCATTTAACTACCCGAGAAGTAGAAAAACAATTTTTGATCAAAGATGTTGATCATGTAGACCTAACACAGGTGGAAGTTCTTAATTCCCCTCTGTTGACCCTAGTGGCGCTACTTTCGCTTCATTGTCTTACAGTCGGCAGCAAAAGTATCCGAGCACTAGCAAAAATTCTTTTATAAAAAAAGTACACTTAATACTGTCTTGTTAAATAAATCATTGCCAAACCGTGTTCTTAAACTGACTAAGAACAGGATTCGACAAGGATTTATTTAACAAAATTGTATAAGTATACTTTTTTTTATATAAGAATTTTTGCTAGTACTCGGATATTTTTGCTGCCGACTGTATCTGTATCGTAATCTGTGATGCTAAATTGCATAATGGCTTCTATGGTTACAATTTTGGCTGCATGTTTTTTTCCAAACATATCATCTTCTCTTATATAATTCCTCCAAGACCATAGCTAATTATTACTACTTTCAATGTTGTTATAAAAAATAAAAAATAAAAAATAATTCAATTCTCCATTTTCGACTGAAACTTGGTTCTGGGTAAAATGCAAATTACACCTAAAATATTCAAACGCTACCTTAACGAACAACCATAACATGCAAAAATAAACCTTATCTAATAAGACGAAACTTCGATTTGAATTATAAAAAAAAAAAATTATGTTAAAGGAAGGGCAATTAAAATAAAGGAAAGTGCCCTTAGCTTTCTTAACTATAATTCTTTATGATGCATTATGGAATTAGTGTTTAATAAATAGCCAGTTAATGCAGGGTGACCAGAAGTCCTCGAAAACTACCTTCGTCTCCAAAATATTCAAGCACATATGGGACGCTTATTATAAAGTTATTAATGTTTTACTATAATAATTTATGATATATATAATAAATAAGCTGAAATCAGTTCTTTCAGGTATGCCATACATAAAAATTACTAGAATTTTACAATTTAAGGTGATTTATTTTTTTGTCTTCGAAACTCGAGGGCGCTGCTGTATTTGTCCTCAAATTCAATTAAAGAAATACTGATCGCCCTAGTTAATGACTCTCTCCTACTAGACAGATTAGGAAAAAAGTCTCCATTGGATTAGGTGCTTATCAAGGACTCATCTCTTCCTTTTCGTTTCGTTAAGGATTGTGTCTTTATGAACGATATGGTACTACCCTTTACGTCTTGGCTTTAAATTTCTCTTTTTTTCATATGCTTTATTATCCATAATGACTATATACTGCGGTAAATCGGCTAGTTCACTACCTCAAGAAAAAGTATGGGGCGTCTACGAAGAATAAATATGTCGTATGTGAAAGAATTTGTCTTGGACAGATTTATAACAGTTTCATCGACAACTACTCGAGTGGTGGTAATCCGGATCAATACTGGTATATATAACAGTGCAGTATAGAGTATTCTACATAAAGGAGATATGCATCCCTTCCACTTGAAATGCATTAATTGTTTAAACGCTAGCTATTACCCACGCCGTCTGGGTTTTAAGATGGGTGCTCTATATGTGAACCAATAATTCACAGTTAGATGTCTAATTCACTGATGAAGATTCATTTAGCAAATCAGGCATTTTCAAAGTTCAGAATGAATATATTTGGAATGACAGCAATCCCCACACGACTGGCCAGCGTAAATAAGATTTATTTTGTTAATGTTGAATTGGCCCTTACCTTTACCTTTTACCAAAACATTTCCCAGGCATAGAATACCATGTCTTCCTGGAACAAGTGCTCCTTATGCTATTGCAGCCTATTCCGTTTACTATGCAGACAGATATGTGGCTCATGCATGATAAAAACAGTTCAATACTTGCCTCATATCCCGCACTATCGATTAGACGTGTCAAACCTGTGGCTTGACCTCCATGCTTACGGGATCTAAACTCACCGTGTTTCTTGTGGAAAACTGGCGGCAGTATTCACCATTAACTTCAACTCCCGGTTCAGCGCAAAAATTTGAAAAGCGTCTAAAGGAATGATGCAGCTTTCTAACAAAATTTGGCCGGCTGCTTCTGCCACCTAGCGACGGAGATTTCATTTAACCCTTTGCGGCGCAAAACAATTTGAAACATTTAAATTATACTGCCACCGGAATTCATGAAGTAAATTAAACTAAAAGAATTTTTAAATTTTGAGGTTTAAAATACTGGCCTTTTCTGATATGTTATAAACGTGAATTTTTGCTAAAAAATTTCCGGGATGAATTTTTGCAGCTGGATCTTAAATTTTGCTTCCTCGCAGCGAGGACAGCGCGCGTTAAGGGGATAATCTTTGATTGGTTATTTTCTGCTAAAAATGTAAAAGTAACAATGCCGATAGATGGCAGAAGCAACGCATCAAATTTTGTTGAAATGTTGTTCCCTGACTTTATGCGTTTTTCAGGTTTTCGTGTTCAACCAGGAGTTGAAAGTTATTGGTGAATACAGCCGTGGGGTATATTAGTTGAATGTGAATGGGGAAGAAGACTTCCATAGCAAGAACTATCATTTTAACAGACAAAATAAAAATGACACTAGAAATCCCTTTTAGAGTGTACTAATCATCCCAGTAAAAAAAAAAAAAAAATGCCGATAATCTGAATGTATTTTGTAATCATGAAATCTGCAGAATAACTGCAGTTTGGAAGCAAAATAATTGCAGATATTTTTCCCCTTAAACTTTTTATTGTTCCAAATACCTTCAGATTATCTGCAGTTTTGTGCAGTTTTTTTTTTTTTTTTTTTTCTTTTTATGATTTTTCTGAAGATTTTTCTTAGCTAGGATTCTTTCGAGAATATGAATTGTACGGTATATCACGCTTGGAAATCTCTTTGAATCTAAATAAAATGTCACAAACAGAATTTTTATTATTTGTGCTGCTTTATTATTTGGCTGTTTCTCTGACAGCTCAATTTAAACAGCTCAGTTTAGGCATTTCGGTTACTTAGAGTAAAACATGGACTTGAATTCCATGATAAATACTCTTCTTCTTGGGGATATACAACCATTCTTCTTATTTATTTATTTATTTATTTTTCAAAAACTTTTTGGATCTCCTGTATATGAAATTTTATGATTTCACTTTAAATTGGTTTATAATAGTAGCTGAATTTTCCATGTTTCAAAGAGAAGCTTAGATATCTTTATTTATATTCCAAATATTCTTTCCATTTTTTTACAGAAATAAAGAGATTGTCGTAGTTTATCAATCACAATCTGATGGAAGCGTTCCTCTGTCAAACTCAGAAATAGAATATGCATTGCCTAGGTACGAAGACTTGAAGCCAAAACCTCCACAACTTCCATCCTCACCAAGACCAATGGCGAAATTGTCTACATTGTCGAGAGTGGGTGTCAAGGAAACGAAACGCTGGGAAAATACTACAATGCCACATACTGTACCAGAAGATGTAATATTTGGTTCCATGAAGGCTTCGACGGTCTATGGCAGTTGATAAATTTTGCATCATTAAACGACTAAACATATCAATTCTAAAACAATTTGTACATAAAAAGGTTTTTCTTTGATTTTATATTTTATTAAAATAAAAATTATTCAAAAAATCGACAGAAAATATTTATTTATGTAAAGAAAAGTACTCACATATTGATCAATCTTTTTCCCGCAATGAGAAAATGGAAAAAAAAAAAAAAAAAAGAAGAAGAAGAAGAAGAAAGGAAAGAAAGAAAAAGAAATCACTCCTTTTTTACTTTCTTCTATATGTAATATAGAGAAAGTATTGGATTCGCGAAAATTTTCGACCTCCGTTTTTTGACGGATCTACACGTTTTGGGATGTCCTGAACACGAATTGATAGTTTTTAAAAAATGTCTGTCTGTGTGTCTGTCTGTCTGTCTGTCTGTCTGTCTGTGGTTTAGTGTTTTCACCGTATCTCACGAACCAATGAATGAAATTCAACCAAACTTGGTATATAGTTGGACCCTGGCGGGGCATTGTGCTGATTAGATTTTGGGATCAATAGCCCATCAGGTGGCGCTGTGATCGCATTTTATGTAAATTTTTAACATGGCAGTATAGGACAAATTTTCGTATTTTTCACCGTATCTCACGAACTAATGAATGAAATTCAACCAAACTTGGTATATAGTTGGAACCTGACGGGGCATGGTGCTGATTAGATTTGGGGATCAATCGTCCAGCAGGTGGCGCTGTGATCGCAAAATTTCGTATGTCACACCGTATCTCACGAACCGATGAATGAAATTGAACCAAACTTGGTGTATAGTTGGACCCTGACATGGAAAGGGTCTGATTAGATTTTGGGATCAATCGCCCGGCAGATGGCGCTGTGATCGCATTTTATGTAAACTTTTAACATGGCAGCATAGGACAAAATTTCGTATAAATGTACATAATGAGCGTTATTTTAAACTTGTGATTGTAAAATTAATATGAATTATTGATAATAGTAGTAGTTAACTACGAAAAAAATTTTGTGCATGTGGGGGCACCGGTTCCCCCCCTGGGGGGGGTAAATTTTTAAGATGGGTATCTTTCGAAAGATCTCGTCAATACCTTTAAAACGAATGGTTGAACTATAAATCTGTGACAATTTGAAACAAAGTTATCGATTTTTTTTGCTTTTAACAAAAAAAAAACTTAGATTTTTTTTTTTTTTTTTTTTTTTTTTTTTTAACGAAACTTAACCAAACTTGGTATTTAGTTGGTCCCCGACATAAACTGGTCCTGATTACATTTAGGGATCACTAGCTCAACAGGTGGCGCTGTGATCGCATTTTTTCTAAATTTTTAACATGGCAATATAGGACAAAATTTCGTATAAATGTACATAATGAGCGTTATTTTAAACTTGTGATTGTAAAATTAATATCAATTATTGATAATAGTAGTAGTTAACTACGAAAAAAATTTTGTGCATGTGTGGGCACCGGTTCCCCCCCTGGGGGGGAAGTACCCCCCCCGGGGGGGTATTTTTCAAGATGGGTATCTTTCGAAAGATCTCGTCAATACCTTTAAAACGAATGGTTGAACTATAAATCTGTGATAATTTAAAACAAAGTTATCGATTTTTTTTACTTTTAACAAAAAAAAACTTTTTTTTTTTTTTTTTTTTTTAAATATTGTTACTGGTTGAATATGTATTACTTTTAACAAAAAAAAAAAAAAATTAGAAAAAAATCGTAATTTTTTTTTTTTTTTTTAATATTGTTACTGATTGAATATGTATATAGGAAAATATAGAAGAAAGTCTTGTGGTGGCCACAACATACTAGTTTTTTTTTTTTTTTTTTTAATCTAATTAGTCATTTTTAACAAAACTTGCAAAAAGTATGACATATATATATATATATATATATTTGTATGGAAAATGTATTTTAGAAGTTAAATATTAATGTTTTCAGGTTTTCACACACACGCACACACCTTTGTTATTATTATTATTTTTTTTTTTTTTTTTTTTTTTTTTAAGGAAAACATTTTAAGACACGCTGCACACGTTTCTTTCCTCAAAATGAATTTATCTGATCCCTTTCTAAAATAATTTTATGTTTAGTGTAGCGCTTATTTATGTAACAAATCCGTGAATTGATATTTTTTAAACATAAATGAAATACATTAAAAAAATTTTTTAAATGAAAATTTATCGTGTTAAATTACACTTGCATATGAGAAAAACTTCTGGTAAAACCGGCGGCATGTTCTTTATATGTATGTAAATGGTAGTGGCGGCTCGTGCACCGAAAATAGGTGAAGAGGCACACTGTATTTTACACTGTATTTTTTTTTTTTTTTTTTTATAGAATATAAATTTACATTTAAATAAGTATTTTTAGTTAATTTTAGTTAAGACTATGCTTAATAAAAATTATGCATTAAAAATACTTAAATATTATTTTTGAATTCTTCACCTATTTCCGGTTCACGAGCTGCAACTGGTATATGGCACAACCAGATAGGTTTATATATAATATATATGTGTGTGCGTGTGTGTGCGTTGCTTAATAAGGATTTTATTTATTTTATTTAGCTATTAATGGAAAAAGTAGTAGCAACTATACTAATTTCAGAGTTTAGACACTTTGTCTATATAAGCGTAATGGAACTGTAAAAATTAAGCGAAATCTTCTTTAGATATATTCACAGTAGACGTTTTAGTGCCTTAAAAAAAAAAAAAATGCAACAAAACTTATTAACTGTTTCTTTTCCAAATAAACAAATCCTTAAATAAGGTTCAAAAAAGAATCTTTAAAAAAATATTTTTTACACCCAGGATTTTCATTGAAGCCAATTTAAGGTGTATTGTTGAAACAAAAAGAACCCATTTTCTTTATTAGAATTCTTGGTGCATTAAAAATAGCTTTATGTCGACTTCGACGACTAAAAAATGATAGTTTAGAGCTGCCTACATATGAAAGCTCTACCTAAATTAGGAAGGAAATTAATGGGTCTCTCCAGAATGATCTATCGATTTCTCACACCAAACCATCGCTAAGACTGTCTAGAGCTCAGTTTTGTTCAGACATTTGGTTTGGGTAGTTGTCACTGAGAAAGTGTGCAACAATCTATTGATTATTTCATATGAATGAGCGATATTCTTATTCTGCGTTGTATATAAAGCGGGTTCTCTTGTCTTTTGTGATACGAGTGATAATAGTTTTATTAGATTGCTTCGAGATTATTAGATTGATAAAGTGAATTCGCTGAGTGGAACCTGCATGTTTATCTATGTCTGCTTTCCACAGGCAAAAAAGACAACGTTTTAATAACAGGGTGGTTTTTTTTTTTTTTTTGGTTTTTTATTTCCTGATTATTATAATAGTCATTACAATATATCATCATTTATTATAAAGTCATAATTTTCAGTTACGTATTTATTCATAAAGAATTCAGTAAAAATTGCCGAAAGGATAATTTAAAAATAGTAAGAATTTTAAAAATTAGCTTTAAAAGTATTTAACATTTCAATAACATTAATTGAAATGAATTAAAAGAATGAAAATACAGTGAAACACAGACATAAAAGAACGCTATTTTGGGTAATTACTAAAATTTTATATTTTTTACTTTGGATGAATTTTCATTTTGGTTGTAAACTGTATATTCAAATTATTTAATGCTACGTATAGGTTCAATAATTTAAATTGTACTTTTAAAACACACCTATTGAAATATATTTGAAAAATTTTAATGGTGTTTACTTACCATCCGCGTTTGTAATGATCGATAGATGGCGCTTTCTGAACTGCAGTTGTTAGTAAATATAATAGCCACGTGTATTTATTATTGTTCTTTCTCCGCCATTACATCATGGAAAATCTATTGCATAATATGATGATATGCAGTGGTATGATAATTTCACCTTAGCCCACCAGAGGGCGAGCATTTCATTACAATCGCTGATTATTGGTTTCTTTTGAAAATACGATGTAATAAAATTAATTGTTTTTCTTTTTCATGTCTTAATCCATGTGTAACGAATTAGTCAAGAGTAAAACGCAATTTTATGTACTGATCATACTATTTGTCAACGTCAAAGTCAACGTGAGGGCTTCGGAGTACCTGCATATGGTCACAACCAACGCTTACCTCCATCGAAAATGACAAAAACATAAAGTTAGTTTTGCATAAAGGAAACAAAAAATAAGCCAAAATGTTCTTAGAATTTAGAATTTAAGTCTCAGGTAGATATACCCCACGCTAGCAGGGCTATTACCCGAGTGAAGCACTAGGAGAATAAAAAAAAAATAATAATAAGTAAATAAAATAAAACATCTTGAAAAATCATAAGTGCAACAGAGGAACTGTTGCGTGTGTTGACGAAGACTATCTGGACGGCGAAAGGGAATAGAAGGTGTGAGCAAAGTGTCCCAAGAAACACAAGAAACTACTTAGAGTCCCGCAATTAGGAAAAAAAAAAAAAGAAGGCCATACATTTTTTTTTTTTTTTCTTTCCATAAATATAAAAATTTCAGGAAGATTAAAGTGAAGTGCATGTATGAAACTTACGAGAATCTCGGTGTTCAGCCAGAAACTAGTTCTGAGCTGAGTCTACGGACCTCTCAGAGACACACATAGCACTCACAATCCTCTCTGAAAAAATGTTAACTAAAAACGACGGAATTATGGCCTAGATGACTCGATCAGTCAGAGATCGCGTTCGGACATCCCGTCTGAAAAAAGCAGCCTGAACTAGCAGAATATAAAAAATGAATAAAACTTAATAAAAATAGCCAAATAATAAAAAATAAATCCGGCAGTTCATAATTTTGAAAAGTAAACTTTAACAGTTTAAAGGAATCCATTAGTAGGAAGGTGGAAATCGCGACTTTAAAATTAAAACAGTAGGTAGGCCTGATACTAGGGTTAGTCAACACTAGAGAAACATTTCATTCACTCTAGGGAGAAAAGTAATTTAGAAAGGAAATACATTGTTATGTAACTCCAGACGTAATAGTTCTACTTTTCCTAGAGAACTATTTGTCAAGCGCTAAACTGTGGCAATGCTGCGGTACCCCACAATTTTCCCCCCTCTCTCTCTCAATAAAACGCCCTCTCTTCAAATCAAAAGATATGTCAATGGTATCAAACGGCATGTATTAACTAACAACAGAAAAGATTATTGCTTTCTTCTCCTACTAAAGAACTTTGCGATTTAAGTGGATCTTTCACTAACCTTATTCAAGAGTTATATATTTCTCCTAATTTCCTCATTTTAATTTAACAACGTGATACTCAACCAATAATTTATGAGAGAATTTACTAACCATACGCCTGTACTAATCATACCCACCCAGTTAAAAAGCAAATTCATGTTAGATTATCATAGGCGAAAAAGCACAAAAGTATTATCCTTTTTCAAATAACTTCACTTATCAGAGTATTCGGAGGTGGTAGTTAGTGTAGATGTTAAAGTAGCCAAGTGACTACTGGAGAAGCCTAGATCTGGATGGGATTCCTTCCGTGAAACCTTTCTAAAGAGTTCTAGCCCATATTTAAACGAGTTTAGGAGAAAACCATAGAAAACTCCTAACGGCTAAGTTTACGAGTAATGAACCCAGAATTTTCCCTCTAACAGCTTCAAGAGCACCCTGGAGGGTGTGAGTATTCGTAATACAGATGGAATCTAAATTAACATAGTACAACTACGGTGGGAAAAACAGTAGCTCTCCTTCCACCTAATTTAAAAATGAATCATCAGATGAACGTAAGACGATTTTCAGAGAAAAGAGAGAAGAAGTCCGACGATGACTTCACTTTCACTTTAATTAACAATGGCCAGAGGCCATGAATACAGACCGATCCAATCAGCCACAAGAATATTGCGTACAACACCAAAAGTGCAAAAATTTTATTATTTCTAGCGAATTAATCATGTATTTAAGACTTTAACTAAGGCACGACTCTTATCAGTTAGTGGCGAAATAATTACTTATTGTTAAAATAAGCTTCGGAAAACTGATTTTTTGTGAATTAAAGGTGAAAGGGGTCCGTATTGCTCAAACTAGACGAAAATAAAAGAAAAAAAATCATGCACAAGTTTGGTCAATCAGCCATTAAAAAAATCTCATATGGACACCACATGACTTCCTTATACATCCATTGAAATATACAGTCGGTAACAAAAGTCTCCAAACACTAGCAAAAATTCCTATATAAAAAAAGTACACATAATACAGTTTTGTTAAATAAATCCTTGTCGAATCCTGTTTTTAGACTGACTAAGAACAGGATTCGACAAGGATTTATTTAACAAAACTCTATTAGGTGTACTATTTATATATAGGAATTTTTGCTAGTGTTCGGACACTTTTGTTACCGACTGTACATATTGTTACGAAAATGCTGCAGTAATTGGTTTGGAGACTTCCGAATGGACCCTGCCAAGATTAGGCCAAGATTAACGAGTTTGCTGACTGGAGAGAGAGTAGAGAGTAGTCTGGACATTGAACATTAAAAAAATATGGCAGACATTCATTTAAAAAACACTCGATAGCCGTAAAACGTAATGTATTTTTACCAGCGTCTGACACTTTTCTTTTAATTAAAATCTCGGTGAAACATTTTTATTTATCTTTAGAAAACCTTGAAGTGTGCCATTTGAAATTTTGCAGAACTTAATGGTATCGCATACAACAGATTGAACAAACATGTCGAATCGGCTGGCGTGGCAATGTCAAGTCTCCTATCATGTAGAATATCTAGTCAACAGGGGCGGAAAACGGCAGATCTCTGCATGAAGGCCACCTACACTACAAGATACCTAATCATCCCAAAGAAATGAGCTGTGTTCGGAGCGTCTTCATTCAAACTTCTGACTGCAGGTTTCTGTCGCAAGGAATTGACTGACGATGAGACTTCACTTTCAGAGTTTCTTATTGGAAACAGTGATCGACTTTCACACCCGAACCTACAAGATTGCGCAATTAGAAGAGCACAAAACACACACCTGGATGCTGGAATTTTGAGTTATGCGCACAGCTGTGAAAAAAAAAAAAAAGGTTAAAAGAAAAGAAAAAAAGAAAGAATTTTGGAGAGGAAGGAAATGACCAGGGATACTGCAGTAGGTAGTTGTTTACGAGAAATTACTAGCCGAAAGAGTGGAGGTTCAAAAAACATGGAAAAGGGAATCGCGATGACACCCGTGTAAAAACCAGCTGAAAACTTATGGGCAGGGAAAAAAAACTAAACGGAACTTTACTAAAGGTTCCACTGGAGGCGAAGAATAATTTTGGATTGTGCATAACGTAATTGGAAAACCAGAATTAGACGTAGCAGGGAATTAAGGGCCGAAACGAAAGCGTGTTATGTACTGGATTTTCCGAACAGACAGGGGACCATCTAAATTGAGAGGGACCACCTCAATTTTTATTTACTACGGAGGTATGGTTCTCCGCGTTGGTATCTCGCCAAACTCCCAACGATCGCGTCAGGCATTTGACGGTGCAACACAGATTAATGAGAACCAGACATCCCCACATCCTCGATTCCAAATGGAACGAACATAAGATAACATAAAACTATACACTAATAAACATAAAACAATGGTAAGCCAAGGAGAAAATAATGTTAGGGGAATTTAAAATTATAAAACGATACATGAATAACTTATACATAGCTGTAAATGAAAGATAACGGGGAAAAAGAAAAGAAACATAATAAAAAAAAAAACATGAAAATCTGACATTGACAGATTTTAATTTAGTGCCAGAGGCCTACTGCTAAACTTGTTAATATCGACAAATTCTTCTTTAGTTAATTCGTGACGATCTAAATTCCATGATAAAGTTTTCATTAAATCAAACCAATGTGTTTCAGCTGCAGATATTGTAACAAATAACGTTGGAAGTCCAAACTGTCTTATAGCCGCAAAACAACGTTTTTTCTCTTTTTCCCAATGAGGGGGAGGTGTGCCTTGGGGGGGACTCATGTCAAAGGTGTGCCTTGGGGGGGGGGACTCATGTCAAAGTTGTACCTCGGGGGGGACTCATGTCAAAGTTGGGCCTTGGGGGGACTCATGTCAAAGTTGGGCCTGGGGGGGGACTCATGTCAAAGTTGGGCCTTGGGGGGACTCATGTCAAAGTTGTACCTTGGGGGGGGACTCATGTCAAAGTTGGGCCTTGGGGGGGACTCATGTCAAAGTTGTACCTTGGGGGGGACTCATGTCAAAGTTGGGTCTACGGGGGGACTCATGTCAAAGTTGTGCCTTGGGGGGACTTCATTCAATAAATCCCCATTCAATAAACCGACTGAAATAGGCCCTTAGCACTATTAAGAGTGTATTATAAAAATTCGACAACGCTGTACCGACTGAAATAGGGGTACCTTGGGGGGGACTCATGTCAAAGTTGGGCCTTGGGGGGACTTCATTCAATAAATCCCCATTCAATAAACCGACTGAAATAGGCCCTTAGCACTATTAAGAGTGTATTATAAAAATTCGACAACGCTGTACCGACTGAAATAGGGGTACCTTGGGGGGGACTCATGTCAAAGTTGGGCCTGGGGGGGACTTCATTCAATAAATCCCCATTCAATAAACCGACTGAAATAGGCCCTTAGCACTAATTAAGAGTGACGTATAAAAATTCGACAACGCTGTACCGACTGAAATAGGGGTACCTTGGGGGGGACTCATGTCAAAGTTGGGCCTGGGGGGGGGGGACTCATGTCAAAGTTGTGCCTTGGGGGTACTTCATTCAATAAATCCCCATTCAATAAACCGACTGAAATAGGCTCTTAGCACTAATTAAGAGTGACGTATAAAAATTCGACAACGCTGTACCGACTGAAATAGGGGTACCTTGGGGGGGACTCATGTCAAAGTTGGGCCTGGGGGGGGACTCATGTCAAAGTTGGGCCTTGGGGGGGACTCATGTCAAAGTTGTGCCTTGGGGGGACTTCATTCAATAAATTCCCATTCAATAAACCGACTGAAATAGGCCCTTAGCACTATTAAGAGTGTATTATAAAAATTCGACAACTGTACCGACTGAAATACGCCTCTAGCACTAATAACATAATGTAAAATAATAAAACAAATAATAACACTGGTCTACAGTAGTTCGGTAACAACGGTCAAATTATTATTTTTATTATTAATTCCAATTTTTATTTAAATATCTGCAAGTAAAAAAGTCCCACCACGTCACATTTTTCTGTTAGAATACCAGAAAATTGCAATTTTCACGATTTTTTATCATTTTCACAGTATCACAGGTGGTAACCCTTCCTGCTGGCAACCCAGAGTCCTGGCAAACTCAGAGTCCCGGCAACCATGTTTGTTCCATTTTTTTGTTAAAGTATCAGAAAATGTCAAATTTCACTTTTTTTTTTTTTTTTTTTTTTTAGGATTTTTACAATACAGTCGAAAGTAAAAGTATCTGAGCACTAGCCAATAATTCCGATATCAAAAAAGTACATTTAATACTATTTTGTTAAATAAATCCTTGTCGAATCATGTTCTTAGACTGACTAAGAGCATGACTCGAGAAGGATTTATTTAACAAAACAGTATTACGTGTACTTTTTATATACAGGGATTATTGCTAGTGCTCAGATGTCAGATACTTTTGCTGTCGACTGTGTCACACATGGTAACCTTTCGTGCTATCAACCCTGCCTCCTGGCGATCCTATCTGCTGGCAACCCTGTATTTGTACCTTATCTGTTTTTATTTTTCTTTTTTTTCTGGTATTCTAGTTAACAGACATTCTTTGTTAAGTATGATTGTGCAGTTTTATAGTTAAAGTTTCATGTTCAAAATGGCAAGTTTTCAGTGTGGAACTTGTAAGACCGTACGCGATGAGTTTTGCTGTATTCGTGTACTATTCATATTAAAATCACAAGGTAGACGTTTAACGCAAGACGTAAAAAAGCTTATTTTTTGTATTTTGGTTCTAAAATAACAAATAATAACAATTCAATCAATTAGTGTATTTTCCATGTTTTTATGTTCTACTTAGTCTACAATATGTGTATTATCTTCATATTAATAGTATTCCATGCTAAATTAATAATATTGATAGTAATAATGCATGTCTTCTAAAGACTTTTGCACATTGCTTCCAGTACAGATTAAATAATCATAACAAAAAAAATGTACGTGTTACAGATTTTTCACTGTTATTTTTTAATTCTGCACTACAAAATTAGTTTAAAATAGTTAATTTCATTTCTGTTACCCTTTTTTTTTTTTTTTTTTTTTGTCGACTAGGGTAATTAGTTTTCATTTAAACTGGTTCGTAAATAAACAGACAAGTTCCAGTTCATGAACATTCTTGAAAATAAAAAGCCGAGAAAACTATTACTCCTACCATTTAGATTACGATAATAAGATTATATACACTGCAGAGAACAAATATCGCACATTCAGGAATAGTATTAGGGGGACCGGAAAATAATGTCGTTTTGAATTAATAAAATGAAACCGGAAATTTTTGTTTAACAGTGTTTATATGGTACTTTACAAATAACCATCTTATAAGTTACCTAAGAATATCTTAAATTTTAACCAGGATAAATTTCCGATGTCAGTATTTTAATTCAAAACGACATTATTTTCCGGTCCCCCTAATATTTTATAATTTACAGTATCTGTCATTGGCAAATGCAGCTTAGAGTTAAATGGACTTCACTCGAGTGTAGATGGTCGATTTTGTACTCTTTGGTGAAAATAAGGGATCCAAAACAAAACATTATGCCAAAAATATTCATTCTGTTGAATCTGAAAAAAGGTTGATTGATTTTGGCAACTCTAAACTACTATTTTCAGCCAAATTTGGTCTAATCTCGCCAAGTCGCCAAGTTTATTGCCGACGCAAATTCTGGCCTGGGCGTCGAATTTGGTAACAAGCGTCGAATTTGGGGACTTCGCGGCCGAATATGACGAAAAATTGTAGTTTATGTTTGCTAAAGTTTGGAATCTCTAACTTAGTAAGAATAGAGCTCTGAATTTTGCTAGAATTATTCATTAGTTTCTAGCTCAGAAATAACTTCCTTGAAATTCCTGCAAAACACTAACAAAATTATAAATGAAAAGTATCTCATTATTCATGATTGTAGAATAAAACCCGCCTAATTCTTTATGTATTACATTCTACACGATATTACAGTAATCAGAAAGAAATTGCAGTTTTTTCACTTCCACGAAGGTGGACGTCGGCAGAAGACTTGGCGACTTGGCGTAAAATTTATCAACTTAGCAGCGAAAAGTGGTATCTCAGGATTTCTAAAGTTTGAAATCTCAAACTAAAACAGGAGCTGAGTTCAGGAATATTCCGTAATGATTAATTGATTTCTAGGGCAGAACTACCTCGAAATTTTTATAAACTATTGACAAGATTCGCGATGAATTCAAATTCTATCCAGACTTCGAAGTAAGCGGTTGATAACTGATTCTGAATTATCGAAATTCCTGCTCTCAGAACAGAATAAATTCACTGAATGATCTCAAAATTCAGTGCTTTCAGAATATTAATTGAATGAAATAAATTCCTTGACTAGTATCTGTTTATGTGTTTACGAGCTACTTTCTATGCGTAAAAATGTCAACAACTTTCATAACAATATTATTACATTACGGGCTCTATCATTAGTTTCTATTGAAATCTATATGACAGTAGACATATAATGACCAAAAATTTTGTAATTTTGATCATTATGAATATAATTTCCTTAAATATCCCCAAAACGGAAAGACCAAACAGAGAAGTGCACAGCTAGATGTTACAAGTCAATAAACCTACATACAAATTTGCAACGTTCTATGTCCAAACGTTTTTGATTTATGCGAGACA
Source organism: Salticus scenicus (assembly GCA_963930645.1). Lineage (NCBI taxonomy): Eukaryota > Metazoa > Arthropoda > Arachnida > Araneae > Salticidae > Salticus > Salticus scenicus. Next base: position 170,774,571 of record OZ005652.1, on the reverse strand, counting down.
CACGCACATACAGGCAGACAGACGTCAAGTAAAATCGTCGACATATCTTAAAGGGGAACTCATGTCAACACGAAAGTTGGAGGTTTACAACTAGACGTCATGAAAGTCTCAAATATAAATTTGCAAAATTCTACGATCATTCGTTTTTAAGCTATGCGAGATACGCCGCTGAAGTTGCGACGTCATATCATGGAAGATGGGCATAAACAAGGTTTCGCGTATATGCCCAGTTGCATTATGTTCGAATATGTTGCAATTTAATTTAGAAAAAAGAATGGTTTGAGGTTTTGCGACCTGTTGCAATAGTTAAATTTTCAGAATTGAAGGCTCATTTTCAGATTTCCAAAGGATAAAAAAAATAATAAAAAAAGAAGAAGAAGAAGAGCCTATAGAGAGATATGTCTAGATATGTGTGTGTGAGTTTGAGTTTTGGAGCTCTTTTAAACTATATACACATCATTTTTTATATACGCAGAACATCGGATAATGTAATTTTATTTCTAAACAAGAACTGTATTAAATCGATTAATTTTTATTCTGATTGAAAGTAAATCCCATTTTGTTAAGACCGCGGTAACCCAGTCGGTAGAGCGCCGGCCTCGTAATTGGAAGATTGCGGGTTCTTTACTCGAGCCGGCCAAAGACCGCCGTGTACACTAATAGTGGCTGGTGCACGTAAAATCTGTCGTGGCCGCAATGTCCACCATGTTCCCATCAAAAATTATACCTCTGGGGGTCACCGAAGCGGGAGAGCCATCCCTTCCATGGAGGATCAAAATTGTGATGGCATGTCTCCAGACCATCTCTAGGGGTGAGTCCCAGACCGCCGCCAATTACCCATCTCGCAGTACTAGTGCGACGTAAAACCCAACCAACCAACCAACCCAATTTTTTTAAACTGTTTAGTTAGATTTTTTAGGACCTAAATTGGATTGTCGAAAATTTATTTCTTTGTGCTAAATTTAATTAATAATTATATATCTAGCAATTACTTTTAAAGAATGTCGTTTATAAATATGTCATAGTAAGGATTAGAGAAAGAAGTTTCTCTAAAATCTTTATTTACGTCATGAACATATGCTTCGTGTTATTTTATTAAGCTAATATTTTCTTCATATCAAATATTAATCGTTTTTATTTTCAAAACAAGCAGTCTTACCTGAGAAATGTAATTAAATATTTTATGTTATTTACTAACAGATAAAAAGAAAATTAAACTAGTATGCTACAGCCACTACAAAACATTCTTCTATATTATTCTGTATAACAACGCCATTTACAAGATAAATGCTCTAAAACTCAATCAATATAGTTTCTCATAGTCACGATTCTAAATATGCAAGTTGGCTCAATCATAACCAATAGATACTGAGATATAGCCATCTGAAAAATCAAAGAGCGTGAATAATATTAATGAAACATATAAGTCAATATATATCCAAATGAAATCAGCATAATGCTTTATTCTATACATCTCATATATAAATACTTCTTCATTTACATATCATAGAAGCTAATATGTAGTCTCCGCGTAATCGAGGAAAATTGCAACACAGCAATGTTATCTGTCGATCGATATGCACCCAAGATGAAACAGCATGTTTTTACATAATAGTCCTCTCACATATTAAGTTTAATGCATGTATGCGTTATAGAAGCTGAGATATACCCGTAAAAGGGTAAAATCGTAGCATAACTGCATTATCTCCCAGCCGATATACACCAAAAATGAATCAGCGCAGTTTTTCTTATTAACTACCTCCTTTCTCACATATCCAGTTTACTGTACATATACATTATAGAAGCTAATATATAGCTTTCCAGTAAATGGAGAAATTACAACATAGCAGCGCTACCTGCTAGGCAATATACAGGGTGATTATAAAAAAAACTATCCCGATATATGAGATTATAGCTACCATACCGTTCACAGAAACTGAATAAAAATTTTGTGGAAGCATTTTGAGGTATGCGCTCAAGAATCATATAAAAAACAACAGTTAAACTCTAACAGTTACAATTACAGTGACAAAATTTGAAAATTTTCAAAAAGCAACACCTACTTCTTTTTATTGGAATGAGATCTCCATAGCAAAAAAGAATAGTGTTGGAACGGTACCTGTAGCACGAAAATCGCCAGCGCTAGGCAGACTAAGAAGAAAAGAGAAAACAACTGTGATTTGCCTACCAGAGCACGACTTTAATTTTTTTATGACGTCACATTTTACGCTGAACCTTTGGCTCTGACTAAAGTCTACTGATTCTGCTTCGAAACGAGAAGACGAAACCATAGAATCCTTAATTTTGTGTAAGGCTACTGAATAAGGGCTCTAATTTAGTGGTTAGTAAGACAACGTCATGATTGACGTCATCGCACTTGATGAAAAATAAGGCTTTGGGAAATGCGTGTGTATCTTGCTTTCTCGCTCTGTGAACAATGTGCTGCTTTCAGGGAAACAACGTGCGGAAATTGTAAAGATTTATTACCTATAAACGGACAAAATGCCAAAGAGACATTGTGCCTTTGACTGTGTATCGCAGACACCATGGACAATGCTGAAGCCCGTGTACTGTAAAAGCTCTACGGGAATTGATACATAAATTTCAAGAAATTGGTTGCACATGTGATCGATCTCGGCCTAAACGATTTTCCGTTCCTGTCGAGACTGTTGCAGAAGTCCATCAGACGATAAGCGATACTCTCCGTGCAAGTGCACGCGATCAGGCCCCGACTTACGGCAGGGCATACGGGGCAAATGCCCTGGGCCCCCCTTCTGGAAGGGGCCCCCCTTCTGGAAGGGGCCCCCCTACAGGCGAATACAGAAATTCTGCAACCTAAAGACCTCTTATGCCACTGCAAGGGGGCCCCCCAGAAGAGGCTTGCCCCGGGGCTGCAGGTAGTCTAAGTCGGGCCCTGCACGCGATGTTTGACACTTTCAGAAGCAGCCAAATTCTACGATACGCGAGATTTGGCTCTCTGTCCTCCAAATGTTTCCGTATCGGTTCCAACGTGTCCAAAAGTTACAAACGTGTGATAACACTGCTCTGAAAAAAAAAATCGAGATCTGATACCATTCTTGCAGATTCTTATTTAAAATGACCTCCTGAATCCGAATATGACCACCATTTTGCCCAATCACCCACTGTTTTCTAGATACACCCCCTTCCTCATTTTTATCATAGTTTGGTAATTGTACACCCATCAGTTTGATTTGGAGAGGAACGATGATTATTTTAACCGTGAAATATCTTCTGACCAGAGGAGCTACAGAGGTATAAAGTTCTAAAACACGAACATTTTTAGTAAGGAGGAAATTTGAGGGGATTTGTGCATAAGAATATGCTGAAGTGGTGTCAAAGGCAATTTTTATGCCGAGCAGTGTAATCAGTTAGGGATAGATTTTGCGAACGAATTTTTTATCCGGTATGACGAGAATAACAGTTGGCCTTCACGCATTCTGAAGACGAGGCTCACTTTTCTTTAACTAGAAACGTGAATTCGAAATTAAGCATACCTTGGTCTCTTCTTCTCGTTTCGAAGCAGAATCAGTAGGTTTTAGTCAGAGCCGAAGACTCAGCATGAAATGTGACTTCATTAAAAATTTAAAGTCGTGCTCTGGTAGGTAAATCACATTTGTTTTTTCTTTTATTCTTAGTCTGCCTAGAGCTGGCAATTTTCGTGCTACGGGTACCGTTCTAACGCTTTTTATGGTTTTTTGCTATGGATATCTCATTCTAATAAAAAAAAAAGTAGGTGTTGCCATTTGAAATTTTTTTTATTTGTCACTGTAACCGTAACTGTTAGAGTTTAATTGTTGTTTTTCATATGATTCTTGAGCGCATACCCTAAAATACCTTCCACCAAATTTTTATTCCTGTGAACGGTATGGTAGCTATGATCTCATATATCGGTATATCGGGATAGTTTGTTTATAATCACCCTCTATATGAGAACTTAATCAACACAAATTTTTATCAGGGTTTCAAGAAAGTATAAAATTTTATCGAATTCCGTTCATGGTTTCGTAAGATACAGCGCCCACAAAATTTTAGTAACACATACAAACACAGACACAGATATTTTCTATAAATGGTAAAATTGTATTAAAACATCTCAAAAGTTGTAAATCCATTGCAAACCGGAAGCTGAAAATTTTCCCAAAACCAATACCTTCTTATTATACGTAAAATTGATGATAAATATAATAATTATAACTTTAGTATTATTTTTTAACTTTTTATTAAGATCTTTTCTTATATCCGCTCTGTCTGTCACCGATGTTTGTCCGAATGTGTCACATCACTTTGCTTATATCTCAGCAATCAGACCGCTTAAAGACTTCGGGTTTTCGCTAAAATATTAGTCATGTCTGACACTAATAATAACAGGAGACTTGGTGTTGGAATATTAAAACCCGAATAAACTACTACGTCAGAAGCGCCAAAAGAAAAATATTTGCGATGCATACAGCTGTTTCGGTAGCCTTAAGCGTACCGTCTTCAGTGCAAAAAGAATTCTGAATCTGGAGAAGTGCTCGTATATATAGGAGAGGGACCGAATTTAGTTCAACCAATAGGATTACGGGAAAGGTGGAGTGTGTGGCCAATAGGAATTTAGGAATGTTAGCTGTGTAAACAGTAAAAAATTTAAGAAAATCTGGACTGAATGTAAAATTTTCAACAATCAGACAAATAGGCAACAGCGAAATCAAAATTTACAAGGTTTTTAAAATTTTTATAAATATGAAAAACTTCAAAGAAATCGAGTTCATGAATGGATTTAGGTTTGCAAATTATTTTAGCTGAATTAAATTTAAAATTATGATTTTCCTCCCAGCAATGTTTAGAAATAGCCGATTTATTGGTTTCTTGTTTGCGGAAATTTCGTCTAAAAGAACATATGAATTACATGTATCGATGTAATGCAAAAATCGATTTATAGCTAAAATCGGCGATCCGATTTAAAGATAACATCTACTAGGAAATTTCGGAATGACGATGTTAGACGATGTAATCCTGCATCGATTTACAAATAAAAATCCGATGTTAGCTAGGCATCAAGTTTCCTCGTCACGCTTGCGAGTTAATGCATTAAGGGAAGTTTTATCGATTTATTAGCGAAAACGATTTAGCAATAAGTGCAAAAGCCGTCTTACGATTTATCGTAATATGAATTGTGCTACGCGCCGGATTTTCATTTCAAAGGAGATACCAGAGAGACGATGCGCTTAAACAACGCCCTCTGTAGACAAGGCCGCGGCGCTAATCTCTGACGTCACGAACATCAGGCTGTTGCTGATGAAATTAAAACTACTGACTTTGTGTATTATTGCGGTGAAATCTCCACACAAAAGAACGGGATTTTTAGTTTTAGTTAAAGATATCTTTTAAAACTGACTAAAGAAAAAAGCGAATTTTTTTAAAAATGTGTTTTAAATACTACCCTAACGATATATATGTATGTGTGAGAGTGACAAAATTTATAAACTTCCTTTTATATATATTATAAGCAATTTTTATAATTTAGCAACTTTTATACTTAGAAAGAATTTAAGACTAAATAAATAGTTTTAATATTATTATAATATTACTTTAAATAAAAGGAATAAGTTGCACAAAATCTATGACTTTAATGAAAAACAATTTCTTTAAATAAAATTTTAATTTTCTTTTCCAGTTTTATCTTTCTTTATCGTTAATTACATAATTAATTATTTAAATTATTCTGTGCTGTTGAAATTTTCAGCCACTGTTACACATAAAGTTTAAAATCCCTTAAATTGTTTTTTAATAATATAATCTGCTCATTTTTATAAATAATATCATTGTAACAAAATACCATAATTATTCATTTTACATGAGTATAGTATAATGAAATCCCCCCCCCCTTTTTTTTTTCTAGCTGATTAATACTAAACAAAAGTTGTAAGCAATCACATGTATTATCCTTTGGACTGTAAAGGGAACTGTGACTGAATAATAACAATTTTTGCTGGTACAAAAATAAAAATGTTTTCTTGGGAGATTTATTTATTTACTCTATTACTATTAATATTATTTTAAAAATACCTTTAAAATTTTAAACATAATTTCTATTTAAATATTAAAATTAAAACAACAATGTTTCTATTCTGCTAAAATTAAAACATGTATAAAATTATGTGTTTGAATTCTGCTACAATTAAAACAGCTATTATCTTATTTTTTAAATTAGTTATCACTGTGAGAGACTCTGAATTTTAAACTGTGGCTGAATAAATAATAATAATAATAATAATAATAATAATAATATTGAACATAATTTTCCACTAGAGTGTAAAACTACAATTCTGATAAAATAAAGTAAAACTTGCCTTTGGATGCTACCTAAAACTGGATTCAAGAAAAAATATGTATATGTTTAAAAGAAAAAAAAAAAAAAACTAATAATTGTAAAAATTAAGGAGTCAACAACACATTGCAATATATATGTATATATATACCTAAATTGTTATCAGTCACCAGAAAGATATATGGAAAAATAAATAAATAAATAATAAAATGTAGAGTTATTTTTTGAAACACCAATTTCCAAGATCTAACACTGGCCTATCCAATCACGATGACTTAATTTTCCTGTAATAACTACGTAATATATGAGAAAGGATATCTAAAATGGATTTATGTAACAATTTTCAAGAAAATCGTTAGAGCCGTTTTTGAGATACCAACTTTTACCAAAACTTGGTATACACAATTATTGACCCGGAAAACAATGATTACATATAAAAGGATATTTAAAAGGGAGTTAATATGGCGAGTTTGAAAAAAAATCGTACAGCCGTTTTAAAAGAAACGCACTTACCAAACCTGAAATTGAGCTATCTATACAGGACTCCTATCAATTTTCTTGACCTAACCAATTGTATCATGCGAAATTATATATAATAGAATGTTTATATAGCAACTTTTAAGAAAATCGGTAGAGCCGTTTTCGAGATACGGACTTACGGTTCCACTTCCGGTTTTCCAATTTTCACCAAAATTTGGGAAAATTCATCTGTACACCAGACCTGTCTCAATTATGAAGTTTTGTCGTTTTATCTTTAATAGTTTCGGAGATATGAAAGCCAGAAGATTCCGCACATACACACACAAACAGACCAATTGCCAAAAACTACATTTTTGGACTCAGGAGAGCTTAAAACATGCAAATCGGGTGAAAACTCGATATTGAATTTTTGGACCGAATACAATACTTATATTACCTACGGTAGTCGGGTAACTACTGAAGTAAAAAGGCGAAGAATGAATTTATAAAGTTTGTAAAATATCTTAATTAATCAATACAATTTAATGTGCAAAGCAATAAGAATCTCTGAATAAAACGTCTCAGTATAATGTTTTTCAAAATAAAATTATATTTGTGATAGAATAAATGTAATTACAATAATCATAATATCATTAAAATTAAGTTAAACATATTTATTTAGGAATTAACGTCGCATTACTTCTGCTTCGAAATTACTTAAATACTGCACTTTCATGTGCAATGCAATATAAAAATTAAACATCTAACTATACTCTTTCTGTTGTATTTCAAATAATATTTTACAACAAAGGATGCAATCAATTATGAAATAGTATTCATTAATAACATTCATTCAAGCTGCTGCAAAACCAAAACTAATATTTCATAAAAACTGAAATATATTTTTAAAAAAATTGGCTACCCCAAATTGTTTTTTATTACTTATGCTCACTAATTAATTTTAAATAAAATTTTAGCAAAAAAGAATTGTCTTTTAGTACATATATTTGCTAATTAATTTTTAATAATTAGTATAATCATATCGTAAACTATTTATGTATTATTCAGACTTAAAGAAAAAAAAATTATCTTAATTTAAAAAAAGAGATAGGTAGCCATTACATATGTAAAGCAATGATAATATGAATAAAACTTTTGATCTTAATGTTTTTCAAATAACATTTTATATATTTGTGATGGAATATATATAATTTGAATGGAATTATATTAATTTTATGAATGATAATAGCAATAATAAATAATAAATTATCACGTATCACTTTTTTAGAGATAATTTATAATAAAATATATTTACATTTCTATTAACTTTGCATTATTTCTAAAAATCTTACATAAATGAAATGAATATTTAAGTTTTTAAAATCTTTTAATTAAATAATGCATTTTCACATGCAGAGCAATGAGAATCTGAATAAGATTTCACATTCTAATGTTTTTGAAGTATTGCATATTTGTGATAGTATAAACGTAATTAGAATTATATATAATTCTATTTAAAGAAACATTTATATAGGTAGCAAGACATTGCATTACTTCTATTTAAAAAAGAAAAAAGTTTTAAAAGATAATTATCGAAACATATTCTTAAATATTTTAGCAGTCAAAAATCATTTTTTTTTTATTATTAGTTATGTTTGTTAATTAATTTTTAATAAATAATAAAATCCCATGAAGAAAATATTTTCACATTCATTACGGAAATTTCTTTGAATTTTTTCAAGATCTGATTATCAATAGATAAATTCTTAAGTGTTTTTAAAACTGTTCTGTGTATGTTTTAATATAATTATTACAATGTACGGTAAGTCACTTAAATGTTTAATTTTTTTTCTATGCAAAAATAATGATTTAAGAAATATTGTTAAACAAAAGAAATGAAATTATCTAACCTTAGTATATTGTGTACGACTTCTTTTTAATTAAGGCCGATAGCTATTTTGTCATCTCCTGTTTATCTTTCGTGAAGGAAAACCAACTGCATTTCTTTTCTTAAATATCATATACATAATGCTTTTACAACCAGGAATGAAACACTTATAAACCATTTTTCAAAGGAAGATTGGTACACCTTATAACAATCATTAGACAATAAATACTTTTAAGAAGACAAATCAAATCAAATAACATATCACCGCACTTTTTAAACTCTACTACTTATAGTGTGGCTTCGCGGGAAACGGGAAGGCAGGTGGTTGGCTAGGTTTCTTCAGCCTGATTTTGCTGACGTCACTGCATTTAAAGGTCCCGCCGCCGCGGCCTGTCTGGAGAATGCGTTGGCTTAAATCGCCTGTCGTCTGCTCCGTTTATTCCAAAGGTAAGGTGACCATATTTTCAAACACTGATTTGAGGACAAATTACCGTTTGTCCCCAAATTGAAGTAAATTTCGAGGACATTGAAAACTCTATTCGGGGACTTTTTCGAGGACACGATAGACCAATATCTATATGCATTATTAATAAAAAGAACTCTGATTTATACATTACAAAATGCTTTGAATCACTTTTTTCTATGAAAAATTGCTGAGCCTAAGGTAAGTTTATGCAAATTAAACTATCCCAGCATTATTAAAATAATCAAGTCTATAGAACCCATTTACACTTTATTATGATGATAGGAGAAAACACAAAATAGCACCATTTCATTTCAATCTTCAGAATCCCCACTCCCTGAAATGCAGAAATTATTCCCGATTACATAACTACAAGAAATAATTTCATTAAACAAATTTTATTTTTCACTTAACATAAATCGGGCAAGATACTGATTAGTAGTGCATGATTCTTTCTCTGCTCATGAAGTATGATGGTCTTTATTTCAAAGTTCCGTTGATTTTCAAGATAATCCAATTATTAGACTGCGATTTTGATTGGATTGGAATAGATGGGTTTTACGTCTGATTAGTGCTGTACAATGGGCAATTGGCAACAGTCTAGCACTTACCCCCAGAGGTAGTCCGGAGACATGCCATCACAATTTTGATCCTCCACCGAATGGACTGTGATTTTGAAAGAAATACACGCAAATATTTAAATTTGGGGACATTTAGCGTCCCCGTGTAGTCAAAGAATTTTTGGGGACAAAAAATAGAAAAGGCCAAAATTCGAGGACAGTCCTCGAATTTCGAGGACGTATGGTCACCTTATCCAAAGGAGAAACGAAGTACTGCGCTTGCGCCATGCAAAATTGGGGAGGAAAGAATATACGATTTTAGATGAATCGTAGTTCTTGTGGTTTTACAGAGATTCCCAATTTTTTTGCTAAGTAATGATTTCTTTCTTTTTGTAATAAGTGATTATTTTCGGCAATTACAGTATGCATTGTTGTAATAAATATTAATATAAGTGCATAGATTTTTTTTCATTAAATTAAATAGAAAATAAATTTATTTTTAACAATATTTAAGAATACAGTAAAACACGATAAAAATAGTTTCGTATCGCAATACGATATATCTGTTTGTCCTTATTATTATTTATTCAATAATTTGGCTTTGTCTGACACTTCTGTTATTAGTATTTTGTAAAGGGGAGGGGGGGGGATTTTAAAAGAATGTCCACAAGAACTTTTAAAGGTGCTCCTTATTACGCACGTCCTTATTACGTACTTTTTATTACGCTCTTTATAATACTATTAATAAGCTTCAAATATTACTTTACTGAAGTTAATAAAATCTACAATGTTAATACTTTAAAATACTATTAAATGGAAATAGGGTTTAATTTTTTTTTTTTTTTCATCATTTAAAATTAAATTTATTTTTCAAACTCTGCTACCTATTTCATATAACGAACAAATTGGTCTTGATTTTTTTTTCTTTCAGAATGATATGTGGTTTATTTATAGGCAGATTGGATATTGACCGCTTAATATAACGTATTTCGGCAATATGACAGAAAAAAGCAGAAATTTTGTTAAATTTATTAAAATGATAAAAAATTTGGGAATCAGCTTTCAAAAGTTTTTTACTAAATTATTACTTAACTGGGCAGTTGGTTCAAAAATATCGTGTAGAATTTATTAACCGACTTGAAAAAATTATTATTCTTTTTTTTTTTCTTTTTTTTTTTTTTAAGAAAGCGGAAATTTAATTTACTGACTGTGGTAAAAGAGAAATTTCATAAATCGAAACACAAAGTTCAATATTCCATCATATATCAGGAACACACAAAAAAGGGCTAAATAATTTAAAACGAAAAAAAAAAAAAAAAAAAAAAAAAAAAAACTTGTGCCAAAGGCCATCAAAAACTCTCTTTAATATCAATATTTATAACAACGCCCCCTAATGTTACTCATCCAGAAGTGTTTAATCAACATAACTTTTCTTAATAAAAACTTTACAGTTTGAACTGCATAATTTAAAATTTTAATTTTTAATTATGCAGTTTCGCGTAATTTTAAGACATGACAGATGCTGAGTTATAGCAATATGGGAAATTACAGAAAATAAATGAGTAATAGCAGCGTTGCTTTTTGGTCATTATAGTCGCACCATCGGTAAATTTGCAAGAGCCTCGACTAGCAATCGAACAAGAAATTCAAAGAGAAGAGACAGCTAAAATGCAAATTCAACCAATGGAAGTCACTGAAGTCCCACAGACAAGACAATATCATGATGAGGTTCAAGCTACAGCAATGATGAATATTGACTATCCTCCGCCTGATGTCGAAAACGAATACACAATTCAAGGTCGAATAGTCATTCGCAAGACAAAAGAAAATCTCGTTAATATCATTGTTGAAAAGAAAGCAGAAGAATTTGCTTGGTGGCATTTGTTCCCATATGGAAAAAATGGATTGAATCAAGAAAGAGAAGTAAAGATGACTCGTTGCAATATTTCCAATTCAGAGTGTTAGGAAAAGACAAGAAATTTTGGAATTTGATGTATCTATTCTATGCGTTTGCCATTTAGGAATATTTGAAAATGCAATCGACTGTGGATCTTTGCGGAAAAGGAATTGATGGTAGCCATGGTCCACGTGTTGATATTCACACATATTTGAAGAACATGCGAGGAACTGGCGCATATTGGAACACTGCATGCATTGAGCTTTGTGAGAACATCAAAGCAATCAGTCCACCTCCTTCTTTTGTCACATTCAGCTTCAATAATCTCAATTAGAAGGACATGCGAAAAGCACTATTGATTGCTGATGAAAGATCCGATGTTAATCCATAAGATATCGATTTTAACGAAGCACAAAAACTAATTAAAAAGTATCCAGTGGTTGTTACGAGACATTTTAATCATAGATTGCAAAAGCTCATAAAGTTCATGCTCAATAATGGTTAAAAGATCTTTGGAGGCAAAATTTTGTATTACTGGTACAGAATTGAGTTTCAATTGAGAGGAAGTGCGCATCCACATTTTGTCATTTGGATCGAAGATCACCCTGCCTTCAACACTCCAGAAGGAATCGCAAGAATTAATCAAGTCGTCACATGCAAATTGCCTTCACCAGAAAATGAGAAATTTCGTGAGCTTGTTGAAAAACTTCAACGCCATAGTACACACACACACACACACACATGCTACAAAGGTGAAGACAGAACATGCTGTCGCTTCCGATTCCCTCGAGCAATCGACAGTGACAAGACTTCTTGCACAAGACTCAAAGGAATTCATTCAAAATGGCGGTCGAATATGTGTACTTGAACGAAATGAAGACGAGCAATACATCAATAACTACAATCCATTGTTGCATGAAATGACTGAGGCGAATATGGATATTTTAGTATGCGGATCTGATGACGCAAACGCTTACTATATCGCAAAATATGTCGCAAAGGTCGAACCAACAGAACTTGATAAAACAATACGACAAACAATCAATCAAATCTATCAAGAAGAAGGTTCGAATATTCAAAGAAAAATGTTCAAAATTTGCTATTAAATCGTGAAAGAAAGACAAGTCTGAACAATTGAAGCATCTTATCGATTTTGTGGATTGAAAATGCGCGATAGAAACTTCGCAACTGTCTCCATTAACACACGGCAAGTAAAAGATCGCTATCGACTGGTCAAGAAAGGTCCATGTGGTATCGCTACAGGATATTGCACAAATATCTTCAACAGATATCAAATGAGACCACTTGTGCATCTTGATTATGATTTCGAAAACATGTCGGTTACGGAATTCGCAATGCAATTCGAGCCATATTATCAAAAGAATGATGATGAAGAAATTGAAAATGTTGATGCGGACATCGATGAAACTGAGTAACATGGACGAACAAATTTGATTACACTCACTGATAACAGCAAAATGAAAATTCGAAATAAGAAAGCTGTTGTTCGCGTTCCACGACTTCATAGCGACAGAGACTCTGAGATCTAAACTCTATAATAAAAAATGCGACGCACCAAGAAGGAGTAATGTAAACTGGACAAAAATTGACATACATACAGGTTTCGATGGAAAATGCAAAATTTTAAAGTTTGGCTGCCATCGAATGAGCATGCGACGCTGCAGCGCATCCTGCAAATTAGCAAAATATTAAAAATGAGAAATTTTGATTCCAGGTCATAAATTCTTCGAGAATTTTATTTCATCTTCTCAGAAAGACAGTAACTATGCCTCGCATACATGTGCGCAAAAACCATGCACAGATGTCAACATTTGAGTGTGGTGTGTAGTTGGGCTCAAAGAAGCCGGTTGATCTAATTTGCGTTTTTTTTTTTACAATTGGATAGGAGAGGTACCACTATTAGATAATACTGACAGGAATGAGTGAATCATAGTCGAACACTGCGTCAGGGAAGAAACGGTCGACCTAAAGAGAGGACAGAAAGTGAGAACCAGTCAATCATCAAATCGGTATTCAAAGCTCCAATTCGTCATTATCATCGATCCTACGTGCAACTGGTTCTTCAGTGACTTCAAAGACCCTTAATAGGCGGCTCAGTGAAAGGGGGTTGAGCTCAGTCCCAAGATATTTCTTCCACTGAGAACGTTTGGAGCATCATAAAAAAGGTCCTAAAACCAGCTCGGGATTTCACCAATCTAACGCCCCAATTGGACAGAATTTGCCACGATACTTCACAGGAGCACATCTACTAACTCTATCAATTAATACCAAGCCAAATAACTGCGTACCTAAGGGCCAGAAGTGGATCAACGCGTTATTGACTTGTTTACTTTGTGATGCCCTTTCTCTTGATTAAATCATTCAAATTTTCTGAAACTGTAATCAATTGTTTTTCTCCACGTGTATATCACACCTACCAATTTTTGTCCCATTCGGATAACTCCTTCTTGGTGCGTCGCTCTTTTTTTTTTTTTTTTTTTTTTTTTTTTTTGTGATAGAGTGTATTATTTCTGTCATCTTCTCCAATACAAGCCTTATCGAGTCGAAATGGATTTGTTGCGAGAATATGAAACGGCAAAAGAAGCTTTTCTTACGTGTGAAGAATTGAAGCGTAAGAAAGAGTTTATGGAAAGGTTCAGAAGACAGGACAAAGAATTGAAAAATGATTTAGCAAAAGCTCATGCAGTGGTTGTGTTTGAAGAAGCCGAACCAGCGACAGTCGAAGAAATTGGAGAAGTTGATTTGAATGGACAAAATTTAATGAATAATGAGCAATATCAGCAAGTCATGACGGCATTGAATGTAAAGCAAAAATATGATGAAAATTATAACAGACAACATTCAAGCTCAATTACAAGGATCGTTAGAAATGTTTCTGAACTTCTTGACAGATGATGCAGGCACTGGAAAAACATTAACCATTAAATCCGCGCAAAAATCAAATTATTCGCCTTTGTGGAAATGATCCAAATGTTGTCAAGCTTTGTGCATTAACTGGAGTCGCAGCAGAGTTAATCAATGGAACGACAATTCACAGCTTGCTTAAGCTTCCTCTGCAAAAAGATGGTAAAACTACAGGATTCATGTCATTGTCAGCAGCTTACTTGAGAAAAAAGCGACTTATGCGGAAAAATGTCAAAGTGCTCATCACTGACGAAGTTTTAATGATTTCATACGAAGTGCTGACAATGATCGAGGCAAGATGCCGACAAATTATGAATAATGCAAATGAATTGTTTGGAGGTCTTAATGTTTTGCTTTGCGGCGATTTAATGCAACTTCCGCCAATTCGTGGCAATCAAATTGTCGATCAGCCCAAACGAATGGAAGCTCAAATTTATCTCTGGCGTCAATTCAGACTTTGTGAACTTACAGATAACATGAGACAGAAAGGTGATCAAACATTCATCAACATTCTCAATGCACTTCGAGTTGGACAACTGAAACTGAATCACCTCAAAGAATTAATGAAACGAGTCGGAACAAATGACACGAATATGAGCGGAGATTTTGTAATTGGAAGATCTATGAGAATCTATCCGACAAATCAACAAGTCAAAGATCACATTAAGCTCGTGCTAGAAAAATTCAAAGAAGAAGGCAAGCGAATGTTCACTATCAGAGCATAAGATAACATCACAAATGGTGACTATACAAAAGAACAAGTTCAAGCCAAAATTAGTGATGATATTAACAAGACTGGTGGACTTCCAACATCATTGACAATCTTTGTTGGTGCAAAAATCATGCTTCGAGCCAATGTTGATGTATCGAAAAAGCTTGTGAATGGCTCCTATTGGATACATTACTGAAATCATCTGGCCGCTTTTCCGACGTGATCAAATGTATGAAGATGACATTCCGAAAGTGAGAGTAAAATTTGAAGGAGATGTAGGCAAGCATGTAATTGAGCCGCTCAGAAAAGAATTTTAAGTAAAAGGAAACGCAATGGCTGAACGCTACATGCTTCCACTTGTACTTGTATGGGCATCAACAGGCCATAATATACAAGGCACCACTTTAGATCATATCGCCGTTTGCCTTTTAAACATGTTCACTGAAGGATTGGCATATATAATTTTGAGTCGAGTAAGATCTTTGGAAGGATTGAGAATTGAGTCATTCGTAACAGCTCAATTAGTCGGCAGAAAACCTTGCAATGAATCAGCGAAAGAAGAACTCGAACGAATGCGTAACCAAGATAAGAATAAATACTTAGAAATAAGTATAAGTATAAGCGTAAGTGTTTAAATAAGAAAAGTAAAAAATGTTAGAAATATTTCATAAAATGAAATGTAAATAATGTAATAATTGAAATGAATGGACCTTATGCACCGCGCGTTATTGCGGGTATATGAAAATTCCTTCGCCAATCGCTGAGCCCGAAATTTTTGTTTACTTCTCTATCAGCCAATACCGCCGCTTAAATCAGTAAATACCCGAAGCCGTTGCCACTCGTGCATAAGGTCCTTATGAATGCGAAATTAAGATAATAACTAATTAGTCGAAATAAGTATAAGTATTTAAAAAATATTTTGTTACAAACGAAAAAGATGAAAATAACATTTATTTAAAAAAAATAAAATGCCCTTTTCTTAATACACTAAAAAGAAAAAAATGATGCATTTTACTACTATTTCAATAAAATTGCACCTCAAACGAAGAAAAGGGAATTTGGGGAAGGGAAATTTGTAGAAAAGGGAATTCCCATTTTATACCAAAATTGTAAATTTTGGTATATGGTTTGAGGCGCCCTTTTCTTCGTTTGAGGTGCAGTTTTATTGGAATAGTAGTAAAATGCAAGTATTTAGATCGGCGGTACTGGGCTGAAAAAGTTAATTTGTTCTTTTTAGTGCATTAAGAAAAGGGCATTTTATTTTTTTCATTTTTTAAATAAGTGTTATATTTAAATATTTTATCCAGTTTGGCATATTTCAATTAAGTGCTCTTGCTTTTAAACAATTTTATTTAATTTGTATTCGTTGGAAGGTTTTTAAAATATGATATCGAATTACTATATAATGTATAATGTCACACTATTTTATTTCATTCACAGAAAAAGAGAAGTTTTGAAGGTGTAAAGATTTCAAGTAGTTTTTGCCTTGTTTAATTGAATATACAGGGTGCATAGGAAAGTCCCTTTAACCTGAAAATACTTGCGAACGGAGAGTGCTACAGCCACGCAAGTGAGGTAACGGTATAGTAAAGGGACTATGCCCGACTTAATGCAAACGACAGCAGCGCCCGTAGTGGCAAAATTTGGAAGTTAGCCATTGCAATTCGAAAATGAAAAGAGATAGAGTAAAATTTCCAATTAGAAAGTTTTAGAGCATCAATTAATTAGTACGAAACGATATTTGGTTCACACGGATAAGATAAATTGGCGCCTGTATACCCAAAAATGTCCGTAATCTATGCGCGACTGTTTTACTCTACATATTCACATTTCGGAAATGTAGCAGTGTGAAAATGCAGTTTGTGACTTTGTACTGTACTGTAATGTCTGAAAACTTTAATTTCCAATGCATTTAAAATTTCAGTTTAAAAGGTGTTGGCGCTCGCTTGATACAAACAACATAATCTCATAGCATAAAATTATTGATGGCAGACGATAATTTTATTCCTAATGTGCGAGCGCTTTCATTTAAAAAAAATTATTTTCTTTGTTGTGGCAATTTTAATCGTTGCCTAGCGATGGGTAGAAAATATGTGTTCTTTTTTGAAAATGACAAAACAAATGGAATTTTGAATGATCCTAAATGAATGAGATCCTACAAAAGATACATTTCTTAAAAATAAACGTTTGGATTTAGAATTTTGGATCCATGTGAGAATGTCAAGCTTCACTAACTTTCAATATTGCGAGATGGTGCTTATTTATGGCGAATGTCAACGAAACGCAACGCATGCTGCACGGGAGTATGCCGTTCGTTTTCCAGGTGGGTCACATTGAAGTGCAGTTACCATCGCAAATGTAGTGCGACGGCTCATGCAGACAGAAAGCACTAAAAGTCGTCCGCGTTCTGGCAGACCAGTGAGTGCAGGTATGCGTATACCGCCAGAGAGTATTTTGGCATATGCACTAGCCCATCCACACAGCAGTACAAGAGAAATCAGCATGGCTTATGGCTTAAAACGGGCCCGATTATGGCAAATACTGCATAGTCAACATGCACATCCCTATCATGTCACTCTGCAGGAAGAACTGTTGCCACGGGATAATGAGCGTCGATTTGATTGGTGCAACTGGGCATTAAATAATGTTGAAGATAAATCAGATTTTTTGTCCAACATTGTTTGGTCAGACGAGGCACTGTTTCAGCGTACCGGAGTACTAAACCGACATAATGCCCACTACTGGGCGCTGGAAAATCCCTCGTAGGGACTATCCACAAAACACCAAGTGCGCTGGTCCATTAATGTGTGGGGCGGTATCTGGAAGGATCGCTTACTGGGACCTGTGTTCTACGAAGGCACATTAAACGGACAGAGGTACCTCCAACTATTACAGGATATCATACCCGACATTTTGGAGGATATTCCCCTGTCCGCATTACGGGACATGTGGTTCCAACATGACGGTGCTCCTGAACACCAGCCAGTTGGAGTGCGAAGCTTTCTAAAAGATTGCTTTGGACAACAAATTATTGGGTATGGTAGTAGTATTGAATGGCCTCCACGATCGCCAGACCTGACTCCGATGGATTTCTTCCTGTGGGGTTACATAAAAGATCAGGTTTATGCAACTCCACATACAAGTCTGCTGGATCTACGTCATCGTATTACAGATGCTTTCAATAGTGTAACACCTTCCATGCTGAGAAATGTGCATGCAGAATTACTCACACGAATACAAACGTGTATTGTGAGCAATGACGAACTTTTCAAACATTCTCAACATTAACTTTTTATCACTATGAGACTTAGAGTTTAGTTTACCTATTTTGTTTTTGTGTGTGATGTTATCAAAATGTATTGATGTAAGTACATAGTATTTATTCATTAAATTGTGCATATTTCTTCTTTCCTCTGGCTATTCCTTTCAAATATTTACACAAATAGGAGTGCATCGATTTTGGATATTTTTTGGGTATACAGGCGCCAATTTATCTTATCCGTGTAAACCAAATATCGTTTCGTACTAATTAATTGATGCTCTAAAACTTTCTAATTGGAAATTTTGCTCTATCTCTTTTCGTTTTCGATTTGCAATGGCAAACTTCCAAATTTCGCCACTAGGGGCGCTGCTGTCGTTTGCATTAGGTCGGGCATAGTCGCTTTACTATACCGTTACCTCACTTGCGTGGCAATAGCACTCTCCGTTCGCAAGTATTTTCAGGTTAAAGGGACTTTCCTATGCACCCTGTATATATATATATATTTTTTTTTTTTAAGGTCGTTGTATCGTTAAACGAAGTCATTCTTTATAAGTACCGTGCAAAGGCAATGGCCATTTCAAAATGTTTATGCCCAGCCCACGGATTAAGACTATCTATAGGATGAAAAACAAGATAGGGCAGCCAGCGCGGAAACCGGAGCTTTCTATTCCACATTAATTCAGCCGAGTGGAGGAAAACGATCCGATCGCCGCCTAGTGTAGTATCTTTGAAACTTATCGGAAGAACGTGAAAGCCCGCCCCTTCGGCTTCTGTCATCATCCGATTTCCGAGAACAACCAATGAACCGCTACAAATTTAAACAAACGCGCTGATTGGTAAATTGTCAAGATCTGTTCGCCCTCTATCTGTAAGATGAAAATTACTGCTTTTCCGTAGCATTCGTAATACATCCTAAACTCTTAATCCGTGACCCAGCCCCATGTTATGGCGTCGTACTTCAGCGGCGGTCACAACTAAATTGGCTGACCAAATCAAAGTACCTTTACAATAGAGAAGCTTTAAAAATTGCTACAATTATTAGGAGTGGATCGAGACAGCACATTTGCTCCTTTGAAATAGACAGCTAAATTTTTAATTGTTGCCTTTATTTTAATTTTTTCAACCATAATATAAAATATGCTTTCACTTGAAGAAAGTAAAATAAATAAAATAAAAAATAAAATATTAATATTTTCTTTTGACATTCAAATGCTTTAAAATGCTGATTAGATATTTTCTTTTGTAAGAAAGCCTCCTGCTACCTGAAACCCCCGTTATGAATTTAGACCCTTCCACTAAAAGTAAGGAAATAGAAAACGAAAGATGTAATTGGAAAACACGTAAACTTGTGTTGTATCATGCACGTATATACGCTTCGCGCACATAAATAAATAAATATATATATATATATCACTGGACACCCCCTACCTCGCTGTGCATGAATCTGAGAGCGCATGTAACTCGTTTTCGAAGCCATCACTATCACGCACGTATGTTCGCTTTGCTCATATGAAAACCAAAAAAAAAACATCACTGGACACCCCAACCACGCTGTGCATGAATCTGAGAACGCATGTAACTCGTTTTCGAAGCCATCACTATCACGCACGTATGTTCGCTTCGCTCACATGAAAACCAAAAAAAACATCACTGGACACCCCAACCTCGCTGTGCATGAATCTGAGAATGCATGTAACTCGTTTTCAAAGCCATCACTATCACGCACGTATGTTCGCTTTGCTCACATGAAAACCAAAAAAAAAAAAACATCACTGGACACCCCAACCACGCTGTGCATGAATCTGAGAACGCATGTAACTCGTTTTCGAAGCCATCACTATCACGCACGTATGTTCGCTTCGCTCACATGAAAACCAAAAAAAAAAACATCACTGGACACCCCAGCCTCGCTGTGCATGAATCTGAGAATGCATGTAACTCGTTTTCGAAGCCATCACTATCACGCACGTATGTTCGCTTCGCTCACATGAAAACCAAAAAAAACATCACTGTCTCGCTGTGCATGAATCTGAAAACGCATGTAACTTTTTTTCGCTGAAATCACTATCGCGCACACAACGCTCTCCCCCCCCCCTCAAAAAAAAAAAAAAAAAAAAAAATGGATACCCCTACCTTGATGTGTTTGAATCGCAAAAGTGCACGAAATTACGATACTTACGTATTATCTGTAAGTACATGCATGAACAAATTTGATATTTTATTTATTTACTTTTTTTTTTCACGTGAAAGCATATTTTATTTTATGGTTGAAAAAATTAAAGACAACAATTAAAAATTTAGATGTCTATTTCAAAGGAGCAAATGTGCTGTCTTGATCCACTCCTCAATTATTCAGCTATGGAAGTATTTTTTCATTCCTAATAAATAAGTACTAAAAATAAAGTATTACTGATTAATAATTCACTTTCTACAATTTTTTAAAACTTAGAAAAATGCCTTCAAAAAAAAAAAAAAAAAAAAAGAAGCCCCATTTGTCCCCAGAAAATGGGGACGTTTGGTCAGTATATTACTAAGGATCCTAGTCACTACCCAGTCCCACAGTGGCGATTTATGAAACACTCCTAGCTACGACCATTTGAGGTGTGGTTTGATGACGTCACTACCGAAGGAGGAGTTTATGTTGAATGAATCACGATTCACGAACTATGGACCCCACTCTAGATTATTTCATGTAATCAATAATCGGTACTACGATAGAAAAGGTATTTTCACTTATTTTTCCTGGTAAGC
The DNA here is from genome assembly GCA_963930645.1 of Salticus scenicus. Taxonomy (NCBI): domain Eukaryota; kingdom Metazoa; phylum Arthropoda; class Arachnida; order Araneae; family Salticidae; genus Salticus; species Salticus scenicus. Next base: position 170,753,323 of record OZ005652.1, on the reverse strand, counting down.
TTATTTATATTAAATTTCTTAATCTACTCGTTTTATATACATAGAACATCGAAAACAAGCGCGAACGTCCATCTTAATTTAATGGAGACTTGCAATCGACGAATCTATTGTGTAATGTAAATGCAAAACTAAGGCAAACAATAGAAATTACTTACTGCATTCGAGATTTATAGATATGAATTAGTTATACAATTAGATATCAATGTCATTACCTGCTGAAAAACATTGCTGATATAAATAACATGTTCGAAATTTGTTTGCCACGTTTATAAAATTGCGTTGTTGTAAATATACATTTGTTTTGTTACGAATATATTCATGTTTTAAAAATAATTTAGCGTTATTTCAGATTTGAAGATTCTGAATAGATAAATTGGGATAAAAAATATCCATGTGTTTCTTTGCAACCAGAGATAAAATTTGCTTTTGTGTTATCAAAATTTTAATGTAATGTAATTAGTTGCTGCATATAAAGTTTTTATTTGTGCTGCTGTTAGTGGCTGTTAATGTTTGAAAGTGTTACTTATACAGACTGTCTGTTTGAATTTTTATAGTTTATTACTTTTATTTCCTTTCGATGTGTGTACAATTATTTATCATTACATATATCTATGCTTAGCTAAGAAAATAAACTTCATTTTTTATTTTACAGAATCCAAACATTTATTTCAACTGAATTAATATTGCCTTATGTATGTGATTATTAAAAATGTACGTACAAAGGTATTATCGATTCAGTTATTATGAAAACAACAACTTGAAGACTTCATCTAATCAAAGTATCCACCTGCATCTTATGAGGGAAATTCCAGCCACTAAGGGAAAAAAATAGATGCTAACCATAACCTTCAATGGTGAGTTAAAGAGATTCATTAATTTAGTTATTATTGAATTAGTATATATTTTTATTATTGAAGAAATAATCTGTTTCTTATCAACTTTATCTCTTAATTATATATGGCGTTAATATATAAATCTTGATTTTCATTATGTATTTTATTTGGATATTTGTAAAAAGTAAATAAAATATTTTGAGAACAATCATTTCACATAAATTGATTTGATTTATATTTTTACTGAAATGTGAATTTTGAGGTAAATAACAGAAATATAATGAAAATTTGAATTATTTAAACATTTGTTTGTGTTACTGTGGAATTTTGTAGTAGTAATTTGAAAAGTCATAATAACTGCGAACATGGAATATTTTAGAGGTAATTTCTTTATATAAATTTTAATTCCTATTTAATAATATTAATTATTCTATTCAGTGAAGTAAAATTAATGTTTAAATAAATATTATGTGAATAACATATTTTGCATTTTAAAGATGTGTGTGTTTGGAACAAGAGTATTTTGAAAGGGGAAGATTATATACAAATGTAAATTAATATTGAAATTATCTGCTGCTTTAAATTATCATACATTATTGAACATGTATTTTGTATTTAAAAGGTGATTTTTTATCTGTATAATCTGTCTTTTTTTGTAATGGGCGCGTTGATTTTCATGTGCACAAAGCACTGATACATATGTAACAGTAATTACTGCAGTATGTTATTTTATGCATTTTATGAACATTTCATGCAGATTGAGGTAGCAGTAACCAATGTTATTTTTTCTTTTTAATGTACATGGAGCATAGATACATGCATAATAACAACTGCTGCATACTGGGATTTTGTGCATTTATATTGTTCAATCATATATATTTAATGGTTTAAAATTTTTTATTTAATTGTAGTTGGTTATAATTATGTTATTTTTACTTTCTTCTATATTCAATGGAAGAAAGTATTGGATTCGTAAAAATTTTCGACCTCGGGTTTTTGATGGATTTACACATTTTTAGAGCTGTAGAACACAATTTGACCATTTTTAGAAAATGTCTGTGTGTGTGTGTGACAAAATTTAGTGACAACTGTATCTCAGGAACTACTGCACAGAATTTCATACTAATTGGTATGTAGTTGCACCTTGACATAAATTAGTGCTATAAACTTTTGGTAAAAATTGTCTTACAGGTTGCGTTGCCATCCCGCTTTTACTAAATTTTTAACATGGTGATATAGGACAAAATTTTGTATAAATGTGCATAAAGCGAATTATTTTTTAGTAATCATTATGAAATTTACAAGAATTATTTTATAATAGAGATAGTCAACTGGGAAAAATTTTTTGTATGTGTAGGAGCCTCGCCTCCCCCTCCCCTGGGGGGGGGGGGAAGTCTCCCCTCGAGGGCAGTAAATTTTCAAGATGGGTATCTTTCGAAAGGACTCGTCAATACCTTTAAAAGGAGTGGTTGAACTATAAATCTGTGATACTTCAAAACAAAGTTATTGAATTTTTTTATTTTAACTAAAAAATAACTTTTTTTGTGTTTTTTCTTTTTTTTTATATTGTTACTGAGTGAATTTGTATAGGAAAATATAGAAGAAAGTCTTGTGGTGGCCACAACATACTAGTTAAATGAAAATTTCAGTATTTATGTATTAACCGCCTGACAGAGATTAACTGCTGGCATGTGGTTAATACAAAATATATATTACATATAATTATCATAGAAGTAATCCTATAAAATATATTGTACTTTCTTACATATTTGTATTTATGCATATGAATAGCCTGCCAATGACATGCAGTTAACACGTAAATACCAAATTTTCTTTAAAAACTTGCTTTGTGGTGATTTGTAGGGGCAAAAAAAAAAAGGAAAGAATTACAGCGTTTTAAATTGGTATTGTTAGTTTTTAAGGCAAGATAAATCGATTGCGGATATTTTCAAGTGTAAAATTATTAGATGGGATGGGAAGGGGCAAAAATGTAGAAAAGGAGCGGTTGTTTCGGAGAAAATGGCGGAAAACCCAGAACGCCTTTATCCTTTTATATTTTGCAGAGATTCGAATTCTGATACTCCATTCACATTTCATACTATGGATTTTTAATAGTATTTAGCCCGGAATTATGTAAGTTTCAGAGAAAACCACGAAAAAGTCAGACATTATGAAACATCGATTTTTTCACAAAACATTTCATAACTCAAAATCTTTCAAGAGAGAAATCCTTTTTTTTTTTTTTTTTTTTTTTTTGCATATAGATTTTAAATTTTAATTATGACTAAATTATTTTTAATACATCATAAGAAAGATACTTATACTTTAAAGTACTTTTATATTATCGAAAGTGGAATTCAAGATTTCACCTGTTTTAAGGTGTCCTGATAAGGTTTTATTTCGTATCTCAGATACTAATTAAAATAACTGCACACGGGTCTACGCTGCCGATAGCAGTGGGGAACCAGAGCGACATTTTTCCTGATCAGATTTTTTTTTTTTTTCACATGATAAAAATTAGTGCAATTTTGAGAATACATTAATTATAGTGATTCATTCAAAAATAGTGACCAGCGAAGCGGGCGTAGCCTGCTAGTATTAAATATAAAGAGTATATCAAATATTTATATAAAATAATGAACATAAATACTAGATTTTAGTTTTGTATTATTTCAAACTCTAAAATTCATTCATTTAACTCTTAACATAACTGAATTAAGCTACTTTGGCAACTACCCCAGCTACTATTTACATGGTGGTCCAGTTTTAAAAAATGTGCAATAGATGAAACTTTCACAAATCTTGTTTGTTCCTTGATGGCAATGCCTGTTAGATCTGCTGGAATTGAGAGAATCTTCTCAAATTTCTCATTTGTGCATCACAAATTGAAAAATCGTTTAGGTTTAGAAACTGCATCAAAACTTGTCTTTTGTTATAGAAGACTGAATAGTGTAAACAATGTAAACTTCGATTTTCAATGGCGATAACATTGTAAATAAATTATATTTTGGTTAACATTTAATTGATTTTTCTATGCATTATCTATTGTATGTCAGTAATTATTTTTATGTCACTTTCTGAGTAGACCCGTGCGCGATGCGCACGCATGAATGCATATATATGAGTGCTGCGCACGCGTATTCCTTCACCACCCTTATGATTTCTCAAAATTCCATGTTATTACTCATAAACTTTTATTCTTAAGAAAAGGAATTAAAAAAAAAAAATAATTTCTAATCGGGTAAAAAGTCACACCGGGTCCCCTTTGCTTTCGTCAGTGTAGACCCGTGTGTGCGCAGTAGTGCTGGACGATATCAGAAATTAAATATCGCGATATATCACCAAGTTAATATCGATATTAGTGATATATTGCGATATTTCTTTCAAGATAGGAAAAAATAGACATTTGTTATTTTTTAAAGACATATGCACACGAATTTTAAAGTACACAAGTATAGAGTGTTTTCCATGTATTTTCTGGTATATTACTACCATACCTTTATCATAAAAAAAAAAAAAAAAAAAAAATTGATGCGCGCTAGCGCGGAAGCATAATTCTATTAATCCGTGGTTGGCGTTTAACGGTACTTATTGGCATATCGATTGATCGAGTGGTGCGCACTAGGTAATATCGCTAAGGGATATATCGTCAGAGCAAAATCTTAAATATTGTTATCGGGATATTTAAAAAATATCGATACTTGGGGATATATTGATAAATAATCCAGCCCTAGTGTGCAGTGCTCACGAATTCATATATATGCTCGCTGCGCGTGCGTATTCCTTCACCACCCTTTCTGTCCCTCCTTAATTTTACACTTTCGAAAATATCTTCATTTGACTCGTAGGCACTCAAAACCTATATATACCAATTTCGAACAATCTAACTCAATAATTTTTTGGCCCCCTTGAGGATATCTTAAAACATATAAATCAGGTGAAATCTCGAATAATTCGATTAGTGCCCTCTATTGGATAAATTTAATGTAGGTTATTCGATAATATAAAAGTACTTTAAAATAACTTTTGAATGAAGTATTAAAAAAAATTAATAATATTTAGAATTCAAAATATTGAAATTTTAAAATATTGCAGCGCCATCTGGTGGTAGAAATTTCTGTAATCTACTGTTCAATTTTAAATCAACAAAGCTTTAAAATGATGTATTACTTATGAAATTATTTTAATTAGTAGCTGAGATACAAAAGAAAACCTAATCAGGTCACCTTAAAACGTGTAAATCTGGTGAAATCTCGAATTTCACTTTCGATAATATAAAAGCTCTTTAATATATCTTTCGAATGATGTATTAAAAATAATTTAATCATATTCAGAATTCAAAATATTGAAATTTCAATATATTACAGTGCCATCTGGCGGTAGAAAAGTCTGTAGGATCTACTGTTCAATTCCAAATCAACAAAGCTTTCAAATAATGTATTAATATAAAATTATTTTAATTAGTAGCTGAGATAAAAAAAAAAAAAAAACTAATCAGGAAACCTTAAAACGTGAAAATAACATGAAATCTCGACTTCCATTACTTACAGTAGTTGGTTAACGGAAGGTGACAGAAATTTGTGGCGTCTACTCTTGAAATTCAACTCAAATAAGTTTCAAAATGACATATTACTTTTGAAATTATGCTAATTAGAAGCTGAGATACAAAAATGATATAAACACCATTATAAAACGACTTATGACTGACTTTTCCGTGGTTTTCTCCGAAACTTGCGTAATTCCGGGCTAAATACTGTTAAAAATCAATAGTATGAAATGTGAAAGGGGTATCAGAATTCTAAACTCTGCAAAATATAAAAGAATAAAGGCGTTCTCGTTTTTCCGTTGTTTTCTCCAAAACAACCGTTCTTTTTCTACCATTTTGCCCCTTCTCCCTCCTTTCCGTCCCTCCTAATAATTTTACACTTGAAAATATCCGCAATCGATTTATCTTTCCTTAAAACCTAATAATACCAATTTCAAACGCTGTAACTTTTTTTTCCCTTCTCCCCCCCCCCTCCCCCTCAAGCCCTTCCTAATAATTCTACACTTTCAAAAATATTCAGAATCGAATTATCGGGCATTAAAACCAAATATATTGCAAAATTTCAACGGCATACCTCAATTTAAAATATGTACTGCAAAATATAAAACAATTTAATCTAATTTTTTTGTTTGTCCACATATTTTCATGGAAACTGAACACTAGGTTTATAATATGCTGTCTAGGCCGAATATTAATTCAAATGTAACATGAATAAAAATTTGAAAAAGTTTGAAAATTGCAATTTTCCCCTCCACTATAAAACACGTGACATCTTGATCTGTTACAATCATTTCCTTTTTCATGGCAGATGGTCGTCTGGCATTTGAAATGATGTTGAGACAAAAAATTCATACTTTAGTTAATTTTTAAAAATTTAACTGTTGTACCGATAAGCCGCTTGTACACTTAGATTCAGAAAAAATTCCCCTTTCATTTGGTACCGAAATCGTAACGATCGAACAAATATTTCTAATTTTTTTTTTTTTTTTTTTCTGCTTTTAACTCCATTAAAATATCTTTTCTTATGCAATGGCGGTGAATTCTCATTCATTGTGATCGCTTTGAGATTATCATGAGTCGACATTTTAATTAATATCTCCACAACTAGTTAAAAATTTTAAATTCTGTTTTCAGGAGGCCCTCGGAAAAGCTCCAGAGTATCAGTATGTCAATTCTTGTACTTCTGCGTTCAGTAGGGGCTGAACGTATAAAAGAACAGAAAGACTGATAGACAGACAAACTTTTCCATTTATTATTATTAGGGCTGTGCCGATTAATCGATTCGGTTAATCGATCAATGCTTAGTCCCGATCAATTTTTTTAATCGAGTTAATCGAATCGATTAATTCGATTAAAATTTTTCAAAATCCGATTAAATTTTTCAAACTACGAATTAAAGAAAAAATATTGTTCTGCCTACAAAATATTTTTTTCACATATTTTGCTAACAAACATTCTAAGAAGCATCCATCAAATAACGGAAAAGCAAAAAATAAAATAAAATAAATAAATAAATAAAAATAAAACCTCTCAGAAGAAGTTGTTGCACTTTTGTTGATAGAGAAAAGGGGGAGGACAGTTATTAAAACAAAATGCCGCTTCATGTGCATGCTGGAGCAACACCACCTGTCTGTAGCCTTCTACAGAAAGTTTTGGCTAGGGTAATAGTATTCTCAGAAACAAGAAGCTTTAAAAAAATAGAAATGCTAAAGATTAAAAAGAAAAAAAAAAAAGAAGGGATTGAGATTTTTTACTATCCCTGTGATGGGGAAAATGTCAACAGAGTTTCGCAGTATCTTCAAGCGTTTATTGTCTGTTCAGAATTGTTGATAGTAACTATTGAATTAGACACAGAAAATAACATTCTGTGTTCTAGTCCGAAGTGACAAAGATGAACTAAAATATAGGAATTTGAGATTTTTATGATGATGATATGGAATTTTGAGAATTCATTTAAAAATAGTGACAAGCGAGATGGACAAAGCCTGCAAATATAAAACTAAAATATGTGTAAATTCATTTAATGTTTCTTTCAAAATGAATCGAAAAATTAATTTATTTAAAAAATAATAACAATAATAAATAAATAAAATTGAATAAGTGAAAATATTTATATAAAATTAACACTTAAAGTCACCAATTATTACACTGAAAATTGATTTGAATTTCAGTTATGAAACATATATAATTGATTAGACAAAAACTTGAAAAAAAAAAAAATTGTGTGTATATATTTTTTTTATATAATATAAAAATATACACACAATATGAGAGTTTTATTCATCATTGAAATCAAATTATATAAGGAAAAATGAAAACCGATTAAAAATCCGATTAATCGATTAATGAATTACGATTAACCCAGTTAAAACTCTTAATTGATTCCCAGCCCTAATTATTATACATATGTCGTTTACTGTATCTTGTTATTTAAAAACATATTTTAAATTACCTTGGATATACTCCAGATAATGTATTTTGGGATAAAAACATTTTAGTCAAATTCAAACTCATATGAAGCATCTTTTAATATCCTAATGATAATTTTTTAACTTTACAGAGTTAGATATTCTTTTTTTTTAACAAGGACTACAAATATGAAATCTGTTCCTCGAGTATCCTTCGTTATTTTGAGAAATAAGCAGGAAAGAATTGAAAATTGAAGCTGTGGGGCATTTTTGCAACTTAAAATGAAAATAATGAAATTTTTTCCTAACTGTATATTAGAAATATACATATAGAGTGTTATATATTGCCCTAAATTAACTAAAAAATTCAATAGTGAAAGTTATAATCATTAGAAAAAGTATGTACTAGATTTTTTTTAAAAAACAATTATCAAAAAAGTCATCGTCAAATAGTAAAAAAATTTAAATGTCGCCAAAGGGAATCATACTAAATCTGTAGCACAAAGTGGTCTAGAGATATAACAAATTTTCTTCTATTCTTAAAAAATAAGTTACTGATTTTTAACACATTTTATTTTGTCTTATTATTTTTTAAATGCTATTAAATGTTATGTTGTTCTATCCAGCATTGGATATGGGGATTTCTATAATATTTTTCTGCTTTTGTCTTATGAAATGCACTATTTATATTCATATTTATTGCATGGAAAAGCAGCAAAGAGGTAGGAAGAACCTCACAGGTGTTAATAAAGCAAAGTGAGTCAAGGATTGGTGAGTGGAGTGAGGAGGCAGGACCCCCCCCCCCCATCAAAAACAAAAGAGTGAACGAATCTAAAATCCTGGTTGAAAGGGCTTGAAAATTTCCTGGGAAGTGGTTGAAAAGTACTTGATAACTCCTTGAATTTTTTTTACTCCTAAGTGTATGAACCACGGAATAGTTACTATTTATTTAAATCAAATTGGAGTGTAAAGGTTGATATTTTTCTTTATTATGAACTATGCGAAACATACCAGAGCCGGGAATTGAACCTGGGCACCTCCGCTTAACGCACCGATGCTCTACCACTGAGCTACCCTGGCTGACCTGATATATCTGCGTTTGCAGACTCGGTGACTTTCCCAACGAATATTATGCGAGAAGTGCCTAGCTGGTTGTCAGCCAGGGTAGCTCAGTTGTAGAGCATCCGTGCGTTAAGTGAAGGTGCCCGGGTTCGATTCCCGGCTCTGGTATTTTTCGCATAGTTGGTAATAAATAAAAATATCAATCTTTACACTCCAATTTGATTTAAATAAATATTCACGGTTGATAAATTAACGAATAAAAATTTCTAAATTGAAATTTCGTGGTCTATGGAGTTGTGCTACGATTATTATTGTCTCACCTGATATATCTGTGTTTGCAGACTCGATGACTTTCCCAACAAATATTATGCGAGAAGTGCCTAGCTGGTTGTCAGCCAGGGTAGCTCAGTGGTAGAGCATCCGTGCGTTAAGCGGAGGTGCCCGGGTTCGATTCCCGGCTCTGATATTTTTTGCATAGTTGGTAATAAATAAAAATATCAACCTTTACACTCCAATTTGATTTAAATAAATATTCACGGTTGATGAATTCACGAATAAAAATTTCTAAATATATAGTTACTATTTAGTTTGAAGGATATTTGGTATTCAGCTGAAGTTAGTATTTAGTTGGCCGAATATTCGGTATTTGGCCAAAACTGATATTTGGTGCATCCCTAATATGCATTTTGGTGGGATTTTATAATTAATTACTAACTTATCCAACTGGGAAGCGGGGAGTAAAAAGTGCATAAGTCGTTGCCAAAGGCATAGCTGCCAACCTTTGAGAATCAAAATTAGAGAGATTTTGTATGCGACATAATTTATGCCATAAATTGAATTTTAATAGTATAGTAATTGTTGGAAATAGAAGAAGCAAATAAAAGGGAAATTTTACAGTATCTAGAGGCTTTCTTCTTATTGCAAAAACATATGAATAAATAAATAAAACACACTAAATTTAAAATACTGCTAGATTATACTAAATTCTAACCATACTGAAACAATATATATACATGCATACATTGATTTGGCGAAATGTTTCTGACCTGAAAAACCTATTAATTTTTTCCACATGTTTACACATCCTATAGATATGACATGTAAATATTTAATTTAATTGTGGAAAAATAAATAGATTGATTAAGATCAGCAATAAAGTCTAAAAATAATTACATATGTGAGTAATATTCACTTTTATTGCTTTATAGATTTTAGAGTTGCTCACTTTCCAGAGATTGGGAAAGGAGGGGGGATAGAAAAATAATTACAGAGTAAGAAATATTAAACTCTTTCAATTCTACTTCTAGAATTTAATAAAACAACTTTTAAATTAATATTATCATTTATGTTACAGATACATAAAGATTGGGAAATAAAAGACTTCTGCTGAACATTTGATTGCCGATCGTTAGATGTAGATAAATTTGAAGGTGGGGGGGGGGGGGAAATAATTAAATGAGCAAGAAATATTTAATAATACTATTTCTTTACAGGTTCTAGAATCTCATAAAGTATGTTTCAAACGAATATTGACATTTATGTTGTAGATGGTACAAGAGTGGAAATTGGGAGCTTCCGTAGAACATTTGATCACTGATCGTTCTATGGAGTTTCTATTTTTAAAATGAACGATATCAGTGACTTTTTTAAAGATTGAAGAAATAAATTCACGGAATTATGCAAATTAGACAAAAATAAATAATAAATAAAATAAAATAATAATGAAAAAAAAAAAAAAAGAGCATAACTGAGTTTTTTTTTTTCTAGCAAACACAGTGCAGCATTACAAAATGGGTTTGGAATTTCATTGCTTGATTTGGGTTGTTAAAATAACAATAAGTAGCACAACATCTACAAAATTTTAGGAATTTAAGACAACTTATAATTAGGGTCTTTTAGGACATTTTCTAATTTTTTCAGGAATTTCAAAAAGTCACAAGTAACATGCAATACACTATGTTTCATAAAAATAAAATCATCATAATTTTATGAAAAATAAATATTTACTAATGAAATTGAGATAGAACTCTCAATATGAAATTCAGTGTACATATTTTTTCACAAGATACCAGGTAAGATTTTTTTTACCTTTTAGTTATACAAACACATGGCAAGATAAAATATTTTAATGCACATTAAAAAAAAGAGGAAGCTAAGGCTGGCTTTTTTATCCGCGAGTCGCCAAGAAGGACCGTAAAGCACATTCCAACCCATTTTATTTATGTAAGTGACTAAATAAATGTAAATAAATAAGTAAGCCAACCAAAATACAGGATTAAAATATGGTATATTTATGTTTAATGGAAAATACCGTTTCAACTAATATATGTGATAATTACAGTGCAATAATTACTAAATATTTTAAAAATTTAATACAGTAAATCTGAACAACTTTGTGCTGTAGAAATAAGAATTTTTAAGTAAATACAACAAAACCGCTGTACTCAAATTAACGTTTTATTTTGTATTTGTAAGTGTTAGCGATATAGTCTACGAAGACGGAGCCACAGATTAGCCATGTTGTCATTGTGTTTGTGTTGATAGATTCATGAAAAGAACGATTCATTGAATTGTCAGCTTTGGCTCCTCCTACAGTAATTACGTCTGACCAATTGCTGCTCTGTATTTGCTTAATCTTCGTCGCTGAAATTGTTTCATAAATCGCGTCCCGCTGCCATGTTGTGACGTCACACTTCACCAGCGTACACCATAGATATAGTAATATATATAGATCTATCATCCCCATGTTAACGTGCAAAGATTTTTGATACCGAAAAAGTTTTTTGGCATCAGCCATGAGAGAGTATAAAACTCGGAAACAGTAATGTTGATATATATTGAAAATGCTGAAATACTGGGCGGCTTTTAATTGTACAAATACTTTTATGAAAGGAAATGGAATAAGTTTTCATAAGTAAGTTAAATTTAACTAATTTATGAAAAATATGATTTTTTATAATCAGTTGCTTTGTTATTACTATGGTTTAAATACTGTTTTGATTTTTAATGGAATACTTTTTTTTTTAATTTTAATATTTTTTAAGTTTTTATATTAGTAACAGTAATATCGAATTTTCAAAATTCTTTTAAATGTAGTTAGCAGCCGCAGAGGTAAAGCCCGCTTGTTTTAATATATTATAACTAGTATTACCACAAGACTTTCTTCTATATATAATCCTATGCAAATTTACGCAATACAAATTATTTATTAAGTTATAATTTATTAAAGATATTTTCCATGATGAATGCAGACGATTTTTTCTTAAAGTAGTATAATAATAAATGCTGGAAAAAAATCATTTTTGTGCAGACATGAAAAGATATACAGTCGAACCTCGTTAACGTGAATCTCAAGGGGGATCAAAGATCTGTTCGTGTTATCAGTAGTTCATGCTATCAGTAACTGATCGTCATATAACTAAAGTAATCTTCATTTTGACGGGGATTGTGGTAACAGTTCATGTTAAAAGTAATTCACGTTAACTTAACAGTGTTCACGTTAACGAGGTTCGACTGTATATCTATATATATTTAACATTAAAAATAAAAGAAATCGGTAGTTTCGTTTTAAATTAATACAGATCTATGGTTCAACCATTCGTTTTAGAAATATTGACGAGTTCTTTCTAAAATAATCCATATTGAAAATTTACACAGGCCCCGGGGCAAGGGCACTTCCCTCCCAGGAGGAAAGCAATGCTCCTACATGCACACATTTTGTTTTCAAGTTTATTACTACTATTATCAATAATTCATATAAATTTTACATTCATGCGTTAAAAATAACTCACATTATGGCCATTTATATGAAATTTTCCTATACTGTCATGTTAAGTACTTAAAAGAAAAATAGGATGGCAGCACCACCTGTTGATTCACAAATCTAATCAGCACCAGTTTAGGTCAAGGTCCAACTGAATACAAGTTTGGTCGAATTTCGTTCATATTAGGGGCTATAATTCGAAAATGTTAGAATTGCATTTTTAGTTGTGTTAAGCGTTTCTTGCAGTTTCGAACAAGGTTTAAGAAAATATTATGACATTAATCAGTTTTTCTGCTTGTCTGCTTGCCCACCTGTCCGAGTAAAACTAATTTCTATTATATGTTGCGACTGGCCGTTAAAAGGTTAACGCGAATTTTCCTGAAGATGAGGATATTCCCAATCGTTTTAGAATATATCTAAAGAACACTTAACCCCAAACTTTTATAAAAATCATTATATCCATTTTCGAGTAAAACCAATTTCTAGTATATATTGCGATTGTCAGTTAAAGGGTTAACGTAAATTTCCCTGAAGATGAGGATATGTCCAAACGTTTTAGTTCTGTAAAAAAAAAAAAAAAAAAAAAAAAAGGCGCTTAACTCCAAACTTTAATCAAAATCGTTATATCCATTTCTGAGTAAACTCAATTTCTACTACATGTTGCGATTGGTAGTTAAATGGTTAACACTAATTTTCTTGAAGCTAAAGATGTTCCAATTGTTTTAGGTCTTAGAACACGATTCAATAAAGACTTATTAAACAAAACCGTATGAAGTGTACTTTTTTTACATAGGAATTTTTGCTAGTGTTCGGACACTTTTGTTACCTATTGTATTGCGATTGGCAGTTAAATTGTTAACTCGACTATCTCAAATATGAGGATAAGTCCAATCCGCGTTTGTAATGATTGATAGATGGCGCTCTCTGAACTGCAGTTGTTAGTAAATATAATAGCCACGTGTATTTATACACGTGGCTTTCTCCGCCATTACATCATGGAAAATCGATTGCATAATATGATGATATGCAGTGGTGTGATAATTTCACCTTAGCCCACCAGAGGGCGAGCATTTCATTACAATCGCGGATAGTTTTTCCGACCAAAAAACTTCTAACCAGACAGAAATAGTAAATGGAAACGATAAATTTCTTTAAATGTCGTTATTCCATACAAAAAAAAAAAAAAAAAAAAAAAAGAAGAAGAAGAAAAGAGAGAAAGAAAAATGAGTATCTGGAGTTTTTTCATTCATCTTTAGTACATAAATTATTCATAAATTTTATTTGCTAGATTATCTGTGTTTTCCCGTGTATATTCACTCGGGGAAAGACATCCATAAGAGAGTAAAATGGCCGTCTTTCCCCGAGTGAAAAAGGCATCACTTTTTGTTGGACTGGTAATATATTTAAACTTATCACTTTGTGCAATTTGCATATGCAGTTGATATATAAATGTATAAACTTATTTAATTTATACGGATTGAAAATATAAATAGTATCAAGTCTAAAGTTTAAGTTAAACATGTTATTGAAAGAAAATATTCAGTTAATTTAAGTGAAGTAACTTTATTTATTTTTATTAAAATAAAAATATGTTTTTATTACTTACGGCATTTTAGCTGACAGCTTTATCTGTTCTTTAATTACTAGGAAAATATGTTGTTTTTCTTTAGCTGTGCTATCACGTCACTACTACAGCTTGCCGGTAAATACAAATGAATGTTTACTTTTTCACTCACTAGGCGGCATCAAATTTCGCGGATGAAATCATCACGCTAATTCGACGCCACGGTGATTACGTCACTCTAACCACAATCCTCTCTGAATAGTATAAAAGGTGTTGAGGAACGTGGCTAGGGGCGGTTCCGGCTTTTGTTTTGCTGTTACGTACTTCATTTTCTGTTTGTTTTATGTTAAAGTTCAGCCGTCATGTTATAGTAATAAGATATTGGAGTCGCCGGCAATTGTTTACAATAAGTAAAAGATTTCATCGTATTAGAAGATGTATTTATAAAGTAACAGTTTTATTTTATCTTTATTTTTTTATATGATAAAAGCTCCATTGTCTAGTGATGAAGATTAACTGCTTATAATATGAATATAGTTTTAAAAGCTGTTTACTGGCCACTGTTATAGTCAGGAGTTAAATATGTTTATTTATCTATTTCCTTGTTTAATTTAAAAAGTTTTATATATTTTTGTTTTATCTCAATAAACATATATTTTCGTTTTTAAAACCTTCTCTGTTTTATTTACAAGTTTAGTTTTTAGTTATTTCATTGACAACTCAAATTTTATTTTAAAAGAGAAAGCATTTAAACCAAAACGGTTCCCTGCATATAACTCTGCTAAATTAATTTGTCAATATATATATATATTTAAGTTAATTTTATTTACTTTTATGCTTTCAGTAAAAGATTGGATGCCTAGTTAAAACCGGCATCCAACATCAACACTTTTTCGCCCTCGCTGATCAATCTATGTCTTGTTTCTATATCTATGGCGTACACACCACCGTCTTGTCTTTGCTCCAGTTATTATTCTAGCTTGACGGCCATTATTAGGAAATTAACAATATTATATGGCAACAGTGTACACAACTGATTTGTTTACTAGTAGCATGGCTTGGGCTTGCACTTGCATGGATATGATTTGTTATTGAGATTGTGTTTATTTTCAAAATGGTGAGTGAAGATTATTCATGCATAAAAGAGGTAACGAAGGTTGTTAACTTATCGTTACCATCTATGTATAATACTAATGAAATTAGTGGCATATGTGACACTTTGGAAAGTTGGAAGCGCCAGTACATTAAACAACTTCATGGAATTGTTGTTGGTTACAAAAATGTTTCGTTGACATCTAAGCGGGGATATATCAAAGTAGATACACCTGTCATTTATTGCAGTGTCAAAGCTACCTTTGAATTATTTTTCCCGACAATAGGTAGTATTATTAAAGGTAAAGTAAATCGTATAAGTCAGGATCATATAAGTTGCCTTGTTCATGATACTATCAATGTTACAGTACATCGAACTCCTGATACAACCAGTGATATTTCCAAATTCATTATTTTAGATCAGGAAATTTTGTTTCAGATCACTCGTATAAATTTTAAATCGAAGTTTATTCACGTGAAAGGTAAAATAACGGAAGAATGTATCACGTTAATGAAAGAAACTGGTATGCTTAGTGATAATATTGAAATATGTGATGATAATATATTAACATGTGCATCTCCTGATTTTTCAGGCAGAAAAAATAATCATATTATTTATAATGATGATGCACGAGAAACTGGGGATATATCTACTGATACTTCTAGTCAAACTTCTCACAAAAAGAAGAAAAAGCACAAAAAGTCTAAAGAAAATTTCTCAATGTCACCTTCTCTTTTTAGTGAATCATTAGAAAATGTTATAGATCAAGTTGAATTAACTCAATCTTCTGATAAATCCAAAAAAAGAAAGCATAAAAGATCTGATTTAGCTTCGCCTACTTTTACATCAGAAGGTGAGACAGAATATTTATATCCAAAAAAGAAAACAGAAGAGTTTATTAATCCTAATATAAATCATATTGAATTAACTAAAACTTCTGATGATACCAGAAAGAGAAAACGTAAAAAGTCAGACATAGATATAACTTCATCTGATACTGCATCAGAAAATATAACAGAACCAATACATCCAAAGAAAAAAATTAAAACTGAAACATTTAACAGTGTCAATGATGCTTCTCCTACCACTGATTCACCAAACGCAGCAGTGAAAATTGAGGTAATATCCCCTGTTAAAAAGAAAAAACATAAAAAATCTAAAAGTAATTTAGAAATACCATCTTCCTCTTCTGATCTCATGCCTGAAACTGAAATGAGTGAGAAAGATTATTCATCATTTCAGCACATGTCTCCTGAGAAAAAGACTCCAAATTCCCATATAAAATCTGAGGAGGGTATATTAACATCACCTGATCTATTTGATGAACCCTCGAGCAAAGTAAATAATGAAAAAGAATTGGTAAAATCCAAGAAAAAAAAGAAGAAAGACAATGCTTCCGATAAGAAAAAATCACACAAGAAAAAGAAGTCAAAGAAGGACTCTAAAAAAGATAAGAAGAAAATTAAAGTTATATCTTCTAAAAAGAAATTACATGGACTTAAGGCAAAATTAAAAAAGAAAAAAAACAAGGATAAAAAATCAAAAGAAACTAAAAAAAATAAATCTAAAAGTTCAAAATCAAAAAATGTGCCTGAATAGATAAATCAAATTTATATGTAATATAAAATAATCTTATTATTGTTGAATCAGTTTTATTAAATACCAAATGATTCCTGCCTTAATAAAGAAAAATATTTTTCCATTTCTTGTTTCTTTTTTTTTTTTTTCCCTTGTAATTATTTTATCTATAATTATTTGGCTAAATATCCAAATATTTGGTTTTTAGCCACCAAATAATTTTACAATATATATCAAAGAATTTTATTACCAAATACACTTGTGTCTCTTTTAAAACATATTTCTATTTAACATGTTGAGCACAGGGTTTAAGCTGAGTAAAAATTTTCTTTAGCAAAAAAGCTAAAATCAGAAGAAAAGCTTTAGCAAAATGCTAAAATGCCAGCAATAGTAGAAAAAGATGAATATCAGTTTACACATTATTCTAAACGCCTCGATATGTTTGATTTTCATTTGTCATGTAAACTTAAAAGTTTTTAATCAGGTCTTTAAAGAGTTATACACAGAAGGTAAATTTTTTTTAATTTGAAAAACAAAAAAGTAAGACTGTAACCAGATCAATTTGAATATTGTACAAGCATATATTTTAACTCATTTATTGGCAGACATGAAAAACATTAAACTTTTTAGATTATTACTTTATATTGTAAACTTTTTTAAAGCAATATGAATGTCTTAGATACGACTTATATTCTTTTTCTGGAGATATAATTATCACTATAGCATGTTAAGCTTATACTCGGGGTTGGGTTTTTGACATGACAAAGGTTTAAACTGTCAAAAACCAGTCATAAACCTCTACCGTCAAAAACCTGTGTTGTCAAAATTCAACATGTATAAATGAGCTAGAATCTGGTTAAAAATAGGATTTAGTAATATTTGCCATATACAAGTGAATATCTAAATAATATGCTGTTTATAAATTAACAAATCTTAAAACAATTTGTACATAATTTATAAAAATTTAGATAAATATACCGGTTTATAACCTAAGAAATATATACAAAGTATGCATAGATACTTGGACACGACACCAACCAACCATGCATAGATATATTTTGTATGTTTATGTTTATTTATATTACAGGGTGGCTAGCACTCAGAGAAAATCAAAGAATCGGGGAATTTTAACAAATTTTGTGAAAATAGGCTATATTAATCATTAAATTATTAATGATATTTTAAATCACTAAATTTTTTGCTAGTGTCATGAAATTTTCATCGAAAATAAATGTGAGAGTCAGGGAAAAATAGAGAAAAATCTCGAAAAATAGACAGGGAATTTGAAAAGGTTTAAATGCTAGCCACCCTGTATTAATATTTATGAAATTATAAAATTCCAAAGTTATTTATGAATTTTCATATAAGCCATGAAAACACAAAAATACTGGATTTTTTTTTTTCTTTAACATAATATATGTGGACAGTAAATTAATATGAATTTGAAAATAATCATATTTACAATCTACATTTATTACACTTATCATTTATTAATAAATTTGTATTTGCTTATTATTATTTTTGATTGTATAAATATTTGTGCCTGTTTATAGCTTGGACTATTGCAGGGGTGTTTGTGTTCAGGGTTTACCCCTGATTTCAGGGTTTTTACTCTAACATTCTGTATTTTCATATTTCCTATAAAGTAATTTTTTGCTTTCATTGGTTGTTCATTTATTATCCAGGTGATATGTGAATGAAATGTAAAAGAATTGAGGGCTTCTGGCCTAAATAGTTTGAGTATTATTTGATATTTTGGGTTTTCTCTAATTTAAGAATCTAATTTTCAGGGTTTTTACCTTTGAGTCACAATCACCCCTGCATTGGTGTTTGGCGTTTCGGGAGTAAGGCTGATTGACTACTCTAGTGTCTTAGGCTTAAGGGTTGGTGCCCTCCGTGTGGGTCTTTCTAAAGGGTCCTAGTCCATATTTATACAAGTTTCGGAGAAAATGACAAAAAACTCTAAACGGCTAGGCCAACGAGCGCACCCTGGGATCGAACCTGGCACCTCACATCTACCAGCTTTGAGTGTAGAACTGCTTGGTCGCTGGTGGGTCCTGTAGCTTAGACTAATATTTTTTTAAAAAATCTGTATGGGAAAATATTAAATTTATTACAATTTATAATTTATACATGTCCAGAAAGCATTCATATTTCTCTTGTTTTACGATGATTATAAGAATTCCAGACGCAATTCAAGCTTGTTTAACATTCAGAATTATTGCTTTTTCTTAAAAACTTGCAATATCAGCAGTCATTTTTTTTTTTTTTTTTAAAGTTATATTTTTCTATAAAATATTTAAATACAAAATATTAGGCTATGCATTTTTATTTTACTGGTTGAATACATAATACTAAAAGCAAAAAAATTAAAATATACAATGTTGTATTGCAAATAAAATGATTTGTCAATCAAGATGATCTATCAATGATTTATAAATCATAAATTTTTAGAAGCCTAAAGTTTTGTTTTCATATTAATCAAAATATTATAATAATGTTTCTCCAAAAAATTAATATGTTTACCTTTTAAAGCATACTTATAAATAATATCTTATTAAAAAAAACTATATTTTTAAAGTATTACATAACTAAGTTTAACATGTACTATATTAAGCATAGTTATAAATAAATTTTGTAATAATATAGAAAAGTATCACAGCATATTTTGAATGAACATAGAAATAATTCATACCTAGTAAAATTTTAAAAGCCTAAAGTTTTGTTTTTTATATTAATCAAAATGTTATAACAGTGTGTTTTTCAAAGAACATCAATTTATTTACTTTTCAAAAAAATTTTATGAACTATATTTTATTAGGCTAAGTTTTTATATGACAATTAAATTATAAATATAGGTTTTTGACATGAATGTTTTAACCATGGTTTAAACCGTCGAAAACTGTCACGTGTCAAAAACCTGCCAACCCTGCTTATACTGTATCTGAAAATAAAAACATAACTTACCAAAAAAAAAAAAAAAAAAAAAAAAAAGGTAAGTAACATAAGTGAAATTTGTTTATTACTATTCAAAGCTTTTTGGTTTACAATTTATAATTTTTCTTTCATTCATATTAGACCACTTTACAAATGCCTCATGTTTATTTACAAGTTGATTTCCTGTATGCGATTCTTATGCGTAGTTCAGTGTTTGATTTTCCTTATATGCATGAATCAATGCATTTTTCTTGATCAATGTTGCGATTTTTTTTCCATGAAAGATTCGTTTTAATATTTTCGCTGAAGATTTTTTTTTTTTTCAATTTGTGTTTAGTAAGATGCTTAAGCAAAAAAGCGAAAACATGTTATTTCATTTGCGCATTTTGGATAAGTCGTTTAGCATTTCGCGAAAAATGCTACCGTAGCAGAAACACTGATTGAGCGCCACACTAATTCGTAAGGAAATCCCCCTCAGGCTACGCGCTCTGCTTAGAAGCATGTTAGGTTTAAAGTGTTTCAATAAAATCCATTAAAATGCCCTAATGATATCCTTTAATAAATAAAAGTTAATAAATTTTTGGTAATTACTTAAATAAGTGTAATTTTTTTAGTTTTATATCATATTTTACACTGTCAGACACTGGAGGTTGACGTGGCTTTATATAATATTTTACACTGTTAACCACCGTTGACTGACATGGCACTGAACGTGTTAAAAGACAAATCTTTTAATAAGTTTCTTTTATTGCTATTTCCTTGGTAACAGTATAGGACCCAGAATTCTAAGATCCAGAATCACTTTAGATTTTTTTTTTTTTAACTGTTTAAAAAATATTTTATATCTAACACCAGAAAAAAAATGTATGAACACCCTAAAATGTACTGTCAAGTATTATCAGATATTTTGAAAATTGAAAATTAAAGCACAATTTATTTTTCTCAGGAGATGGCCTGGGAAGTCACAGAAATTCACAGCTAACCATATCAAAAATTATAGTGTTTTATTTGCTGATCTATTTCTGACAATTTTTATTTCTCAATAAGACAGTTTTGTTTTCTGAAAGTAAAATGGGAAAAAAAGAGAATTTTAAAAGAAAAATCTTTTTCTTTTTAGCGTTCTACTCTTATGATCCAGTCAGTAGTGGCATCGATAATTGGTAGTAATGTGTATCAGGGCAAAAAGATTTTCTTCTATTCAGAAAAAAATGAAGTAGCATAAAGTGTTTTAGAAATTTCTCTTGTTTAAAATTTCTAGTTATAGTTTTGAATATTTGGTTAGATAAGAGGTGGAAATATCTAATAACATCTTTTATTAATCGAGTGTTAACATGTTAGTAAAAAAAAGGGGGTGGGTGGGTAGGGAAAGATTAAAATAGTTACTAAATGGCTACTACCCTAACAACACACCTTCTCCGAAAGACATCCTCAGGATGTCCTGTGAATAAAAGGGAAATCCTATGGACCTCCTCGAGATGTTCTGTGGACAAGTGTGTTGTTAGGGTAATATCAGAACATCTAAAAGGAATTAGGACTTTTGTAAATAGTGGACTAGACAAGAGGGGAGAGATATAATAAAACTAAAATTTTACTTTTGTTACATTTATACAAAGTTTATCTATATATGAAAGTTTATAATTTTCAGAACATAACAGGTGAATTAGTTTTCTTTCAATCCTGTTTTGTTAGTCTTATAAAATTGAAGCAGGCTTTAGCTTTTCTTAATTTTTCTCTTTACTGCATAATGAGTTTATTCAAAACTTGTGATTTTAATAACTGATTGTTTTAAATAAGTCATTTTTCACAAATTATCTGTCATGCAATATATAAAAACTTGTTTTATTATCTGTTAACCATTGCAGTTTTAAGATCAAGAGATTACTGCAAAAAATCACGTTGGACATAATGCTTCATATATATTTTAAAAATCACCAAAATGGCAGCATTTTATATTGTTTTCATAATATTTCCATCATTTCACAATATTTACTTACACATTCATTTATTCACTGAAATATTAAATTCATTAATGAATAAATTTATTTAACCCTTTTATTACTGGTAGTATACATTGGTACTACAAATATTTTAATTTAGAAATTCGGTTATTTCAGCAACATTGCAAAAAATCATATTTCTAAATCACAAATCTTAGAAAATAAATAAAATTATGTTATAGTTACAAGCCAATCGCACATTTTCCAAATACCACATATTTAATATATATATTTAATTATTTCACCAACATTATTTAAAAAATCATTTTTATAGAAAATCACTGCAATAATTATTTCAGAAATGAATAATAGCATGACCCTTCATCAGGCGCAGAAAAGTGGGTATGAGTGCTACTTTTTTATATGAAGGGTTATGCTATTATTTCTACCTGAAACAATTGTTATGAATTTTTATAATTTATGGTGCTTGCACACAAAATTTTTTATTTATTACCTCTATGATTTAGCATTATAACTATTGGTATGATATTGTGTACAAAACTTTGAATAAGCACCATAAAATGCAATAATCTCGCTTTGTTTTATGTAACATTGTTTCCACAAAAGTCTAACCTTACTCTTCACAATGCCGTCCTCTCTGAATTAAACTCCGCCCCCAATTTAATTGTCACAAATTTAGGTTATTTATTCGAAACTTAAGAAAGATCTGTCTAATGATCATCTTGATCAAGTCAAATACTTCGTTAAAAATTCTGTTATTCTTAATGATCATACTAAACTCATGGTGATTCCTTCTGTTGCTAACTGTGCTCGTTTTTATGCACTTCCGAAAAGCTCATAAGCCCACTCTCTGCTTTTGGCCTATTGTGTCTAATATTGGTATGGCTTCTTATAATCTTGCTTGATTTCTTTCAAAATCTCTCTCATTTAACTAGTACTAAATTTTATACTATAAAAAACTCGTATGACTTTAGTGAGGTTATTGTATTTTATGGTATTTATTCACAGTTTTGTACATACTTTAAAACACCAGTTCTGTTTTGCTTTCTTATTATTATTCGTATGATAGTTGTAGACCCAGTAGCAGAAACAGTGTGGTATGGCAGCAAGTACTGCAGATTATTGTAGGCTCTGCTGATAAATTTAATAGCCTAGTAAGACTTACTAGGCTTAAAAATGCTAAAATAATTTGCATTATGTCTCTAGATAACTGTGCTTGTGGTTTTTTTTTTTTTTTTTTTTTTCTTTGTAGATACAAATTTTATTGTGATACCAGACTTCACATTCCTGAATCGCAGATAAATTTTATTTAGCTGAAGATAGATATGGAAAATTCTGCTACTGGGGTTGTAAAGGTATGCATTATTTTAGAATAAGTTAAATATATAAAAAGAGTCAGACTGATATGTAAAATTCCTCTTGTTAACCATTTAACCAGCTATCCCGAGATAACTCGGGGCAAATATAGCCTTCCACACACAACAGTGGCCGGTGAAGTCGTTAAGATTAGGGGACAGTGCCAACATCAAGCTTGGGAATAAGTGCACCAAATGTAATGCATTTTTTGTTTCTAAGGCATCAGTTTAAATATAGTAACCTTCAATTTATGATAGCATTTGCGCCATTTTCAATATCCAACATGTTTAGATATTGGGTTGGTCATATCTGTAGTTGGATATTGTAATGCTTTTACTTTTGATATGTATCTTTTGAAAGTTTTTAAGTAAGTTTTGCAGGAAATCTTTTTAGAAATGTCTGGTAACTATAATTTTAACTGTTTTTATGTTTTAGAATCAGAAGACTGTTGTAAAATAGTGTATGAGGTATGAGTAAATTTTTGATAGCAAAAACCAGGAGTATTTGAAAATGCTTGTTAATCAATTAAAATGATAACCAGTAATAAAGATAGAAAGTAAGATAGTATTTCTTTTTTTTTTTTTTTTTTTAACATTTATTTTGTACTTTTGGTGACAAAATTGTTTTTCTTAATCTTAAAAATTACAAAATATGAAAAAATTATTTCCAAATGTGTTTATGATTGGGAGTGGATTAATACAAAGAAATACTTTTCAGAGTCAATAAAAATAATTTATATTTTGAAATATATTATATACTAGCAGGCTACTTCCGCTTCGCTGGTCACTATTTTTAAATAAATCACTATAGTTAAGGAATTCTCAAAATTGCATTAAGTTTTATCATGGGGAAAAAAAACTCATTGGAAAAAATGTCGCACCGGGTCCCCGTCCCCACTGCTTTCGTCAGCGCAGGCCATTGTGCGCTGTGCACGCACATTCATGTTTGACACTGTTAATGAATCCCTATATTATCATAAGGGAAAAACATAAATAAAAAATACAAAAAAAAAAAAAAATCTCCCATTGGTGGAATAATCGGTCCGGGCCCCCACTGCTTGTGGCAGAGTATACAGGAACGCATGTTCCTTCACCTACTGTTCCTTCCCCTCCTCATTTTAGACTTTAAAAAATACTCCCAATTGTTCTCTCGGGCTTTTAAACCTAATAATACTATTTCCAACATTCTATCTGAATTTCTTTATTTTTACCCCTGCACCCGCCTCCGTTCCCGCCCCTCGTAGTAATTCTGTACTTTCAAAAATATCCGCAATCGATTTATCGGGCCTCAAAACCTAAGAACACTAATTTTCAGCGCTCTAACTCTTATTTATATATTTTTGCCCATTTACCTCCCCTTTCCATCTATCCTAATATCTTTACAAATTCGAAAATATCTGCAATCGATTTGTAAGTATAAAAAACCTCTATGTATCAATTTTGAACGACCTAACTCTATTTTTATTTTTTGCCCTTCCACTCCCTCCTGATAATTTCACAATTTCGAAGATAGTATGTGCAATTGATTTGTTGGTATCAAACACCTCTATGTACCAGTTTTGAACAGTCTAACTCTATTTTTATTTTTTTGCCCCTCTGCCCCCCCCCCCCCCCCTTTTCTGACCCTCCTAGTAACTTTACACTTTTGAAAATATCCTCATTCGGCTTGCAGGTCTCTAAAACCTATCTGTACCAATTTTCAACGGTCTGTCTAACTGTGTTTCTATTTTTTTTTTTTTTTCCCTTTTCTCGCCCCACATGGGACGAATATCTAAAATTAAAGAAATTAGTTTTTATGTATTTGTGGGAGCTATATTTTAGAGCAAAAATCTCACGTATATCTTTTTTTCTGTTTGCGATATAAAAGATTATTTCAAATTATTTTGTCCCCTCTCCCTCCAGTTGGGAGCTAAATTTCTAAAATTCCAGAAATTCGTTTTTAGGTATTTGTATAAGCTATATATTAGAGCAAAAATTTCACGTATATCTGTTTTTTTGTTTGAGATATATTAGATTATGTGAAATCACGTTTTGCCCCCTTGGGAACTGAATTTCTAAAATTCTAGAAATTAGTTTTTAGATATTTTTGTTAGCTATATTTTAAAGTAAAAATTTTACAGATATCTGTTTTTTTCTTTGAGATATGAAGGTTTTTGTGAAATCACATTTTGCCCCCCTACTACCCCTTGGGGTGGGCGAATTTTGCAAAATCGCTTCTTAGGGGGTTCTTACACTATATGTTCTGTAATCTGACCTAGTTTCGAGTCAGTGGCTCCAGTAGATTTTGCTGTGCGTTGAGTCAGTGACTGAGTGGAAGTACTCTTTTATATATATATAGATTGGAGGGTTCAGAGAGTTGCTACCTCTCCTGACAAATAAATTTGCAGTTTTTGAATGTTGTCATATGGAAATGTGTTTCAACCGACTTTTTAAATGTTTTTAATTATTTTTAGAAGTGTATGTATATTAATTTTTTTTTTTTTTAATAAATGGACAGCCATTTTAAAAATATTTTTTATTGGCATTTTTAGATATATATGATAGATAAGATTTTACTGCTTTGATAACATAATTTTATTCATGTCATTCAATAATGGCTTTTTTTCACTTTGAATCTAAATCATAAAATAAATAAATGAATAAATTTAGTTTGCAGACATTTTGAATGAAATATGTTCTGTTCTGCTACAGTAACTAAAAATTTTTAAAAGATGCAGACTGAATAATATCATTGTTCCTTATTTTAAATAATCTGTTTGTGAAAGTAAAAAAAGTGTCAAAAAAAAACAAAAAATTACTAACCCTGTTGCCTTTTAAGTTATCTCCTCTAGCACACATAATATCACTGAGGAGTTCATTGTGGTTTGTTTACTGCTTTGAAATAAAATTGTTTTGAGCAATTAAACTTGACTATGTGATTTTTTTTTTCTCCAAAATTGAAAAGTGTGAAGTCGGTGATGATATTGTTTGTTTCTTTCTTTACATTCAGTTATTTGATTTGTCAGCTGACAAAAAGAGAATATATAAACAATAGAACATCTTGATTTAATTACAACAGTTACTCATTTTCTTCTTTGTATATTTAGTTCTCACTATAGAATGAAAGAGTCGCTAGGCAAAACTCAATAAAATACGCAACTTGTTTTCTAAAAGCATTATATTTGCTTTCTCTACCTTTCACTTTTGCCAACTTTTTTATGTATTTTCTACCTACTTTACAATGTGATTTTTGTAAGTGATAAAAATTAATTACAATATTTATATATATAGCTACATGAATCTGTTCTTACAGTAATGCTCTGAAACTGTCTCCAGAAAATTGCATGTTAGAAAGAAAATTATCTAAAGGAAAGTGGTTACTTAAAATATTAGAAAGTGCTATTGCAAGATCTCGTCCACTGGGTTCCCATCTGACGAGAACCAGGAACCCGGTGGAAAAGTTTAACGGCAAGCAACGAAGTCAGCAAAGGTTTTTTTTCATGTATTTAGTTTAGGAAAATCATAGTTTTAAATTTAATTCAGCTAAAATAATTTGCAGACCTAAATTCATTCATGAACTCGGTTTCTTTGAAGCTTTTCATATTTATAAAAATTTTAAAAACCTTGTAAATTGTGATTTTGCTGTTCCCTATTTGTCTGATTGTTGGAAATTTTACATTCAGTCCACATTTTCTTAATTTTTCTACTGTTTACACAGCTAACATTCCTAATTTCCTATTGGCCACACTCCCCACCTTTCCCGTAATCCTATTGGATGAACTAAATTCGGTCCCTTTCCTATATATACGAGCACTTCTCCAGATTCAGAATTTTTTGCACTGAAGACAGTACGCTTAAGGCTACCGAAACAGCTGTATGCATCTCAAATATTTTTCTTTGGCGTTTCTGACGTAGTAGTTTATTTGGGTTTTAATTTATGATAATAATTTGTACTTTAAAAAGCATACAACAATGAAATACCTAGAAAAATACAGAAAATTGTTAAGGTAACAAAATAAGAGATGGAAAAATGCTAACAAAAGAAAGAAATGAATGAGCAACCTTTGCTAACAGTAATATAGATATTATCCATGTTGTCAAATAAAATGTGCTTTTGTTTACTTTCAATATTAGTTAAAGTTGAATAGACTGTAGTTAATCGTTAATGGATGAATTTAGGTATCATCTTATGTTATATAAACTGCTGGAGGTGGATACATAGAACATTTTTGTACTTTCTTCTATTACTTTTGTATGTTTCCATTAAAAAATATTAAAGTTCAAAATTAGGTCATTCTTTTTTATACCCCCTTGTATTTCTTTCACTCAGCAAAAAGCAATGTTGCCTTCTTCAAAAAAAAAAAAAAAAAAAGAAATTCACTGAATTTAAATGCATCACAAGAGAAAAAAAAAATAAAATAAAATATGTTGAATTTAAATATATAATGAGAAAAAATAATACCGAAATAAATAGAGCAATGCTCTAAAAAATAGGTATAGGATTTTGCCCAAATTTTATTTTAAATCCATTAATAGCAACATAGTGCACAATGGTTCAAATTAAAATTTGGATAAAATCTTGTACTCATTTGCTTTATTAATTTTTAATTTTAAAGAGCAAATGAATTTCAACTCATTCTGTCAATGATATCTATCTGGATTTTCATATTTCCTTGTGTTTCTTCTAAGGGTAACTATATATATTTGCTAATAAATTATGCAAAAAATTTTTGTTAATGTGTGTGCATATCGAATTGAGCAATATTTAGTAAAAATACTTATATTTCATTAGATAATTAATATTTTTATGTATTTTGATTGCAGTATGTAAAGTTTTCTAAAAATGACATTGCTTTAGTTCATGTCAAAAACAAAAAACATGGGAATTTTCTTTTTCTCTCTTTTTACAGAAATCTTTATACCATGAATATTACTTGTTATTCTCATACAATGAACAGTGCTGGCTCACAAAAATGCATTTTTGCTTCATTTTATTTAAAGAAATTCATTTCATTTACAGAATTTTTAGAATGCATTATTTTAATGTTAGAAAAAAAAAAAAAAAAAAAAAAAATTAGTTGATCAAGATTTTAATTTAAATTACTGATTTTAATCTGTAAAAATTATGATTTACACATTGAAATAATATAATTAAAATCTTGTTTTAAAATAACTAGTAATTTTTGCCAGTGGGAAAAAATTATGGGAAAAAGTATTTTTGCCAGGACTATTTTTTCCACTTTGCAAAAAATGGCCAACCCTGCAAATGAATATAGATAATTAAAAGAAACAACATAATCATATGCAAATGATGTTACAGCTATAATATATTTCAAGCACTATTTTTATTTTCATTACCTGACTGTTGTAGGTAATGGTAGTACTGCAATTCGGTCAAAAATTTCAACATTGAGTTTTCATTTGATTTGAATATTTTAAGGTTTCTCACAGCCCCAAAAAGTGGTTTTTGGAAATTA
Organism: Salticus scenicus; assembly: GCA_963930645.1. Taxonomy (NCBI): domain Eukaryota; kingdom Metazoa; phylum Arthropoda; class Arachnida; order Araneae; family Salticidae; genus Salticus; species Salticus scenicus. Next base: position 170,724,770 of record OZ005652.1, on the reverse strand, counting down.
GTGTGTATTATGTGTGTAAGGTATCTTCTCACTATATCTCCAAAATGAAACAAAATAAACCACAAAACTTTATATAACATATTTGGTGTACAGATGAGTTTGCCAGTTTTTGATGAAAATTGGAAAACCAGAAGTGGGACTCCATATCTCAAAAACTGTTAAAATTGCTGTATAAACCTTTTTTAGATGGCTGCTTCAGAAATATTTATAGACATCCTGGATAAATTGGTCAATTTTAGGTCTCACAAGAGATTTTTTGTTTTTAATGGTTTATGTAGGTTATCTTTTGATCAGGGAAATATGTGTCTCAGAAAACAGTTCTACCGATTTTTCTTCAAACTTTCTATGTAAAGTCTCTTTCAAGATGTCTTTACATTAGTTAGTTGTTACAGGAAAATTGGTAACCATCTGATTAGTTAGGAATATTACATCTTCTGATCACACTATCTTCAAAAAGAGCTCATAATATAAAAAGTAGTGGGTAATAAATGTGTGGTTGTAACACACCATTTTTTTTTTTTTTTTAATAGGGTGATCACAAACATTTTTTCTTTTTTCTCTTGTTACATTTTTTTTTTTTTTTTTTTTTTTTTTTTTGGCCACTTTGGAATAAAACTTTATCAAAATACATTAATTAAATACATTCTTTATACCCCTGAAGTTTCAGAATAATTCAAGTAATTTTCTAAATATATTTGAAAAAACATAAAATTAAAAATGTATGGATTATTTATAGCAAGGTAGTATATATATATATATATATATATATATATATATATTATAATAAGTACAAAACTGAATAAACACCGTAAAATGCAATAATTGTTTCGGGTCGAAAGAACACACAACTGTTCGTCAGGTGAACAAAGTAGGCACGAGTGCTGCAATCAAAACGGCAACACACTAAGCACTTGATTGCAGCACTGGTGCCTACTTTGTTTGCCTGACGAAGGGTTGTGTGTTCTTTCAACCTAAAACAATTGTTGTGATTTTATTGCATTCTATGGTGTTTTTTCAAAGTTTTGTACGCCAGTTTAAAAAAATGCCAGTTCTGTAGTGCTTTCTTATTAGTATGTATACAGGACCTTTTTTTTCCAAATGCATGCTAATGAACTAAAACTGCTTAAATCCAAATGGCTATTCTAATTAAGTTGTGAAGTAACTACATCTATAAAGACCAACAATTTTCATTAAGTTTGAGTTTTCTTAAGTAACAGTATTGTAAGACCATAATGTAAATAATTGGTGAATTAAGCTGATTTTTAAATCTTAATAACCAAAAGATGGTTATCACATTATAAGGTAGTTAATGGATTAAGTTCAAAAGTTATATAATATTTTTTAAAAAATTTAAATTATTTTATTCCATAATACTTGAATAGAAAAACTTGGAAATTTCTTATGCGTAATGAAATATTATATATTAGTTGCATTAGAAAGATGCTTAATATTAAAATAAGTATCAAACCACCCTTAAATGTTAAATTAATGTAATATGCAGAATCTTGATATTGAGGCATGGTTAGATTTTTGGTACCGTAATTTCATGTATATAACCTATCAGGTAATCTATAAAAAAAAAAAACCTGACTTTGTATGTTCTACAGGCTATCATCCGGTGTGGGGTATCTGTCGCAAACTAGGAGAAAATCAACACCAGCCTCATTTTTGTTTAGGAAATCTGGATTGTTAACGTATGATAAGATGAAATTGAGGACAGTGAAAAGGAACTTGATGAGGAGGATAATAATGATGATGAAGATGAACTGTCCCAAACAATATTGCAATATTTTAATTCTGATATGGAAGAATCCAATTTTGATAGATTTGAATGAAATTTGTATATAAATTTATTATTAATCTATAATTTTCTTATAACTTATTATTAAAATAATAGCAATTGGTATTCAAATTATAAACAGCGATTGCTGACCATGTAATTTTAGAAGTTCGGGGTATTTTTTGGTTATAATTATTTTTAAATAATTCTTTTATTCTGTGGGTTACATACGCGAAATTACGGTAAACTGATTTATAGCAAATAAGTAAAAGAAAAAAACATCTTCAATACAGATTAATAAAAGTAAAATTATCCCCCCCCCCCCCCCGAAAAAAAAAGGCTATTATTAAGGAAACACAATGCAGGATAGAAACAGGTGTTTCAAGGGCTGCTATTCAATACTAAAAAGCAGCACTTAGTCTTCACTAGCAGCTCTTGAAACCTCTTACTATTTCTATCCTTGCTTGAGGGGTTATCTTGATGATGTTTAATAAAGAAGCATCACAAAACTGGCATTGTAAAAATTATTACTTACAAACTTTGAATAAACACCATAAAATGCAATAAACTCGCAACAATTGTTTCGGGTCGAAAAAACACACGACCCTTCATCAGGCAAACAAAGTAAGCACGAGTGCTGCAGTCAAAGCGGCAACGCACAAAATCGTTTAAAATGAAAAGAAAAAGTTTATAAAGTAGAAACTAAATATAGCTACTGGTGTGAGTAGAATTGTACAAAAAAACAAGGAAATAAATAAATGAGTGAGATTAATCATATAACAATCTAAGGATAACAAAAATTAAACTAAAAACTAAGTTACGTGAGTAATTTCCAAGCATCAGAGAAGAAAGGAGTGGAAGAAATATCATTAACAAGATTTTTCGAATTTTTAAATATGTAAAATGCTTCATGAATATCCAAATGCAGACAGGAGATGAAATTATGTTAGTTTTGGAAAAATCAAAATGATGACCTTGAGACCAGCAGTGGGAAGCAATAGAAGATTTGGTAATCTCTTCATTACGAACATTCCGACGGTGCTCATTTATTCTGTATTTCAAACGCCTCCTAGTTTGACCAATATAACCTAAGTTGCAGGATGAACACGGAATTAAATAAATTCCAGAACGGTTTTCGGTGGGAATGGGATCCTTAAGAGAAGATAATTTAATTTTATTGACGGGTTTGTAAATAACTTTGAAACCAAACGGTGAAAGAATTTTAGAGATTTTAAAAGAGAGTGAAGAATAAAAAGGTAAAACAACTGGGATGAGACTGTGATCGTTTAATTTGGGAGCAGAACGTTTAGGATTCTTAAATTTATATAGAGCTTTATCAATGATAGATGGGTTATAGCCACGAGAGAGAGCAAGAGATTTTAAATAATTAATTTCTTTCGAAAGATTAGACGGATCAGAACAAATGTGTAAGGCAGGGTAAACATAAGTGTAAAAAGCAGACATTTTTTGTTGAGGGGCATGGTTAGAGAGAGCATGCGGCAGCAAAGAGACTGAGAATGGTTTTCTAAAAACAGTAGTTGAGAAACAATCCTTTTCTTTATTCACAAGAACGTCAAGGAAAGACAAAGAGCAATCCTGTTTAACCTCAAAAGTGAATTGAATGCATGGGTCAATCGAATTGACCAAAGAAAGTAAATTGGACAAATCGACGTCAGGGGAGACAAGAACGAAAGTGTCATCCACATATCTAAACCAGTGAGGAAATTTATATACACTGAAGAGTTTTTCTTCAAAATAGTGCATATAAATATCGCAAAGTAAAGGAGAGAGAGGACTACCCATGGCCATACCATCATTTTGGGAATAATAAGTATCATTAAAAATGAAGGCAGTTTGCCTGATACACAAATGAACTAAATTTACAAGCTCCTCAATTTCAATAGAAGAATAATGGAATTCACGTAGTCTTCTCTCTAAACAAACCAGAGCACCTTGAACCGGAACATTTGTAAAAAGTGACTTTACATCTAAAGAAATCATAGTATAGTTAGACGGAGAGATGCATTTAATTTTGTCCACAAAATCATACGAGTTTTTTACAGTATGAAGATTAGTAGAAGTAAGATGAGAAAGAGAGTTTGAAAGAAATCGAGCAAGATTATAAGAAGCCGTACCAATATTAGATACAATAGGTCGAAAGCAAAGAGTGGGTTTATGAATTTTCGGAAGTGCATAGAAACGAGCACAATTAACAGCAGAAGGAATTACCATGCGTTTGGTATAATCATTAAGAATAACGGAATTTTTAACGTGGTGTTTGACTTGATCAAGATGATCATTAGAAGGATCTTTTATAAGTTTCGAATATGGACCTGAAGTAAGCAAGGATTCAACATGGGATCAACAAAAGATCCTTCTAATGATCATCTTGATCAAGTCAAACACCACGTTAAAAATTCCGTTATTCTTAATGATTATACCAAACGCATGGTAATTCCTTCTGCTGCTAATTGTGCTCGTTTCTATGCACTTCCGAAAATTCATAAACCCACTCTTCGCTTTCGACCTATTGTATCTAATATTGGTACGGCTTCTTATAATCTTGCTCGATTTCTTTCAAACTCTCTTTCTCATCTTACTTCTACTAATCTTCATACTGTAAAAAACTCGTATGATTTTGTGGACAAAATTAAATGCATCTCTCCGTCTAACTATACTATGATTTCTTTAGATGTAAAGTCACTTTTTACAAATGTTCCGGTTCAAGGTGCTCTGGTTTGTTTAGAGAGAAGACTACGTGAATTCCATTATTCTTCTATTGAAATTGAGGAGCTTGTAAATTTAGTTCATTTGTGTATCAGGCAAACTGCCTTCATTTTTAATTGTACTTATTATTCCCAAAATGATGGTATGGCCATGGGTAGTCCTCTCTCTCCTTTACTTTGCGATATTTATATGCACTATTTTGAAGAAAAACTCTTCGGTGTATATAAATTTCCTCACTGGTTTAGATATGTGGATGATACTTTCGTTCTTGTCTCCCCTGACGTCGATTTGTCCAATTTACTTTCTTTGGTCAATTCGATTGACCCATGCATTCAATTCACTTTTGAGGTTAAACAGGATTGCTCTTTGCCTTTCCTTGACGTTCTTGTGAATAAAGAAAAGGATTGTTTCTCAACTACTGTTTTTAGAAAACCATTCTCAGTCTCTTTGCCGCCGCATGCTCTCTCTAACCACGCCCCTCAACAAAAAATGTCTGCTTTTTACACTTATGTTTACCGTGCCTTACACATTTGTTCTGATCCGTCTAATCTTTCGAAAGAAATTAATTATTTAAAATCTCTTGCTCTCTCTCGTGGCTATAACCCATCTATCATCGATAAAGCTCTATATAAATTTAAGAATCCTAAACGTTCTGCTCCCAAATTAAACGATCACAGTCTCATCCCAGTTGTTTTACCTTTTTATTCTTCACTCTCTTTTAAATCTCTAAATTCTTTCACCGTTTGGTTTCAAAGTTATTTACAAACCCGTCAATAAAATTAAATTATCTTCTCTTAAGGATCCCATTCCCACCGAAAACCGTTCTGGAATTTATTTAATTCCGTGTTCGTCCTGCAACTAGGGTTATATTGGTCAAACTAGGAGGCGTTTGAAATACAGAATAAATGAGCACCGTCGGAATGTTCGTAATGAAGAGATTACCAATCTTCTATTGCTTCCCACTGCTGGTCTCAAGGTCATCGTTTTGATTTTTCCAAAACTAACATAATTTCATCTCCTGTCTGCATTTGGATATTCATGAAGCATTTTACATATTTAAAAATTCGAAAAATCTTGTTAATGATATTTCTTCCACTCCTTTCTTCTCTGATGCTTGGAAATTACTCACGTAACTTAGTTTTTAATTTAATTTTTGTTATCCTTAGATTGTTATATGATTAATCTCACTCATTTATTTATTTCCTTGTTTTTTTGTGCAATTCTACTCACACCAGTAGCTATATTTAGTTTCTACTTTATAAACTTTTTCTTTTCATTTTAAACGATTTTGTGCATTGCCGCTTTGACTGCAGCACTCGTGCTTACTTTGTTCGCCTGATGAAGGGTCGTGTGTTTTTTCGACCCGAAACAATTGTTGCGAGTTTATTGCATTTTATGGTGTTTATTCAAAGTTTGTAAGTAATAATTATCTTGATGATGGTTTTCTGAATCTGGTAGTGCTTTATTTAATTTATTGTTTGCTTTTCTTTTATTTTTACAATATTGTAATATTATTTTACCTATCTTTTTTTTGCTGAAGTTTTTTGCACATTAAGTATGAAAAAATGTTTTTTTCAACCTATTGTGTTTTTTTTTTTTTTTTTTTAACTTATAACTTATACAATGTGTGGCTTTTTGACTGCGAGAAGAGTGGAAATGTTAGCTAAAAAGTAAATGAAAAATGTACGAGAGGTAATAAAAGAATAAAACACCCAAATTGAATATTCGAGAGTGGAGAGAAGAGTTATTAAAATTCAGCGTGTACATCAGATTTGTGAATCTGATTTCCAGTGCTGCCAACTCTCCCGTTTTTCACGGGAGACTCCCGTTCTTTAACCCTATCCCCCGTTTTTACGTTTTAATGTGTGTTTCTCCCGTTTTTCTAATATTTTCGAAAAATCGAACTAAAAACGCTAATTTTTGACAATTCGTAGGTGCCATCTTTTCAGATTTACGAAGGCCTTCCAATTCACAATCTTTCTGCATCCACAACATAAATGTCGATATTAATTTAAAACTTACTTTATGAGATTTTAGAATATCTAAAGAAACAAAATCCTTCAATATTTCTCGCTTACGTAATTATTTTTAACTCCCCCTTCTCCCCCATATTTTCTTATCTCCAACTAGTGATCGATGAGTTCAAATGCTCTTTTGAACTCTTTTGTTTCTCATTCTTTCTCCATCTACAAGCCACAACAAAAATGTCAATATTCATTTTAAACTTGCTTTAAGAAGTAGAAATTTTAACAATTTACACTCATGTAATTATCGTTTGACTCCCCCCCCCCCCCCCCCCCCAAAAAAAAAAAAAGCACTTTTTAGATTCTTGAGGGCGATTTGAATTTTTAAGGGCACATTTGACATTTTAATCTAAACACTTAATTTTTAAAAATTTAGTTATAAATATGCAAGCAAAAAGAAAAAAGTCTGTTTTTAAACTTTTCTGTACTTTTATTTGTTGTTAATGTGCTGATTGTCACACGCAATAGTTTTATTTATATTTACAGCATTTAGGTTATTTTCTACAAATGCAGTAATGGGGGGGGGGGGGGGGGGGGGGGGGGAGAAAGATTGGGGCAAAGCGTTTTTTTTTTTGTTTTTTTTTCTTCTAAACAAAGATCAGGCGAGGTGCAGCACCCTCCTTAAATTATCTGGGGGAAACTCTGGATCAATGTTCATAAAAACATTGATCCAGTTGTTTTATTAGATTTTAGAACCAACTGAAGCGATATAGGGGTTCAAAATTCTTTACATATGTAGTTATTTTTAGACTTTGTTAATGAACTTGTTAACTATTTGTTTTTCCCCAATAAGTTTAAAATATAAATTATCAAATAAAAGTTATATTAGGTCTTTTCAGTTAAAAAAGTATTATGTATTGAATAAAATAATTTTGTTTTGTTTTCTCCATGAAACCGTAAATCTCCCTTTTTCTCCCTTGAAATTATATGTGAAATCTCCTGTTTTTTTTCCCACCAAGGTTGGCAGCTCTGGATTTCCATATTTAATCAAAAACCAATAAATACCATACTACAATAAATCACTTTATTCAAAACCACAATATAAAACATTTTATTCAAACCAATCAGCTGCTAATAAAATCTCTAGGTAACGTGCATATAGATATATACATATATAAACATACATTTAATGGCATTATAAAATCATTACAAAAGTTTGTGTAAAAAACAAATTTTAAAACATGCAATTGGCTAAAATTGTGGAAGCTTTTCAGAAAATAATTTTGTAATTGATTTCACTTTTTGTAAAAAGCAGGGTGTAAAAAAAACTAATAACATGAGAACAATAAACGTTTGTTTTTGGATATAGATAATACAATGGTTAAAAAAGCTCGCTACAAGATATCATGTGGAATTTAGAATATAATGTATTCCATATGCAATTTCTTATTATTCTGACTACACAACATATGCCTTAATTGACGGCCACAGATTTGAGCACATGTTGTACAGGTATTAATTGTATTTCTGTTTTAACAGCCACAATAAGTTCAGCAAGTGCACTCTGTCCTTGACATAACACCACTGAGAGGGGGTGGGGAACCCACACTAATTGAGATCCAAGGAGTAAGGAGACCAATCTATGCTTACATGTTAAACCTTTCTGTAATGAAGCACAATAACAAAGTAATATATTACTTATGATTCTTTTTGCTTGCAAGTATAAAATTTTAACATGTTTTTAGTCTGCTTTTGAAGTCCAACTGCAAAGAACAGAAAAATACACATTTTTATTTCTGGACAGTTTTTTTTCTAAATAACATTGTAGCAACAGTACAGATTCTCAAAAAAAAAAAAAAAAAAATGAAAATGAAAATTTTCAAAAAAGTCAAAATTTAACAAATTTTTATCCTTTTTATAACATTTTATCGTAGATATACAAAGATAATCAATAAATTTTTAAGTCAATTTTTCATAAAACTTTTCATTTATTTTTGTATATTTTTACATTTAAAACAAATAAAAATTGAAATTATTTCTAATAAGATTGTTTGATAAGCTAAAGAATTTCAGGCATGTTGCAGTCATAACTGAATTTAAATAAATTCAAGGTGAAAAAAAAAAAAAAAAGTGAATTAAGAAATAATTATATCACATACTTTTACACAAACAAATGTATCTTTTCTAGAAAATGCATTCTATTTCTGAAATTATCTGAATTTTATGAATAATTTTGATTACATTCTGCTAACAATATCTTTGGTGTTATTTTGATTTACTATTAGATACTTAAAGTGGCATTTCTTACATTTAATTGATAAATATTAGAATTACAACAGTTTTAGACTCGTTCATGTTAATTATCTAAAAAAATTTGCATGAAAAATGCCTTTTTTATAGTAAATCAGTTACTTTTGAAGTGATTTAAAATGAACATTTTAAAAAATAGACAAAACAATATTTTAAGTATGAAAATGTAAAAGGTTTTCGTAACATGTTAAATTATCTTCTACTACTTTTTTTTTCCCTCTGTGTGTGTGTGTCAGAGACTAAGCTTATTGTTACTAAACTTTCAAAACTTTCTAAGAAAAATTGTGACACAATCAAAAGTTTTGAATTATGCTATAATAATTCAAAATTAATTATTTTCTGATAAGTTTCCACAAATATATTTTGCAACACAGAAGAGAAAAAAAAAAAAAAAAAAAAAAAAAACATGGAAGCAAACATATCAGTGAAATAAAATACATTTTGACTAGATTTAAAAAAAAAAAAAAAAAAAGAGTCAAGTAAAACCTGTCAATTTGTTTACTTAATGAAATGTTACATTTGAATAATATGTGTGTGTGAATGTAATGATGGTGTATAGCCTACATTTTCTGGTGCAATAACTAGAGTCAAATTGTACAGTGGGGGGGGATGCAACACTCGACGTAACTTTGTTGCTAATCGATGTATAAAAATGTAATAGGTATCATTCGATGGGGAATTGTGAGTAGTTTCAGAAAATGAAGTGAAATTTTGAATTGGGGGTTGTCTACATATTAAAACATGCACCAACTTCGATTTATTCAATGGTAATGCCCCATTTTTATTTTATATTTGAATTCCTGGAATCGTGACAAAGCGAAAAAGTATATTGGTTGTATATTTTACTTATTTTTTCACAGAGTTATACACATTCAAAGTTTGAAGGTGCTAATGATAAATTCATATTTCAAACTTTTATTAATATCTTCATAAAAAATAACTTAATATATATATATATATATATATATTTACGAGATACAGTGAAGAAACCCAAACATAATCCATCATTACTTTTGATTCTGAAAAATATTAATAAATTCATATTCATAAAAATTATGAATTATGAGCTATATTAATTTTTACATAAAATAAATCCTAATGCTGAAAAATATGGGTGTGCAAATTTGCAGCTCATTTCAGTTATTAGTTTTTGAGAGTTTATGCATTGTTGTATATATATAGCTATATTATTTCAGTTCGTATATTATGTCACACCTATGAAAGAAAATTTAAGCTTTATTGGTGATTATTATAGCCATGATAGACACTTTTTAACTGAAAAATATTGCACTTTTTTCAAAGAGTATTGTCTGACCAATCGTAAGTGTAATGTACTTATACCTAAAATTATCTAAAAAAGTACTGAAGTAAATACATATATAAAAAACTGAATTTAGAATAATTAAGGTCCTGTAAAGGTGTTAACGTGTTTATTAATTTTTATAACTTTTTTTCTTGAAACATTTCCGATATGAAACAGTAAAATTTTGTCTAATTCTTGTAGGATCTTAATTTTATTTTTCTACATTTACAGATAAACCCCTAACATATTTTTGATTATAACTATGAATACTAAAGATAAAGTAAACAAATAGTATACTTTTCCGCACTGCCAGACTCTCAGAAATTCGTATATGAAGTCAAAATTGGTGTTGCTATTGAAAAAATCAAAGTTGGTGCTCATTTCAATATGTAAATAATCTCTAATTCAAAATTTGACAATATTTCCAGAAAGTGCGTTTAATTTCCTGTTGAATTACATCTATTAGATGTTCCTGCGTCAATTAATAATGAAATTACAGCAGGTGTTGTATTCCCCCCCCCCCCCCCGACTGTACAATGAAGTATTTTATTACATGCTTATGAAATTAAATTACATATTATGCAGAGTGCCAGACTCTTTAAGCATACTGAAAGTTATGATGACTGGACTATTAGATGTTACATAACCAAAACAGGGTTGAAATTTTTGTACGGTTAGAATTATTAGCAAATGAGCACTATTTTCTCAGTGCATCTGCTTTTAAGTCCTGATTTTAGCACTAATCACCATAATTCTTAAACTGTTCCTATGCTTTTCTTTGATACAAAATCACTTATTCTTTCAGCCATGAGAAATCTTTATAATGTATAAAGTGTAACTCTTGCAGATCAAAATCAAAGTATTATTATTATTTTCGTAATGTGTATGACTCCTTAGGTCAAAGTCTATTCTAAAATGAATTCCCTCTACTTCTTTAAATCCAATTGGAAATGGAGCTGTTATTAATCTTAATGATTGGCAATTTAGCAGGATTCCAGATACCCAGGGTTGATTAATATGCAAATGTTCAAGCGCAAGAAAGAAAAATTGTGCTACAGTCATCATTTACTCTTTTAAAATCCATCCAATTTATCTGCTCTCATGTAAGAAAGTCTCTTGTAATAAAATAAAGCTTACAGGAAAATTTCTGAATTATTTTCAAGTTACAAATTTTGAGTAAGATTTTCTTTAAACTATCATAAAATAATTTGAAATAATAAATAAATGAATTTTCCAGTTCACAAATTTAATAATGCATTGTATTTGTTTTGAAACTTACTGTACACAATTCTTGTTCAAGTATGAATTGAGTATTACATCATAATTTAACTATTATAAGTTTAATTTAAGAACTTTAATTAATATACTGACAGGTTTCACTTTTGATTAATTAAAATACTGAAACAAAATGGTAAAAAAAAGAAAAAGAGGGGAAAACAAGACAATTATGTATTAAATTTTACATTTGTTTCATTCATATTTAGGTCTCTTTAAAACTTATTGGCTTAAAACAGGTACAATAGTATTTGGACTTTGGTATCAAAACATTTTTCACAAACACATAGTTTAGCAATAAACCTATGGCATTATACAAAAGCTACAATATATGCAGATCAAAAACAGTGAAAATTTCATTCAGTCTATATTTTAAAAAGTTTAAGAAGATTTAATATGCCCTAGATTATTTTGACATAAGTCTTCTAATAATAAAACTTCTTATTGACAGGGCATATTCATAGTAGAATATGATTAAAATATTTTAGAAAATCATGAGATACTTATTACTACACACTATCTTTAACAAAAATGGAACACATATTTTGGCAAATATAAGGGCACCTTTAATGCATTTTATACAAACTGTCCCCTATATTTATTAAAATAGCATTTTTCATAACTCACAATGTAAGAAAAAGAAAACTCGAATACATTTGAGCAACCATAAAAAGCACTCAGAAAACAGGATTTCAAATGATTAAAAAATTCAAACTCAAAATATTAATCTACATTTAATATCAAAAATTTAATTATCACAACAAACCTGTACATGGAATGCACATATGACACAGAATATTTATATCAATACATAAAATTTCAAAATACATACAAAATCATGTCTAGTATATCTATTTTAAAATAGACAAAACCACTTTTGTTTTACATTTACTTTAGATATGTATTTATCAATCATTTACAGTGTACTGCACATTCAGTAATTTCTTTTGATGTTTTAAGACAGGAAATAAGAAAAGCCTTTACACCTAATATTAGTCATTATCCAATAGTACAAATAATTTGTTTCCCTGTATTAGAATATTCTCCATGCATTTTTCATTGAAGGTGTCACACTCAATAGTTGGTTATTACTATAGTTTTAGACAAGACATTTCATTTTTTATAATTATGTTTAATTTACTTTATAAAGACATGCGTCATAAATTTGTATTAGTTTTTCAATTATTCAAAATACACTGTTGATTATAAACACATGGAAAAAAGCTTTAAACCTGTCTATTTCACTAGCTTACATCCACATTTATATATATTTGTAACCATTTAGTTAAATCTGATTTTCTTGTAAAAGTTACACACTATTTCAATAGACTTAGCACTTAATATTTTCATCATATTACTCTCTAAATAGAGAAAAAAAAAGACAAAAACATTTACATATATACAATCAGTTGTGTAAAACAAATAGAGACATAAAAATTTGAGTTATTAATAAAGACTTACAAAACATGTATAAAATTTAAGGTATTACACAACAAAAAATTAACAACATTATTAGAAATCTCTTTTTAATACTTGTATGCATCATTACACATTTGTATAGAAACACACTTATTTAGGAATATGTACAATTATTAGGTAGTATACACATAAAACAAAATATATATAAAAGCTGCACACTGCACAGTATACTATAAACTATTTGATTTTTTCTTTAAAACATTCAACATATTTTATTTATTTATCTAGAATTAAAAAATCAAAAAACAAACTCAGTCTACTCATTCTTTGAATTTTTGAATGAGATCATAAAATGTACGAAAAAGTCTCTGTTACATACTTCATGCAGGGCAGATAATATTTAGAATAATAGTGATAATAATGACGTTCAACATCAAATTTTAACATATAATGGAATCCATATACAATGAGCACAGAGAGGTGTTTTTTTCATTCATTAAATCATATTTGATTCTATATCTAATAGGGCTGGATGATATATCGATATATCGTCAAATATCGATATCTACCACATATCATGATAATCGATATTGATCAATCACATGTCACGATATATCGGCTATGTATAGACAATATAATTTCTTATTTTCATCTTTTACCTAACAATAGGGATGAATAAAAATAGAAATTGCATGCATGAAAGATGAAAAGAAGTTTTACATACATAGAATTCATGGTGAGGAGAACAGTTTTTATTTTTTTCAAGGGGAGCGGAGTGGTTGTTATTGCTGTTTTTATCCAATTTTTGTAAATTTGGATGTTTTATGAAAAAATTAAAAATGACAGAAAGTTACTAATGTTCTAAAAAAGTAGAATTAACTTCTCATTAATTTTTGTTCCACATTTTCAATTTATGGAATGCTAAAAAGGGGAAAAACAATAATATTCTTGATGTCCATTTATCAGAACTTACTACATGTATTTTAATTCATTGTTGAAATATTTAGGTTTGTTGTGCAATGATAATGATTTTATATTATATCATATATCACTGTTTTAGAAGCAATAATTTTTTTTATTACCCTGCTGCTAAAATTGCCCTTAATAAAGATATATTACTTTGGGGGGAAATTTCAATTCTAACTTAAATGGACTTTTTTAGAAACATGATTAAAAAAAAAACTATGTTGTGCCTATTAAAATGACAACCTTCCCGTTTTCGCAGAATATTGCTGTACAGCAGCGCCACCTATCGGCAGATATGCACCCAAATTCTATCATCATAATGGCCTTTTCATATATTTAGTTCAATTACACGCAATAGAACCTGAGATACAGCCTTCACTTATACTGTGGAAATCGCTGTATAGCAGCGCCATCTTTAGAGCGATTGGCAGAAACTAATAAATGTCAAGGTGCATCTGCATATAAATTTATATGCAATTCTGTGCAGTAATTACTGAGATATAATAGCCTCCCCTGAAATTACGAAAATCGCTGTATAGCAGCGCCACCTGTTGGGTGGTTGACACCAAAAGTTGATAGGCACTAACATATGTTAAGGGGCATCTACATATAAATTTATATGCAATTCCATGCTGTAATTCCTGAAAAAGCAGAAATCGCTGTATAGCAGCGCCACCTGTTGACCAATCTGCACCAAAAGTGGATAAACACTAATTTATGTTAAGGTGCATTTACATCATAAATTTATATTCAATTTGGTGCAGTAGTACCGTATATATATTCACCACAAAATTTTTGTCACACCCATTTTCTAAAAATGGTCAAATTGTGTTCTGGACCTCTCAAAACATGTAAATCCATAGAAAACCATAAGTGAAAAATTTTTACGAATCCCATACTTTCTTGTATTGAGTATAGAAGAAAGTAAAAAATGGCTTAAGCAAGCTCTGAGCACTAGTAAAGAGAATATTTGTGGGATTTTATATTATCCAAATTTTCTTTGTTGATATTTTGAAGAAAAAAGTTGATCGAGGATTAAAATATTTTTATTTGTTCTAATAAAGCAATCCTATAGCAAATCTCATACCTAAAACAGAAAGAAAAAAAAAAAAAAAAACTTGCTTTATAGATCAATTTTTTCCAACGATAGTCACACTTTAATATCGTTTCAATCAAAGAATCTATTCTTTCGTCTCAATCATTCGAGATTTATTTCCCGATATTTCACTAAAAACTCACAACATCATGTCCATATCGCATTCATAAAAAGAAATCGAAATATCAAGGTGCTTAATCATCCCCACTACTCATGAGTGAAACGAGTCAGCAATGGCGATACGCCTTATCATCATAATCATATAGCTGATTTCTGATTCCTTAATCGAATAAACTCGTACTCACATTCACTCACTCACAGCGGCGCGGACAATATTCATGAATATAATCAGAAACATTCATGAATATAATCAGAAACATCACGCTTGCGCAGAATAGCCGATAAACACTCAAGAAGGGGAAAATACTCTTTGTTTACTCATATTACTGATGATGACGATTGCCGGAGATCGTGATTGAATATTACGGGACGGCGGCGGGGAACAAGCACTTTAAATTTTTATTGTTTGTTTGGACTCATAATTTGATTATTAGAATTGGTGGGAAGATTGTCAATTTTTCGATATTAATGAATAAATGAATGGTAAGTATTGAGCTACAATGAATCTTACATAAAGATTAAAGAGAGTAAATTAATAAAAATCTATCATTTTGTATCTGCAATAGTATTTTTATTCTTTTTCCTTCTAAAAATATTTAAAAAAAGAAAAGGTTTACATGTATATAATTTAATTAATGATATATTTCCGATGCTAATTAATTAATCGTCTAAATTTATTTTATAAATGAAATTTATAAACGGAATTCTTTGTCCTATATAATTATTTAAAAAAAAAATTTTTTAGTGATATACATAATTCATGATGCTAATTAATGATTGAAACATAAATGAGTATATTAAAACTAGATGAATGATCGAAAATTTCTACAAACCAATCAGTATTTATGGTCTGTTTTTGTTGAAATTCTTTTAAAATAAGCAATATTTAAATATATTTATTTTTTTTTTTTGGTATTTCTTAATTTAAAATTTTCAATTTTTAAAATGACAATGAGGCGTACTATTGATTCTTTAGAATATTATCATTTGGTATCTAAATCAAAGACTAAAAGTCAGGTTTGGTCTACTTTTGGGATACCTGCCAATGAGCATGGTACTGTTATTAACACTGATGTGGCAATTTGTAAACTCTGCAAAAAATATGTATGTGCAAAAGGAGGGAGTACAACAAATTTGCCTTCTCATTTGAAAGTCAGTGCACCATCCATTAAAATTTAGTGAGTACACTTCAAAGAAGCTATTGACTCCTGTTATACGTACATACAGTGAAATGAATGATTCTGATAGTTCACCTGTAGAAAGTAGTGTTTACATTTGGTATACTAAATGATCATTACATTAAACAATTTTTCATTAGAAAATTTATTACATTGTTTACGAAGCTATGAGTTTAGTCGTAGTTTAACTATGAGTTATTTCGTAGCTTGACAGGTCAACGTGTTAAAATATTTTCTGTATTTCTCTGCCTATATTTTAATAAATATGTCAATTTACATAATTTTACTTATTTAATAATTATAATTATTTAACAGCTAATTTAATAATTACTATAATGATTTAATAACCATAATATTTTATTTGAATTTGTCGTGATATCGATATATCAGAATATCGTGATATGAGGATGACGATATATCATGATATTAAATTCCTGACATCGTCCAGCCCTAATATCTAATTAATGTGAATTAAATATAATTTTAGACATTAAAAACAATCATTATCTCACACTTTTTTTTTTTTTTTTTTTTTTTTAAGTTAATGCAAAACAATATATTCTGCAGTCTGTTCAAGATAAAATGATACCAGAAGTAAATAAATGAGTTAATAAGGTATTCCATTTTTGTGCCTTTGCTGCAAAAATGACTACTTTGTTAGCCATAAAAAAAAATATGTTGAAATTAATTCCTAAACCAACCCCCACTCAATAAAAAAGAAAAGCTTGTTATCGGATAAAACTATCCCACCCTCTCATCTTTATGTGTTATGGTGTTCATGAAAATAATTTGTACTTTAAAAAAACATACTTTTGTGATTATTTCATTGTTGTAAGAGTAAGTCGTTAAGATAATAAAAGAAGATGTGGGAAAATTCTAATAAAAGAATTAAAAGAATAAACAGCTTTTGCTGGTGCCAATAATAACAGAGACATTCATGTCGCCAAAAACGTATCCTTTTCTTTACTTCCGGTATAAGTTGACCAGACTAAAAACAGATTAAATTTTCTACAAAAATGTATACATATATAATATTAACAGCAATTTTTTGTAATAAGAATAACAAATCTATAGCTAATTATATATAAGGGTCAATCATATGAAAACAGAACACGAGCCCTAGAATGAAATAACCTAGTTTATTTTAAAATATAATCACTACATTTACACTTGGCCCATGTTTTTTTTTTTTTTTCCCCAAGTGATTTAATATCTTGTGTGCAGACCTGACAACTGAAATTTTAATTTACTTGTCGGTGGCAAGAAGATACTTTAAATTGACTTACCACATTTTCAAACTTTTTTCAACTGATTACCAAAATAAATAATTTTCTCATTTGAATTTTTTCAAGAAACTTTTTTAAATTTTGTAAAGTGCTTATTTTAAGTTCACTGACTTTTATAAAGTATTCATTTGAATTTTGCTGCTTTTATAAATGTTCCATTTTAAGACTGTTGATTTTTTTACAAAAAGTCAGTTTACAAACCTGAACTATTACTAGATAAATTTCAGAAAAGGCCACGTTACCATATTCAATAGATAAAATTTTAATTTTATTTATTCTTATTTTATTTTATTATATATATCTGCTATTGACAAAAGGCACTTTTTGTAGCCAAATGCTAAAATTTGGAACAAGTTAGCCACTAAATAAAAAATATATATTATATAATTGCTGAAATATGTGATTTTGTAATTTTCGGCCCAAAATTGTTTAAATAGGCAATTATTTTGCACTTAATCAACAAAATTACCATTTATTTATTTATTATTTTTTACAAAAGCTAATTGCTAAAATAAGTGATTATTTTGCCTTAAATCAATGGGCCGTATGGTGGGTGTTCCAACACTGTTCACCAAAACATCATCAACATACTCTATGTAAAAACAGCTATATGTATTCATACACTGTCATGGGGCAAAAAGACACCAGGCGACTTAAACTTCAATTTCTGATACATTTTTCAAATTTAAACACTTTCTGCTGTCAAAAAATGTATAACTTATTGCTATTTTTTAATAAGTGAAAAAGAATCATGCACATACACAGATGAAGTGATAACTGATTGGCTGCTGGATGATATTGTTCGCCATCTGCCTATGCATATCAGATGCTTTTGCTCTGTTACCTAGGATAAATTTATTCCATAATAGGATTTGCCTACTTTACTTCCTACAAAACTGCGACATACAGTTTTTGTCATATTCAGATGAAAATACACAAAATTATAACTACTATTATATATCACTTGACTGACCCTTATATGTTTACAGACTTGCCAAGTCCCCGGATTTTAGTACTTTATTTTGATCTACGGATTCCTAACGAAAATCGCCGGCTTTTTACTGACCGTGATACGCGAGTTTCGTTTCCATTCCACATAGCAGACGATGGATGTCTTCAAAGAACTGATTTACGTGATGACGTCATTGAAGAACCGCCCCACTTGTTGATGTCGGCATTGCATGTAGTATGTGCGGTATCAAAATTTTCTGTGCATTCAAAACTATAACTAGACCAGATATGAATGAAATCCCATTGTTCAGTGAAAGGCTGTAGTTCCAACTGGATTTCGTTTAGCTTTTTAGAATGGGAAAGTAGTTATCTGGAGACTTTGCTTCAGTAGGATTGGCAGCACGATAAGAGTCCGGCTCGGTTCCATTTGTGTTTTGTTTATAATAATCCCGTGACACGTGCTCACTATATTTATCATCCTAAGTGTGTTTTAATTCTTGTCTTGCAAATTAATATTTTATTTTTTTATTTACCGGGGTAGTTATTAAAATATTAAATATTTCTTGACATTAATGAATTATATATTTTTAAAATAATGGACTTGAGATATTGGCATCGGCCTTTAAGGCCACCGATTCCGTATATTGTGCTCAAGGGAAAAAAAATCTACATAATATGGAACTGTTTTTAATAAGTCTCATACAGAGGCATTTACAAGCTGCCAAAAAGTGCATGAATATTGGTCAATTTTTCCAGGACATCGATAACTTATCTGTTATATGATCAGAATAGTTTTTATAGGGCATATTCTTTTAGAATAATTTGCAAATTACTTTAGCTGACCACATGGCACTATTATTCAAAAAAGAAAAATTCTGGACAGCCAAATTGCCAATAAATATGTCTGGCAGGACAAAAACCACAGCCATAATAGAATGATCCATCATGAATCATGCAGAAATGGTTCATCTATTCTTTCTTAAACATTTTCTTCTTTCCACTCTTTTTTTTTTTCTTTTTTTTTTTAAGTATTGAAGAAAGAATATAAATAAAAGCCACTGCTAAGTGGTATAAGTAATGATAGTAAAGTTTAGCCTACTAATATACCTCTAGATGTTAAAGCAATGCTTACCCCCCCCCAAAAAAAAAAAAAAAAAAAAAAAAAATGCTTATTAAAATAAAAGCTTATTTTAATAAGCAGAATTTTAAAACAAAATTGATTAAGAATTATATAAAATGTTCTCAAAGAATTTCTATTTTTAAATTCCTTTTTGTTTATAAATGCTCTTACATTGATCATTTTTTTAAAAACCCTCCAGTAAAGCTAACAAAAGTATAAATATAAATATTGGCATAAAAAAAAAATTTATTCATAAAAGCAATGAAAAATTAATGAACAAAAAATGTTTTCATAATTCTCTCTGATATATATATATATTTGATCTCAGATTCCAGAAAAATATGTTTGATAATTAGCTGACATTTTTCTGACGTTTTTCTTGTTTTCAATTAATTTATTATTTATCAGGTATGCTACATAAATATTATTCCACCCATATTTCAGAGAAACAGATAATTTACTTATTTTTAACTAATCATTTTATTGTAGCATTCTGGCAATGTTTCAGCCTCAAATTATTAAACATGGTTTGGCTTAAACTTTTAGCAAAGGACAATGTTTATGAGGAATTGTTAATGCTTAAGTCAACAATCAGTGCCAGTTTCTCGATAAAGTAACCTGCAAAATGTCTCAGGCTTTTTTATTTTAGAAACTTGGCAAGTCTGTGTTTATCACAACTAATTTTTAAAGAATTGCATATCAAGGGATTAATTATAATGGTGAAATTTATCCTAATAAAACTAATATCAAAATTATGAGAATTTTAGTAATAAAAAGAAAAAAAAAAAAAATTTGCAACATATATAACAGCGAAATTTTCCGAATCAGAGTAAAAGTAAAATATAATAAAGTTTTATATTAGAAAGTTAAAAAATTTGTATATGCAATGGTGAGTCATTTCATCATCTTTTAATTTACATTCAGAACTATTGAATTGGTGAAAAGGCTTTCTGAATTTCAACTATATAAAATATATGTGTATATATATGTAAAATTTTTACATTGTACCGTTCTATTATCAATTTAGAATAAGCTACAGGACTACTTTATCAGGAACCCATTCCAATTTTGTAGTGTAAGATAATGATTAACCAGCTTATTACATTTTCACATTAACACCACTGTTATACATAACATTAGAATTGTAGCATAAAAAGTAATTATCATTAGAACAAAATGTTGAAATTGTACCTATATATCACAAGATAGAATGAATGATAAACACAGTTACAAAATCTGTAAGACATATTTCATGCACAGTTGAACAATGATAAAAGGAAATAGAAACTTGAGTTTATAAAGTATAAAACTGGACGGACAGTATTTTACTATTTTGTTAGATGCACATTCAAAAAAATTACAACTATAAAAAAACAATATTATAAAATTCTGTGCCTCACACACACATAGTTGTTACATTAAATATCTTCAAGAAACTTTTAATAATCTTCAAGAGACTTAATATTAACTTTAAAAACAAAATCTTATAAACCAAACAAATGAATTTAAAAAAATATAAACACCAAAACTGTGTTTTTAACATATTTGTACATACAAAAAAAAAAAAAAAAAAAAAAAAAAACACCAACTAAATTGATCAAAGGAAAAATGAATTTAAAATTAACACCAAACACATTTCCTATGAATTATAATTTTTTTTCCCCAAAAAGAATAAAAATATTTTTATTTTTAAAGAATAAAACAAGTAACTGGCAAAAGTTAAATGTAAAATAACTATCCAAGTGTAAAGAAAATTTTAAGTACAGTACAATCTTTTCAAGTATGCTTATACAACTATAATGTGGGAAAGGGGGGGGGGGGGAATTAAAATATCAAGTAGTTAACAACAACACATAATGAGACTATTTTAATGAAACTTTCTGAATTTAAGATTTAAAAAGAAGAAATACAGCTAATATAAAAATTTTTGATGCAGTTTAATCATTAAAACTAACTACTCCTGAAGTTTATTAAAGACTTTTTAAATTCTTCAGAAAGAGTTTCAGTTTCTGAAAGTAGGAAAAATTTTCTTCAATTAAAAAAAAAGGGGGTACATGTTTATTTATATATTTTCATATAATCACATAACCTTTATTTGCTGACAGCTACTGTGGGAAAATAAACATTATTAGTTTCATTTGAAAACCTAGACTTTAAACGAATTCATAGTTATAAAATCTTATTGTGGAAAATTAAACCTCATTAACAATTTCAAATGCACACATTAATGAATTAGGACAAAAAAAAAAAAAAAAAAAAAAAGTTACTCTCTGAACATTCAACTTATTTAATCAAAAAAAAAAAAAAAAAATCTAGAATAATTAATGAATTAAAAATAATTAGAATTAAAAGCTAAACAAAATAAATAAATTGAGCACAGTAGAAAAATCCAGGAATAGTGATATTCTTCTGACTGTACACTATACAATTTTAAATGACCATTATTTTAACACTGAAAAAATATCAACATTTAACTTAACAAACTTATGGCCAGGCCCTTAGCATTGGACTTCAGTTGAATTCCAAACTATGATGCAAGAACTAATCTTCGAGGAAACAGTGCCTTTATGATGAATGTATACTCAATAAAAAAGATGATTAGATATTGGGTACCAAGACTGCTACGCTACTACAATATATTTATTATTATTAACCTTTTGAGAGGGGCTCGTACAAAATCCTATGGTGAAGTATAAGAACTGCTGTAACAGTCCCTCTCTAAAGGTTAATAACTGAATTTTCAAGCTCAAAAGAATAACTTGTCATATTAACAAAACAAACTTTTCAGGCCATCTGAGTAAGACAGGTTTAAAAAGATGATTTAAATATAAAACTTAATTCACAATAAACAAAAATATATCTAATAAATAGAAAACTTTGAACAAACAACATAAAATGCAAGAACTCGTGACAATTGTTTCAGGTCAAAAGAAAACATGACTCGTCATCAAGTGAACAAAGTAGGTACAAGTGCGGCAAACATGCATTGCCACTTTATTAATTCAAAGTTTTGCATCTAGGTTTGCACCAGTTCTGTAGTTTTTTTTTTAATGTATAAAAATACACTTAATCAATACAAAACGTAAATTTTAAGCAATTTCTCTTTAAAGGTTGAAGGTTCAATTAATATTGGATTATGCATACAAGATAATGGCACAAATATTATCTCCCAAAATTATCAAGTAAAATATTTCTATATAATATTTTTCTACTTATTTATTTATTCTAATTTACTTTTATTTGAATTAATAAATCAAAGTTAAATTAACCCACTTCTGACGAATCAGAAAAATAAAAAACTATGTGTTCCACAAACAATATGAACTTATCAGCTCAGATGATTTTAAGCACTGAACTTAATTCAAGAGAAAAAAATAAAATAAAGTGCTTTTTATACAAATATATTTATATTTGACTGAATAGGAATGGATGATTAAAAAAAAAAAAAGTAAGAAAAATATATATATATATATATATTTATATTATTTTCAGTAACAACTAACCCAAAATGCAAAACATAATCCTAAAATTGCATTAAAAGTTTCTGATAAAAGTCTTTCTAACTTTCTGCTAATAGAAAAAACTTATAAAATTATATATACTTACTGAAATAGAGGAATTATCTTGTGGCCCCTGGCATATATGCCAGCAAGGTCTTGAATAGGTTAATAGAAACATATTGAAAGAAAAATACCTAATTTTTATTTAAGTTATCATCTAGAGCAGAATAATTTATGAAAGTGCAAACTGATTAAATTTACCTGAACAAGGGATACTGGCATGCTGTTTAAAAATAAATAGAATTAGAAGCAACTCTCAATTTCAGATAGAAAATTACATAAGATTTTTATTTTATGTAATCTCATATATGAATGTAAATATTTTTACACACACATCTTATATTAGATAGTATATTGACAAACGATCTGGAATTATTTATATACAAGTATATTTTCCATTCCACAATTACAACATTAAAAAAGAAATTTACTATACATTGAAATATCTTTTAAATTAATAATGCTTACTGTACTTATTTTGTGCTAAGTCAATGTATTTGTAAAAATATTAGAAAAAATTTTATTATTATCCTACATTATGTAATAATGCTTTGCTAAGACATTTTTAAAAATGTTATTATGGAAAAGGAAAGTAGATAGAATGCTTGCACTGATCTCTGAGTATAAGCATGAATGTTGATCCTACAAGCCTTCATAAAAGATTTTATTTGACAACTCGTAGTTCAAAGTTGCAACAATATACCTATATAGTTCATAAATCATCAGAATACATTAAAAATGTAAATGTATTTTATTAATGTATATTTAAACATTACATTAACAAAAACTGCTGTTTTCCCTTTTCTCTTTACCATACTCATAAAACTGAAAATTTTCGAAATGTTCTTAAGAAATTTTGTTCATTTAATTGACCCCAATTTCATAAATATTTAATTTATTAATCCTGAATTTAGAAATACATATAATAGAGTCAAGCAAGATAACAAAACTGGATTGAAACAAACAGAAGAAAAGTTCAACAAAATTGGATGACACTACAAATCAAATTTTGAGCACTAACAATGTGAAAAGTTTGATTTAACTTTTGCCATAAAAAGTAACTTTTTTCTTTTTTTTTATATAAATGAAGAGTTGGATGGAATATGCATATTTATAATTAAAATATGATATGTAATGGAAAAAATTAACAAACTTTGAGCAATGCATACTTAGGAAAGAAAAAATAAAATAAAAGACTTTTTTAGAAACCCGGACAATTAAAACACACATCAGATCGTATAAATCAATGGAATTCAGCATATAAACATGTAATGGAAATTAATGTACTTATAAAAGTCAATATTTACAAACAAATTTCAGATGAATGATGAAACTATCAGTCTTGTTTTTATAAAAATGAGAAATTTTACAACTATATACATCTATTATATAGCTTTAAATGGCACATTTGAAAATGAAAGACAACAATAGTTTTAGGCATAAAGTCATTCTTTATTCAGAACTACTCTCACAGCAGTATAAGAGGCAGGCTTTTTATTCTGAAAGAAAGAAAAAGACATAATAAGCATTTTAAATAACAAATAAGTTCAACATATACTTTCTATTAAAAAAACATAAAAATAAAAGACATCCAAAGACACATATCTCCTAACATGAAGTTATATCTTAAAGTAATGACAGTTATGCTAAGGTGTAGAAAACAAACAGAATTTTCCTGGGTGTAATGTAGAACAGATTAATAAAATTTATGTCATTTTTGGCTTGTTTCTTCAAAGTAACATAAATATCAAATAAATTCATCAACGGAATGTTAATTTTAGGAAAAAAGCCAATTTTAGGTACATATTTTGTGTGTACACAGTAATAAAAAAAAATAACTTGTCACTATAGGATTATAATATGAAATAATAACAAATATAGCATTCTTAGGGGAAAAAAAAAAAAAAAAAAAACTAAACTTTGCATAATTCAAAGGTTTATTGTAATAATGGGATTGCACTGAGTTTCAACTAAATATTAATGTATGTATTAAAGTAAAATAATGCTTCAGAATTTTCAATGACTTTGTTGTTTAGTCATGATCTATTTAAAATTAAAATTTTTCAAAGGGATATATAATATTAGATTACATTATTTTAAAGTTATCAACAAGAAAAATTCATAACTAAAGTAATAACTATAAAACTCAAAATGTCCAGAATTAATTTACCTAAAAAAGAAAAAAATGTATAAATAAATTTAAAAAATAAAACCAAACAATTCTATGAACAAAGCTACATTTCAGACTTCAAGATTTAAAAAAAAAAAAAAAAAACGTTATTAGCAATAGTTTACAATTTTTTCTTTAATCTTAATTTCTTTATTTTATTTTCTTCTTCTTATTTCTTTATTTATTTCAGTGGGGGTGGGGGTAGGGGGTATCAATAAAAAAAATATATTCTTAAAAAGAGAAAGTTTTCTATCAATAATTTACATCACATTGATAGTAAAATTACAAGAGATGTAAATACATACATATATCAATGTAAATATGCATAAATGCATGCATCCATCCATTTATACCATACTATATAACCCATACTATCAAAATACATAATTACAGAATTGAAAAATGATCAAAAGATAAAGAGAAAATCAGAAATAATAAACATGCATCTCATGTGATTATAAACAAATACTACATGTGCAAGGACTCATTCAAAAGAAATCACTCACATGAGTCTACTGAACATGAGTTTTTTTTTTTTTTTTAAGAAAAATGTTAAAATAACAAAACGATGATTCCACAATCATAACATGCACTTAAGAGACTTTTATAAATATTTTGATAAAAATCTAAAATTTGGTACATTCATGTAATCATATTGTAATTTCATAATTTTTGCAATCATCCAGTATTAAAATCTAACTACAGCTAGCTAAGAACAAGCACATTTATAAACAAGCGAATTCACATACCAAATTTGTAATTTTTGGATTCCTCAGACCCTGAAACAAGTAAATTTATACAACCCATATTAAAAAGATCAACTTACAGCAATATATAAAGAGCGTCCCGGATAAGAATGAGACTAATACTTTCGTTCCATATGAGCTAATTTTCGAAAATAGGCAAATTCTACAGGATGCCATGGAAACTGTAACTCAATACATACAAAACAAATTTAGTCTGAGTGTAATGTTAGGAACAGTTCTAAAATGGCACCTAATTTAACGAAAGCTGTTAAAAATGAAATTGTACATTTTTATAATTGTGATGCTATTCGTAGCAAAATTGCTGTCTTTAAACATTTCAAAAATAGTCAAATATCTATAGCAACAATTTATCAAATGTTAAAACAACATAATAATCAGGGATATGTTGATACCAATCGAAGTTTTGGAAAAGGAGTCCGAAGAAGGAGCCAAAAGGTTATGAAAATGGTTAAATGGAAATTTTTTGTAACACTTGACATTTTTTATCCATCAAGTTGCTTGAAAATTCAATATATGTAAAACAACTGTTCACCAAGTAAAGAAAGATCTGGGATTGAGATCTTATTGAAAAAAGATATAAAAGATAAAAAATATAAAAATGGGCAAAATCTTCAAGCAAAGAAAAATTGCTTTAAAATTTATTACAAACTGATTCCATCTGGAGATGGGCAGAAACCTATTATAGATGATGAGTCATATTTTAGGTTTGACCCATATCTCTCTATAGTTGTACTAAATATTATCATGCTACAAACCCTAAGTTTGTTGTTATGCGATTCAGGACAAAACCTAAGAAAAAATTCCCCAGAAAAGTAATGGTATGACATGCCAGAAACGAAGATGGTATTGTTTCAAAACCAGTCTTTTTCAGGTAACAGTAAATGGTTCTGTTTATTCAAATCAGTGTATTAAAAAGTTTTTGATTCCTTTCATTAGGCAAAATCATCAAAATGAAAATATTTTATTTTGGTCAGACCTGGCTGCCAGCCATTATACGAAAGATGATGTTGATTTACTTGAACAACCAGAAAATTGAATTTGTGTCTAAGTTGGATAATGCCCCCAATGTGTCCCAAACTGAGAGTATTGAAAGGTTTTGGGTCATTATTAAAAGCAAGTATTCCAATAAAAAAAAAAAAAAAGGGAACCTAAAATTTTCCTTCAGTTCAAGAGGATTTACCTTAAATTATTGAAATCAATTTCTAAAGAAACGGTACAAGCATGCTTGCAGAGAGCTAGAAGAAATCTTCATAAACTAGGCTTAAAATTAGTTTACTAGGCTATTTAGATGTAGACAAAGAAAAAGAATTTATTGAATAACATTCTGATCCAAGTTTAAATTCAATTTGATTAGTAGCTTAAATATTAATAAATATCAAAAATGTCTCATTCATATCCAGGGCGTTCCTTAAATAAGAACTTGTTTTATGCAAATCAAGAAATGTAGAGAAAAAACATTAGGGTTAAATCTCTTATTAAAAAAGAAAAAAATATAAATTAAGGATTACAAAACACATAATGGAGTCACCAGATAACATTTTTGATATTAGAAATATAAAATTTTCACTTAATCATGTATACAACTCTTTATTTTACGGCTACACCTCTAAAAAAGAAAAAAAAAAAAAAAAACTCAAGAATTAAGCATAAAGGATATGGAACTACTTGTAAGAATCTGAAGATTTTCTTTTCGTTTTTTAATTACTTTAACCCTGTAAGGTTCGTGAATGTGTTTTTGAAATTATTTGTCCCTTAATAAACATATATTTAAAATAAAAAATGTGCATAATTATAGATTTTAAGCATGTATCTTTAAGTATGAATATCACATATAATAGTCATGAGGTTTATCTTTAAATGCATAGTGTAAAATCCATTCTATAAGTACATCATAAAGAACTTACAGTAGAAACAAAATTACAATTTTCCCCTTCAGACACTTAAAATGAAATTTTTGAGAAAAAGTCATATAGTGCAAAATCACATTTTATTGTTATGGAAAACAGATGAGGAACAAAGCCAGATACATGTTAATTCTTTCTTTCTTTCTTTAAAATAAAAGAATAAATATTTTTAATTTGAATAGACCGAGTAGAAGACTTTATTTATGATTTTCTAAAAAAGAAATCTTTTTATTAGTAAAAATGACATAAAAATGCATATCAGATTGTAAAGCTAGTTTATTGTAACAACAACATCATTGTCAGACAGTTTATCATTTAACACCTCTGTAATAATAATAATAATAATAATAATAATAATCGAATTAATTTTAATGAAACTGAACAATAAGAAGGCAAGGATTCAAACCTGGGTCCTTTGGCTAAATATGCCAACATTCTACCAACTGTGTTAACTCAGTTGATATCTGACCAAGGCGACATGTTTTGCTAGAATTGTCAAATTAAGCCAAAAGATCCAAGTTCAAATAACCAGGTCCTCTTTCGCCCTTGTTCAAATTAATTTGACCTTTCCTTAAAAAAAGCAAGGAGCTTGGTGTAAAATTGTGAAAAACTTATCTTGAAGAAAATTAGCAATAATTTTACATTTAAAATAAAACACACATTTTCATCCATGAAACAAATATTTCAATATGATTACTTTAATAAAACATAATTCATTAATTACTTTCCGAACACTATAGTGAGGAAAGTATTGTAATCATGTCAAAAATCCGAATTTGAGATTTTGATGTTTCTATACGTTTTGAGGTTCCCTGAGTCCGTTTTCACTATTTTTGCGATGATGTATGTATGTGTGTGTATGTATGTATGTGTGTGTGTGTATGTATGTCTGTGAGTGAACACACTAGCATCTAAACGTATTGTTTGAATAAGCTGAAAGTTGGTACGTAAATTGTAAGTCACTATAGTACAAACCCTATTGATTTTGGTGACTCTAGCACTGATAGTTTTTTTACAGGGACACAAAGAAAAATTCTTTAGCATTATGGCCTATGGGATCAAAATCTTAAAAGTGTGATGTCATCTAAACGCCTTATTTAATTGAGCAAAAAATTTATACACATATTACAGATCACATATACTCAATCTGTATAGATTTTGGAGA
This sequence comes from Salticus scenicus, assembly GCA_963930645.1. Lineage (NCBI taxonomy): Eukaryota > Metazoa > Arthropoda > Arachnida > Araneae > Salticidae > Salticus > Salticus scenicus. The sequence continues at coordinate 170,695,709 of OZ005652.1, read as the reverse complement.
ATAGTTTTTTTACAGGGGCACAAGGAAAAATTCTCTATCATTATGGCCTATGGGGCCAAATTTTTAAAAGTATGATAGCGTCTACACGCCTTATTAATCTGAGAAAGAAATTTGTACACATATTATAGGTCACAGTTGCACCAACTGTATAGATTTTGGTGAATTTAGCACTTACAGCTTTTTACAGGGACACAAAGAAAAATTCTTTATCATTATGGCCTATGGACCAAATTTTTAAAAGTGCGATAGCATCCAAATGCCTTATTCAATTGAGCTGAAAATTTATATGAATATTATAAATCACTGTTGCACTAACTATAAGCATTTTGGTGAATTTAGTATTTATAGGTTTTTATAGGGACACAACGAAAAATTCTTTATCATTATGATCTATGGGCTCAAAGTTCAGCAGCGTTAAATAAAACATCATGTAATATATGAAGAAAAATACTCAAACACTCTATCATGGTTTCCTCTCTTTTGTTTGTTTAACAACTCCTCTTTCTTTACTTTATCTACAAAACTGTTAATTACTCAATGTTTGAAAAGTCGAGTGGAGTCACTCCAGATTTTTTTTTTTTTTTTTATTCTATTCATGCGTAGCTAAGGTAATCTCAAGAACAAACAAACATTTTTTTTTTTTTTTTTTCTCTTTAATTAATTTACTCTTTCCTTCCAAAATCAAATAATTTTATGCACATAATACAAATGCATTGAATTGCTTTTTTAGTTACTATACTTGAAAAACTGCAATCGTAATGATTTTCTGGAACTAACCTAATAAATACATCAGCAATATTTCATTGCTCATTTCATGTTTAATCCCCCCCCCCAAACACACACACAAGAACAAAAATATAATAATTTTCTATTAAATAATAAAATTAAAATATATTTAATATCTCTCAAAGAAAACGTTAAAATTAAATTTTTAAATCACGCATTTTTCAGCAAACAGCATAAAATAATTTGAGCACTTCCAAGGTCGTTTAAAAGACTAATTACACAGGTCTAGAGAGAAAAGAAAAATTATTATTTATAATTTTGAGAATGCTGAATCCAAAAATAAAGTTTAATTCTTACTATCACATATGAATTTTTGAAATATAATAGGGGTTCATGGGGGAAAAAAAAACATTAATTTTATAAATTTATTGCATTAAATTAAGCATACTCTTCCTCATAATTAAACAATTCTTCCATAATACACTTAACATTCTGTGTTAACTCTTTTTGCCAGTCAAAACATTTCTTCTTCTTGATGCTCCTCCAAATGCACTTTCACACTTACCACTTACCACTTTTTAACACTTTCCAACAAGGTTGAAAAGTGTTTATGACTTCGGTTTGGCTCTCTGTCTGTCCGCGCTCTAACTACCGTAAATAATTATGGAATTTCTTGAAACTGATATATGTTATTCACGTTCACTATCGGACGGTCCCTATTGAAAATGGAGTTTATACCTCTACTGGTTTGTGTACATGGACATTCGAAAGTATTTCAAAGCATTGTGTTCTATGAGAGGTATTTCTATAAACCATAATTTCGTACCTTTACTGTAGACATAACTTAATGAAATTGAAATATGTTATTCAAGTTCACTATCGGGTGTTACCTATTGAAAATGGAGTTTATACCTCTACTGGTTTGTGTACAGGCACAGGGACACGTGAAAGTATTTCAAAGCATTGTGTTCTATGAGAGATATTTCTATAAACCATATTTTCATAACCTTACTGTAGACATATCTTAATGAAATTGAAATATGTTATTCAAGTTCACTATTGACATTCCCTATTGAAAATGGAGTTTATACCTCTACTGGTTTGTGTACAGGGACACCCGAAAGTATTTCAAAGCATTGTGTTCTATGAGAGGTATTTCTATCAATCATATTTTAATACCTTTACTTTCCACGAAATTTTAGGAAATTGCAATATGTTATTTATAAGCACAAAAGAATGCTTTGCATCGAATATAGCATGATTAGCATTATATTTACAGGGTGGCACAAAAATATCCAGTTATATTAAGAGCTATTAATAAAAAATTGCTAGAATTGTACTTTCGTTTACGTTAAGCGATTTTAACAATTTCTAAAATTTTTTAAGCGTGAATAAGATTTCAGTTTTGTGTATCTGCCTGCCTCTCTGTCTGTGCTCTAACTCCCGTAATATTTATGGAATTTCTTGAAACTGATATATGTTATTCAAGTTCACTATCAGATGTTCCCTATTGAAAATGGAGTTTATACCTCTACTGGTTTGTGTACAGGGACACCCGAAAGTATTTCAAAGCATTATGTTCTATGGCAGGTATTTCTATAAACCATATTTTCACACATTTACTGTAGACATATCTTAATGAAATTGAAATATGTTATTCAAGTTCACTATTGGATGTTTCCTATATAAAATGGAGGAGAATATCACCATCTGTTTATGTACAGGGACACTCAAAAATATTTCAAAGCACTGCATTCTATGAGAGATATTTCTATAAATCAAATTTTAATAACTTTACTTTTCACGAAGTTTTAGGAAATTGAAATATGTTATTTATATGCACAAAAGACCGTTTTGCATAGCAGGATTAGCATTAGATTTACAAGGTGGCACAAAAATATCCATTTATATTAAGAGGTATTAATAAAAAATTGCTGGAATTGTACTTTCGTTTACGTTAAGCGTGTTTAACACTTTCTAGCATTTTTTAAGTGGGAATATGGTTTCAGTTTTGTGTATCTGCATGTCCGTCTGTTTGTCTGAGCTCCAACTCCCGTAAATATTTATGGAATTTCTTGAAACTGATATATGTTATTCAAGTTCACTATCGGATGTTCCCTATTGAAACTGGAGTTTATACCTCTACTGGTTTGTGTACAGGGACACCTGAAAGCATTTCAAAGCATTGTGTTCTATAAACCATATTTCCATACCTTTCTGTAGACATATCTTAATGAAATTGAAATATGTTATTCAAATTCCCTATTGGATGCGTCCTGTATAAAATGGAGGAAATACCACCACCGATTTATATACAGGGACACTCAAAAGTATTCCAAAGCATTGTGTTCTATGATAGATATTTCTATAAATCAAATTTTAATAACTTTACTTTCCACGAAGTTTTAGGAAATTGAAATATGTTATTTAAATGCACAAAAAAATTCTTTGCATAGAATGTAGCATGATTAGCATTAGATCTACAGGGTGACACAAAAATATCCATTTATATTAAGAGCTATTAATAAAAAATTGCTAGAATTGTACTTTCATTTACATTAAGCGTTTTTAACACTTTCTAACATTTTTAAGTGTGAATATGATTTCAGTTTGTGTATCTATCCATCTGTCTATCTGTCTGCCCGCACTTTAACTCCTGTAAATATTTATGGAATTTCTCGAAACTGATATATTTAATTGAAGTTCACTATCGGATGTTCCATATTGAAAATGGAGTGAATATCTCTTCTGGTTTGTGTACAGGAACCCCCAAACCATTTGTATAGAATATGATATGATTAACTTTCTGATTTACAGTGCTACACTAAAATATTCAGAAAGATCAAAAGCTGTAATTATAATCTAATGGCTGCATTTTCTTTTGCGTTAAGCCTTTTTAACACTTTCCAAAATGCCTAAGAGTAATTTTAAAATCAATTACTAGTCTATCTGTATATTTTTTAGTCCTTCTGTCTGTTGTGTGATAACGTAGGGAAAGAATATTAAAAGTTATTCGATACAACAATTACATACAGTTGCAGTTGGAAAGTGTTATTAATCAATGCGTACTGCATGATTTTTCTTTCTTGTTAATAAGCTTAATGCTGTGAAAAACTCCTATAAACTCTTTGTAAAGGGAGTTACATGTGTTTCGTTTCCCTGCAATTTAATGCTTTTAAAATGCAGGCAAAGTTTTTCTTTTATTGACATGTTGTTATTAAACTGACCTTGCAATTATTTTATTTTTGAAATTGAAAATGACAATTTTTTTCCTTCCTTTGATGTCACTTTTTCTAAACTTACACACTCCATTTTTTTTTTTTTTTTTTTAATTATTATCTTATTTTAATATCTTTTTCAGTCTTCCTTCCTCAATTGTTTTACTTCTTTTTAATCCAATAGTCTTCAATAATTCTTTTAGAATCTTTTTTTTTCTTGTTCTTCATTTTTCTAGTACTTTCGTGAGTTGCTGCTTTCATGTTACACTCCTATATATCATTTTCCTCTGATGAAGGGCTGTTTTTAAGAATTTTGATTAAAACAACTTTTGTAAATTTGTGCATTTCATGGTGCTTGCTCACCAAGTTATTATTTTTCAATAATCAATGTAATGAACTCAATTTAACAAAAACTAGGTAAAAATAAATAGACTAAAAATAAAAATTAATACACATGCAGTATAATTCAACCATTTAATAAAGCAATAATCAAATAAATAAAATAATGCTTCATGAATCTAAATAAATGCATTCTCCTGTATATTTTGAAAAATAAATACTATTAATTTTAAAATAATTTTGCATTCTCGCTTAAATGCTTTATTTTTTTAGTCATTATAAAGTAAAAAACCCTGGCTTAGTTACAACTAAAAGCTTATTATGTATCATGAACTATTAAAGAAGAAATAAAAATTTTCTTACCCATAATAGTGGATAAAGCAAAATTAGTTGAAATTACTTTCTTCTATTAATTATCACTGCAGCACAAAAAAACTAAATTACATATTTATTCATGCAGATTCATGCAGCTAATGTAAAATGCATTTAAATTATCCTCATGAATGAGTTCAATAATTAATTTCATGCAATATTTTATAATGCTGATTACAACCATTTTCAAAACAATAAATTCATGCAGAAATGTTTTCTTTTTAAATCATCCATGTGTGAATATAATTAAACAGTCTGTGATGTGTTATTTCTAATTTATTTTTGGATGTAATATTATTTTTAAATTTCCATAATTAAACATATTGAGAAGTTTTTTTTTTTAAAGTCAAAAGTAATTTTTTTTTTTTTTTTTTTTTTTTTTAAGTTTTTCTGATTACAAAAATCATAACATTTTTGTTTCTGAAAATTTAATGTATTGGTTATTATTGTAGCTGTGTATACTACTACAACCAATGCACATAAGTTCATACAAACCTATATTTAGTTGCAAATTGACATAAATTAGTGTCTACCAACTTTTGGTGCATATTGCTTAACAGATGGTGTTGTCATGTACTAATTTCCCCCATTTATGGGAAGTTTATATTCTCAGCTTCTACAGTATATAATTGCAGAAAACTTGATATGTGAAAGAATCATTATGAAAAGTCTATGCTGATTCAATTTAAATGCATTTCAGCTGACAGGTGCTGCTGCTATACTGCAATTTTCTTGATGTATGGAAAGACTATATTTCCGCTTTCATATTTCATAAGTATTAACTTGGTAGGTGAGATGACCATTATGAAAAAAAAAGCTAAGTTAATTTAGATGTATCTAGGCTGATAGGTGATACTGCTATTACCCACATTCTTTGATTTTTTATATTTCTATATATATCTCCACATTTATTGGTTAAAATTGCACCAAGTTGGATATGTAAAATATTTATTGTGAGAAGCTTTGATTAATTTTTTTTTTTTTTTTTTTTTTTTCATGTTAACTGGTAGGTAGCACTGTTAATTGCTTATCAAAATTAAATTATTCATAAATTACACCATTATGGAAACATGAAACAACCACTAAATAAAATAAATTCAGCCAAAATAAATAAAATATATTAAAAAAAAAATAATAAATAAAAGTAAATATAACATGTTTTTCCATGCAGTAAAAATAAATGTCCCAAAATACAACTGTATAACCCCCCCCACACACACACACACAAAAATCATTAACCCCTTTGGTACATTTGACGTCTGAGACACGTCATTCACTTTTTTTGTCTTTCATTTTTGTTTTGCAATTCTAATTACTTGAAGACATCTTAATACTACATATGTCACCAATATTTTAGAAATAAATAAATTCTTACGTAAAATGTACTGCTTTTACATACTACTCCAAGCAACCAAAAATTATATCCATTCCACATGCAAATATTTTCTCAAATAAATCCGTATCCAAGGGGTTAAAAGTGTATTTATTCATACAAACAAAAAATTTTCCTGATCCTTTTATGGTTGGTAAACAACTTCCTATTATTATTATACACACTGCAAAAATTGTATAGGACAAACTTTTCAAATGTCATTAAAGGAATCACAATTCAAGATAGTACCACAAAATGTCATAATTATCGAAGGTATTTTTATTGTATTGTATCAGAAAGCATTGCTGCTCAATTCCTTAAATTGTCTCGACATTTTATGAATTTAGTAATGAAAATGATTGCAAATAAATAGTTACAAAATTAAGATTTGAGAATATGCTTAAAAAAAAAAAAAAAAAAAAATCTATAGAAAGATAACTTAGAAAATTTAAAGAGGTTACAAACTTACTTTCCGCCATCTCTGACGAAGTGCATGATGGAGTGACAAAATGAGAATAATACCCCCAATTATAACAGATACAAAACAGCCAACTGCAACATACTGAGGAAGCATTTTTGTGACAAATTTTAGTTTTTCAGCAGTGTCCAAATTGATAGAGGCTGACTAAAGATAAAATAATAAATGAAAAATAAAATCATTAAAAAATCACATAAAATTTATCACTTATGAAATTTCAGATTCATTAAATAAATTACAGGCATTTATGTTGTAGTGTAGATTAAATACTGCAAACTTTAATGCCATATTTGATAACAGCTTGTTAGCGACTTTTATAATGCTACACAAACATATGATTAATTATAGAGATTTATTAATTTTTTCATAATCATCATAACCAATATTAAAAATTGGTCACTTTTTCATAACTGGTAAATAAATATGCGCAAAAGAAATGTTATACAAAAGATTAAAAGAAAAAATACTACTTGAAAAAATGAGAAAATGTTCAGATTAAGAATGGTATAAGGGAGATTTTGAGCAATACAAAATTTTCAGAAATACTATTTCATATATAAATATATATGCATTATTCTTAACATTTTAAACTAGCAGGCTACGCCCGCTTTGCTGGTCACTAAATTTAAATGAATTTTCAAAAGAATTGAATCACTAATTACAGGGTTGCCACTCAAAGAGGAGAATGAAATTCCCTGACTTTTCCAGGTTTTTCAGGTATGTTCTAAGAAAATTCCAGCCCAACCTATATTGAAAACTGACTGTGTTGAGGGCAAAATAATTATGGTACTACTTGAAAACTACATATGAGAAAAGTTACATACATTGATAGCATCTGTTGCTTATAAGCAGAATAAGAAATTTCTTTCACGAGCAGAAAGGAAGGCTGGCGATGTTTAAAAAAATGGCAGAAGCTAAGAAAAAAAAAAAAAAAAAAACAGAAAAATGACCCTACGTTGGTAGAAAAATTGTTTTTTCTTCAGCAACCATCGTATGAAATTACCTGACTTTTCTAAATTCTGGCTAAATTATTGAAATTTTCTGACTTTTATGGACAATTTTCGAATTCCCTGACTAATCCAGGTTTTCTAGGTTCTCCAGGTAGTGTAGCAACCCTGTATTTATTTTTATATCACATTTTGGGCTTTGTAACATACAAATAAAACATTACAAATAAAATAAAATAAAATATTTCTTCCATTTTGCACTCGTTTTGCAACAATGCTCTAAGGTCTTATGTGAATTATTCTCAAGAATGAATCAACAAGTGTTTACAAATTTAATGGATAATGTCTGGGAAATAAGTACGTTGTAATTTAAAAATTGCAGCTCTTAGAACTTCAGAACTGATAATTTTCAAAAAGTTATTCATTATTCTTTAATATTAGACACTTACTTTAAGATAAAAGCAATCGAATGATATCGCATAGTGAAACTTTGCAACATAATATCTTTAAATATAATAACTTGATGTATACAGTGTCCTCACAAAAAATGAACAGTTTTTAGAGCTCCTTTAAAAGAGTAAAAGATCTAGGCTGTATCTTTTAAAAAATTCATCAGTTTTTACTAAATAAAATGGCCGAGACTTTCATCACCAAAGTAGTTTAACCTAGACCAGTCCAGCAAACTTTTTGCTTTATTTTATATAGATATATGTTTCTTTTTATTTTTAAATATGAGCTATTTCTAAACGTTTATTAAAATGTTCTATTAGACATTAGAAGCAAACTAATTTCAATAAAATATCAAAAACTTTAAAGATTTCTTTTTCATTTTCTGAGACAGTAGCTTTAAATTTTCTAAAATTTCCGAACAATTTCACTTCTGGAATCCCGTTAATCACCAGAAAACAATGGAAAACCCATCTATATATCTATCTAATATATATATCTATATATATAAAAATGAATTGCTGTTCGTTAGTCTCACTAAAACTCGAGAACGGCTGAACGGATTTCGATCATTCTTTTTTTGTTTTTTTCCTTATAGGTCAGGGATGGTTTAGGAAAAAAAAAATTCGAATAGTTTTCTTATTATTAATTAAAATATGAAAATAATAACCTCCTAATACCTTATAAATAGCCATTAAAATATTAGCTATAATTTAATTGTTGCCAAAAAAAATTTACGAGTTCATTTTCTTTCGACATAAAAATAAATAAACGTGATTAAATAAATAATTTAATTAAACGTGAGCTTTAAAAAATTGTAAAAAATTAAATTATGTATCTCACAAAAATTGACGTCACTATCGGTTTAAAGATTTCATACGCATCGATAAACTTTAGCTCTATGATTCAACAGAAAATTTAAAAACACAGTTTATAAAAAGTTTTTTTTCTTATAATCTATATATATATATATATATATAAATGAATGTTTGTCTGTATGTCCATTATAAAATTGTAAACGGCTTGACCGATTTCGATCATTCTTTTTTTGTTTTTTTCCTTATAGGTCAGGGATGGTTTAGGAAAGAAAAAAATTGAAAAAATTCGGCCCCCAAGGGGGGGAGGGGGCAAAACGTGAATTCAAAATATCCGTCATAGCTCAAACAAAGAAACAGATATCCGTAAAATTTTTGCTTTAAAATATAGCTAATATAAATGTCTAAAAACCAATTCCTGGAATTTTCGAAATTTGATCCCCAAGGGGGGGGGGGGGCAAAAACAATTAGAAATACAGTTAGGCCTTTCAAAATTGGTACAGATAGGTTTCAATAGCCTGCAAGTCGAATGGGGATATTTTCGAAAGTGTAAAGTTATTAGGAGGGGAGAGAAGGGGGGAGGGGAGAGGGGGGGGCAAAAAAATAAAAATAGAGTTAGATCGTTCAAATTTGGTATATAGAGGTTTTCGATACTTACAAATCGATTGCGGATATTTTCGAATTTGTAAAATTATTAGGAGGGGCGGGAAGGGGGGGGGGGCTATGGGCAAAAACAAATAGAAATACAGTTAGGGCATTCAAAATTGGTACAGATAGGTTTTAAAGGCCTGCAAGTCGAATGGGGATATTTTCAAAAGTGTAAAGTTATTAGGAGGGGTGAGAAGGGGAGGATGGGATGGGGGGGGGCAAAAAAATAAAAATAGAGTTAGATCGTTCAAAATTGGTACAGAAATGGTTTTCGATACTTAAAATCGAATGCAGATATTTTTGAATTTGTAAAATTATTAGGAGGGGCGGTAAGGGGGGGGCTATGGGCAAAAACAAATAGAAATGCAGTTAGGCCGTTCAAAATTGGTACAGATTGGTTTTAGATGCCTGCGAGTCGAATGGGGATATTTTCGAAAGTGTAACGTTATTAGGACGGACGGAAGGGGGGGCGGAGGGGCAAACAAAATAAAATAGAGTTAGATCATTCAAAATTGGTACATAGAGGTTTTCGATACTTACAAATCGATTGCGGATATTTTCGAATTTTTAAAATTATTGGGAAGGGGGAGAGTGGTGGGGCAAAAAAATAAAAATAGAGATAGATCGTTCAAAACTGGTGTATAGAGGTTTTTGATATTTACAAATCGATTGCGGATATTTTTGAATTTGTAAAATTATTAGGATAGACAGGAGGGGGGGTCGAAGGGGGAAATAAGAGTTAGAGCATTTTGGGAATTTTTTCGGAAGGCAGTGAGAACCCGGTGCGACATTTTTCCTAATCAGATTTTGTTTCGCTTTTTTTTTTTTCACGTGATAAAAATTAATGCAATTTTGAGAATTCAGTAATTATAGTGATTCATTTAAAAATAGTGACCAGCGAAGCGGGCAAAGCCTGCTAGTATATATATATATATATATATATATATATGAAAGATATAAAATATAACAGATATGAAAGATATAATAGATAAAAAGAGGTAAGAAATAAATTAATATTTTTATATTTTAAATTAGTGTATTTACGTTCTACAATATTCTTTTTAGATAGCAGAAAGCATTAAAAGAAATTGCATATTGGATTATAAATTACTCTAAAAGTATGGTAAAAATAGCGAGTGGAAAGTGCGGACATCATCCTTTGAAATAAAAAAGCAAATGAAGTATTTTGATGTCTGAAATATCTTTATAATTAGCCTAGAAATAAAGTTAATAAGCAGTAGGCGCCGAAAAGATTCAATTAAAGAATAAAGGATTTATGAGTAATTACGGTTTGATTATTTCATGTCAGATACAAAGCAATAAATAATGATTTTAATGATTTGGCGAGTTGGCAAAATAGGGCGCTGACCAGCCTCACGATGTCTGTAGAATACAAAAGTATAACCCATAGAAAACAATGAAAAGGCAGGAAGAGGCGTTGGTTTTGAATAAAATAACCAATTAAATAAAATGGGTTGGGTTTAGAAATACGCCAATTTACACCAAAAATTAGGGTTTAAAAGATGGAACTTGCCAAAATTCAGGAGCTCTTAATTAGCTCTCTTGATTAGCAATCTCTCTTGATTAGCTCTTGCTAGAGAAGTTAGCAGCTAAGCGCCACCGAATTTGAACGTTTTGTGTGAGGTCGGGTCACCGGAAAATTCTGTCCACGACGCGGGACTGATTACAAGACCCCAGCAGACTTCATTGCCTAAAACGACTTGGTTCCCTAGCCTGTAAATGGACGTTTAATAAATAAGTGGCTAGTTAACCTGCCTTGATTACTTTCTCATGGATTCACGACTGCAAACACGAAATCAGGAGTCTACGACATTACATATATATAATAAAGATGATCTATTAAGCATAGTAGAAGCCAAGTAACAGATACAAGATCACTGAAACCCCAATGACCAATAAGATTAAAAAATTTTTTATCAGTGGATGAAATACAGTAATGTAAAGAAACCAGATTTATTAATTAACAGCCTGCAAAACAAACAAATCAATAAAGTAACACAACAAATCTTAACTTAAAACCATAAACTTTATCAAAATTTATGAAAAAATAATTTAAGAAACTTAAGATATATATATATAACTATATTTGTTACATGGATCAAATATAGTTTTAACTGGATGTCTGGATACTAAATATTGAATATACAGATTTGAAGACAAGGACTTCCCCAATGCAACAGTTTGTTTTTCAGTTTTTAGAGTTATTAAAAGAACAAATGTTATACATTAACTTACAAGAATAAGATAAATAATAAATCATATTCTATGCACAATTTTAATAATGAATTTAAGTGCTGCCAGGATAAAGGATCAAACTCATAAAAATTTGTATGTTTTAAAAGCACAAAAGAAATAATAAACACCATTTCCTTTTAGAGTATGCTAACTGAAAACAGCTTACTAACACAGAAGTAACATTTAAAAAACTTTGCAGAAATTTTAAATAAACAATATAAATTAATCTATTCAATATTAGGTTCGTTTTACAGGCATTTTATAAAAATTAATTATTTTAAAAATTTAAAGAAAACTGAGAATTCTTACTTCACTGAACCAAAATATGGGATAATAAATAGTTTCATTCAAGAACTCCAGCTCCCTGAAAAATACGGTAAAAATAAACATGAAGTATATGATTAACAATTTCTCCAACACTCAAATCATAAAAAAAAATTACAAATAAATAAATAAATAATAAATAAATAAAATAAAAAGGAAGAAAAATAGTATAGATAAATGATTTTCAATTCTTACATTACATGCAATAAATGTATTTGTATGAAACCAATGAAATAAAATAGAATTTGCTAAAAAAAAAAAAAAATAAATAAATAAATAAAACATAGACATAGATAAAAATATTTATATCATTAAAAAAAATTTTTTTTTAAATAACAACTAGGGGTATCTGCCCCCTGCTCGCTCCGCTCACCCACCCTCGAGGAAGGCTTCACCTCCCCCGACTCACTTCACTTATTAACACCTGCGGTGCTCTGCCCACCTATTCGCTTCTTTACCTTTTCACTGAATAGGAAAATTAGTACTGCATAAAACAAGAAAAAGCAAAATCAGTAATGTTTTTCAGAAAAGAAAGAAATTCATAATATCTGGACCATTTTGTGTTACAGATATAGTATATGAACCCCTTGGCAACACTTAAGGTCTTGTCATTATTTGGTGATGGATTTTTTGGTAGAATTGCTTGTTAAAAAAAAAAAAAATAGAATTTTTTAAATTAAATTCGAATAACCTTTTAAAAAAATTAGAACCTAATTTTTTTTTTTTTTTTTTTTTTTTTTTTAAATGCCTGTACTTTTTACTATTGAATTTTTTTTGTTAATTTATGGCAGTATATAATACTCTCTCTGTATATATTTATTGTACTGCTAGATAATAATTTTAGACATTCGAAAATATCAGAAAATAGAAAAAGTTTATTATTATTAATTTATTTTGGAAAAACCTCCTGCAGCTTCAATTGTTAATTCTCTTCGGCACTTTTCCATTTTGTCGGCGAGGCGATAAAGTTGCCAAGAATGATATAACCGATGCCAATCATCAAGCACCTAAGATAGAGTAATTGTTTCAAAATTCTTTAAATAATAATAAGAAGAAAAAATTAAAGAGACAGGACCATTTACTTATTTTATTTATTTTGTATTTTTAAGAATTAAATTTTCTGAAGTTTTGCTTAAAGCTAGCTTTTAAAAATGTTGTCCCGTAAAAAATATAACATTTATTTTGATAAATTTATAATAACATATATAAATAAACTACAAATTTGGAAAAAAATAAATAAATAAATAAGTTACAAATTTACCTTTAATCGATAAATGTATTGTTGTTGCTAATAAAGTTTGCTTGGCGAGATTTGCGCCGGTGAAATGAAAAGTACCTTCTCTCCTATCTACTTCTTAAATTAACGAAGAATAAAATCTACTCAATTCATTATAAGAATTTTAGGTGATGATTTTTTTTCTTGCCATAATTAGAAATATGAAATGTATCATGGAAATGTCTAATTCTGTAATGTTAAAAAATTATCAATGATAAATAACATTTTTTATTTATAATTGAGTTTGGATTTAAATCTAAATATTTTTATATGCCAAAATATATCTGAAGTATTTTAAAATATGTTTTTAAATAAAAAAGATAAATACACTTTAATGGAAAAAAAAAAAAAAAAAAACGCAGTCAGTTATGCAGACACGGCATTATTTCCTTATTCACACAAAGAAAAGGAACACATAAGATAAAATAAACATAAAAGTAGGGGAGGGGGAAGATATTTGCAGAATTTATTTTATTTTTTTACACCAGTGAAAACATTTTTACTTCACTGTGGAGAATGATGTCATTGTAGAAAATGATGTAATAAGAGAAATTATTTCTTTAATGGCAAATAGAGTACCTCTATATAAACCTGACATTTTTAATTAATAACTTCGTTAATTACGATGATACACAGATTTCTAACTACCTGAAATGCCTTCCTTGAAATATTCGGAACACATTGATACTCCTCATGATGCAGAGTCCTTTGCCCTCCACAAGAAGATGCTGTTGCACACAAAAAAAAAAATTGAAGCCAGTGACGGAAACTTTTTTTAATATATAGAGATAAAGCATTTTAACCTCAACAACTGCTAATCTTCAAAAGTATGAAATTCCTATATTGAAATTCTTTAAAATATTTAATTAATTTTTTGTTATAATATTAAAATTTTGTAATTAGTAATAGTAACTTAAGTTCACAGAGCTTCATAAAAGGTATGTGAGATATGTGCAAGTAGATCTAAATGATGTGATATTGTACTATTTAAAAATGAATTTCATTTTTCTGTGTCAACTTATTTCAATTTTAAATATTTTTAAACATGTATTTTAATAAAAAGATAAGCAGAGAAAATATGTAAAATTATTAAATGTACAGATTTTAAAAAATAAAAAATATAAAAGAAGTAGCTAAAAGTAATTAACTTATTTTATACTAAAACATAAGTTGACTAATTTTAAGCATTTTCTTCTAATATTAATCCTCTACAACAGCGGTTCCCAACCTTTTTAGTTGTGCGGACCACAAATTTTATAAAAAAGACTTTGAGGCCCACTAACTACTTAATATACAAGTAAAAATAAAAAATATAATGGCAGATAGACACCTATATATGTTATATATATATGTATATACTGGGCAGATATATCAGTAATTAGTGAAAGATACTGTACAAGAAGAATTAATAATAATAATAATAATAATAGTAATAACTTTATTGTATTTACTTAGCTGTTACCTCTGTAATAAATTTCAAAAACAAGTGATAAAAAAAAAAAAAAAAAAAAAAAAATCCTTAATGAGATTTTTTACGTTGTTTGTCCTCCCCGAGTGAGTCAATATCTGTATTGAAACTGGATAGTTTTAACCTCAAATCCCTCTCAACATTCAATTTATTACTATATTTATTTTTCAAAAAAAACTAAACTTGAAAAAGCTCGTTCACATAGATAGGTTGTTGAAAAGCCCATCAAGTGTCTCAGTGCAATTTTTGCAATAGCTGGATAATCTTGCCAAACGTTTATCCAAAACGTGACCAATGGTGTTGTTTTAAAAAGCGATTTTAGAGTCTGGTCACATGATAGTTCTATTAACGAGTTTTCCCCTCTTTAAGATAATTTCAATTTTTTTAGATAATTTTCTTCAAAGGGATTTCTGATCAATTGGATTTCATCTGATGAAATCCCTGAACAACAGCCAACGCGTTTTTCTTATTGACTACTACGGACCACGGAAATCTTGAGTAACACCACATCTCACTAGTGAATCGTCCTGAAAAACTGGTATTTGACCTCAATATTCCACGGCCCAGTACCGCACTGACCGCGGCCCACTTGTGGGCCGCGGCCCATGGGTTGGGAACCGCTGCTCTACAACATTTGAAAATGGGAAAAAAAAAAAAAAAAAAAAAAAAAAAATTCAATACTGTATTTTTGCACCTTGAAATTTGTTTTTCTTGGAATTTTTGGATATTATTTAATTATTTTACAACTTATACTTTAATTTATTAAAAATATTAAAGCAAGGTTTGATTGTAATCTTATTAAATTATAGAAATCTTTAACTGACTTAAACATTTTCTACTCTATCTCTTAACATCTTTTAAATTAATGGTTAAAAAAAAAGGGGGGGGGGACATTTTCCCCAATTACTTTTTTCTAGCACATTTAAGAGAAATTTTTTGTTGTTGTTGTCTTCATTATTATGTATCAAACCTTAAGGAAGTAAAAACCTGAAAGTTTTAAGTGATATCAACTGTATAGAAGCATGTAATTATATGACGTATAAAAAAGAATGACCTCATTTTGAAGCGTAATATTTTTAAATAAAAAAAATACAAAATTATGGAACAAATTATGGAAAGTGTATTTTAAAAATACACTTTTGATTTGGTAATGACTCTGATTATTTCCACTCTTCATTTAGTGCTTTGAATTTTGTATCTAAAATATGAGCCTCTTACAACTTAGGATCTAATAATATGCAAATATATGTATTATTTTACTTAATGAAAGAATAGGGCAAACATATATGTAGTGCTGTGCAAATTATTAGATTCAACAAAGAAATTAAATTTATGATAATTTTATTTAATAATTTATAGCATTAAATTTAATCAATTTGCTTGAGGGAAAAATCCCAAGCAAATACTGTGAAAATTCAGAAAAATATTGATGACTAAAAATAAATTCAAAAACTGGCATACAGACAATAGCAAGAAATTAAAACTTCTTCACACACCATAAATTTTAAATCAGCACAACCGGTTTCGAAAGGACGCAGCCTTTCTTCATCAGGTGCAAACACGTGCAACTGCCTTGGAGGCAAAAGCAAGACAGAAGTTTTAATTTCTTGCTAAAATATTGATGATAAAATTATTTGAATTAAAATAACTCTAAAAGAAAAACAATATAATAAGAGATTTTACCTATATTTTTAATTAATTTACACAATATTCTGTTAAATGATTCAAAATAAAATCAAAAGGCAAAACCCCTTATTATTTTGTTTTGTTTTCAGAATACACAGAATTCAACTAATTCAATATCTTTGTATTAAATATATGAGTAATATTGTGTTTATTAGGAATTGAAATAGTAAAAAGGCAGCAGATAAGAAAATATGTAATTTCTGCAATTGAGTCTAATAATTTGCATTAATCTGCTATACATATATAGCCCTCTCCCTCTGCAAAACTTGTGTAAAATCCTGATATTAGGAACTATATTTAAGGATGACAGAAATTAAAGTTATCTATCTACACAATGCATCAAATAAGTTTTGAGACTGGGTCTGTAAAAAGAAATGGAAACAAGAAATTAATACCTGTTTCGATTTTTTATTCAAAATAGGACCCTCCGGCTTCAATGTACTTTTTACAGCAATTTATTAATGAATGGAATGCCTGTTGTAAATCACTTTGTGGAATGGCCTGTAAAGCATGTGTCAAAGCTGCTTGTATGGTCGAAATATCCTCAAAATAACACCCTTTTAACTTCATTTTAAGTTTTGAGAATAAGGAGTAGTCATACGGTGCTAAATCGAGTGAATATGGTGGATGATTCAACACACAGACATTTTTTTGCCAAAAATTGATGAACAATAAGGGAGGTGTGGGTTTGGGTGCATTGTTGTGTAACAAACACCAACTGCTTTCAGTTCAATAGTCTGGACGAATGCGACGAATTCTGGCCATCAAATGCTTTAAAACAGCTAAGTAGTATTCGCCTGTAATTGTTTGTCCAGTTGGAACAAATTCTTCGTGGATAATACCTTTACTATCGAAGAATGTAATGAGCATTGTTTTTATTTTGGATGGAACTTTCTTGTTTTTTTGGATTACGGTGAATTTTGTGACTTCCAGTCTGCACTTAGTCGCTTTGTTTCAGGATTATATTGGAAACACCACATTTCATCACCTGTAACAATAGATTTCAAGAAGTTTGGATCATTTTCAGCAGCTGAAATGATGTCTCTGCAATGTGCACTTCTTGTTGCTTTTTGTTCAAGGGTTAAAGTGTGTGGCACAAATTTAGCACACACTTTTGTTTTGCCCAAATCTTCATGCAGGATGGTTCAAATTGTTTCTTTGTTTATGTTTAAAGAGTCTTCCATCATTCTCAGTGTCGCACAGCAATCATTTGTTACGAAATTTCGTACTTTTGCAATAACTTCAGGTGTCCTAGATGAAACTGGTCTTGAACTATGTCAATCATCTTCTAACGTATCTTTTCCATCCAAAAAATGTTTGTGCCACACAAAAACATTTGATCTACCTAAACAACAGTCACCGTAAACTTGTTTCATGAGTTGGTATGTTTCCGAAGCACTTTTACCAAGTTTTATTTATATTTTAGTTCTATTTCTACCTACACTGTACATAAATAACTACAGATTATGAAATAGGTCATATTTTTCATTTCAAACAATTCCAAATTTAATCAAATTTTCTCACAGATGAAGAGTTTTTTAAAGAGTACTTTAGAATATTGAAAATTGAATACCACAATAACAATAAAAGTATAGATTACTTTTATGATATAAGATAATTAAAGACATAAATTATTACTGCACCAGTAATCAAATCCATTATGAAATTTTATATGAAAAAGTATATATAAAAGAATAATAATTACATATACACCCACCTCAAAATCTTTGAGCAATTTTGTAAAGCATTGCTTTTTTGTACACTCCTTTATTTAGCAGCAAAAGTAAATAATAAATAAATTAATTAAACCTGGTATTTGACAAATGTAATGCCTTCAATAATAATTAAATATATCATTACAGAAAAACTAAGTCAATTTACAAAACACTTTGAAAATTCTAAAACAAAAATAGATATAAAAAAAATCCAGTTTAAAAACACACAGCAAGAGTTTCTCAATAAATAAAAGGAACATAAAATTATAGTGAAGATATACAAAAAAGGTGTCATCAGATCAGTGCATCAATAAATAACAAACCAAGAACAAAAATTTAGAACAATGCCATTTACGAATTTTTAAATAAAGTGATGGATTCTATATCAATTAAACGTGAGAAATAATTCTAAAACTAAAGGATTTTTAGCTTTTTCTTTCACTATTAAGAAAGTTAATAAGCACTGAGACATACAATGGATGACAAAGTTTCATTTGAAATATTGAAATTATTTAAAAAATCATTTTGAAAGTAAATAGAATTATTTGTTTTGGGAAAATTTTAATTTATATCTGTAATATGTAAATTAATTTATGCGGGGACCAATTTTTTGGAAAAAGTACCCAGGATTTTGGAAGACTAGCGGCATCACTGTATATATATATATATATATAATAAAGATGATAATTAAGCATAGTAGAAGCCAAGCAACAGATAGAAGATCACTGAAACACCAATGACCAATAAGATTAAAAAAAAAAAAAAATCATCAGTGGATGAAATACACTAGTGTAAAGAAACCAGATCTATTAATTAACAGCCTGCAAAACAAACGAATCAATAAAGTAAAACAACAATGTTAAATTTTTTGTTTGAAAAGAATATGTTTTTATTTATGATAAAAATCTTTAAAAAGATATATTTATTTGTGGTTGAATGTTGAATTATTTAAAAACAAATAAATAATTAGTAAATAAAAAATAGATTAATCATGATATTTTTAAAGGAATAAATGATCGTCTGAAACGATATATTAAATTATCTAAAAAAGAAATGAGTGCTAGATAATTATGATATTGTGATCGCTTAAATCACAAAATAGTAGATTAATGTAATTTAATTATCATCAATTTTGTTCTTATTTTATTTCAATATATACAGATGAGGTCGGAGATAGATGTATCTTTAGGATAAATTGCTTAGAATTAATGGCATTTTATTTTTTTGTTTGTTATTATTATTTTAATAATAGTTTTTTTTTATTAGAATCCATAAATTCTCCGAACTCAGCTGTATCAAAATGGCTGCAAGAGAAGTAAAAAAATAAGTAAACTCTTACCTCAAAATTAAAGCAGTATAGCAGATGTGATGCATCAATTTTTTATTGACTTAAATCAACACACATTATGATAGTTAGCTCCGGAGCCATAAACCAATAGAAAAAATAGTGAATTTTGACATATTTTAATTAGTTGTACAACCAACTATATTACTGCAGTTCATAATGACTTGTCCATTCACCAAAATTTGATTAAAAAAAGACGAACATTGCACCGATGAGTCTTATATTGTTGAGGCATGGGAGAATTCTCCTTATGAAATTAGAGAATGTGATTCAAGATTGATTATTCTCTAATACGAATTATTTCTTTTATTTAGTATCAATTGATGCATTATTTTAAATAGAAGATAGCATCAGTTCTCCAGCCAAGGAAAATGAAGAGATTTTGAAACCACTTCAAATAATGTTCATTTCATTGACGTTATTCCTTTCTTCATTACTGGCCGGTTTAGTAAAATAATAAGTATGATCTTACTAATCTTTAGATCATCTTTGTAGTAAGCATATTTCGCAGCCGATCCAATAGAAGATGTTTTAATGTCGAATCACTTTATTCTTACATAGGTTGAAAAGACTGGCCATATTCACGTATTATTTCAGGAGAGGATTCTATTCCTCTTTCTTTGCGACTTATACCATCCGCCGCTTCTTCGAGACTGCGAGGGGAACGCATCCCGCCGCAGCGGAGATGCCCCCACAGACCTCCGTCGATATTGATACTCCAAGCGTTTGTGTGGTCTTTTTCTCTCATCAGTTCATCCGTTCTTCCCCCAATTCGCCTCCTCTTCTCATCGTATAGAAGCGCGAGATGAAAGAGCGCGCATTAAATATTTTTTTTTATATATATATTCTCTGTTTATAACTAGAATCTTTTTTTGAAAATATTTTTGCTAGGGCTATAATTAAATTCTTTATAATTTTTTTTTGTATTTAACTTCTAATTTTAATAATTTTATATTTTTTTGAAAAGGACGCCAAAGTAACGCTCATTTAAAATTCCGCGGAAGATTACCTCCGGAATTTTGTTTGTCTGGGAATTTTGAAAATTTGGAATGCGGGGGTGGTAAAATTCTTGAGCGTCCCTTGGGACTCTGGGGTGAATGCACTAAGTTGAACTCTTATTTTCTGTGGGTGGTAAATGAAAAGAAAATGGCTAGACTTTGAAGCTGAAAATATTCTCTTGAACATATTTTTCACATAATCTTAAGCTATCTTAATAGTTCTGGATATTATTAATTCTGATTTAATTTAATATTTTTTTTTTTTTTTTTGAGCATTTTAATTCAGATTATTTTTCTTAAAACTCTCTTTTAGAATTTATTTAATGATTGCTTTTGAAAACGTTTTTCTCTGAGTATTTCTAATCAGAATTATAAAGTAAGCCATGTTAAAACTATTTTGTAGTTTTAACAAACAAATCTTAACTTAAAACCATAAACTTATCAAAATTAATGAAAAAACAACCTAAGAAACACAAGGTAGGAAGAAGGAGGCAGGCGGCAAGACTTGTGACTTGCCTGTGGGGTTACACTAGTTTTATGCCGGCAACACTCCCCCAGCCTGCCACAACCAGAACAGGAACCAAGCAGATGAACAACAATGAAACCACGAAGACACAATGAAATTCACCGATTGATCACATTGTGTTTATGTAAAGCATGTATATAAATACAATTTAACTGTAAATATTTTTTTTTTTTAAGTTATAGAATTTTAAATTTTACAAAATAATTCTTTAAAATTTAAAGGAAATATTAATACAGAAATATATAAGTTTTAAAAAATAATAGTTATCTGTGCATCATTAAAAATATGAGGGTGAAAAATTCTTAGAAAATATCAGAAGACAAAAAAAAAAAAAAAACTTACTCCATTTGATCACATTTAGGAATAGCTACATTTATCTGTAACTGAGCATTCACATTAATAGGAATACCTAATTTCTAAAAAAGAATAAAATAATAAACCAATTCAGATGCAAGTCAAAACACAGAAATACATACAATTCAAGGTTAGAGATTTAATAAATAGAAATAACTACAATCAATTTGTGAAAACAAAATCATGCAAAAGGACATTTCTATCCCTTCGTTATTAGCCTTCTTTTGGCATTTTCAATCATGCCACATTTTTTTTTTTTTTTTTTTTAATTTGTGTGTGCAGACTTGTATGCTCTGGTGAGCTAAAGTATGATTTTATTTCCTCAATATCATTTATAACCACTTACTATTGTGTGAGAATTTGCTAAATTAGTTTAATTAGAAGATTTTACCTAATATCCAAGTTTATAGTCTAAAGCTGAAAACCAGAGCACTAATAATTCATTATCTAAGTATGAACACAGTACTTTAAATTATGTCAGAAAATATTTTCCAAGACTGTGAAACAACTTATTGCATTAGGGAAAAAGAATGTTGTAGCTCATGTAAATCTATGGAAGAAACACTGCTTCCTCTACTTTAATAAAATTTCAACAAAATAAAAAATCTTTATATTTTTCTTTAATCTTAAAAATATTTCAAAAATAATTTTAGTATTTTAAAATTAATGTAAAAGTTTAAAAACTTTTGTTTATTTGCTTGTAGTTTCTGATTTAAAAAATTATATAAAATCTTGGATCTTTTATGTATAAAGCTTTTTTTTTTTTTTTTCTCTTCTTTATGTAAACATTTTCTTAAAATTTGAGTAAGCAAGAAATATTTCTCTCATAGGTTCTCTTCCTGACTCTGACGGAGTTGTGCTCAGGTATGCAAATCATTCCAATCTAATTCAGCCTCACTGGTAAAAATTTTTTAATTCTTCAAACTTTTTTTTTTTTTTAAATAAACTTGTTTATTAATGTTTCTATCTTGTTTAAAAAACATTTATATTAAATATATAAATACATACAAATTATTTGAAATTTGTTGACACATAAACACAGGATAAATTGAGAATTACACAAAATTAAAAAATGAAAATTTTAAACCAGGAAGCATACCGGTTCTAAATCAATGATGAATTTGTGAAGTTCTGGGTCAGGTCTTAAGCCATCTATTTTGGATAAATAGATTGGATCTGCATACAGGAAATGAGGGAAAGATACTATTGCAGGTGCACCTGTAAAATTCACACAGAAAATAACATCAGTTTGTAACACTAAAAATGAAGGAAATGAAAGAATATATTGATCAACACGATCTAGAGTAACTTGAAAAATTCTATTTCAAGTATGGAAGAGATATTTTGAATTTTCATTTGTTTCTTCTTACACATGAAATAATGTTTAAATTTTTGTAAATAACAACAGGTGATATGTCCCATTAAGAAGAATGGTACTTGTTGGAATATTATATAAAAAAACTAAACTCCCTAAAGAGTCAACTAGACACTGCCTGAGGTAATTTAATACACTAATTTTTAGGTTGAGAGGAAAGTGTATAATTTTTAAGAAAATCTTGCATTACAACAATTTAATTACTATTCATTCAAGTTAATAGTGGATTTATTTACAAATTAATTTACAATTTCTGGCTTTTAAAAAGTTTAATAATCAAAATAAAATATAAAACTGACAAAAACTGAATAATGATTTTACTGAAGAAAATGGCATTTCATACCAGGAAAGAATTAAAAATAATAATTTTCATAATATGGAAATAATGCTAACCATGTTGGCATTCTTCAATATCTAATGCACCAGGTGGTTTACAGAAATCTTTACACAAGCATGAATTTTCTTTTCTATATTTGCCATTATCAAACGCTGTCTCATCCAGCCAGTATCTGTATGACTCTATTTCATTTACCTCAACATCAGTCAAATAACTTAAGTGTAAAGTACTATAAAAATAGAAGAAAAGAAAAGAAATTAATATTTGTAGGTTATGTGAACATTTTATAACAAATTTTCATAATATATTTAAGGGGTTACATGGGTTTTAAAGGTTAAAATAAGGTATATTTTCTCTAATTTTTTTCAATAAAATAAAAGAACTATTTCTTCAAAACTCTTAAGCAAATAAAAAAAGCAACATTCAAACAATTTTTATAAAATTATCATGTAAAAATTTTGAAAATTCAGCTACTGACACCTGTTTTTTGGAGATTCCTTAGAAAAAAATATCCTCACACTGGTTAGGATAACTCATGATAGCTTTATTTGAAATAAAAAAAACAAATATTTTCTGGTAGTAGGTGAGTACTGCTTGAATTGAATAAGGATATATATATATATAATTATGCAAAAGAAAGTATGTCATACTTTCGATGACAGAAATACCATGAATTGCTTTACAAATAAGTTGTGATCAAAGGAAAAAACAAACCTTTATTCAGTTCGTACTGAATTCTATCTAGAATAACTGTACAAAATTTTAATAAAACAATGCTTCAGCTTTTGAGAAATTGTGTCCACCAACTTCAAAAATAAGAGTTTTGAGAAAAAAAATGCTTAAAGATTTAAGTAGAAATTTACAGTTAAAAATGAGAAAATTCAACTAGTTGATTTTCTGCATTAAAATAAATAGAAACAACTTTTTATTTTCCGGTAACTGTCGTAGTTAGTAACTAGAGTCGTCATTAGGGGTGTGCAACAGGTGCGGTCGCACACGGCTTCGCGCTTTAAAAGGCCTTGTGCTCTATTTTCTAATAAAAATTTTTTTTAAATAAAGTGTACTTATGTTCTTATTTATACGTGTTACTTTATAAAAGTTAATTTTTTTTTTATAAATAGTATATATTAGGAGCGAACAAGTGTTGTAATTCATCTCCATATCGCTGAAACGGGATTAGAACCAGTATACACTGTTTTTAGGCTATATAGAAATTTTAGAAATCGTTGCTTAAGCATTGCCCGCTGAGTATCGGCGACACTCAGTACTGCTGCCTCATATCTCTTGTTACCAATACATATTCATCAGTAACCATTGTTGATCCATTGCAAGCCCTTTTTTGTGTCATGGGAAATTAGAATATTATAATACTCAGTATTATGGTTTATTCTCTTATAATTCAGTAACTGGTCGCTAATACTAGTTCTACTTTTTGATTATAATTTAAAAATTCTATAGCTGAATTTTTAAGCATATTTGTGGCAATTATCTCTGAAGCTTAGATAATTATCAAAGGATTTTTTAAATACAATTGAAACTTGAGAAAATATTGGGTTTTATAAACCCATTTTGCACATCAAAAGTTATTTCTCTCATTTAGAAATCATATTCAATAAAGTGCGATTTTTTTTTCTCTAAACACATAATCCTAATCATTATCTTTTGTATTTATAATTAGTTTAACCTGCGTCATTTAGGATAAATTTTATCAAGAAACTTAACTACATGGAAATTTATGGTGATTGTTTTAAGTTAAAATTAAAGAACTTTGAATTAACACCATAAAATGCAATAAACTCGCAACAGTTGTTTCGGGTTGTGTGCTTTTCGACCCGAAACATCTGTTGCGAGTTTATTGCATTTTATGGTGTTTTGTAATTATTACTTTAAAATTCCAGTTCTGTGATGCTTTCTTATTATTATGCTTTAAGATATTATTTTGGTTGTTTCATTTATACTTTGCAAGTAGTAATATCAATTTAATATTTTAATCATTATTATTTTGTTGCCAAATTTGTTTTTCACAAAATTATTTTCGATTTTTACCAATTTAGAATTTTTCATATTTCGGTAAATGTCTTTGAAGCATTGTGAATTTTATCGATTAGTGACGATATAATTGCATATTTCAGCAATTAATTGTGTTATTGATATTGAACGTAAAATTGAGAATTTTATAATTTTGTGATGAAATAACTCGAACTAAATTACTGGAACTAAATTATTTTATTTATTTATCACTCTCTACGCAACAGCAGAAAATTAAAATTGCTTACTATTTCACTTGTGAAGCTAATTTTTTATTTGTTTTTTTCTTGTAAATCATGAAAACAAAATTATATATATACAGTAGAACCTCGAGCTATCGCTTTACAAGGGGTGCATGAAAAAAAAACTATGAGCAGGAAAACGACGAATGTGGGATAAAGTCAAAACACAAAGAAAACTATATGTATGAATACATGCAATGTATACAGTATACTACTAATAAAAACTAATTTGTTACTTTCTGAACTGTCAAAGAAATAAATCAATGTTGTAGAACATTAAGTAAAATTTATTTTTAAAAATCAGTAGTTTTATGTTGGGTTTTTTGTCCCTTTATAAATTAAACAGGAATTTTTCCAGATTTACAACATTTTTCTGGTCGTTTTTTGTAATTTCATGTGCTTATCGAAACGTTTGTGCATTTACTCCATAATTGTATCATCAGGGTGAAAATTATCCTTTGTTTCTTTGCCATTATTTTCATTTTTTGAAATCACACATTTCTTCTATACTTTAGGATCCCACATGTTGCAGCATATTGATTAATGCAAATATCATTAAATTTTGTACGAGACGCATCCTTTGCTACACGCAACCACTCTTCATCTGCATTATTCATCATCATTATCATTTTATTGCCCTTCTGTTTGGTATTCTTCATCATTTCACGAAACAATTTTCTAGATTACTGAAGAGGTTACTTCCTGCCATGCTGAAATTACAAAATGAATAGATGGTCCGGAGACATGGCATCACAATTTTGACTATCCATGGAAATGGGGAAAAGAATTATTTTTGGATGAAAGAAGCTATTCCAGTTTGTATGCCATATGGAACAGCTTGAACTTCAGGAGAAAATTTTTACAAGGTCACTAGAAAAATTTTACAACGATGAATCTGGGAAAATGACTTTTTGAAGCACGATACATGTGGGTTTCGTTAACATTATTTAAATACAATTTCTGCAGGGACCACAGATATAAAACGATCAATGTGGGAAAACTATGAATGTGGAAATGATAGATCAGGGTTTCAATACATTTACTTTTAAAAATAAAAGTAAGAGAATTTACGAATACTAAAACAATATTTTACATTATTAATATATAGCTATCTGTAGAAAAAAGCATATAAAAGATACAAATGCATACCTGCATATATCAGGGGTAAAAAGAGGTAGTTTCTGTTCTTTGCTATGCCTGAAAGGAGGCCACATGTCACCAGCTTGAAGTTAGAAAGAAATATATATACATTAAAATAAGGAATACATAAAAGTTTCATTATATTTATTGCATCAAAACAAAAAGAATTTACAAGGGAAAAAAAAAGAATTTTAGTAAAGTATGTATTCAAAATCTTGCACTGAATAGCTTTTGTAAAAAGTACAACACATACATTCTTTTCCCTCTAAAAACACATCCTACAATCATAATGCATTTAATGATCATTAGTATTTGTTAATCAAATCTCCCTTATCCCTTTCTAAAAGTTATTGCTATTTCAAATTAATAAATCAGCTCCATGTGTCATTTTAAATTGAGAAATGACACATGGAACACTTGCAGTTTTATATTTTTGACAAATAAATGATTCATTATCTTAAAAAATGTATTTAATTTCATTTTAACATTTATTTTAAATTGAAAATACTTGCAAGTGCTGTAATGCCTGCTCATGCTGTATATTCCTGCTTGTGAAACTTTTTTTTTCCAATAAGATAGTTTTATAAAGATCAAAATAAAAATAATGTCTAAACTGAAAAGATATATGAACAAGAAAGAATTCATTATCTTATTATTGAATAACAGCATTAATAATAATACTCTTGGGAGGGGAAAAAAAAAAAATCGAATTTGATAAAAATAGTAGTGATGAAAATTTAGATAATCACAGTAATGACTCTCAAATTTATGCATATCAGATGAAAAATTAATTAAAAATAGTACTTATGATATATTTTATATATATATATATGAGAGAGAGAGAGAGAAATTGCAAATATGAAAAAGAAATGTTTCTATGAAAATGCCAGAACCAATAATACATATCAAGAAAAATTTGAAGCTGACTGATTGTGTCTGTTGCTTGGCTTCTACTGTGCTTGATAGATCATCATTGTTATATATATATACAGTAGAAGATCTTTATAACGCAAAGCTAAAAACACAAGGTTTTGCGTTATATAGAATTTTGCATTATATAGATCACATTTCACACATTGTCAAACTTACCTTGTAAACATGGCCAAATATGTCTGAAACATATCAAAACAGAGTAGGACATTTTAAAGTTACATTTCTTGGAACAAAAAATTAGGTGGATAATAACTTTCATTCTAAAATTTACTTTATAAAGATAGTCCATATATGCCTGTACAAAACCATTCATTATACTGCTCACTTAAAAAAAAAATTAATGATAGCAATTTTTTCATTAAAAATCTCTGAATTAAGCAGATAAAGAAAAACAAATGTATCACACTTACTTCTCAACAAAGTAACAGTTTTTTAGGAAATATTTCTTAACTGTAAAATTTATTGTTTATATCCAAGAAATTTTGCGTTATATAGAGAATTGCATTATATAGAATTGCGTTATAAAGATCTTCTACTGCATATATAATAAAGATGATCTATTAAGCATAGTAGAAGCCAAGTAACAGATACAAGATCACTGAAACACCTATGACCAATAAGATTTAAAAAAAAATTTATCAGTGGATGAAATACACTAATGTAAAGAAACCAGATCTATTAATTAACAGCCTGCAAAACAAACGAATCAATAAAGTAACACAACAAATCTTAACTTAAAACCATAAACTTATCAAAATTAATGAAAAAATAACCTAAAAAACACAAGATAGGAAGGAAGGAGGCAGGCGGCAAGACTTGTGACTTGCCTGTGGGGTTAAACTAGTTTCATGCCGGCAACACTCACCCAGCCTGCCACGACCAGAACAGGAACCATATGGATTTAAAAAAGCAAAATTTCAAAACAGATGAATAACAATGAAACCAGGAAGCAACAATGAAATTCACCGATTGATTACATTGTGTTTAATAGTATAATCAGAATTTTAAATATAGTTGACAACTCAAAAAGGAAGAAACTGAAATTTTATTGGAAAAAGAAAGTTTGCATAGTAATACAAAGTAAATGCAACAAGCCTTCTGCTTTTTTTTTTTATTTATTTATTTAATTTCACAAACCCACCCAACCATCCAGCCTTACAACAACACCCCACCTCCATAATCAAACATCTGCCCACCCAACCGCCACCTTTTTTATTGTCTTTTATTATTTTATAATTTTTTTGTTGATATACACAAAAGTGTACACAGCTTTTTTTTTTTTTTTTTTTTAATATATATATATATATATATGTTATTGTTATATATATATATTATTGCACTAATGCACTATAATAAATTTACTTTACGCACGGATTATTTTTCTTCATTTACATGTTATAATAATCCTTTCTCAACTTAAAGGTTTACTATTTCACTTTTTGCTTACATTTAGAAGATATGTATTGCAAAGTGAGATATAAATAGCATACTTAAAAAAAAAAAAAAAAAAATTATACTTTAGACTATTATACCTTAGTTTTTAAAGCAAATACAATTTAAGCCTATTTTGAAATGAAATAAATTAAGTAATAAATTTGACTACCTGTTCCATCAATAATGTTGCAAGGATAATGTCTTCCAGCAACCAAACTACATAAAAAAGGAACAAATTGTTATATTTACACTTATAAAAACACACACACATATCTGCAACACAATACAAATATCTGCAATAGTACAAAAATAGGTAATCAATCTACATTTTTTTTTCTTTTTTATAATTATTATTATTGCTTTAATGTGCCATAGAATTGAATCAACACACTTACACATAAGAATTTTATATATGACATTTCAAGCAAATCCATGAGACAAAAAGAGAGACAGTTGTAATATAAATTGCAAAATGTGTGGTATAACTGTTGTGCGATATATGCAAAAATTGAAATAGAATAGGTATATATATATATAATAAGTATGATTTATATAAAATTTTATAATTCCATGCCACAGAAGCAATATGGACAAAATAATATTGTCTTTTTTACATCAATTTATATTTACATCAATCCCAAGAATTTTTTATTTCTTTAGAATTACTTTGTGTGTGTGTATGAAATTACTACCATCATTATTTAGTATTGCATCTATCCATTTTGTTTTTTCCCTAAGAGTGTTATATTTTCAATTTAGTTTAATAAGTTTAAATCTATAATTCAAAAAGACATAAGCATAAAAGACGATTAATAAAGAAGTATAAAATACATACACAATTTTCAATTTTTAAACATTTTTTGTTATCTGTGTACGATTTTTGCACAGTTTCAATCCAAATTAATAACAAATCTATAAGATGGTTTATATTTGTTCAATATGTACTGGAAAGACTGTAAAAAATTTGATATAATTGGTAATTTCCTTGAAAATAAGCACATTATAAAAAATTTATATTAATATTTATCAGCTTCTTTTTAAAAAGAATCTATATAATAGCATTTTTATGCTTAAATCCATTTATTTGATATTTTAAAATAAGATAACTATTTACAAGTAATTAATTTTATTAAATGCAGAATAATATTTATTGTTTATATATTGTATATACATATTGTATATGTATAAATTAAAACGTATTGAATTACAATATACTAATAAAAGTACTGAAAATTATTCTTATTAAAGTTTCATATAATTTCAAGATTTTTTTTTTCTTCAAGTGTAAGGCTATGTAATATATATATATATATATACACATATATAAAAGTTACAAAAACAGAGAATTTCGCATGAGAAAAATTCATTACCTACCGATCATTTTTCCATTTTTCTACATAACCATATTTTGAAACATCAGTTTTACCGGTATAAATTAAATAGATGCCATCATGACTGTTGTTTTTCTAGAAAATAATAATAATAATAATAAATAAAGTAAATTAGTACATTCAGTAAGCAATTTTCAAAAAACTATTTTTCTAGAAATTAAAATAATATAATTCAAAAATTTTTTTTAAATTTTAACAAAAAAAAAAAGAAGAAAAAATCTTTTTTTTTTTTTTTTGCGAAACTTAACCAACCAAACTTGGTAATTAGTTGGTCCCTGACATAAACTGGTGCTGATTACATCTGGGGATCAATCGCTCAACAGGTGGCGCTGTGATTGCATTTTTTCTGAACTCCTAACATGGCATTATAGGACAAAATTTCGTATAAATGTACATAATGAGAGTTATTCTTAAACTGTGATTGTAAAATTAATATGAATTATTGAAAAAAGTGGTAGTTGATTAGAAAAAAATTTTTGTGCATGTGGGTGCATCGCTTCACCCCCCCCCCCGAGGCGGGAAGTACCCAACGGGGGGTGGAATCTTTCGAAAGGTCTCGTCAATACTTTTAAAACAAATGGTTGAACTATAAATATGTGATAATTTAAAACAAAGTTATCGATTTTTTTTTTTTTTTTTTTTTTTTTTTTTTACTTTTAACGAAAAAAAACTTGGAAAGGAATCGTATTTTATTATTATTATTATTATTACTGAGTGAATTTGTATAAGAAAATATAGAAGAAAGTCTTGTGATGGCCACAACATACTAGTTTTATATTG
This sequence comes from Salticus scenicus, assembly GCA_963930645.1. Taxonomy (NCBI): domain Eukaryota; kingdom Metazoa; phylum Arthropoda; class Arachnida; order Araneae; family Salticidae; genus Salticus; species Salticus scenicus. The sequence continues at coordinate 170,664,739 of OZ005652.1, read as the reverse complement.
TTAAAATATTGCTAGGTTTAAAATGATGCTTGCAAAGATTTTGAAGAAATAACTTTTAAATATATATTTTCCATAAAATAATGTCATCATACAAATGTCATCATGTTTTCGTATTAGATCATTGAGCTGAATCCGCATGCTTAAATATTGTTCATTGTTAAATATTATTTTTTATCCTCGCGTATTTTATTAATTTCACCACTATCATAGCGTTTCGCCAAAAATTAATTGAAATTGGTCCATGTTAGAGAAATATTATATAGATTATGGAAGCCATTCAAATACATTCTCAAAAATAAAAATGCCTCTTTTAGAGACATGATAAAGTGCATCTCTACATAATGAGAGAAAAAGTAAAATTAATTATTTTGAAGATTTTGCATGTACATGTTATCAGCATGAAAAGCAAGTTTTAACAGCCTATATTTCACCAAATCTCCTTGGCTTCAAAAACTAATTTGGCTGAACACATTTAAATTTTTTTTTATTATAAACCTAAAGGAGAGATAAAAGATTGGCTAATAATTAAATTAAGTCACAGGATATGATTAAATATTGTCAGGTATCCAGAACTAGGCTGATCCTGCGAAATCTATTGATAAAAACATTAAAAATAATTTTCAGCTATTTTATGATTCAACATAAATTTTTCATTCATATGGAGGCAGGAAGTAGCTGCAGACAGATAAAAATAAATGGTTTTTTCTTTCTTTGATATTTTATTTATTTAATGATTACTTGATAAAAGTAGAGCATAGAAAGGTTTGGGTTTGAATGTTGGAACAATAAATTATACTAAATTACAGATTAATGAAAAAGAAATAAAATAAAATAGAATAAGGGATTTGAACTAAATATTACTAACATATTAGATTCTTTTAGAATAGAAAATATAATGTTTGCTTGCATTTTAAATAAATAAAATGTAATTTTATTATTATTATTATTATTATTATTAAGGGATATGTGATGTTTTCAACATCACATTCACTATTCATTTGAAAAAGACTTTTTTCACTTGAAATAAAATGTTTTAATAATGTAACAGAATATTTATTTTTATGCATAAAAAATAACTAAATTAAAAGCAGATGATCAGCATTTCCTACTAGCGGCTTTGGTGTAAAATATTAATAAAAAAATTAAATTAATGTTTAGGAAAGAGAAAAATGTGCAATAAAGAAAAATATTTTCCCTTAAATTATTCATTTATTTAAATTATGAAGAAAATTAAAAAAAAAAAAATTAATAATTAAAAATATATCATTATATATTTTTTAATTAAATTTAATACACATCCCTGCTAAATTGCTTCTTTATTTTAATATTTTGTTTTACTTCATTTATGCATACATATACTTGAAAAAAAAAAAAAAAAAAGCGAGCAGTCATCGAGGTTTGATCTCACGACTTCCCTCACTCAAACTGAACACTCTAACCACTGCACCACACCGTCTTGCGATCGGGTGCTGTTTTGTTGGTTTTGACAGAAACAGCTATAACTGTTAGTGTCATTTTCTCGCTCTTTTTTTTTTTTTTTTTTTTTTTTTGGGGGGGGGGGGGGGGGTGCAGCAAATTTGCACTGTATCCTACATTTTCGACTATGTTCTTTAATTTAAGCTTGGTTTAGTTTCAACAGGAATTTTACTGATTCATTCTTCCCTGGTAAGTTAAAAATTTAATTATTTATGTGTGTTGTCTACTTCAAGTGTACAAAAATAAGTTTCAAGCTTATGTTGTTTTATTGTTTAATGTTTATCACACACACAATCTATTTCAAAAGGATGAGAGTAATGAAAATTGATGAATCACACATCTAGTTACTGTGGAAGATGTAGCCTGTTTTCAACAACTTTTTTGCTGTTATTAATTGCTTGATATGGATGTTTATTTTGCTGTAATAATTTGGGTAAGTATATATACCTCATGTCGTGTATAAAGAGCAAAAAGATTTCTGTTTTATTAAGATAAAAAAAATTTTTAAAGATGTTTTCAAATTGACCAATTCAAACCACAGTAAAACAACCTGAATCACTGGTCAGGTTAAATCAGGTTACCCAACTAAATGCATGACTGTACCCTACATTAATGCATTAAATATTTGAAGGAAAAATTATATAACAAAATAAATATAAATATATTTATAAATAACACTTACAGGATAAAACCATCCAAATTTATCATAAGGAACTTCAACTCCAATAGACTTAGCATTTTCTAGGATACCTTCTTCATATCCATCAAATAATAAGCTGCTTACAGGTTTTGTCACAAATATGTGAGAGTCAATGCTGTGCAAAAATCCAATTATTGTATTTAGATAATCTTCGTCACCAGACACAATACCAACATTAATGGCAGTCTGAAATAATAATAATAAATACAAATAAATTTATTGATAAAATTATACCCAGATAATAAATTTAAAATGTTATTTTTTGGGCTAAGTATCACTTACTAAAATACTACTCCAATCTAATTAAATTAGCAATTTCAAGAATACTTTGTTAACAATGAAAATATGAGTATGAAATTAATTTTTACTTGAAGAATTTGTTTACAAATTTCCTATAAATTTGTGAACATATACAATTCTTTACATAATATTTATGAATTAGAGCAAGAAATCTGCACAACTGGGACTAGAGAATGTATTGATTTTAAAATTTTGTTGAGTTCCCCTCCCCCCCAATTTCTATTTTCATTTCTTAGCAAAGAGTAACTATTATGCATATAAAATATAAAACAGTCAAACCTTCTTAATGGGAATCTCAAGGGGGATGAAAAATTTGTTCATGTTATCAGTAGTTCATACTATCAGTAGCTCAGAAACTAATCTTCATTTTAACGGGGTTTGTGGAAACAGTTCATGTTAAAAGTAATTCATGTTAACCCTCGCTTTCCCAAGATCAAGGCATTACTGTAGAAAAATTGCTTTCAGGTACTGCTTGGCACGTTTGGTGAAAATCACCAGCACTGTATCTTTTTGTATCATTTAGAACAAATTGTGCAGCATTCCACTGGCTGTGATAGCTATCTCTGGCGAATTAGCGCATTTTTTGAATGAGGTGGTCTTAACTAAATTTCAACTACAAAATGGGGTCAAAATGACCCCATCTTGGGAAAGCGAGGGTTAAGCATGTTCAAGTCAACGAGGTTCGAATGTAATAAATATATATATAAGTAAGCATGGTAAATATGTTAAACAAGTAAAACGCAAAAATTTAACAAACAAACACTCGACACTATATAAACTCATATTACAAATTTACTATATTATTTTTGATACAAAGGTAAAATTGTTATTTGTTTGAGCAATTTTAATTTAGAAATTTTTTCCTGCAGTCTATGCACTTCCTTTACGAATGTTTACAGCAATAAAAGTTTTAGGTACTTATCTTCAAGAGCCTTGCTGAAAATTAACATTCTCAGTTTCTTCATCAGATTAATTTTTCGAATGAATCACCATAAACATCAATGCTTAATTTTTTTTTTTATCTAGAAAACCTCACTATAAGTATCATTATTTGCATCAATCAGTTTTGATATGTGGATTTTGAGAGTTTTGTGAATTTTAGTAGATTTCTAAAAGTCTACTAACTATACACATAGTCAAAAAACTGACATAACTTATGATTACGCAATTAAACTTTTCCAAAATTGCATATGATTTTACACATATTTACTCTAACAATGAACAATTGACAGTTATTACTTTTTTTCATTTATTATCTCACAAATGTATTCACTTATTTAACATCTAATTAAAATACATAAAATACCTTCTTTAATGCAATTTTAAAGCCAAAAGTATTTTTAAAAACTTATTCATGCAGATGATAATAAATATTCAATGATTATTTTCAAAAATATAAAAGCAAATTACAGCATACATTTTTATTAGGCCACAAACCAATGCCAAGAAAGCTAAGCCTATTAGCATATGAAAATACAATGTATGAAATAAACTACTTTAATTAAAGAGAAAGAAAAAAATCCCTCACCACAAATGGAACATTTAAAGTTGTAATCAAATCATCTAATGATCCTTTTGTAAGCTCTGGTTCATAAAACCATCGTTTTACTTGAAAATATGAAACAGTTCCATTGGGATGCCATGTTATATTAATTTTCTCCCGTGTTTCCCTGGGAGAAAAAAGTTAAAAGTAAGCTCAAAATAAAAATAAAATAAAATTTAATATTTTACAAAATTAATCATAGATCTCAAAAAATTGTCAAATTTGCATCTTCACTGCAAATGCATATATTAATATTATATTAACCATACGAACAAAAAATAGTTTATTCAAATACTAAAAATGTAATAGTATAAGCACTAAAATATTTGTAATTATTATTACGAAGATTTTTTAAACGTGGTTATAAACTGCTTGAAAAAAAAATCACAAATTATTTATTATAAAAGATCTTATATTTTTTTAAGTTAAACAAGTACACATTTGAATTATTAAGAAAATATTAAATTTTATGATGCAATAAATTCAAAAATCTACATAAATAAAGCAAAGAGTCTGTCGGGGTGGACCACTTCTATTTTTGATTTGTCTAGATTTAACTACTTTGGTAATGAAAGTCAGCCATTTTTTTTTTTTGTAAAAACTGTTGAATTATTTTTAAAGATACTGCATAGATGTCATACCTTTTCAAAAGAGTTCTAAAAACTGTTCATCTTTTGTGAGGACACTATATACATCAAGTTATTAGATTTAAAGATATTATATTGCAAAGTTTTCTTTTAATTAATTAAATAGCTTCAAAATTTGCCATTTAAATATTAGCTATAATTTAATTGTTGTCAAAAAAAATTAAGAGTTCATTTTCTTTCGACATAAAAATAAATGCATATTAAACGTGAACATTAAAAAATTGTAAAAAATTAAATTATGCATCTTACAAAAATTGACGTCATTATCACTTTAAAAATTTTTTACACATTGATAAAGTGCTATAAGATTCAACAGAAAATTTAAAAAACAAGGTACATAAAAAGTTTTTTTTACCTTATAATTATTTATATTTTTGTTGTCATTTCGGCAATGAGTTGATATAGGTATCGCAAATGCATAAGTAAACATTTTGGTAAGAAACGTCCAAGTTACTTCAGTGCCAAATTTCAAATTCCGTCCAGAGGTCCCAGCTGTTTCATTGTTTTTGCACAATTTTTCTCAATTTTATTTTAAATATTTTTGTAATGTGAGCGGGAAAAAAAGGAAAAGCATTTTTTTTTTTTTTTAATTGGTCTAACTATACAAAATGTCCCCATGTAAAATATTATGCTTTTTCCGTTTTGTTTATTATCAAGAAGAAAAATGACTAATGCAGTTTTTTCTATATTATCTATAAATTAAATCACATTAAAGCATCCAGTACCAAGACGTTGCGGTGATGGAGTCTCTGCCGAAGGCAGAAAGGGAACAAAGCGAAGTTTTTAAGCAATTTCAATGTATTTTCTTTTTAGTTTTAATTTGTAAAACGGTATAAAAGATATTGATTCTTTTTTTAATTTGTTTAAATATAGTAGAACTGCTAACTATGCTAGTTTATCCGTAATGGTATTAGGCCCCACCTTTTTTTCACACCAGAATAGTTGTAAAGTAATATTCAGCAATATGTTCTCATGATTAAATAAGACGACTATTGCTCTACAGCTATTCTGGTGTGAAAAAAAGGTGGGGCTTAATACCATTACAGATAAACTAGCGTAGTTAGCAGGTCTAATATAGTGACCAGCAAAGCGGGCAAAGCCTGCTAGTATATACATAAAAATATTATGCACGCTGAAATAAAATTTGAATGTTTTAAAGAATCAGAAAAAAATGTTGAAAAGCTACATTCAAAAACAAGCTCCTTGTGAGGCTTAAACTTCAAACCTTGAAATTTCAGAAGCCATCAAATTGATTGTTTTAACATTTTAACAAAAACCTCATTAAATTATAATACAATTAACTGCAAACATGATAAATATAACGTTAAGATTATTTATAATTATCCTCTAAACTAAATACACATTACTGCAAATATTCAACATTAAATGCATAAAATTTCATAATAATGACAACATCTGAGAAAAGAATCTAAGATGGGAGGCTAGAAGTTCATTATGTTTCTCAAACCCTAAATTATATATGACAAATTCTAAATAGTTAATCATTCCTTTAGTTTCATGTGTTTGCTTTAATTTAAACAAGAGATATTTATTACATTCATTTCTATGTTTGTCATCACTCACTGAGTTAGATAAAACACATTTCCTTGCTGAAAACAGACAGAGATTAATTTTAAAAAGTGAGTAGTTTGAATAATTTTATTAAAAGTATCTTATGAACACATAAATTTAGAAATTTATTCATCAAGCTTGAAAGTTCATTTCAGAAAATTATGGAGTGGAAGGCTGATTTTTTTTTTTTTTTTATATACCAACTATGTGAAAAATACTAGAGCCAGGCCCAGTATATGAACACTTTTTAAAATAATTAATGAAGTTTAATCAGGATGTTTTAAAATCTAAGTGAGTTCAAACTTAAAAATATTTTATTTATTTGAAAAACAAACATTTCTTTCAAAGAAAAAAAAAAATCCCTTAGGACTCTGCTATTTCTCGTAAACACACACACAAGAAAAAGTAGTAAAATAAATTAAAGCTGAACAAGAACATTAATCATAAAACACTACATAGTAAACAGGAAAAAAAAAAAAAAAAAAAGTTTGACATATTTATACTTGCTCGAAGGCAATTACAGAACAATTTTTTACATAATATTTGACAGAAGAAAATATTTATTTCTAAAAGGAAATATTTACTTTGTTCAAACAAATAACAATAGAGAAAAATCATGCAGTTCACATGCATTATAAATACACTTCTAATTGAACTACCTATCATATCATTTAACCTTAATGCATTTTACCTTTATACTTTAAAATGCATTTTGTTTCTGTTTTATTTTGTATTTTAGTTTAATATTTTTATTTTATTTTCTATAACTTTACTTTTAAAGAAAAAATATACAATAGACTAATTTTGTATTGCCCTGTATAATCTCTAAAACAGTAAAGTTTCAAAAATATATTTTATTTTCAACTATCGAGGAACAGATAGACAAATCAAAGTCATAATCATTTTCAAACTTTGTTGAAAAGTGTTAAAAACGCACAACATAACATAAAATGTTTTTTTGGACACTTTTTTAATTATACCCATAAGACATCTGAATACTTTTGCGTGGCTTTGTAAACCAATCACTAATGTTTATCATAACATACTCATAGAAAAAATGTTTTTGTCATACAAATAAATAGATGCTAATTTCATTATACTTTGTGCACTTCAAAGGTATTAAAAAAATATTCTTCATAGAAATACTTCTCATGGAACATAATATACTTTGAAATTATTTTTGTAGTCACTGCTCATAAACTAGTCATGCTATTTACACCACTTTTGATAAAAAATATGACATAATGAACTTGAACAACAAAGGTATACATTAATTTTAAGTCATTCTAATGATGTTTATAGAAATTAGAGTGCAGAGAGACAGACATAAAAATCAAACAACTTTTCAACTTCATTGAAAAGAGTTAAAAAAGAAAGAAAAAAAAAAAAAAAAAGAGAGAGAGAGTAATTTTAAATAATTATTTCTATCATATTTTCATTTATTTAAACAAAAAAGAGCCAAAACATTTAATTGCTTAAAAAGGACAGCAGAATGACAAAAAATAGAATTTAATTATTGAGCATCCCTTTTTTTCTTTGGGGAACATTAAAGACATACAAATGAGCAGTGTTGCCAATTTAAATTTAGCAGATTTTTGACACAATTTACGGGAAAAAATAAAGGTTTAGCGGATTCAATATTACATTGCACTGTTGCTACGCTATGGGCAATTGAATTTTTAGCAGGGAAAAAAAATTTGTGTTGGCAACACTGCAAATGAGGTCTTTTACAATCCAAGTGAAAAATTGGGAGGGGGTATATACTTTTTTAATAAGGACTATATTAATCATATGGTGTAGGGGTTAAGATCAATTGATTGCGCTTACGTTCTAGGTTTTGGTGAAATGCTGTGTGGTTTTTTTTTAAAGGGTCCTGTCTATATTTCCATGAGTTTTAGAGAAAAATCATGAAAAACTTCCAATGGCTAAGTCAACAAGCATGACCTTAGCACTTAGAACAAACCCAGTTAACCAGCTTCAAAATCAGAACCTCTTAGCTATTGATGGAGGTCTATATTAATCATGATAAATATACAAATGATAGCATTGCTTGGACAAAATCATATTAAGAGCTCCCTCCTTCTAATGTTGACACTATTACTCTAGCTACTAAAATTAATTTGAAAATGTTTATCAATAAAAAATCATTTCTCTTTTAAGATGCATACAAGATACAAATAACATGTTTAATTAGAAAGAGATAATTATCATGAAATCAAGATCTATAATTTATTTACTTATTTTGGAAATTTTCAACTAAAAGATCAAAATGTAAAATAAAAATGTACAGACAGATTAAATAATAATATACAGTAACCATTTAAATTTTGTGTCACATTCTAGAGGGGACAGCATTAAATACTATGCTAGTAGTCGTGCTGGAGATGATTATTGTCAAGGACTGATTTATAGCAGAGAATTCGGGGCAAGTGCTTAGGACCCCAAAAATATTCTTGTCACTTTTTAAATTTTTCATCTGCCTATGAAAAACTTCTTCAACAATCATAAAAGGCCCAACTTAGTTTGTGTGTGTGTGTTTCTGGAAAAGGTATCTCTGTAACAAGATGTTTGAATAATAGAGTATGGAGAAGATTATATATTCTAAATGCCATACATTTTTTTAAATGCTAAAATTAAATATACATTTAACTAACTTCAATTTTTAAATAATACTTAGACTATTACTTCTTTAAACAATGTTATTATTATTATTGCTATTTTAGAAATCTGTGAAATATTTAGATTAGAAGATCTTTGCTTATGATTTTCTTTTGACTGGATATTTCAAAGTGTAAATCTGGCCTTTTCATTCAGAATTTTGAACCTAGACACTGCTAAAAGTTTGAGAGAGAGGGATTATATTTGCAGATTACTTTACACGGCTTTTTTTTTTTTTTTTTTTTTTACATACACTTTTAACTTGATAATGAAGGACTCCCATATGTGTAAATTTGTCCCTGAATCAATACTATAAAAAAAAAAAAAAAAACATAAGCACTAGATCGAAAATTTTCAAAAGAAATCTATTGAATCACATATACTATACACGGGGAAAGCCTAACTTGATAGTGGGGTGGATACTACGGAGGCCTTTTTACGCACTTGACGTTAATTTTATTGCTAAATTTGGTGGTGTAGGGATGATTTTGTGAGAAGTAGATAAAAATATTTTTTCACCTGATGTTAAAATATCACATGAGACTATTTTTTCTTCTTTAGAAATTAGATTACACTAAATTGATTAGTCTGTTATTCATATTATTTCAAGTTGAAAAGTTTATATAAACTTTTCTTTTAGAAAAAATTTCTAATACTTAAATAATTTGAAAGGAAAAAAAAACAGAAAGAAAGGAACTAAATTAAATATCTATATAATTGACTGCCTGCTTTTATTTATTTATTTAAAGTATATTTATCTTTCTTTATTTAAAAACATATTTTAAAACACTTGGAATATATTTTGGCATAAAATATATTTTACAGACAATTTCTAACTGATTTATAAATTTATCTTCATCTAGTTTTGCACAGATAATTTTTCACCATTACAGAATTTAACATTTCCATGATACATTTCATATTTATATCTATGGCAAGAAAAGAAAAAAAATCAACACTTAAACTCATATAGAGAGGGAATCGAGTACATTTCATTCTTTGTTACTTTAAGCTACAGGCAGAAGACAACTAAAAATTAAACCTGTAGAATAAATACATTTCTTTTTAGGATGATAGTTACATTTAAATGTTAATGTTAATAAATAAACCTTTAGATTTTTCCACAATTCAAAATAATAATAATAAGGTAAATAAATAAATAAATAATACGTGTATCTTTTTTTTTTAATTTGATTTTTTAAAAATGCGTATTTTTGTTTGTTTTGTGAAGTGGGAAGGAAGTATGCAGGAACCAGTGTAACGTTGTAAAAAATAAAGGAGGTTTTTCCATATTTGAAAATACAATTTTTTTTTCTTCTTCTTTTTCTTTCCTTGAAACAACAAAGGGTTGTTTTCGAGGTAAAGCAAAAAGGAACAAATACAATTGCTACGCACGACTCGCAAAAGACTAATATTCAGCTGAAAGTATTGTTAGGGAAAATTGGTTTAGCTGTACAAACCATATAAACATTTATTAAACATATGTTAAAAAACAAAGTATAAACAAATTTCAAAATTGCATTATTACAGACAAATCGATAAATGTTAAAAGTTTAAGGAAAATGAGACAGAAAATTTTATGATTTATGAAAAATTAAAAAATAAAAATTGAAAACGGGGAAAAAAAGTTATATATATATAAATTAAATGTTAAAAGGACCATTTTTATATCATTTTCTCTGTAAATTAAAGAACTTGCATACCGAGCAAACAGATTTCAATTTTCTAGTAAATGTGATTCTTCTTGATGTCTATATTTAATGCTGAGAGGTAACACATATTTAAAATATTTAACACATATGAAAAATGCCTCTTTAAAAGCATTTTTAGCAAGGTGAATTGCAATTTTTATAGTAAATTTATATTAAAAAAAAATAAAAAATAGTTATTCGACTTTTTGAAATTTGAGTAAGAACTTGAAATTTCACGCCTTTTCATTTTACTTTAACATATGTATCAGATAAGAATGCTGCAATTTTAAATTATAAATCTATCTTAAAATTATATTATACAGTGTTCCTAAACTTTTTTTTTTTTTTTTTTTTTAAGGACATGAGAACGATTCCTTTCAGACAAAATAGACCAAATTAAAACAGATTTATTTTCTTTTGGCATAAAAGTAATAACAAAATAAAAGTGAGAGAAAATGCGCGAAAAATATTTTAAGAAAGTAATGTAATTAACCATTGCTAAAAAAAAGCAACTTCAAAGTTTAAGATGATGAAAGAGCTTTTTATGGTTTTAGTAAATTTAAACTAAAAACATAGTATTCAATTATTGTAAAACTATTGTATTAAATTATAACACAAAATAATTACACCAAATGAGTAAAAATTGCATTATATGACAAAATATTACAAAATTTAAACGAATGGATGAATATATTAATTTTGTAGTCATAAAGAGTTAATTTAAATATCTGCCAAAACAAGTTTTTGAATTTTTTGTCTCCCTTTTGGAAAAACGTCAAAGCGTTTTTTATATAACATAAAATTAAAACATCGTCGCTATTTTGCCAAAAACCTCTTTGAATAAAGCAGAATGACCGTGAACATATAGAGAAAAAAATTAGTAAATAGATAAATAAATAAATAAAATAAAAAAGGGCTCTTAATAAAAATAATTATGTTTGAGATAGAATTTTTACTTTACTTTAATTCACTGACATCATTTCTTTAAAAATTATTATTTAAATAAAATTTGTTTAATACTTTTTTTTTTTTTTTAAGTTTTTATTAATAATATATAAAGACCAAAACTAGCATTTTTATAATAATCAATTAATTATGTAATAAATATTTACAATTCATACACCACACTGTAAAAAAAACCCTATTACCAGCTGCAATCTGTGATTGGATAAAATAAATCACAGATTGCAGCTGGTAATAGTTATTTTTTTACAGTGCAGTCATCAAGTTGTGCTTGTAAAAACAATTAAAATGGGTAAAACTGCAGAACCGGGTTCCGCTTCCAAATTGAGATACAACCAAGAGTAAATGGTATACCTTTCTGGACCTCAAATTACTTTGTGATCTGCATGATTGAAGGGGATGAAGGATTTTACCATGTGTTCCCACTTCTAACAGTCAGTCCCTATACACAACAGCATTACAAATAAATCCAGTTCTAAAGAGCTTAAATAATGTACTGTAATGATCTGGGGTTTATCCAAGTTTTTTTGGAGCCCAGTTTTATAAAAAATAATAATTTCGTGAAATATACAATGCTTTTGTAATTTTTTTTACATAATATATATATATATATATATATATATATATATATATTGCATAAAATTTGATTGTCCAGTTTAGAAGTCACTCTTCGTCTCTTCCTATTAAATTAATAGTATTTCATTGAACCAAGTATAGGCAGTCCTATGAAATAATGTTGAAAACATGGCGGGAAAAAATTACAAAAGAATCTTTCTACAAACTAAATTTTGTGAAAGTGCCATTTTTATTAATTTGAATTTCGTAAGGGTTTTATTTTATATTTATGGATATGAATATTGTGAAGGGGCAACCAAAGGGCCCAAATTTTACGTGGATCGACCCCTAATGATAAATAAAAATCATTAGTGCACTATAAATAAAATCCAGAAAAAACATTTACCTAAACGTATATGGACCAAGTTCTTCAACATGAGGCTTCTGACCATGCTGGATGATATCTTTGGCATTTGTTATATTAAAAAAGTAAAATCGTGCATATATAGGAACTGGCACAACTTTCCAATATTCATATGGTTCAGCATCAGGTGATAAAATTAAATTCTAAAGAAAAAATATATACAAAATTATTACGATTATCTTTTTTCAACTGTAAAATATTTATTTTTCTTATAACAATCATATTACAGGAACCAAAAAATATTGGGGAACATTATGTTGTTTAGATGCCATATTAATTGAATTGAGCTAATAAAAAAGTCACATTACGTTAAGTTACGGATATTTTTAATAAAGAAATTTATAACACACACAACTATTTTTTTCCCCTCAAACATGCATGAGTAAATAGGTAACAATTTTTCGCGACATGTAATATTTTTGAAATATAAACTTTCAGTTACAAATTGTAATAAACAAGCTAATCAGTGATAATAAATCAAAAACTTTTAACTGCTAGACATATAAGTGAACTCAAATAAATAATGAAAGAATACAAACACATTTCCATAATGTTATCACATTAAATTAACATTAACAATTCATCACAATAATTTAAGAAAAAAAAAAAAAAAACACAATTTTTTTACGAAATTAAAACTCTAATTGAATTAAAATAAAATAAATATCATAATAAAACGCATAGCTACCATCTGATAATAATATTAACAAAAGGAATTAGGCGTGCATCAAAACTGAAATTTAAAAAAATAATAATAAAATGCATAGCTATTCAATAATTATGTTTCTAATAACAAAAGGATTTAAGCATGCAGAACATAAAAAATAATCAGCTTTTTTTTTAAATAATCAATCCCAAAAAAAAATATATATTAATGTTTTTAAAACGTAAAAAATAGAGAAAAAAAAATCAAATAATTCATGCATTATATTTCAGTGTTCGTAATTACATATACCAACTCAAAATATGTTATTACTTTCATCGCGTTTCAAATTTCGCACAAAGAAACTCAGTAGATCGTAAAACTGTAAACAAACACTAGCACATGTCAGAAAGAATGAAAAACAATATGCATCACAAAAGCTTTAAAAAGTTAACATTAAAGTAATTTTACCTCTTCTACTTGCCATTGCAAAATGCGCGGGAACATTAAATAAGAAAGTAATCCAGAAACAGCTAAAATCAATCCCACAGCAACAAGGATTATTGTTTTGGTTACAGCTGATACAGCCATGAGGGCGACGTCTGCTACGAATTTAAAAGGCGTACAAGAAATTTCAAAGCGTTAGTTCCACACACAATATATAGTTCTGCATTTTTTACATCAAGTTGGAATGTTCATTTTATAAATGAATGATATTTCTGATGTTCTTTTTAACAAGTGAGAACTGTCGGATAAGGCACATTATTATAACAGTAAACACACACTTTGCCCCAGATGACCCAAGGTCGCTATTATAATTTGTGTGAGTGAGTGAGTGAGAGTTTAGGAGTTTAGTATCCACCCAACGCATGCGCAATCGTTTTTCTCTTTGAATATCAATGATCGCTGAGCAAGCGCTCAGAGCAGTTCGTTCACACACAAAATCAACGATTACTGGAGAGCATGAAGAGAGGAAGTATAGAAAAATAGATATATATTTATTAAGTTAAATTCTCTCTCAAGTGATAAATAGTTTTCAAGTGACAGAACATTTAAAATTCTTTATATTTATAGGAAGTAATTAGCTTATATACTTAATAGTAGTAATCGTATATCACGGATTAAAAAAGAGAATTAATGTCATTATTATTAGGAATGAAAATCAATATTTAAAAAAAAATGATTTACTCTTTTTACTTCAACGATAAGTTAATTTAATGTCATTATATATTGACATTACTCGCATTTAACGTTTTAGTAAGAAAAATAAATTAATAAATAAAATATAGGTTTATAAGTAAAATTAGAAAAAGTCTTTTATAATATAATGATAATCTATAATTCACGCAATGAATGCACTAAAATCGATTTTATTTGAGAATAAACCATTAAATGTGCAAACAAGAATGCAAAATAATAATAATAATAATAATTTGTTTCATTATTATTATTATTGTACCAAAAAATAAATGCTCTAAAATGCGATAATCATTTTGCTCATATGGTGCTTTTTAATAGTTTTCTTTTATTTTAGGTAAAAATGTTTTACAATAATTTTTAAAGATGAGAATGATTGGCAGTGTGCAGCACTTAAGCATTATGTTTAAATCATGGTAGTGCAATCTTTACCTTCATGGTTTAAATGAGGAGCAAACATTCTTTCAAACCATATTTTCTCCTTCCGATAAAAATTTTCAGAAAACACAAAAAACTTATAAAAAAAAAAAAAACTAAATTTAAACCCTACTTATCGTTTGTTTAGATGTATTACTAGTTATTAGGAAGATATGTAGACGTAGACGTAGACGTACTATTTTATGTTAAGTTTAAAGAAAAATCGCTAACTTATTATTATTATTATTATTATTATTATTATTTTCCTACTATGTAAATTTGAATTACTTTTTAAAAATAATTCCCCCCCACACCCCATTTTTTTTTTTTTTTTTTCGTTTTTTGTATTGATATTTTTAGAAATTACCCAGGGGGCGTTGAATAAATAAATAAATAATAGCTAATAAAATAAATAAATGAATAAAATAATCCGCAATATTACATTTATGTTTATATCTCTTCTCCCATAATTTTCCAAGAATATAAGTAAACCACAATGACACTGGTTACAGGTTCATACACTGAATAAATTGTTTATCTATCGCTGCTGAGTATAATGTTGAAGATTATAACTCGCTTAGCTATTTCAAAAATGTTATTGACATTGTCAAAATGTAGCGAGCTGTAAAAATCCTTAGAAAATTTTATTTAATGCAAAACATTGTAAATTATCATTATACGAACATCATAATTTTTTTTTCAATACCACATTAATATATTCAATAGGGAAAAAATCGCATCATATTCAGTATTATGAGCATTATATGTAAAATTTGGTTCACTTTTATCCAATAGAATTTAGCAAACAAGTCTATTGTTCATCATAAATAGCGTACTATAGCCTTTAGCAGTGTCCTCTGCCGATATGTATCAAGTTTAAAGTTATTCTATGTCAGAGAGACTGAGATATAGCTATCACACAAGTCGTTAAATATGTGGCGTAGCAGTGGATCCTTTGGACACAACATATATAAAAATATAAATATATTTTACCTGTTTTCAGGCACTATTTTTTGAATGAGATATCCAATACGGAAAATTCTCTTTATTTTACTCATTTTTTAAATATCCCTGTTATCGATTATAATTTTTCTTTTCTTGAAAAAAAGAAGAAGAAAAAAGCGCTTTTTTACTTTTGCTTAATTATGTATGGTACATAAAGTATTGTGTTTTTAATCAAATTTTCCAAATTAAGTTTTCTCTTTCTCTCTGCATATGCCTTTTATTTGGAAGAATAGATTAAAATAATTATAAGATAAAAAACTTTTTATAAACCATCTTTTTAAATTTTCTGTTGAATCATAGCTATAGAACTAACGACATTAGCACTTTATCAATGCGTATTGTAACGAAATTGTAAATAATTGTATTTATTTTTGTATAAATTCTTTCAAAGAGGCTTAGTAAGTTTATAAAATGTCAATTTTCTGCATTTCCAGCTCTTTTTCGCGTTAAAATAGCTTAATCTTCCCTTTAAAACGCATTAAAAAGCTCCAATAGGCAGGTAATGGGTTTGGCGCAAAATTTGGCGACTTTTTACCCTTGGCGACTTTTTTGGGGAGAAAATCCTTATTATCGATATTCCAAAGATGGACGTTCTAGATTGGTTAAAGAGTAACAGGAAATTTGAATTTTTAAAAAAGTTGTTTTTAAAAATAAAATATTAATCCTTTCCGAACAACATATATTTGCATCATGAACTACATTAGCACTTTATCAATGTGCAGAAAATCTTTAAAATGATAATGACGTCAATTTTTGCCAGATGCATAATTTAACTTTTTACAATTTTTTAACGCCCACGTTTAATTAAATGTATTTATTTTTATGTCGAAAGAAAATGAACTCGTAAATTTTTTTTGGCAACAATTAAATTATAGCTAATATTTTAATGGCTATTTTTAAAGCTGTTAGGAGGTTATTATTTTCATATTTTAATTAGTTAAAAGAAAACTAATCGAAAATCGGACTTCGAGGTATTGTGTTGTCATCGTGATCTGAGCTATTCTAAAAGTTTCAAATGTTTAGCTAGTCGGGAAGTTAATTAAAAATCGATTGCAAGATTTGTACTGGACAAACAAACAAACAAGAAAGCGAGTTAATAAAAACATGGTAAAATGTTTAAATACAATATATCATATCTTACAACTTACAACTTACTTTGTTAGACCGAAAAATATCTCTGAAATAATGTAGGGTAAGAGAAAATAGTGTGAGTGCCACACTAGAGTTTTTTTTTTTTTTTTTTTTTTTTTACCATAAAAGTTTAAAGAATAAAAATGGATCGCATGTGATTTTCGGTAATAATTATTTGGATAATGATTTAATCACTAATTATTACTCAATTTATAGTCACAATATTTTTTTTTTTTTTATTGCACATTATTTGTTTATTATATGACAAAGACAGCTTCCATTAAACGGCTACCTTAGGAAATGAAAGTATTGTACAATGTCAAAAAATTCAATATCGAGTTTTCTCTCCTTTACATGTTTTTAAGGTCTCCTGAATCCAAAAAAAAGTGATTTTCGGCAATTGGTTAGTATTAGGGTGCCTATATTATCTTATCGAGGCACCCTAGTTAGTATGTGTACGCGTGTGTGTGTATGTATGTGTGTGGGGAATCTCCTATCATATCCAAGGCCCGATTAAGCTTTGAAGCTAGGGGAAGCTCAGTATCATTTCTGGGCCCCCCTTTCATTTCGGATTATTTTATTTTTTTTCACTTATATACCTGGCTGGCTTCTACACACAACATTAAAATCGTATAACTTATTAATTCAGATTTTTGAGGCTTAATAACAGATTTTTCCCGAAATAGTGAGTATTTTACCTTGCTTTAGACGACCTTTTTCAGAAAAAATTCAGTCTGAGAGTGAAAATATGAAACAGAAAATCCAAGAACCTGTTTTTAGTCATTTTGGGGCCCCCTCTTAAATTTTAGAGGGGATGCTTGTGCTTCCTGAGCCTTTTGGGTAATCAGGCGCTGATCATATCTCCGAAACTAATAAAGATAAAACGACGAAATTTTAGAATAAGTCTAGTGAATAAGAAACCTTAAATATTTTATGAATGTAGGTTAAATAATAATGCGGGTCGGTATGAATAGTGTGAAAGACCTTAATATAATAGTTTAATATATAATATAAATCAGTTTCTAAAACTATTGGATAAGAGAAAGTAGTGTGAATGTCATATCAAATTATTTTTTAATTAAAAAAAAAATTCCGATATGCATATTTTAAAATAAACATTTGCTTTTTGTGAAATGATAATCACTGTTTTATATTAACAGGTAAAATATGTTAGTTTTGTCAGGAAAAAAACATTCAGACCGAATACGGAAAGTTAGATAAATAAAATGCCAGAAAAATTAAAGAAAAAGAGATGATTTGCTTGAAAAAATAAATAAATATAAAAAATTACCATCTTCAGATTTAATTAACACATTAGTACGCAAAATGCGCATTTTAAAAATAAATGTTAAACAAGTAGTAATTAATAATTAATTATTTTATAAGTATTAAACAAGTATTTATTAATAATCTATCTGTACAATTCTAGTAAGTAAGTAAAATTTATTAATGAGACAACTTTTTTTTTTTTTTTTAACTTTTATACTTTGAAAATACTTAACATCATATTTATATTGAGCGTATCTCAATTTTAAGTCAGAGCATAATTGCCGACTGCTATGTTTTTTTTTTTACTTTGCTTTTGCTGAACAAATTTTTTTAGCTTACTTAATCATAGAAAACTGTTATAAAAATGTATAGAAGATTGCTATAAGAAATTACTGATGTCAAACATCGTAGCATGTCGACAACAATGTCATTGCTATATAGAAGGAAAACCTATTTTTTGTAATATTTGAGTTGGAATAATTCACGAGGATGGTTTTTAAATGAACAATAATTTACGAATGTACCTATTTAAATTTTATTCCGTTTTGCTCTTAAATTATTATTATTACAAGGAAAAATAAAAATTGAATTTTCAGTTGAAAATATGAAGGTAACACAATTACTGAAGCGTTCGTCACGCACGTTTTTCCTTTTATTTACTTTGTTTTCTTCTTCCTGGATTTTTAAATATTACATATTATCACGCAAAACACATAGCGTTTAGCTTTGATGTTACATAATGAGTTTTGGAAGTCATTAAAACTAGAATTAAATGTTTTTTTTTCTTTTTAAATACTAAATTATAACCATTTCAAAGAATCATTTGACTTTTTATTTTTATTATTATTATTTTAATTATTATTATTACGCATTACATGTTAATATAATCATGTACAAAATAGAAAATATTTATTTTAATAGCAGGTTCTTATTTCTGGTGTTTAAAATGTCTACTTTACGGGAAATGCTTTCATCACAGCTAATATCTCCATATTAAAACATAATGAATTATTTTGTTATTACGTTTTCCTTAAATGTGATTAAATGTGTTGGTATTTAAAGGAAAATGTGCTCTACAATAAATTAAGATTCTTTACTTAAAAGAAGGAATATTTGGATAAATGCATGCTTTAGAACAGAATTTAAAGGAAAAAGAAAATAAATTAAAACGAATTGAGCTCAGTTTTTAACGATGATTTATATTGTTTAAGAAAACAAATAAGAAGATTAAGCACAACTTTTTAATTTAAATCGTTCGTTATTATTATCCTCATAACACTGGTATTACTGTTTGAAAAAGGTGTTTCGAAAATGTTATATTTTTTAAACTATTGGAATTTTAAACAATATTTTAAACAAATAGATAATGACCAGGTGGGAACAAAAATAATTAATTTTGAACATAGTTTTAGAAGTCATTTACAAAATTTAGAAAAAATACATAAAAAAAGTATCTTAAAAACTTTTAGTACTTCACCCTCATATCTACGCTACCAACACTGTTAAAAATATCAACAGAAAACTCTGTGTAATCTATTATCTTAAGTCTTACGTAAAACTACAGAGAAAAATAAACGGAGATGTTAAAAAACTTATTTTATACATTCGTTTTAATAACTAATATTAATTTAATTAATTATTGGCGAGAACATATTTCGGACTTAGAATGATTTTTCTAAAGTAGAAACAGTCATTTTTAATTTTATTTAAAAAATTAAATAATAAAATTAGGTAAAAATACAGAATAAAGATTGAGAAACTCGATTATTCTCTTTTAACTATGAAATGCTGTAAATTTACAGAGACTCTGGATAAATATTTACATTAAATTTACAGAAATTTTTAACAGTGTACATAAAATTGATTGTTATAAGTTATCAACCAAGAACTTTGTAAATTACACATTTATTACAAACTATACTTGAATATATGAGATGAATAGAACATAAAATTCAAAATTTTATGTTTATTTGTGCTTAATATCAACTCCATAAAAATTTTTATCAATCGCTTCCAAATTTTGACCAAAGATTCAAATCTCAATCCCGTGGTTTTTTACATCGGCTAGAACGTTTTCGTCTTTATTCGTAAATAATAATTCGACTGTATTGAATAGTTTACTACAAATTCAACATATAACTTAGCCACAGCAATGCGTGGCCGGGTCTGCTAGTATATATATAATATATAAAGGGTTTATTGTCAATTTTTAACGCCTTTCACATCGCACTGAAAAAAAAAAAAAAAAAAAAAAAAAAAAAAAAAACGCGTACATTTACTGAAACTTTCATCTATAGTCTCTGTAAATTTCCAATTGTTTTCATTTAAAAATAAATAATCGAGATTCTCAAGCTTTCATTTTTACCTGTTTACTTTCTTTTTATACATAAGAAGAAAGTATTAGATTCGTGAAAATTTCCAACCTCCTATTTTCGATGGATTAACAAGTTTTGAGATATCCTGAACACGATTTGACCAAATTTTCGATATCGGTATCTTTCAAAAGAACGTTTCCATACCTTAAAGACGAATGATTGACCCATAACATCTCGCAGGGGTGTTTGCGTTCCGGGTTTTTTATTTTATTTGCCACAAGTAATTTTTTAATAGTGATATTATTAGCAGTTTTCGAGTAATGTTTAGCAATTAAATATAGCCAAAAATACAATTCGTAATTACTGGTGGGAAATAAAATAAAAAATCCGGAACGCAAACACCCCTGCATCTGTAATAATTTGAAACAAAATTATCGTTTTTATTTATTTATTTATTTTATTTATTTATTTATTTATTTATCATTATTGTTATTTTCATTAAAAAAAAAAAAAAAAAAAAATAGAAGAAAATCTTCTAGTGGCCATAACATTCTAATTTTTTTAAGTGTTTTGTTTCACAATAAAAATTAAAAATAAATATTTCTACTTAAAATATACATATATATGAGGCCCTTGAAAACGTTATAATGCAAATAATGCTTTTTTCTCATTCCAATTTCCAATAATTCATTTCGATTTACTTTATTTCTTTTTCGGTTTGATTTGGGTAGTCTTCGCTTATGATCCGAATAATTGTTTTAATACTGAAATTAAATCACCTTTAAATTTCAAATTTTTGCACTGATAATGTAATTTCGTATTACTATATATATATATATATATCACAAATATACTCCCATCAACAAATAATTAAAGTAATAATATTAGCCATTCAAATGCATATATAAAAAACTTTGCTTAATATCTCTGTTGTATTTTGCCATAGTTTTACATAAGACTTTAAATAATTTCCAATAGTTTTTGTGTTGAAATTTTTAACAGGATACGAAAACGGAATTTGGCTGTTGGCTTAGGTAATAAAACTGTAACTCGGCAGGTTGAATTGCTTTTGAAAACGAAACTCGAAAAGGATTTTTTATTAAAATCGTAAGGTAAGTATATTTAATATTAGTAAATGATTCCTTTTTTTTTTTTTTTTTTTTTTTTTTTTTGGACAGTATATATTTGTATGAATAGACATTGTTTTCATTTTTGAAACAAATGTATACGCAATACCGATCTTTAATTTACATACTGAAGCATTTTTGAGATTTTTGTTTCATTAATAAATGCATTTTACTGTGCTACTGTACACTATGCTTGATAGAATACAGTATCAAAATTTCTTTTATTAAAATACATATTACCATGTTTTTATTAACTCGCTTTCTTGTTTGTTTGTTTGTTTGTCCAGTACAAATCTTGCAATCGGGTTTTAACTAACTTTCCGACTAGCTAATAGACATCTGAAACTTTTAGAATAGCTCAGAACACAATGACAACGCAATACCTCGAAGCCGGATTTTCGAATTTTTGATTAGTTTTCTTTTAATTAATTAAAATAGGAAAATAATAACCTCCTAATAGCTTTAAAATTAGCCATTTAAATATTAGCTATAATTTAGTTGTTGAAAAAAGAAAATAAAAAAATACGAGTTCATTTTTTTTCGACATAAAAAAAAAAAAAAAAATACATTTAATTAAACGTGAACATTAAAAATTATAAAAAGTTAAATTAGGCATCTCACAAAAATTGACGTTGTTATAACTTTAAAATTTTTCTACACATTGATAAAGTGTTAATGTAGTTCATGATGCTAATATATGTTGTTCTAAAAGAATTACTATTTTATTTTTAAAACCTTTTTTTTATATCGCTTTCAACTCGCTTTCTTGTTTGTCCAGTACAAATCTTACAATCGATTTTTAGCTAATTTTTCGACTAGCTAGACATTTAAAAATTTAGAATAGCTCAGAACACGATGACAATCCATTTGTAACTATTCGGGTAATGTGTCAAGTTTATATGATTCAACAGAAAATTTAAAAACATGGTATATAAAAAGTTTTTTTTTTTTTAATCTTATAATTATTAGGACTGAGGACTATTAGTTTCAATCTGGAGTTTTTAGGTCGGGGAACTATTAGTTTTAATCTGGAGTTTTTGTAGACCAGTTTTGTGTAACATCAAAATAAATTAGAAATATCAGTCCTATCGTTACAAATTCGGTACCAAATAAAAGGGGCGATTTTTCTGAATCCAGGGGTGCAAATAGTTTTTCGACACGACAATTAGATTTTTTAATAACTAAAGTATGAAATTTAGGTGGCAACCTACACTACCGCAAAACTCTTCTGTATGACCTTCAACACTTATTTATTTATTAGTAATAAGCAAAAGTGAAGAAAGTTAAAATTAAAAGTATTTATTACATTACGCCTACTTACAATAGAATTTTGAAATGAATGTGAATTTTAAATGTTAAATATGTCCTTAAGAATACCAAACTCCTTAAAATCTTAACAGGTGCCTTTTTTTTTTACTAGTAGCGCCTTGCCCTTTTTTAAACCCAGAGGAAACTCTGCGTTAACGAATAAAATTTTACATTCGATTAAAAGAAAAAAAAAAAAAAGTGAGCAGGCATGTTATAGGTCATCGTCGTAAGAACTATTTAAATATTTATAAGTATCAGTCTAATAGTTTTTATTTATTTATTTATTTATTTTTTCTTTTCTGAGATAGAAAATAGAACTCTTATACATTGCAATCTGCTGTAAGCCCAAAGTATTTGAAGTTTGTTATAATTATGGGAAATGACGCACATATTACTCATAGTTCTTTTACAAGGAAGTATGAACTAATTTACACTTGTCGCGTCCTATTGAAGCTAATGTTCCTTTCATAAAATTATTAAAAAGGACTAAAATTCATATATGTTTTTAGCTTTTGCTGCTGGATGATTATTATGGATTGATTAAAGATTATACTCTTTTACCGGGAATGCACAAAGGGAACAAAAAAAAAAAAAAAAAAAAAAAAAAGGATATATTACCGTCTATTCTAAAAATATGCGAACTTCAGGAGAAATATCCAAACACCCTATTATGTTTCTATTTAATCATTCAAATTTGTTTAGATGCCTGATAACTATTAAATGTTCGGAAACCAGTTTTTATTTATTTTTAGAGTCTTGGTTACATGATTTTTTTTTTTTTTTTTTTCAGAAAAAGAAATAATATTGTCAATTAGTTGGCCGCCTTTGGTCTAAGTGATTAATGCAATTACATAATCAGCTTCGTCTTATCTAAGAAATGCGCAAGTTGATTCATGAAGTGAAAATGGATACAAAAACATCCTGTTTTCTCATTGTATATCTACAGCTAATTTTTTTATATAGTGTAAGAAATGCATATGTACAATGTGGTGCAAAAAAAGAAGTTATAAATTGATAGTAATTACGAAGTGTGTGCGAAGCAAAGTAAAGGATTCAGGGGATTGAAGAATGAAAATTTTCTAACGAAGCACCATAAATTTAAAAAACACCCACAATTGTTCAGGTTAAAATGATTTAGCAGGATCATTTATTGACTACTGTCATGCAGCACTCGTGCCTATTTTTCTCTCTCTCTCTCTCTTTCTTACTCATTTTTCCCGAAACAATTGTTACACGTTTCTAAAAATCATGGTGTGTTCACTTACAAAGATGTTTCTATCGTTATTCCTCACAAGTGTTTCTATGTATCTAACTGCTTTCAGGAATTTAGGTAAAAACCTAAAGTAAAGATTAGAGTAAAGATAGATTTAATGCTTAATTATATATTGATTATTTTTTAATTTAAATTTAATTCAAAATCAATAAATTTAAGTATGTATATATATAATTAGGGATCTTGAAAGTTTTTTAGATCTTATATCTAACGTTTATCGGAAACTATATTGTTTCTTTTCCCTACAAATGGGGAGCCCTTCTCCATGAGAAAACTCTGTACGACTTTTGGGAATTTGTTTTATGTTGTTTCTTCAACTTCGATTTAAATTCACGTACTTTGACAACAATCTTTTTTTTTTTTTTTTTGCACGTGTGTTTGTATATCTGTGTGTGTGGACGAGGGAAGAGACTTTTCTCTAAATAATTAATCCTCGAACTGAATTGATCATTTATTTGGATAAATTTTTGATGTGATGAGGTGTTACGTTTAAAGGATCCTTCAGAGACTGGCAACTTAAGAAAGCTGCCAGTCGGCTCTATTAATATTTCTTCGATCTGCTTTAGAAGATCGACGCTCGCTGCCGCTCGCCGCAATCGAAGCTCCCAAACCTCCTAGTGCGATAATTGCATGAGAAGGGGGGGTCTCTTTTGTAAAAGAGCAATAAAAAGTAATGTCCTTCATTGTAAATGTGTGCAAAATGTCAAGGGTCGCTTTCGGACAATGGATAATTTATGAGTTTTGACGCGCTGCATGTTGCTAGTATCTGAAGGAAGCTTAAAGCCGGTTCTCCAGTAATGGCACCAGAAATTCCCCGACGGGGGACACCACCTCCCCGACAGGGGGGCACTATATAAAGAGAGTTTATTATATGGATATTTATCAAAAACTGCAATATTGTTAATCATATTACTGTTAATATTTGTACCATTACACTTGTTAGTACTCCTCTTGGTTTTGGAGGTCATCGTGCTATTCTCTGAGTATATAATATTTTTCTTCCACAGAAAAAAATATGTGCAGAGTGCCTGAAGGAAAATTCTTAAGAAAAAATTAATCTTCGTATCCGTTGATCACATGTATGATGTATATATACAGTCGAATTTTCCTAAGGGGGGCACCTATCGTGCGACAGAAAATTGGCTGTCCAGATAGGTGGCCTTTTCAATAGATGTTGACTTCCTATTCACGGAGTAATTACAGAACAGCAGCTCCACCTATCAGCTCATATGCACCTAAATTGATTCAGTACATTGCTTTAAAATGGCCCTCTCATATACCAAGTTTTATGTAATTATATACGATAGAATCTGATATATAGCCTTCCCATTCACGGAAAAAATTGAAGCACAGGAGCGTCACATATCTGGCTATGTTCGCTGAAACTGATTTGATTCCACATGTTTCATAATGGCCCTGTCATATACAAAGTTATTTGCAATAATATAGAATAAAAATACATATAGCCTTCCTCTTCTCGGGGAAATAGCAGCAAAGCAGCACAACTTATCGGTCAATATGCACCTAAATTAAATCAACCTGATGTTTCATAATGGCGCTCATATCAAGTTTTGTTCGATTAAGCAAAATAGAACCAGAGATATAGCCTTCCATTAAATGAAAGAAATTGCAGTACAGCAGCGCCACCTATTAGGCGATTTGGACAAAAAGTTAATAGACACTAATTTATGTCATGATGCAAATACATACAAATTTATATGCAGTTCTGTGCAGTAGTTCTTGAGATACACTTAGAACAAAATTTTCGTCACACATAGACAGACAGACATTTTCTAAAAATATCATGGTCAAAATGTGTTTTGGACCTCTCAAAACGTGTATATTCATGGAAAACCGGAAGCTGAAAATTTTTATGAATCCAATACTTTCTTCTGTTGAATATAGAATGCAAAAACTGGAATGCTCCAAGTTTGTAAGAGGAAAGAAAAATGTTGCTAAAAGAAGAAAAACTGAAAATTTTGTATTTTTTCCCCGACAGATTTTAGGAGTATGCCCCGTTGGGGGGTCACGGACTCCCCAACGGGGGACCTGTGCCCCCCCCCGTCCCCCTAGCTGGCGCCACCCCTGCGGTTCTCTACTTGAGGGATCTAATAGTCTGTGGTATATCTTCTGTGAAGGGTCTTTTTAAGGTGCCCTAGCCCATATTCTCGTGAATTTTGGGCAAACTGAATAAATTGTTGTACACATACATATACATAAGTATGTATGTATGCATGTGCATATATTACGTTCTCTCCAGCTATAAAGAGAATTACATCGTACAACTCAGGGTATTCGTGATGATATTTCAAGCATTTTTCCATTGATTCTATTCTAAGTCCTTCAAAAATGAATGCGTCAAAAGAATCTTAAACCATAAAGCTTTATCGCAGGTTCTTCCGAATCATTTTGTTTCGCCAATGACATTGGGTGCATACGTGGAATTCGTGTAAAACATTTAAATTTTGATACTAAAACTGCAAGACATATTTCGCTAAAGATAAGACTAAACCAAAGGATGAAAGAAAATAAAAAATCCTCGAGTCCGTTTCCGGAAGTTCACTGTAGCAACGAATGATGAACTTGATCGAGGAATATACATCACTTCCTTATGCAGAGAACTTTGTCTCTTTTTACATCAGCCACCATTGAAATTCAGAATCATTATAACAACACGCATCCTTGAAAGCGAATGCTTCGAAGGAAAATTTTATTTATAAAATAAACAAGTAAGAAAATTCATTTAGCATTCATAAATTGAGAAACACCTACGTACATTGCGAGACATTATTAAAATAGAAAAGAGATTTGGGGGGGGGGGGGGGAGATTGCTTTCAGTTCAAACAAAACATTTTATTCAATGAAAATTCAACATTTTCAATGCTTAACTTGTTCATTGTAAAGGTTAATTTGATATGCCCTTTATTTACTAATGTGAGTGAAAATAGATTTGCAGCAACAAAAATGGGTGTACGAAGAAGTTATCTTTTGGATTTCGCAGCAAAATTAACGTTCAATGAATAAAAATATATATAAAAACATTGAAAAACATTCCAATCAATAATTGAAACCCATGGAATACCATAATATACACTACATTATTCAAATCACATTTTAACTATACCAAATGAAACTGACACATTCAAATATATTTGAGAAACATGTGGTTTATAAGTTTTCTTTCCACATAATAAATGTTCCACATAGTATTTTAAAATTTAATTCGGTTAAAAATGCTCAGCATAATTCAGAATTCTCTTCCAGATATTACTGTCATATTCTTTAAAGTGCTAGATTTATTTTTGTGTATAGACCAGTCAATGAAAAGTTAATGTTACATTTATCTACTCTATATAGAGCATGTTTTACTTCAATTATGTTAAACTTCAATTATGTTACGTCAATGTTGTTGCATTGTGATGTAGCATAACATCATAGACAGGCACTTACAAAATTTACTACCAGCAATTTACAACCAACCCGTAATTAGCAGTACTATTACCTGTTCTTTAAGTTAATGCAAATATGTAATCGTTAAGTATGAAAAAGAGCCATTCTACATTATCAATTGGAAATATACTATAGTGAATTGAATTTTAATAACATTGCTCTGCCTGCATGAAAATCGGCCCTAACACCATTTTTATAAATTTTAATGAAAAATGACCTCCTGAATCCGAATATGACGGCCATTTTGTCCCATTTTGACGGTCAGTTTTTTTTTTTTTTTTTTTTTTTTTGGGGGGGGGGGGGGCACTACCCTATTTTTATCACTTTTTGTAATTTTATGGCTATAAATATGATTTGTAGGGAAAAAGAGAATTATTTTAACTGATAAATAGCTTCTGAGGGGCTACAGCAGTGAAAAAATCTAAAACATGAACATTTGCAGCAAGCAGAAAATTTAGGGAGGGGAGGATTTGCCACTGAAATTATAAATTACATTTATTATAGTTTATTAATTAATTATTATCATTAATTATTATCATTATTTATTATACATTATTATTATTATTATTATTATTATTATTAAGTGTTAGAATATTTTTTTCCATTCTCCAAATCATCATATTCATGGCCTTAAAATTACCGAACAGTGATAAAAATTAGGGGGATGGGATGGCGCCCCGATAAAACAGTGGGTGATTGGGCAAAATAGAGCTCATATTCGGATTTAGGAGGTCATTTTAAATAAGAATCAGCAAGAATGGTATCAGGGCTCTAAAATAAATAAATAAAATAATAATAATAATATATATATATATATATATATATATATTGCAGCGCAGTGTAATACTATAGGTTAGTTTCTAACATCCAAAAGACGAGGCAAGTCGAACAAGTCAGGGAAAAAAAAAAAAAAAAAAAAAAAAGAGAGAGAGAGAGAGAGAGAGAGATTTGCAAATCACGTTGGAAAGTGTTAAATAACACTCATTGTAGACTAGCTTTTACATTCTAATAAACGTTATGAAATAAATGGTATACATTTATTTTGAAATAGACATTAGGATATTTTTTAACATTTAAATTTTGTAGGTTTTTTGCATTACCTTTGATTTTATTTACCAATTAATTCACACACACATCCTTTTTTAACGACAGACAAGCAAAAGAAAATTTAAAGAAAATTTTCAAATTGGAAAAAGAAATAACCGTTATTTTACCAAGAGACTTACATAATTAGTACTTGGGGAAAAAAAAAAAGAGCAATAGCCAGAAGGAAATCCTTAGGAAGTGAATGATAAAATATCGATAAAAGAACTTTCATCGCTTTTCTGAAAAGATATTTTATTTTTCACTCAGACATCATAACACTATCGGATGAAACGTGAACTGCATACATTGCCGATGCTTTCTTCTTCCGTATTATTGCTTTTCCTGAACAGTGAACACTAATGATATACTTTAGGATTACATACTTAATATTTCATTCGGTAGTGAGAGACACTTTCTGATGAGATTTAGAGCGGCTAAAAAATTCAATATTAGCTATTAATACAAGAAATTATCTGCATACAATACATTGTCTTTATGGAATGAAGTAAAATATTTGCTACCAATTTTGTCAGTTTCAAGAGCTTTTATTTATTTATTTATTATTATTATTATTTCAATTTATAGTTTACTTTATTTATTTCATATTTATAACACTTTCCAACAAGGTTGAAAAGTGTTTATGACTTCGGTTTGTCTGCATGTCTAGCTTCCGTAAATATAAATGCAATTTCTTAAAACTGATATATGTTATTCAAGTTTACTATCGGATGTTCCCTATTGAAAATGGAGTAAATACAACTACTGGTTTATGTATGTAAGGGACACCCGAAAGTATTCCAAAGCATTGCGTTCTATGAGAAATACGAGGTGTGGCTACTAAATAACGAGACTATTGCTGCTACAGATGAGCTACATATGCGCCAAATCCGAACGACCGACAGCTGTGCAGCGTAAAGTCTTCACTTTCGAATGCAGCGCCTCCCTTGTTTGTAGAGAAATTCGTCTGGCCGTAACCTTCGTTTGTGTAAGAGGTGTTTGTTTCGTTTTTCCGAAAACATGATTAGTGTAAAAGTAGAGCAACGAATTGTCGTGAAATTTCATGTGAAACTTGGTAAAACCACTAGTGAAACTTATCTTTTATTAAAACAAGTTCATGGCGATGATTTTTTATCACGTGCGCGAGTTTTTGAGTGGTTCAAGCATTTCCAAGATAGCCAAAAAGACGTTGGAGATGGTGACCGCCCGGGTCGCCCTTCCACGTCCAAAACCGATCAAAATATAGAAAAAGTCGCTAATCTGGTTCGATCTGCCTGTCATTACTATCTTGAGGTGCTTTCTCAACTCCGTGAAAGAGTAAGGAAAAAACGACCCGAATTGTGGAAGAACAATTTATTGGTTCTTCATCAAAACAACGCGCCGGCTCACACTGCATTGTCTGCCAAGACGTTTCTAGCCAAGTACAACATCCCAGTTTTAGACCATCCGCCTTATTCGCCTGACCTGGCCCCATGTGACTTTTATCTGTTCCCCAAAGTCAAATCTGTATTAAAAGGAACAAGATTTGAGTCAGTTGAAGCTGTGAAAGGAAAAGCGGCACGCCTTATGC
This sequence comes from Salticus scenicus, assembly GCA_963930645.1. Taxonomy (NCBI): domain Eukaryota; kingdom Metazoa; phylum Arthropoda; class Arachnida; order Araneae; family Salticidae; genus Salticus; species Salticus scenicus. The sequence goes on along the minus strand of OZ005652.1, from coordinate 170,634,422 downwards.
AGGAGCTCACAGAACAAGACTTCCAGCACTGTTGCGAACAATGGAAACTTCGCATGGAGCATTCTAGGGATAGAGGAGGGGTGTATATTGAAGGCGATAATAACTAAATATGTATAAATTTAAAATAAAATGTTTTACAGCAATAGTCTCGTTATTTAATAGCCACACCTCGTATTTATGTAAACCATTTTTTAATTACTTTAAACAAATCTTAATGAAATTGAAATATGTTATTCACATGCACAAAAGAATGCTTTCTATAATATATTGTACAATTGTTATTAAGATTTACAGGGCCGCACAGAAATATTCAGATATATTAAGGACTATATAAGGAAATAGCTGGCATTTTCTTATACACTCCTTATCCCATAGTAAAACAAACAATGTTTAAGTGTTAATAAAATTTGAATTAGTACATCTGTCTCTCTGATTGTCCGTTTGCCCGCCTTCAGCGTCCGTATATATTTTCAGAATGATATATATGTTATTCAAGTTCACTATGGAATGCGTTCTATTTAAAGAGCCATTAATAGTCCTTGTACAACTGGTTTGTGTACAAAAACATCCCCAAAATGTCAATACATTCCGCTTAAGGAGAGACATTTTTATAAATCACATTTAAATAACTTTCTGCTGTAAAAATCATATTGAAATTGACTTTTGCTGTTGATATGCTAAAATAATGTTTCGTATTGAATATAATATGTTTAGCATTCAGATTTACTGGGCTACACTAAAATATTCAGATGCATTAAAGGCTACAATTGGAAATTGTGGGAATTGCATTTCCGTTTATGTTAAGCATTTTTAACACTTTTGAACAATATTCAAGTGTGATTACGAGTTCATTTAGTCTGTCTGCCTGTCTGTTGTGTAATAACATAATAAAAGACCAATGAAAATTAAACGAAGCAACGAGTACATACAGTTGGAAAGTGTTAATAATCAATGCGATTCGCATGATTTTTCGATCTTGTTTAAGCTAAAACAATTTTGAAATATCGCCTTCTGGCAAAAAACAGATCTTCGATATTTAAACTAATCCTGTCTGGAGGCATTTAGAAAAACCTTGAATGGGTCATTTAAGAAAAAAAAAAAATTATTAAATTAAATTAAACGTAATTTAAACTTTTTAGAACGTCGATACACGGAAATTGAAATATGCTCTTATAATTCACTCTTTACTTTTTCATATTAAAATGGTTTGTAGGAATAACAATTTTTATAACTGGTTTACACATAATAATTCAGATGTATAAAAACTGTAAACAATTATCGCTGAAAATAAGTTTTAATATTTTTATATGATTACAAAATTAGTTCTTAAATGAAACTAGATAAATATCATTTGTTCGTCTTCTTGGAACTAGAAGCTTTAAATTTCATAAAAGTTAGATAGTTAGGAATAATATATACACACTAGCTAATAGTGATTACATTAGTTAAGGATTAATTACTTCTAACTGAACGCCTAGCATTTTAATACTCGGCCATTTATGTTAGATAATGTTATTTTCCACATTTATTCTCTCTCTCTCTCTCTCGTTTTTCAGCGTTAATGTTGTGCTTCATAAATAAAACTACATTTGTTCTATTAAAATCACACAATCAACTGATTGGGAAGAAAATCATATTTTTATTGAAATTTTTATTTTTCCGACTGAGTGAAAATAATGCCTCCCGGTTCAGGCATTATCTTCACTCAGTCGGAAAAATAAAAATTTCAATAAAAATATGATTTTCTTCCCAATCAGTTGATTGTGTGATTTTAATCTATCGTATTTCTTTCCCATTGTTTAATGGTGTTTTCCCTTACCTGCGGCTTATTTCTGCTGAGCTATCTACATGATAGACCAGATGTGTCTGTCTAATGGTTGTGGGAGTGAGTAATGTCCACCGGTTGTCGGCCTGGATAGCTCAATTGGTAGAGCCTTGACCTTGTAAGTCAAAGATCTGGGGTCCGTCTCCCGGTCCAGGCATTATTTTCACTCAGTCGGAAAAATAAAAATTTCATACATTTGTTCTATTTTTATAGCAATACTTCCTCATATTTTTTAATCAATTTCAGTACCAATCATTTTCTTATTGTTAGATAATCAGTCGGCATGTGAATTCGATTTTCACGAGTGTTTGATCACGTTTAAATTATCAGTATGTTCATGACGACCCTGAATTCTTTACTAAGGTTTATCTCCGACCAAGAATGTCAGTAAAGATTGTTCACCTTTTGCTTGTCAGCATTTGTTGTGTTTCAGACAAGAAATTCTTAATGACAAATTTTTTCTGGAGATTAAATGTATAGGTGCAAAGGTTTTGAATCAAAATCATTGTCGCTTGATGATCGAAGGCTACTTCAGATTATGATACTCTTTTTCATTATTATTATCAAAAATTTGATAATTTTATCGTGTAGTGTCGTGTAATTTATCAGTACTATTATTAGATATACATCTTCAGGCACTTAAATATCGTAAAGAAGAGAGAGAAAGAATTCTTAAGTTCAGCAATTTACACACAATGCTTCACGAGACCCTCGAGATTGTTCCATGATTGTCTAGGCTCAGACATGAAATATCAGACCTAGACTGATTTATCATTTCGTAATTATTCATTTTGCTTGTCTATATATCTATATAAATATATATATATTTGTGCAAATAACGTGCATTAGGACTCCATCCATCGTTTCTAATAATGTAGATTAAATAAAATGATACATATGAGAAAATGACAAAGGTAGTAAATATGCAGAGTGATAAATAAAAACTTTGTAAACAAGCATCTTAAATTTCAAAAATACGCAATAGTTATTTCTGGTTTGCTGTTTTTATAGTGCATTTATGCTTAATTTTTTCGCCTGGTGAAGAGTTGTGCTTAGCTATTTCGAGCTGAAACTATTGTTACGTGTTTTTATAGAGGTGTTTGCTTACAAATGTTTTTCCTTGTTATTCCCCACAAGTATTTTGTTGCATTTTACTAGATATATACAAAGTGACCACTTACTCGTTTCCAAAACGCTATTTGCTCAACTGTTTGTCACAACTGCGTATTTACAATGACAAAAATTGCGTTAAATCTTTATCTACCGACGAGATTTGAAAGTCACATTACATTAAAAATTTCATAAAATCGAATTCACGATAGGAATGTGTAATGTCAAAATCATTTATAAATATCTGACGTATATATTTTAATCTCACTCTATAGCATTAAATGCTACATGAAGTCGTTTTTGTTTAAGAGAAAGTTCTAAAAAATTCCCCCATTGAATTAAAGGTTTTTGTTGCCATTGGTAGCAATCCAACGAAGCTGTCACTCGTTCCACAAAATTCACTATTTGATGAATGTTCTGGAACGATCCATGAAAACAATCAGTTTTCTTTTGGCGATGGGGTTATGCGGTAATACTATCCAGAATTCTGTGAAAAGTTCTAGATTTTGGCTACTACGCACTGTAGAGCTTCAAAACTTCGGAAACCCTAAACTACTATTTTTTGCCATATTTAGATACCAATCACCAAATTCGTCACCAATTCGCCAAGTTTGTCGCCAAGGCTCACTTCACTGAATGCGAATAAATTGCCTCTTTTTTTCATTTTACCTGTAAAACTACTTTTACTGCAACAGGACAAACGATGCAGGGGAAAAGACATAATTCGTTTTGTAACTATATATATATATATGCATGTATAAGGAAAGGGCATGTCTACAAACAAATGCTCCGTCAATCAATCTTTGCCACTCTCGAGTGGCAAAAGATCAATCTCTATTGGTGGAAATACCAATTTTTTGCCACTTTACCCATAATCTGACTGCGAGTGACGTCACGTGCCCTTTCCTTATATCGTGAGTGTGTTATTTAAAATGAAATAATTTAGTAATAGTTAATTTTTTTTTATATGTTTTTCTTTTTTGTACATTGCATTTCATCTTTTTTATTCACACATAGATGAAATGGTAATTTTATCTCGTGTGAGTCCCTCAGCGGCTTTTAAATTTTTCTTGTAATTTTAGCTATGAATTAAAATGGCTATCATAATTGCATAAGTAAGGATCTAGCCGAGAAACGTCCGAGCTACTTCGGTGCCAAATTTCAAATTTCACCAAGATGTCCAAGCTATTTCATTGCTTAAGCCCGATTTTTCCCAATTTCATTTTAAATATTTTATAACTTAATGCGAGAAGGAAAAAAGGAAAAATATTTTTTGATTGGTCTAAATATACAAAATGTTTATGTATAATTTATGTTTTAATTGGCTAAAGTAGTCTTTCCCATATCACTGACATCTCTATAAATTAAGTTAAATTATCCGGTGCCATTATACTTCCTTCTCCACTTTTTCTTTTCTAATATGAATATTATCTTTAAAAAAAAAAAAAAAAAAAAAAAAAAAAGAGTTTGCACGTTCTTTTTTTTTTTTTTTTTTTTTTTTTTTAACATAAAAAGAAATATATTTACTAATTTATTTATTTATAGTTATTTATTTAAGGTAACGACACCAGTGCTCGTCACCCTTAAGGCCTTATTTTTAAAATGTTTGTTTTCTTCGCGTGGCATTCATGTGGAATTTATGTATCAATATTATACTTTGGTCTATTTTAGACACTGATTCTTCTAGTTGTTGTTAGACACTTTCAATTTTTCAATACGTTAAGCCAATTTTTTTTAAAAAATAAAAATTAAACCCATAAAAATGCACCAGTGCTCGTCACTTGAAAACTGCGTTTCACCAGTAGTCGTCAGGTGTTTGCACCAGTGGTCGTCATGTAAATAAAACGCAACAATTTGCTCAATAGTTTGATTTTAATTGCGTTTTTGCAAAATTAAATGAAACAGAATATCTTTGGAACATATTTAGAACCCAAATCCATTCTTAGGGTTTAAAACACAAAACATTAAATGGTAAAATTCAAAATATTGTGAATAAAACAAATTCATATGTGAAATAATATGAAAATTCTTTGCTTTTAAAAAAAGTTTTCAAAATTTTATTCGTTCTCAAAAATATCTTTACTTAAAGCAGAGGGTAAGTATCAGGGGAGGGGGTAATAATCTCGTTTTTAAGAGTGACTTTGTTCCAAATTATCGCAGTAAGATTGATTTTACCATGCTTTTTATTAACGCGTATTCTTGTTTGTTTGTCCAGTACAAATCTTACAATTGATTTTTAACTAACTTCCCGACTACCTAGACATTTGAAACTTTCAGAATAGTTCAGAACACGATGAAAATGCATTTTTTAAATACTTTTAGCCAACTGCTCCTGGTCCCTGCAGCCTTCGGCAGCGTTATCAGTATACAAATCTTGCAATCGATTTTTAACTGACTTCTCGACTAGCTAGACATTTGAAACTTTCAGAAAAGCTCAGAAGACGGTAACAATGGATTTTTTAAATATTTTTAACCAATTGTTTCGGGTCACTGCTGCTTTCGGCAGCGTTTATATGGTTCAACAGAAAATTTATTTAACTTTTTTCCCGACTAGCTAGACATTTGAAACTTTCAGAATAGCTCAAAACACGGTGACAATGCATTTTTTAAGTATTTTTAGCAAACTGTTTCGGGTCCCCGCTGCCTTCGGTAGCGTTCACATGATTCAACAGAAAATTTATTTAACTAACTTCTCGACCAACTAGACATTTGAAACTTTTAGAATAGCTCAAAACACGATAACAATGCATTTTTTAATACTTTTAGCCAATTATTTCGGGTCCTCGTTGCCTTCGGTAGCTTTTATATGATTCATCAATCATATACTCATCCCGATCATCAATCTTCTCGACTACCTAGACTTTTGAAATTTTCAGAATAGCTCAGAACATTCAGAAATTCAGAACACAGTGACGATGCATTTTTAAATTACTTTTAGCCAATTGTTTCGGGTTCTCGCTGCCTTCAATAGCATTTATATGATTGAACAGAAAATTTTAAAACACGGTATGTAAAAAAAATCTTTTTGTATTGCAATTATATTTTTTTAAACGTATGGGTTGATTATGCGTACCTAAGACATACTATAAATGAATTTTGAGAAATCCTTCGCCTCTCCTTCCTCATTAAGTGTGGGGTGGATGCAAAAACACGTTTTCAAGAGTAATTATTCTCCAAATTATATCAGGAAAGCAATTTTTTGATGCGTTGAGTGGTTATGCGTACCCAAAAATACTGTAAAAGTATTTTGCGTAATTCTTTTCGGCCAAATTTTGAGAAAGGGTAGCAAAAACGTATTTCTACGCATAACTCTGCTCTAAATAATCTTACAAAGGCGATTTCTGATGTGTGAGTTGGTCATATGCATCCAACACCTAGTATAAAGAGATTTTGCGAAGACCTTTCGTATATGTGAGGGTGGCACTATATATATATATATATATATATATATATATGTTTTCAAGCTCAACTCTGCTGCAAATTACTTTCGGGAGGAGATTTTTTTTATGCGTTTTGGTTGGTTGTGTGTGTGTACTTTACACCTTTTTTTAGGCGATTTTGCAAAATTACCCTTCCCCTGTTCCCTCGGCCGGGCGGACAAAAAACACGTTTTTAACCTTAGCTCTACTCCAAATTAACTCAGAAAGGCGAGTTTTGATGTGTGGGTATTGGTTAAAAGTACGCAATATGTAATTTCATAATATTTCGTTAAAATTCTAAATTTACCCGTGGGAGAGGGGGGGGGGGGTAAAAAGCGGTTAAGTCTATGCCGAAAGCAGTATAAGCCAATCATCATATTGCGGGACGAAAAGCTATTACAGAAGCCAGCGGGAACACTAACTGCGGTTTCGACTGATTTCAAAGTTTTATTTATTTTTTAATTTTTGATAATGATAGGGATTTTTTCCTATTTTATTTAAATATAGGAACCAGCGAAGGTGGCAAAGCTTGCTAGTATTATTCTACACATTAAGCTAATGTTATCAAATATTATGGATATTAAGGTTATCAAATGTTAATGTTAATTCATGTTATCAAATATTATCTTACAATTTTAATTATTTAAGAACAACAGTCAACAGGGTAATTTTGATCAACATTTTAACTATTTGTTTATCGTACATAATTAATATAATGTATAAACAGAAAACTTGCTTAAGAAATGTTTTTAATGTTTAACATTTTCTATATAAGTTTTTATTCACCTGCATCTAACATAACAAAAAAGCCTTAACATAATTTTGAACCGACTCACAGTCATGCTAACTATGAAATTAAGCCTTTGTATTTTATCATTTTCGAAATATATATGAATTAAAATTAAATTATCACGGTCAATAAAAAACTTAAACGTCACTTAAATACATCTTTGCAAAAGCATGATATCATAAAAATTTAAAATACATTAGACAGATGTATGGAGTAATCATGTCTATTTTTCCAAAATATATAACAGAAAACTAGAAAAAGCTCTTTATAACTAAATATGTTTATGTGCCATTGTTTAATTTTTCCAGCAAAATAATATGGAAAATTTTAGGTGGTTTAAAGTCATAGTGAATTAAAGGTACCATGACTGACATTATTTAAACAAGCTAAACAAAAGTTACAAGTGCAATAAAGTTCAGGTTCTTGAGGTTAAAATACATTTGTTTACATTTACGAATACCCCTGACGACTACTGGTGCCGATAGTCAAATTAAAGTAAAAATTATACCATCATAATTCTAAACGAAAATATATTATTTTTCATCAAAAAAGTTATCCAGTTATTAAAAATGTTAAAACACCAGTGTTCGTCAGGGGTGACGAGCACTGGTAAAACGTGCAAAATATGCACCAGTAGTCGTCATACCTTAAAAACCTTTATATTATGTCAAATTTTAAAAAGTTGCACATAAATCGTATTGTACATTTCATAGGCATTACATACAATGCTTTATGAGCAATGTCAAATGCAGCAAACAACAAAATATATCAAGAAATGCATATCTATTCTCTTAATCATTTGCTTTACGTTGACTCCATCCAATTGTAATTTAACGTATACTTCCCTTATTTTGTTTCTCCCTTCTCTTCCCCAATAGTTGAAATCGAACTTTTTATGTCATAGAAGGGCAGAAGGCTTTGGAGAATCTTATGCGGGTAGATTCAAATTCATACAGGTTATAAAAGGGTTATTTTAACACTTCTTTTAAGAGGGTGACGACTACTGCTGCAGATTTTAAGGGTGACGAGCACTGGTGTCTTTACCTTATATTTATTTACTTATTTATTTATATTTGTTTTTACAGGTTTGACATAAAATTTTAAGATAATTTAGGAAATTAAATGGTAAAATTGGATGTTGGCAGGTATTTTGGGGTATTTAAGGTTGAACACAGCAAGCGGCGATAACGCAAAATCTCAGATTGAAAAAAATAGTACAACCTGTTGTACTAAAGAAAAAAAAAAAGAATATTTAAAATTTGTGGTTTTTTTATTAAAACAACGGAATTCGAGTGATAAAATGTAATGTCAATTTAATTTAACTTCAGTGTAAATTCATCAAAATCGTCACTAGTTTATTTGTCGACGGAATAATAGTGCCCTAATACCTCAAATGTGTTACTTTTTTTCTCATGCCAATTTTACTTGTTTATCGTCGATTTACATGATTTTTTAATAATTGTCATTTCTTATTAATAAATCTGTTTAGACCTATGTAATACAAAGGATTTTATTTTTCTTCTTTTCTTTTTAACACTTTTCAACCTTGTTGAAAAGTGTTAATGACTTTGGTTTGTCTGCCTGCCTGTCCGTCTGTCTGTCAGAACTCTAATTCCCGTAAATGTTCATGGAATTTCTTGAAACAGATATGTGTTATTGCAGTTCACTATCGGATGTTTCCTATTGAAAATGGAGTGAATACCTCTACTCATTTGTGTACAGGGACACCCAAAAGTATTCCAAAGCATTGTGTTCTATGAGAGGTATTTCTATAAACCGTATTTTAATACTGTTACTTTACACAAATCTTAATGAAATTGAAATATGTTATTCAAGTTCACTATCGGACGTTTCCTGTAGGAAATGGAGTAAATACAGTCGTCCCCAGTTAATCGGGTAACGGATAATCGAATACCCCGCTTATAAGAATATGACGTTATAGAACCAGTTTTTTCCCCACAGAAGTAATGTTAAATTTCCTCGTTTATAGAAATATTTTTTACAACCCCACCCCGCTTAATCACATAAACATTTAAAGTTTTTTAAGTAAAATTCCTCTATTTCTGAGCAAATTTTCCTCGCATTCTCAAAAAAAAAAAAAAAAAAAAATAAATAAATAAATAAATAAATAAATAAATCCGTTCTTTTAAAAACCTTACATAACTAAGGCATGCCCTTTAAACATGAGGCGATATCCCTGCCGAGAATTGGTAATAAAATAAATTTATAAAATCAGAAACTGATGATGAAACCAGAAATTTAAATACAAATGATCTCCAGGAATTAGAATTCACAAACTTTGAAAGTTTTCAGATGATTGAAGATGAACTTTATGAACTCATAGATGTGGATAAAGATGGAGAAACAGAAAGAGAAGAAGAATTTAATCTTTCAATAAAATCTTTAAATGAAATTGATAAAGAAGAACAAGCAGATCCACCTCCAAGGATAGATGAAGTCGCAAAATCTTTTAATATTATTCATCATCATTTTGAATCTATATAGAAGCGATTATAATCTATTTATGTGCTTTAGAAAAAGAAATCGAAATATATTTAGTTAAGTCTATGACAGAGAATCATAACCGATTTTTTTTTTTTTTTTTTTTTTTTTTTTTTTAAATAAAATTATAAGTATACTTTATTTATTTTGAATTTATTCCAGCATTAATTGCACTTACAAATTACTATAATATTTTAACTTAGTAAAAGTTTAGTTAATATTTAAATAAGAAAGAGGTATCACACACGCACACACACACAATCATTTACCTTTTCACGCAAGCATAAAATCATTATAGTTATGCATGTAATTGCGTTTCTAGTCGTCCCCCGCGTAATCGAATACCCCGTTTAATCGAATTAATATAGTTGGAACGGTAGATATTCGTTTAAGCGGGGCCGACTTTAACACTTTAAGAGTGAATATGGTTTCAGTTTGCGTGTCCAATTGTCCATCTGTTTATCTGTCCGTCTGCCCATTCCCAGTATCCGTAAATATTTTCAGAAATTAAAAAAATTGATATACGTTATTCAAGTTCAGTATGGAATGTTCTCTATTTATAATGGCATTAATAAGGCCTCTACAAATTGTTTTTCTATAGGTACATCCAAAAAAATATTAATGCATTGCGTTTTAGGACAGACATTTTTATAAAACACATTTAAATAAATTTCTGCTGCAAAAATTATAAATAAATTGACATTTACTGTTAATAGGCTAAAATATTATTTTATATAGACTATGATATGATTCACTTTCAGATTTACAGGGCGCACGAAAATATTCGGACACATTAAGGGCTGCAATTAGAACCTAATGTTTGCATTTCCTTTTGCATTAAGCTTTTTTTATATTTTCCAACAAAGTTTAGGATCTATTATGAATTCAATTAATTTATCTGTATGCCTTTCTGCCTATCTCTCTGTCCGTTGTGTGATAACACAGGCAAAGAACGTTGAAAGTTATACTATACAACAAGTACGTACAGTTGGAAAGTGTTAATAATCAATGCGTATCGTACGATTTTTCGTTCTTGTTTAATTTAATTTAATTTTCATTTCTTTTAATTTAAAATCCCGGATAAATTTTTTTCAGTACATTGTTGTAGTTGTGGCGTCATTTTTTCTGTTAAATCATATATATATATATTAATATTTAATCTTTTGAAAACATGGATAATATTTAATTTTCTTTATTTCAGTGTACTGTTCCAGGAGCAATGACACCAGTTTCAAGTGTTAGTTTCCAGAAACTTGCGCTTTTATTATTTAAAAAGATTTTATACCATTATTAAAACTGATAGCTACTATAATAGCTACGAATTTTATTTTATGCTTCTGAAGTTTACTTTTCAATGAAATGACTCTAATAAGCGCATTCAATTTAAAATTCAAATTTAGTATTAACACTTATAATAAAACATACAATTGAAATAGTAGTTATAGCTGATTTACGGAAAATCACAGAAAAGTTAGTCAAATTATAGTCTCTGGATAGATGACATTCTAAGTGTATTTTAACGATATTATGGATCGTGTTACAGTGCGTTGCATGAATATAAACGCACCTTTTCCAATAACCAGAAATAGAATTTTTTAAATTTTAAAAGAAGGAATGTGGCTTACAGTTATTGCATATGACTAACAACTGAACAAGGTGTTTTGAGCACATATGTTTAGGCTCATGCAAGCCTATGTAAATGAGTGTTTAAGCATTTTCTTATTTTTCACTGTTTTTCGTTTGTTGCGCGAAATTAAACGCACTCTGTATTTTGCGTTTAAAATTTAACAGAGCCACCGGAATTAAATTAAAACACAGATAGTTGTGTTGCTAAAGTTCTCTAATAAAGGTTTTAATGCTTGAGTGTAAAATTTACGGAGTTTGTTCAGGATGGCAAGAGGGAAAACTTTGACAGTAGACAAGAGGATGAAAATCGACTTTATGCGTGGTAAAGGTTTTAGCAATCGTGAAATTGGGCGCCAATCGGAAGAAGTGAGAGTGTTGTGCGACATTATATGAAGAAAGGAGCAAATTAATCGAAAAAAGCGTGTAAAAAGCGAACAGGAAAGCTCACCAGTTACGACAAACGTCGAATATGCAACGCTGCGAAGAATAAGGATATTTCCTGTGCGAAGATAAAGGCTCAATACAAGCTGGATGTTCATCGGACAACCATATGGAGAACTATCAAAGCTGCAACATTCATTAAATTTAAGAAAACGAAGGCAAAACCACCCCTCACTCAAAAGCATAAAGATATGCAGTTGGAATGGGCAAGAAAATGGGTTATAGATCGACTAAATTGGGAAAAAGCCGTCTTCTGAGATGAAAAAAAGTTTAATCGCTATGGCCCGGACGAATTCCATGGTTACTGGTACGATTTGAGAACCGAAGAAATGTACTGTTCAAAACTTCAATCTGGAGGTGGATCTGCCATGGTGTGGGCAGCCATAGGTTTTAAAGGGACTTTCAAATTAGAGTTCGTGGAGAACACTATGAACTCTGTAGATTATGTCCAGATACTCACAAGAAACCTCCGCCGTCAAGCAGTCAAAAAAGCTGGAAGAAATTATATTTTTCCATCTGTACATACAGCACATATCGTGAAAAAAAGGTTCCGTGACAATAAATTTAAAGTTCTGGATTAGCCCTCAAAAAGCCCCGATTTAAACATAATGGAGAATGTATGGGGTATTCTGGTTCGCCGTGTTTACGTAAACGGAAGGCAGTTTAACACGAAAGCTGAACTAAAATCGGCCATTCTATTAGCTTGGAAGACAATCAGCTTGGATAACTTCATGCCACTATATCAGTCAATGCCAAGGCGTTTACTGGCTGTTCTAGAAGCCCATGGTGGCTTTACAAAGTATTAGATACAGTATTTGTTACTCAGTTATTTATTTTTTACAAGTGCGTTTAAATTCATGCAACATGTATTTTTGTCATAAATTCAATAAAATTATTTTCTAAAAAATCATATTGGTCTTTCATTGTTTTGACTCATATTTTCATTTCTTGAATCATACACATACAGTTTGCATCAAGTGTCACCCATTCATATTTTTTTTATTACACTTCTATACCATTCTAATTCTTAAAGCTAAGGTGCGTTTATATTCATGCGTAGCTAGTGTGTTATGCGACGCATTTATTACTTAATCTTTAAATACAAGGCTGTTCAAATAAAACTACCTTTATAAAGTTTAAATATACTTTTGAGCAATATTTGCTTTCAAATATAACCAAGTTTCATTATAAAATTCCAAAATAGCTTGTCCGTCAGCATACTTCTGTTGTTGAAAAAGTAGTTTTACAGGCGTTTTTTGAATAATAATTATAATGATAATAATAATTATCATTATAATAAATGTAAAATTTCTACACTTCACACAGAAAATGATGGATATGTTTCAGGACTAAAAGTGAATTGTATGTGTGCATATGTGCACACACACGCATACTTATATATGTAAAGCAATCAGTGTGCGGAGCTTGGAAATCGATTGACTAATAACGACCGTTATACTCTTAGTATAACACGAATTTCAGATAGTACTTCAAAAGCATATCTATCTCTTAAAAGATAATTGTTTTAAAGTCCAGAAAAAAAAATACGTTTGTATAAAATATTGTATTCTTAAAATTAAATATTGCAGGAGTCATTGTGTAAGGATTACAGTTTTCTTTTTATGTATATGCAATGACAAAACTTAATGTAAAATTCCCTACGCGCCGTATAGTTATTATTATTATTAATTTCCATATTATATGAATCATCCCCGCGATTTCTATTACCGTGTCTATTCCTCTGCATTTCACTTTCTTTTCCGAAAGACTTATAAAAATGCGCTTGTTTTGGGTCAGGTGATTTCAAGATTTAAAAAAAAAAAAAGCAAGAAAGCCAGTATCTTATTTGAAGGTAAAAAACATAAAATGGCGGCAGCTGATGAGTAATGCGGAGTCTTCTCAAATAGCAGTAGAAACATATTGGTTATCAGACAACCTTTGAATAAAAGCAGTTATTTGTTTTATTTATATATTTTTTTAAACAATACTTTTTTACGCTTTTTTTATATCTTGTTTTTAATTATAGAAATGAGTCTTTATTTATTTATTTACTTTTTATAATTTTGCGTTCGTCAATCTAGACTAGAAACACCAGCATGACACAATCTAGAGATCCAGTATTAAGAAATCGTTGCATAAATAAGCTCAAATGAATTATTTTTTATGTTGAAAAATTATTTTTTTTAAATACGAAATTTTGAAAAGAAAAAGAACTACATAGTCTGAATATAAGAACTGCAGAGGTTATTTAATGTGATAATAAAAATGCAATCAATATAATCGTATTTTGAATATAGTGTTCCTCTTACAGGAATGTTCAACTTATTTATGGTCTGAGAATTGAATGAAATAGTCAGACCTTAAGATATCACACTATTAATTGTGGAAAACTCCAGAGAATATAGAAATGTAAAACCCCCAAAGGTTATTATCACGCATCATGTACATTAATGATGCACATAAAAACTGTCATGGTTGCAATATTCTCCATATTCTGTAAAATTAATATCGTTAGGGGTTGCGAAACAACAGGAACTGCCCCCTTTCGGGGATGATCAGCATTGTGAAGGCATGTCTCTAGAACAGTGGTGCCAGATTGGGGATTTTGTCCCCATTTTGGGGATTTTTGAGGCTTCTGGGGACAATTTTGGGGACCAACTGCTTGCGGGGACTTTTTTGGGGAATTCTAAAATTTTTTGGGACAAATCTGGGGAGTTCAACTTTTTGTCAATGTTGGCAACGTAATGATTTATCCCTACGACTAGGGACTTTCAATATTAAAACCCGAATAAACTTCTACGTCAGAAACGCCAAAAGAAAAATATTTGCGATGCATACAGCTGTTTCGGTAGCCTTAAGCGTACCGTCTTCAGTGCAAAAAGAATTCTGAATCTGGAGAAGTGCTCGTATATATAGGAGAGGGACCGAATTTAGTTCAACCAATAGGATTACGGGAAAGGTGGAGTGTGTGGCCAATAGGAATTAAGGAATGTTAGCTGTGTAAACAGTAGAAAAATTAAGAAAATGTGGACTGAATGTAACATTTCCAACAATCCGACAAATGGGGAACACCGAAATCCCAATTTACAAGGTTTTTAAAATTTTTATAAATATGAAAAGCTTCAAAGAAATCAAGTTCATGAATGGATTTAGGTCTGCAAATTATTTTAGCTGAATTAAATTTAAAATTATGATTTTCCTCCCAGCAATGTTTAGAAATAGTCGATTTATTGGTTTCTTGTTTGCGGACGTAATTCATATGTTCTTTTAGACGAAATTTAAGACTGCGTTTAGTTTGGCCAATATATGATAAACCCCACTGACAGGAAATACTATAAATGCCCCAAGAATTATGCATATCAATGGGATCTTTTAACTGAGAAAAGGAGAGTTTATTGGAAGGCGAAAATAGCTTTATTGTTATTTGGGGATTTTTTTTCAAAAATTGCCTTCATTTGGGGAAAAATCTGAGCTTAAATCTGCTTGATAAATAAAGATTTTTTTTTTTTTTTTTTTTTTTTTCGAAAAAGTTTTTATTTTCCCTTTTTTTAGTAGAAATCAAGTCGGGGATTTTTTCGGAAAAAAAAAACTCCTGATTTGGGGAAATTTCAAGACCTGTTTGGGGAAATAATTTTCGACCATCTGGCATCACTGCTCTGGAACTTCCTTACAGTTGGATTTCAGACCCTCGACAATTGTCCACTATGTATTTCTAGTGCGACAGTAAACAAAACCTTAACTACTATCACCTCCAAAGGATACTAACTCTGCAGAAAAATAAGATCTACTTTAACTCTCACGAGATTTTCATTATATAAATTGCTAGGCTACGTTACATTAAAATAGCGCATCAAATTCATATTAGTTTTAGAGCCTCGAAAATGAAACTTTTTGGAAATATTTATCGCTAAGGTTGGAAAAAAAATTCGCAAAGAGAATTTTGAAATACTGCACTATAGTTTTTAAATTACCTTAAAACGTATTGTAGACTTTAGATGGAGATGTAACACTTCAGAAACCTTTCGTTGTGTATAACAAGCATTGCTCTAAAATGAAATCAATGTCAATAACTCGATGATGTGCATGTGAAAATGCTTGCCAGAGCTTGAATGCAGATAGGAAAGCAATGTTTTATAATTGATTAAAAAGAAAAGTAATAATAAAGCAAAATTAAATGTCAAAGTTAAAATTTTTAAATAATGTTGAAGAAGCGTTCACTGCATTAATACGGAATAAAACTCCGTATCATTTTGTCTAAGAAATGAAAAATTCAAACCGAGAGTATAGATATCTTCACTATTTTTTCAGTGTTCACTCTCTCACAGCGTTTTTCATTGAGTTTCAATATTCGATACTCATTTGCACACATTCAACTAAAAAACAAACACTTAAAATAATATAAGTTACTAGAAAATTTCGAAGTAAAAACTTTTAACAAAGACTAGAAAAACATATTTGAATTTTTCATGTTTCGAATATTTTAATGCAGTTAAATTGACCTAGCTAATTGACTTGTGGAATAATATGTTTAAAAATCGACATTAATTTTCAATAGACTAAGAAATAATTAACAGCATGAAATTTGGAATATTTGCTAGCACAATACATATTACAATATTGATAAAAATGTGATTGTTTCTCATATAAAACTATAAAAATAACACAAATAATGCATATACGTATTGATTTGGATTTGGGTCATTTTATTTAGGTGTAGATGATATCATAATTTATATTAAAACAAACGATATTAAAATATATATATATATATATAATTATCAAATAATGTTTTGAAAAACCTAAATGAGTTAAAAAATTGCAAATAAATAAGCAAAGCAAATCTCTACATTAGTAATAAATTCCACTGAGCAAAGGCGTTTTTTTTTTTTTTTTTTTGAAAAAGACAAAAAGGAGAGAGAGAGAGAGAGAGAGAGAGAAAGGAAAAGAAAAAAGAAAAACCAAAATAGAAAAACCGTTCTTGTTAAGCAGCATATGTTTAAAGTTGTAGGACAACTTTTAAGTTTAAAAAAAAAAAAAAAAAAAAAAGGCTTTGGTATCATTTACGTGTATTTTGCTACTTTTTCTCTGTCGCAACTTAATATTTCTCATTTCAACTTGATTTAGTAAGCATACCTCTATAACATTAGTTTATAAAAAAGAGTATTTGTTGAAACTAAGTTTAAGATTTTGTTGAAAGCAGCTGTTTGTACTAACGATTTCCACCCCCCTCCCTTCTCATTTGTTTGTGTTAAAATTTAAAATTTTCTAAAATTTGTAAATATAAATAATAATAATAATAAAGAAATTTTGAACATAATATGGTTTTAATAAACTTTTGGATTAACGAAGCCGAAATATGCTAAACTTGTATTGTCGAATAATAATCTTGAAAACAAAGACTTTTTTTTTTTTTTTACACGGATTAATTGTTAGTTTCGATTGCTAGTAAATATCAAAGACTTGCATTACTTTTATTATTATATTCTCTTACTTATACAGTGGTAAAGTAAATGAAGCCGAAATTTAGTTTTTGTTATATTTCCGCCTTTTTGGGGTTCCTTGAATTCGAAAACCTTTTAGTAATTGGTTTTTGTGTCTGTGTGTGGTTTGTGTGAGTCAGCTTTCAACATAATTCAAAATCAAATATTAGCAGGATGTCCAAACTTGGTAATATAGATGCTTACCTGAAACTTTTATTGAAATCTGACAAATTATTTGTGTACAGGACATCCAAGAAAATTCAAGTACATTACGTCTATGAGCAAAATATCTGGTAGGCACAGTTTAACAACTTTAGACAGCAGTAAACAAAATGAATTGAACATATATTTCTTATATGCATAAAAGCATGTTTAGTATTGGATATAGTATGAAAATCAATCACTATTCATTTACAAAAATTCCACGCAAGAGAATTCAGATATATTAGAAATATATTTAAAAATTTATGGAAGAGCATTTCATGCTCTGATATGTGTTACTCATAATGCGTTAAATTTAAGTACACTATGTAGTATATATTTAATTTATATAAATAAACAGGGCTACACAAAATTAAACTAATACATTTTTCCCCCATTAAATGCACTGTAAAAAAATGTTGTAATTTTTCCTGCACTTTCTGCGGTTTATTTTCAAGTATTTATGCTGTGAAATAAATTCAAGCACTAAGTGCTGTAAAAATCGACTTCCTGTGGACTTTAGACAGGAACATCTGCTTGTGGAAACAAAACATCTGCGTCTTTGAACTGAGATGCAGATGAACGATGAATGAAAGACTAGAAGATCATGGAATGAGCAGTGTCCGTTCATCAGAAAGGTTAGTTATTAATTTTTATATTAATATTTTATATTGATAAATTGATATTTCGTTAAAACGCATTAGTTATAAACATATTGTAGCATGTCTAATCTATTCTATAACTTTTGTCTTAACGATTTACAATTAAAAAAATTTTTTCTTATTAATCATTCAGTATAGTCCTTTTAAAATTTCATACATTTCAGTTTTTCATACAATTACATTTATCAAGTTATATGCTGGCCAAGAAAGTGCTAAATGCACTTTTTTATATGAACGTGTATAAACTTGCACTCATGAAAATCAACAAAAAATATTAATTATTTATCAAGTAATTAATTATAACAAATTCAATATGTTTATGATTACAAATTAATTTTTAACCCTAGAACACTAGTGTTAAGTAATTTTTACGTGCAGTCTTCATTTAATGGCTTTTTTCCGCACTTTCCCTACTATCGATACACTTATTTGAGTTTAAGTGCTTCAAAATAATTATTCAGATAATGAAAAATTAGTAATATTGGGTAAAACAGCAAATAATTAAACATATTTAAAAACAATATTAATGTAATTTTAGCAAATAAAACGACTTTTACATGATCGCGTCAATTTTAGGTACCTCTAGTGATAAAGTATTCTGCCTGTAGCAAATTTCGACAATCAGCCGAAATTTGGCGCCAGTTGCATTCTATGCCCGTTTTATAATCTGACAACTACGCTAGTTTAAATTTATGTGTATATCGGCCGACATGTAGCGCTGCTGTTAATTAACTGTGTCCGATAGTGGGGTTTTTTAATCCCGGAAGATTTTTCTCTCTTTTTTATTTATTGAATTTATTTTATTTTTTGTATTTATTTATTTATTTTCAAAATCGATATTTGCTATAACAGATATACCTATTGAAATTATATTTTATATTATATTTATCTGCTTTTTTAAATTATCTTACGTTTACTGTTTCCAGAATTTTTAATTTCTGTGGAATTCGAAACACCCTCCTTTTTTTCAGGGAATTTTCCAGTCATTATTCATTAACGATAATTTTTTGGTTTATTTTATGATAAAAATTGCCATTCAGATTTTGAAAATATCTTGAAGAAAGACGGAAACTTCCAGCCCTGAATTTTTGTCATTAAATAAGCTATTAGAACAAGAGATCTATTTCTTTCGGACAAAATAGAGTAAATGAAAACAATTTTTTTCTTTTTCCCTATGGCACCAAATAGAAATAGCATAATAGAAATTTTAAAAAATTAATATATGTAACCGCTGCTAAAGAATGCAATTTCATATTTTAAGGAAAAGAATGTGCTATTTTTATTTTTATTGATTTATTTATTACGCTTTTTAAATATTTTGACCAAATGAAAAAAAAAAAAAATAATAATAATAATAATAATAAAAAATAAATAAATAAATAAATAAATAAGGATAATTTTTCTCGTTTATATTGAAAAATAAATATAAACGAGAAAAAAAAAATATTGGATTCGTAAAAATTTTCGATCTCCGAAACTCACATATTCCAATATCGGTTTAGACAAGAGTGGTATTGGAGGATAAACTACAAATTGAAGAAAAGTGCAAATACCCTGGATCATCGTGTATTATAAAAAGGTACAAAAGTCTTGTAACTTTAACACAATGTCGCACTTACTATGTACCATATTTGCATTTTTTTTTTCAAAAATTATTATTATATTATTATTGGCAAGTATTTTACATCTAACAAAAATGGATTTCAATAAAATTTTACAAAAATTGCACAAATTGTTTAAAAGCTAGATATATTGGTCAACTTACGTCAAAAGTTCATTTGAATAGAGCAAATTACGCTCAAATCAAGCAAATTACGCTCAAAAGAATGAGCTATATTTTTAGATATTTTCCAGGATTGTTTATATATTCCAGGTGTTTAATTTGGAGATCCAATTATTTCATGAAAACCATTCATGGGCTTATAACTCTAATACATTTTTATTTATTTTCAAAAAATTTGAGTTTTCTGGTGTTTTTTAGAAAAAAAAAATAAATAAAAAAAATAAAAAATAATTTTGCAATATGGTTAAAATAATTGGATCTCCAAATTAAATAGTACGTAGAATCTGAAAACCCCTTTATTAAATTTTAACTCAGGAAAATATTTAAAATCTACCTAGTTCTTTTGCCGATAATTTGCTTACTTTTTACTGTATTCTTATGAAATTTTGATAAAAGTTGCGCAATATACGTAGCTTTTAATCTATTTTATAATAATAATAATAATAATAAATTCTATCTCTTGCGTATGCTCATTAAAAAAAAAAAAAAAAAAAAAAAAAACTCATATCTTAGCGAATATTACACGTGTCAATTTTATGTTTCAGAATAATGCTTCTTTAAGAATTTGTCAATTTTTCTGCAACTTTTGTAAAATTTCGTAGAAATCCATTCTTGTTATTAAGTTTTTGGCAAGTTTCTTGTTTAGAATTTTTGAAAATAAAAAATTATACCTGTCTAAATAATTATGCTATTCCCATCAAAAAAAAAAAAAAAAAAAAAAAAAACATGAAAATATTGAACATGGTAAGTGCAACGATGTGTTAAAGTTACACACCATTCGTAGCTTTTTAATGATACACGGCGATCAAAAGTATTTGTTCCTTTCATCAATTTGTATTTGATCTCCTGTTTACACTCGTGACTACATCGATAGTGAAAAATATGAAATAATAAATATTCTTAGATATCTGAAGTTTAAGGCCGTTCCGTCCAGAATTGCTTTTTTTTTTTTTTTTTGGTGAATCGAAAGAATGCAAAAAAGAAAAAGAAAATGATCATTCATTATAGTTTTTTGTATTAATCTATTTTAAAAAGATAAAATGGTTTCCTACAAAACTGCATTAGCTGATTTAATTTTCTAAAATATAAGACTTACTACAGTATATCCCGCGTTTTTTTTTTTTTTTTCTTGTCACCCATTTCTATACCATTGATGCACATAGTTTCTTTGGATGACCAAATTAAGAAACTGCAAGTCACTGTGGTGAAAGATTCTATTACCTCAGAACAGAGACGAACAACTCTTTGAATAAACGTGTACAAATAAATTTGTGAAAGTAAATTTCTATTTATTTCTAAGAAAAATTCTGTTTATTTAAGAATTTAAATAAGAAAATCCTGCTAAAATGTACTGATGGAAGTGTCTGAAAGCTTGTGAATCTTTCTTCTGAAGTAACCTCATGAATCTCTAATTTGTTTTCTTGTTTAAATAATTTATTATATATATTTTTTAGGGTTCTTAAGCACTCTCTTTCTCTTGCCCCACCCCCCCCACCCCCTCTTTTTTTTTTTTTTTTTTTTTTTTTTTTTTTTTACAGTATACTTCTACCAGTATTTTTCAAACAATAGATTTGTTATCAAATATATTATATTGCTATTAAATTTATGTATAAAGTTCTTTTATAACAATGCCATACAAAATTAATGGTAGAGAAAAATAAAGGAAACTATAGGACCACATGAACCCTATGCTATCTCAGTACTAAATTAGGATATATCAAATATATATATATTATTTATTTTAAAGATCTGTTTTTTATTTTATTTTTTATTTATTTATTTATTTATTTTTAATTCTAAATTTATTCATCCTGCTATGCTGGGGGGATGGAGGTTATACGAAGTTGAAAATTATTGCTAGAATCTTACATAATAATAAAAAGGAGTTAATTAGCAGCATTGTGGCATTCCAAAAAAGTAAATTTTAACTCTCCAATTACTCAAAATTAAAAAGTTTTTTTAAGTGTCCCTTTATAGCATTGTAGTAAAAATGACATTTTTAATTACAGTAGTACTTAAATGCTTTTTAGATTAGCAATATAAGTCATATATTTTAGAAAGAATTTAAGATGGTAACTTGATAGAATTTCATAAGAGTGAATTTTCTAGAAACTTAAAAAAGAACAGAAAATAATAAACAAACAAGGAGTAAATAAATATAAATAGATAGGGTTCCAGCCAGTAGAATGACAGTTGTCTTCAAATGGAAACAGTTGGCACGTATTTTGCGATTATGAATCACAAATTTGTCATCCCGAAAATTTGCTATTAAAATATTTCTGATATTTATATTGGAGAAAACAAATCTCTAGCACCCAGAAGCTAGATCCAACTAGCAGCATCGTGTTTTCTTTGAAGGAACAAACAAAAGTCCTTTCTCTCTTTTGATCTTTCTGTGTTTGATGGCGCGCCTTAGGCGCGCACAGAGAAAGAGGGCTGGGGGGGGGGGGGGGGGAGAAAACAAAGTAATTATTACAAGTAATTACTTCGATTTTTGAAAAAAGTCTATGTAAAAAATCTCAATTATTAAAGGTTAGACTAGAAGTTCTGCATCGGATCGGGTAACCCGATTTTACCCGAACCCGACCCTATCCGCGGTTCGGGTTCTGGTCGGGTTGAATGATTTTTTTATCTTGCGGATCGGGCTCGGGTCGGGTTGACAGATTTTTTTTCTTGCGGGTCGGGTTCGGGTTCGGGTCGGGTTTAGCTTTCTACGAGTCGGGTCGACTTGAGAACATCATTCAAAAAAAAAAAAAAAAAAAAAAAAAAATTACAATTGAAAGCATAAATTTGTAGACATAATTATAGCTCTTTAACTGGTTTTAGACATGTGTCGGAGCTCCGTTTTCCTATACGCGGATATCCACCTGAAAAAAAAAAAAAAAAAAAAAAAACTGTGTAAGCATGACAAAAAAATATCCGTATACGTTTTCTTTTCTTCAACAAATCGAAAACTGATCATCTATAGAAATTGTATGAAAATTTTAAAGTACTGTATTAAAATTTTTATTTACTATTGTTAATATATGTATATATGTATATACACATATAAGAAATACAAAATAACCTTGCTTTTGCATTTTGAGAATTTAAATTATTTCTCAATTTACATTTTTTTTTTTTTTTTTTTTTTAAGATATCTTTATTTTCAATGAATTTTAATCCTCGCTTTTGTGTTAATGAAATTTTGAATTTTCTTCCATTTACATTTGTATATGCAAAAAAATATACAGGGAATACTTGTTGTAATTTAATTAAAAAAAGTAATGTAAAATAAACACATAAAGGAAACGAATGCCATCAAGGCAGATTATATTCTTTATCGCCTTCTCTAGAACAAATAAATAATGCACCAAGCAAAAGTGACACCGGAGGAAGCTAAGTTGCTGATTATGCGAATTTAAAGTGATCAGTGACCCTTAAATAGCAGATGTTTAACTGCGAATCACATACATGCTACACAAATTATTATAGTAAAGTAAACATCCACATTGGAAAAAAGCAATAAAGAATAATACATCATTTTTTCCCCAGACTATAAGTATTAAACAATAAATTACGAACATTTAAATTGAAGTGCGTTTTTTACTTTCTTCGATATTCAATAGAAGAATTGGATTCATAAAAATTTTCGACTTCAAGTTTTCGACGGATTTACACGTTTTGAGAGGTCTAGAACACGATTTTATCATTTATAGAAAATGTCTGTCTGCCTGTGTGACAAAATTTAGTGGCGACTGTATCTCCGGAACTACTGTTCAGAATTATATATGAATTTAAATGTAGAGGCACCGTGACCTAAATTAGTGCCCTATCAATTTTTGTCAACCGATCAACAGGTGGCGCTGCTATACAGCAATTTTCGAAAATTAGGAGGAGGCTATATCTCAGGTTTTATTGAGTATAATCAAACAAAGCTTGATATGTGAAAAGGCTATTGTGAGACATTATGATGATTCATTTTGAATTCTTATCGGCCAACAGATGGCGCTGCTGTACATAGATTTCGACAGTTTAAGGGAAGGCTATAATCTCAGGAATTACTGCGTAAAATTCCATATAAATTTATATGTAGGTACGTACACCTTGACCTAAATTAGTGTCTCGACTTTTGATGTCAACCGCTCAACAGGTGACGCTGCTATACAGCGACATTTGCAATTTAATAGGAGGCTATATCTCAGGTTCTATTGAGTATAATCAAACAAAACTTGATATGTGAGAAAGCTATAATGAGACATTATGTTGAATCAATATGGATGCTAATCGGCCAGTAGGTTTGCTGCTATACTGCAATATCCCTTGATAATGGGAAGGCTATATCTCAACTTCTATGGCATATAACTGTACGAAACCTGATATGTGAGATAACCAATATAAAAACGTACTTTTTAAGATACCATTTATAGGCAATAAAAATGCTTACTTTGGATATTTAGTGTTAGTTGTCTCTTAAGATGAAAATCGTTTGCATTCATCCTGCTAGATAATTAAAAAATATATATATTTTTTTTAATAAATTATTTGCACTTAGTAAAATATAGGAAATTATAGAAGAAAGTCTTGTGGTGGCCACAACATACTAGTTTACTTTTGAAGTTAACAATTTACATAAATGGTTAAAAATTATCATTGATCTATTTTTCAGATTTTTTAATTTTTAAATTAAACAATTAGTGATTATATTTCAAATTATTTTTTAAATAATTTACCAACTGTATGACAATGAAAATTTACCTTTTTTTATAATTTAAAAAAGTTTTGTATGATTTTTAGATGAATAAGTAATTTTTATTTAGTTTTCGGGTTTCGGGTCGGGTTCGGGTCTAAAGACAGCGGGTTCGAGTCGGGTGCGAGTCGTAAAAGTTTCTCTACTGCGGGTTCGGGTCGGTTTTCGGGTTGATGAAAATTTTTTTTTCGAGTTCGGGTCGGGTTTCGGGTTGATATAAAATTCATCTGTCGGGTTCGGGTCGGGTAAAACCCGACCCGTGCAGGACTCTAGGTTAGACCTTAAAATTTCATAGCAATGAGTGAAAAAACAAAGTATAAACAGAAAGCAACCTGATAGCTACGAAGAAACCGAAACTAATTACAAAACGCTTATTCTACGCTTACGTCATCAATAATCGATTGTAAAATCATTCGATTATCAAAATCATTCGAAAGCAAATCACTCGATTATCAAAATCATTCTATTATTCCCATCTCTACGCGCCTACACTCAGTGATGCCAGATGGTCGAAAATTATTTCCCCAAACAGGTTTTCAAATTTTCCCAAATCAGGTTTTTTTTTTTTTTTTTTTTAAATCCCCAGCTTGATTTCTACTAAAAAGGGAGAATAAAAATTTCTTCAAAAAAAAAAAAAAAAAATATATATATATATATATATATTAAGCAGATCTTTCTATGATTTAAGCTCAGATTTTTCCCCAAATGAAGGCAATTTTTGAAAAAAATCCCCAAATAACAATAAAGCTATTGAAGTCTCTAGTCGTAGGGATAAATCATTACGTTGCCAACATTGACAAAAAGCTGAAGAACTCCCCAAAAAGTCCCTACAAACATTTGGTCCCTAAAATTGCCCCCAGAAGCCTCGAAAATCCACAAAATGGGGACAAAATCCCCAATCTGGCATCACTGCCTACACCGTAAAAAAAAAAAAAAAAAAAAAAAAAAAAAAAAAATCAGTATTTTACAACAAAAGGTGCTGGCACCGCGGCTGCCAACACAGTTGCTGTAAAATTTACAAGCTGCTGCTTTTATGGTGCTGTAAAATTTTCTGCACTTTGCTGTGAATTTTACAAAATGTCGTTTTTAGTAGTGCTGTAAAATTAACTGCACTTTGCTGTGAATTTTACAAGGTGCTGTTTTAAAAAGTGTTGTAAAATTTACAACAAAGTGTAGTTAATTTTCATCAACCCGAAAACCGACCCGAACCCGCAGTAGAGAAACTTTTACGACTCGCACCCGACTCGAACCCGCTGTCTTTAGACCCGAACCCGACCCGAAACCCGAAAACTAAATAAAAATTACTTATTCATCTAAAAATCATACAAAACTTTTTTAAATTATAAAAAAAGGTAAATTTTCATTGTCATACAGTTGGTAAATTATTTAAAAAATAATTTGAAATATAATCACTAATTGTTTAATTTAAAAATTAAAAAATCTGAAAAATAGATCAATGATAATTTTTAACCATTTATGTAAATTGTTAACTTCAAAAGTAAACTAGTATGTTGTGGCCACCACAAGACTTTCTTCTATAATTTCCTATATTTTACTAAGTGCAAATAATTTATTAAAAAAAATATATATATTTTTTAATTATCTAGCAGGATGAATGCAAACGATTTTCATCTTAAGAGACAACTAACACTAAATATCCAAAGTAAGCATTTTTATTGCCTATAAATGGTATCTTAAAAAGTACGTTTTTATATTGGTTATCTCACATATCAGGTTTCGTACAGTTATATGCCATAGAAGTTGAGATATAGCCTTCCCATTATCAAGGGATATTGCAGTATAGCAGCAAACCTACTGGCCGATTAGCATCCATATTGATTCAACATAATGTCTCATTATAGCTTTCTCACATATCAAGTTTTGTTTGATTATACTCAATAGAACCTGAGATATAGCCTCCTATTAAATTGCAAATGTCGCTGTATAGCAGCGTCACCTGTTGAGCGGTTGACATCAAAAGTCGAGACACTAATTTAGGTCAAGGTGTACGTACCTACATATAAATTTATATGGAATTTTACGCAGTAATTCCTGAGATTATAGCCTTCCCTTAAACTGTCGAAATCTATGTACAGCAGCGCCATCTGTTGGCCGATAAGAATTCAAAATGAATCATCATAATGTCTCACAATAGCCTTTTCACATATCAAGCTTTGTTTGATTATACTCAATAAAACCTGAGATATAGCCTCCTCCTAATTTTCGAAAATTGCTGTATAGCAGCGCCACCTGTTGATCGGTTGACAAAAATTGATAGGGCACTAATTTAGGTCACGGTGCCTCTACATTTAAATTCATATATAATTCTGAACAGTAGTTCCGGAGATACAGTCGCCACTAAATTTTGTCACACAGGCAGACAGACATTTTCTATAAATGATAAAATCGTGTTCTAGACCTCTCAAAACGTGTAAATCCGTCGAAAACTTGAAGTCGAAAATTTTTATGAATCCAATTCTTCTATTGAATATCGAAGAAAGTAAAAAACGCACTTCAATTTAAATGTTCGTAATTTATTGTTTAATACTTATAGTCTGGGGAAAAAATGATGTATTATTCTTTATTGCTTTTTTCCAATGTGGATGTTTACTTTACTATAATAATTTGTGTAGCATGTATGTGATTCGCAGTTAAACATCTGCTATTTAAGGGT
This sequence comes from Salticus scenicus, assembly GCA_963930645.1. NCBI lineage: Eukaryota > Metazoa > Arthropoda > Arachnida > Araneae > Salticidae > Salticus > Salticus scenicus. The sequence continues at coordinate 170,607,180 of OZ005652.1, read as the reverse complement.
CACTGATCACTTTAAATTCGCATAATCAGCAACTTAGCTTCCTCCGGTGTCACTTTTGCTTGGTGCATTATTTATTTGTTCTAGAGAAGGCGATAAAGAATATAATCTGCCTTGATGGCATTCGTTTCCTTTATGTGTTTATTTTACATTACTTTTTTTAATTAAATTACAACAAGTATTCCCTGTATATTTTTTTGCATATACAAATGTAAATGGAAGAAAATTCAAAATTTCATTAACACAAAAGCGAGGATTAAAATTCATTGAAAATAAAGATATCTTAAAAAAAAAAAAAAAAAAAAAATGTAAATTGAGAAATAATTTAAATTCTCAAAATGCAAAAGCAAGGTTATTTTGTATTTCTTATATGTGTATATACATATATACATATATTAACAATAGTAAATAAAAATTTTAATACAGTACTTTAAAATTTTCATACAATTTCTATAGATGATCAGTTTTCGATTTGTTGAAGAAAAGAAAACGTATACGGATATTTTTTTGTCATGCTTACACAGTTTTTTTTTTTTTTTTTTTTTTTTTTTCAGGTGGATATCCGCGTATAGGAAAACGGAGCTCCGACACATGTCTAAAACCAGTTAAAGAGCTATAATTATGTCTACAAATTTATGCTTTCAATTGTAATTTTTTTTTTTTTTTTTTTTTTTTTGAATGATGTTCTCAAGTCGACCCGACTCGTAGAAAGCTAAACCCGACCCGAACCCGAACCCGACCCGAGCCCGATCCGCAAGATAAAAAAATCATTCAACCCGACCAGAACCCGAACCGCGGATAGGGTCGGGTTCGGGTAAAATCGGGTTACCCGATCCGATGCAGAACTTCTAGTCTAACCTTTAATAATTGAGATTTTTTACATAGACTTTTTTCAAAAATCGAAGTAATTACTTGTAATAATTACTTTGTTTTCTCCCCCCCCCCCCCCAGCCCTCTTTCTCTGTGCGCGCCTAAGGCGCGCCATCAAACACAGAAAGATCAAAAGAGAGAAAGGACTTTTGTTTGTTCCTTCAAAGAAAACACGATGCTGCTAGTTGGATCTAGCTTCTGGGTGCTAGAGATTTGTTTTCTCCAATATAAATATCAGAAATATTTTAATAGCAAATTTTCGGGATGACAAATTTGTGATTCATAATCGCAAAATACGTGCCAACTGTTTCCATTTGAAGACAACTGTCATTCTACTGGCTGGAACCCTATCTATTTATATTTATTTACTCCTTGTTTGTTTATTATTTTCTGTTCTTTTTTAAGTTTCTAGAAAATTCACTCTTATGAAATTCTATCAAGTTACCATCTTAAATTCTTTCTAAAATATATGACTTATATTGCTAATCTAAAAAGCATTTAAGTACTACTGTAATTAAAAATGTCATTTTTACTACAATGCTATAAAGGGACACTTAAAAAAACTTTTTAATTTTGAGTAATTGGAGAGTTAAAATTTACTTTTTTGGAATGCCACAATGCTGCTAATTAACTCCTTTTTATTATTATGTAAGATTCTAGCAATAATTTTCAACTTCGTATAACCTCCATCCCCCCAGCATAGCAGGATGAATAAATTTAGAATTAAAAATAAATAAATAAATAAATAAAAAATAAAATAAAAAACAGATCTTTAAAATAAATAATATATATATATTTGATATATCCTAATTTAGTACTGAGATAGCATAGGGTTCATGTGGTCCTATAGTTTCCTTTATTTTTCTCTACCATTAATTTTGTATGGCATTGTTATAAAAGAACTTTATACATAAATTTAATAGCAATATAATATATTTGATAACAAATCTATTGTTTGAAAAATACTGGTAGAAGTATACTGTAAAAAAAAAAAAAAAAAAAAAAAGAGGGGGTGGGGGGGGTGGGGCAAGAGAAAGAGAGTGCTTAAGAACCCTAAAAAATATATATAATAAATTATTTAAACAAGAAAACAAATTAGAGATTCATGAGGTTACTTCAGAAGAAAGATTCACAAGCTTTCAGACACTTCCATCAGTACATTTTAGCAGGATTTTCTTATTTAAATTCTTAAATAAACAGAATTTTTCTTAGAAATAAATAGAAATTTACTTTCACAAATTTATTTGTACACGTTTATTCAAAGAGTTGTTCGTCTCTGTTCTGAGGTAATAGAATCTTTCACCACAGTGACTTGCAGTTTCTTAATTTGGTCATCCAAAGAAACTATGTGCATCAATGGTATAGAAATGGGTGACAAGAAAAAAAAAAAAAAAACGCGGGATATACTGTAGTAAGTCTTATATTTTAGAAAATTAAATCAGCTAATGCAGTTTTGTAGGAAACCATTTTATCTTTTTAAAATAGATTAATACAAAAAACTATAATGAATGATCATTTTCTTTTTCTTTTTTGCATTCTTTCGATTCACCAAAAAAAAAAAAAAAAAGCAATTCTGGACGGAACGGCCTTAAACTTCAGATATCTAAGAATATTTATTATTTCATATTTTTCACTATCGATGTAGTCACGAGTGTAAACAGGAGATCAAATACAAATTGATGAAAGGAACAAATACTTTTGATCGCCGTGTATCATTAAAAAGCTACGAATGGTGTGTAACTTTAACACATCGTTGCACTTACCATGTTCAATATTTTCATGTTTTTTTTTTTTTTTTTTTTTTTTGATGGGAATAGCATAATTATTTAGACAGGTATAATTTTTTATTTTCAAAAATTCTAAACAAGAAACTTGCCAAAAACTTAATAACAAGAATGGATTTCTACGAAATTTTACAAAAGTTGCAGAAAAATTGACAAATTCTTAAAGAAGCATTATTCTGAAACATAAAATTGACACGTGTAATATTCGCTAAGATATGAGTTTTTTTTTTTTTTTTTTTTTTTTTTTTAATGAGCATACGCAAGAGATAGAATTTATTATTATTTATCTATTATATGTTTATTATATGTTTATCTATTATATGTTATCTAGCGGTTTATCTATTATATGTTTGTTTTCGACACAACCTAAAAACAAATAATTGCAGAAAATTTAAATTGGGTATTTTGAAAATCATATGAGGGTGTCCCTTAAAAAGTTTGACCAAGATTGGTAAGTCTGAAAGATTGGTGTGAATGAAATCCATTTGAATAACTTGGAGAAACTTTTAAATTCAATAACAATCTTAAAATTCTTACGAATGATTGCACTATGCTCAGTAGGGGGGGTTGCGGAGGACTATATCCTCCCTCACACAAAAATATATGTTATGTAAAATTGCTTCTAAAATTATTATCAACACTTTTTAAGTTACGTTTTTCTACAGTACTTTTCCTCTTAACATTCTCTCATTACCAAACAAATGCTGGATAGGAAAAAGTCGTGCGAGTGCCACACCAAACAATTCTAAAATATGTTTAAAACAAAATAGAACAGCCGTTCAACGTAAAATACATATTATATACACTTTTCAATACTGCATAAAAACTGATAACAAAATATAATTTTCTACACTTATTCATTAAAAAAAAATTTACAATTAATTTTATTTATTTTAGTAGACATAATTAAATTTCTTCTATGTTAAAATGTTCTAAATATCTGTGTCGATAACTGATAATACAGTATAAATATTTAATGTAGTCGCATTTTACTAGTTTTCAAGATTTTAAACAATTTATTAAACTGGAAAGTGATAAAAAGGAGGAATAACAGAACTAAATTACGTCACAATTCATGAAAAACCAGACCTCATCTGACACATTTTTACTTTCATTATTATAATATGCAAATTATTCCCAACGGCTTGCATGTTAATTGTAAGCAATACCTTCTGCATTACAAATGTGCATGTTATAGTGTCTGCTTGCAAAATTCATAACCTTCACGTATTTGTAAATGAATGAAATCTGTTATTGCAATCCCCGTGAATTGCAATTTTTACATAAAGCCTATTAATAATTATATTGAAAAAATAATTTATAATAATTACTCTCGCATCTCCGCTCAGAGACCTTTAAACAAATGATGCATTTACATAAAAGGCACATCTTTAAATTCCAATCCTTCTGCTTAGAGAACATTCCATAAGGGACATATTGAACAATTATAATTTTTTTTTTTAAATATATGTACATATTTGAATTCAGAAAATGCTAATGTTCGTACGGAAATGTTTTATTGAAATACCTCATTTTCAAGAACTTTTCTTGTAACAGTAACTCTATAACTGTGAACTATAGTTTGCCAAATTTTCTAAAAATGGCTTAGCATTGGGTCTACCCTACGTGTTATAATTAAAAAATTTGGAGTGACTCCACTCGACTTTCCGAACATTGAGTAACTAACAGTTTTGTAGATAAAATAAAGAAAGAGGAGTTGCTAAACAAACAAAAGAGAGAAAACCATAATAGAGTGTTTGAGTATTTTTCTCCATATATCACACGAATTTTATTTAACGCTACTGAACTTTGAGCCCTTAGATCATTATGATAAAGAATTTTTCGTTGTGTCTCTGTAAAAATCTATAAATGCTAGATTCACCAAAATGCTTATAGTTAGTGCAACAGTGATTTATAATATTCATACAAATTTTCAGCTCCATTGAATAAGGCGTTTAGATGCTATCGCACTTTTAAAAATTTGGTATCATAGGCCATAATGATAAAGAACTTTTCTTTGTGTCCCTGTAAAAAACTGTAAGTGCTAGATTCACCAAAATCTATACAGTTGGTGCAAATGTGACCTATAACATATGTACAAATTTTTTGCTCAGATTAATAAGGCGTTTAGACGCTACCACACTTTTAAGAATTTGGTCCCATAGGCCATAATGATAAAGAATTTTTCTTTGTGTCCCTGTAAAAAAACTATAAGTGCTAGATTCACCAAAATCTATACAGATTGAGTATCTGTGACCTATAATATGTGTATAAAGTTTTTGCTCAATTGAATTAGGCGTTTAGATGCTATCGCACTTTTAAGATTTTGCTCCCATAGGCCATAATGATAAAGAATTTTTCTTTGTGTCCCTGTAAAAAAACTATAAGTGCTAGATTCACCAAAATCTATAGGGTTCGTACTATGGTGACTTACAATATACGTACCAACTTTCAGCTCATTCGAACAAAGCGTTTAGACGCTAGCGTGTTCACTCACAGACATACACACATACATACACACATACACACATACACACACACATACATACATCATCTCAAAAATAGTGGAAACGGACTCAGGGGACCTCGAAACGTATAGAAACATCAAAATCTCCAATTCGGATTTTTGACATGATTACAATACTTTCCTCACTATAGTGTTCGGAAAGTAAAAAGTGGACATATATAAATTTTTTAAACCTTTACATGTCCATGAATATATGTGGTAGTTTCATAAAAATTTACACAGGTAATCAGAAAAATCTTTGTAATCACAAGCTACAGTCAAAACGCATTTAAAGCATTGCTTTTTACAGGATTATTCAAAACATTTTGTTTTTTGTTTAATTTTTTACTGCCTCCCTTTTCCTTTTCAGGACACAACTTTTGCTGAAATATGTGAGGTATGACATGTACTTTACACTACCAAAGTTTCAAGATGATTCCTAAAGAATTTTTCTATATATTTGAGAAAACGTCTAAATTCGAAAGTGTCCAAATACTTATTGGTAGATAGTGTAATGAAACTGAAATCAATATTTAAAGAAAGAAAGGAAAAAAAAAAAAAAAAAAAAGTAAAAAGCTTGCAGAAAAATTTTAGTAGCAGACTGTATTTTGATTGTTGAACAATTGTATGTAGAAGTAAATAATGAAAATCTACAATTATTTATCCTTAAACTCAAAAAGGAAATAAACAAGGAAAATAATAAAATAGATAAAGTGAATAAAGTGAATAAAGCGAAAGATAAAAGAGATAAAGCTGAAGGAAATTATGCAATAATAGATGTCTGAAATAATTTAAAATATGCAAAACAAATTACTTTTTTTTATTATTATTACTGCAGGAAATGACAACCTTAACTGATTAGCAAAGTATATGCATATTTAACGAGATGTTTTAAACATAAACAGTAACAAATAATGTATTAACAGTGCATTTTAAACAAAAGCAGATTTACACGTTTAAAAATACGTTTTAAAAAATAATTATTACACAATTAGGAAGGAACAGTGATAATTTTGCTACAAGGAATAATTTAATAGATTTGGCTGTAAAAATATACAGTTGCCTTTAAAATTGTGGACGGCGTTATAAACCGCTTTTGTAAACAACTCTCTTAAAAAGCTATTAAAATTTATATACACATGAACTGAAACCTATCAATAGTAAGTCTATCGAAATCTGTTTACTTAAAAAAAAATAATAATAAAAAAAAAAAAAAAAAATCAAAATTTTAATTCTTTTGAAATTTTTTAAAATAGTCCATACGAACTAATTTTTGATTTTTCCCCTCTCGATTTCGTTTTATTATGGTTTAAAAATATATTCTAGCATTTCTAGTTACCACTTTATGTATTCATTGTCAAATTACTATTTTTAGGACTGAGGACTATTAGTCTCAATCTACGGATTTTTACGATACCAGTTTTACCATAGTTGGAAAGCGATGTTATAATTTGAAAAAAAAAAAAAAAAAACCTAATAGTTATCCGTACTATACTAAATTCTGCTTCTGCCAGAATTTCATCAATTTTTTTTTTTTTTTTAATATATATATATATATAAAGAAAAGAAAATTAATAATAATCAGTTTCAAAACGGACAGTATCGAAAAAGTTTTTTTTTAAAATAATTTTGAATTAAGAAATAAAAAGCATGCGTGCAAAATGAAATAAAAAATAAAATAAGATTTATAAATGGACAGTATTTAAACTCGTGGACTCAGTTCAATGATAAAGTAAGAAAAAAGGACGACATTAGTCTAATGCAATTATCTTTTTTATCTTTTTTTTTTTTTTTTTTTTTTTTTTTCAAATTATAGCATCGTTTTCAAATTATTTAATTATATTTTCGATAAATGTCTAACCATCGTAAAACTGACGAGAACGTTTTATCCGTAGATTGAAACTAATAGTCCCTCCGTACTAATAAAATAATAAATAAACAAACCTGTATTTTATTTGTTTATTTTGGATGTCCTTTTTCTTTCTTTCTTTCTTTCTTTTTTTTTTTTTTTATTATTATTATTTTAAAGTTAAAATGGGTCTTTTTTTTAATACCTTTTATCCGATTGAACTAAAAAAAAAAAAAAAAAAAAAAAAAATGCGGCCTTAGCTAAATTTGTTCTGATTAATAAGTGTACCACTTTTCGTAGCTGTCGGTTGAAAGGCGTAGCTTTGTATAGCGAACTAAAATCCAGACACACAAACAATCAGATACATGTATACATATATATATATCCCATGTTTTTCTGCATATTTCAGTGAAAACTGCATAGAACTATAGTCAGTATTTTTTTAATAATATATTTTCAATTTTTTTCCATAGCCTTTTTCATCACCCAGTATATAAGTCTTAAGCTATGAGGGGGGGATCTATACTATTTCTTCTAGTTATTAATTGTTTTATTTATTTATTTATTTATTGTAACTATTTTTCTTTTTTTATGTTTGAATGCTAACATTTTACATTAAAGTGGCTGTTCATTTACCCTCGTCGGTACCCAAACTCTATGTTATTCGACAGAAAAAATTGTTTACTTATTGAACACTATACATTTTTACATTCAGAAAATTCCTAACCGTTCAAACTATTCTTGTTTGATCAAAAATTAATTTTTAAATTTTTAATATTTCGTTTTGAAGCTATAAAGAACGAAATATGTACAATTACGGAAACGGAATAATAATAATAATAATAATAAATACATTGAGAATGAGTAATTTATGTACCAAATTTCCCCAGAGAATAACATAGGGTTTTGATGTCGGCGACGATATAAAGAGTCTGCTTAAATTTCAGAATTTAAATATACAAATATTTTTTAAAAATTAGCTTATCTAGGAATTTACGAGGTCCTATCGAAATATAGTTAGAATATATAAATAAACTACGAAAATATAAAATAATAATAATAATTTTCTAGCAGAAAATATAAAAAAAAAAAAAGAAAGAAAAAAAAAAAAAACTAAAGATTTTAATTTTAATATTTTAAATTCAAAGTTTTTCCTAGAAATTTTGATATACTTAATATTCAACTTCAACACGCATATATGTGCAAATTATCATAACTTTTAGGCAGTAATTTAAAGAAAAAGGTTTTTAACGTCTCCATACCATTAAGTTTCGGCCTTATTCTCAAACACCAAACACACCAACACCATTAGACATATATAGATGATACACTACAACAAATATAATATTGCCCTTATTTGACTATTCCTTAATTAAAACTAAGTTTACAAATACATGATTTTCTTTGCTGCTAATGCATAATAGTCTTGTAATTTTGCTTGTAAAAATCAATTTCTTATTTGCATGAATTTTCTTTCCTTACATTGTTTATACAAAACCTTTCTCATGAAATCTTAGTGTTAGAAATTATATTTTTCATTTCACTTGTCCAATGTTTGAAAAGGTTTTCATAATACACATACATATACATAATTAAAATAAAATTGAATTGTAAATATTAATAATAATTATTTTAAATCATAGTTATATTATGTACGACTTAGTTCATATAAAGTTGGTTTATAAATATTAATAAGTATACATATATATATATTTGATCACCTAACAGTATAAAAAATTTTCATTTTAACTTTTTATTTCTTATCATATAGTTTTTCAGAGGTTTTGAGAAAATTTGGTGCCAGTAAAACTTATTTAACCCGCTCCACCCGTCTTAAGTCGTGCTGGTCTCTACTCCTTTTTATTGTTATTTCAGTTTTATTTGTATGGATACTGCCTAATGTTGAGAATTGTAAATAATTATAAAATTTGGCATACAAGAGGTACAATATTACTGTTAATTGCATTAAAGAATAAATATAGAATTGTAAAGCAGGGTAAAATTTAGCATACAAGAGATATGATACATAGTAAGGCCAATTACATTCAAAAAATTAAATAAATAAAGCTTTGATTGGTATTTAAAGATGAATAAAATTCTCATGGTATTATTACATATAAAATCCATTTACGCATGCCAATAGAGAATGATTTTTTCCAATGGAATAATAATAATAATAATAAATTATCTTTCAAAAACCAATAATTTGTAAGAAGAACCCAACAAGTTTTAAAATGAAGTGCAGCATAATAAATTAATTGGAACTGGAATTGGAAAATGCTCAAAACTTGAAAGATTCCATCATCAGGGAACATACAATACTCTGTTTAGAGCAGAAATATCACAAGATTTCAGAAACTGTATGGCTGTGTTAAGCTAAAAAATACAGTGTATGTCCCTATCCTGCGACAATACCTTACATTTAAGTGGGAAAAAAAAAAAAAAAAAGATAATTTGTACAAGTCTTAGATTTACCTTTACAGAAAGCTAAGAAAGAAAAAAGAAATAACTTTTCATCCACAAGTTTTGCAAACTCCGTATTCACACAAAACGAGTTGCCATCAGCATTTAACCAAAGTAAGTAGATGTTGTTGTTGCCGTGTAGCTTAAGGCTGTACATCAGTCACATAGCACCCTTTCTCCCTTCCCATGTTATCCAATGGGATTTTCGTTGCTTCGTTTTATAAAAATATCTCATTCAAAAATGAAGTTTTTCGAATTCTGTTTTTTTTATATTACTCTTTGAACAGGTCGTCTTTTAGCTTAGTGAGCAATTTTTCGAAAACATTAATTTAAATATTTTATTTCAATATGTAAATTATGAACTCTAACTTTGAATCTCTAAATAAAATATTTAAATTTATTTTTTCGAAAAATTACTCACTAAGCTAAAAGACTATTTGTTCAAAAAGTAATATTCAAAAAACAGAATTCCAAAAACTTCATTTTTGAATGAGATATTTTTATAAAACGAAACAACGAAAATCCTATTGGATAACATGGGAAGGGTGAAAGAGAGCTATCTGACTGATGTACAGCCTTAAAGTCGATTGATTACTCTAGGGGCCTATTCCTATAGGTGGGATGCCCTCCGTGGGTGTCTTCCTGAAGAGTTCTAACACATATTTACACGAGTTTCGGAGAAGACCACGGGAAATTCCACACGGCTAGGTCAATGAGTGCGAACTCGGTTCGGGTGAATCAATACAAAAAAATTAGGTAAATTAGATGAGGAACATTGAAAATTTGCCCCGAAATGGATTAAATTTAATTTAGCAGATTCACATTATCAATTTATTTATTTATATTTTATGTTTTGTTGAGAGAGAGCGTACGCCATCTCTCGGAAAATATTTTTAAATATTGTAAGACTAAACATGTGAATTTAAAAAAAAAAATGTTATAATAAATTAAGCTTTGTTTTAAATGGAGGGAAAAAAAAAACATTTAAATTCAGTGCTAAAATCCGAGAAAAAAAAATATTTAAAATCAATTCTAAAAGCAGAATAATTTTAATTAATTTTATGTGAATTCAATTTATTAAAGAATAAGTTTCGCTTTATTTATTAAGAAGCTTTAAATTTCATATAGAGAGAGAGGAGACCCGTGTACCTAAGGCCATCGTGTACCTAGAGCCACTTCACTTTATTTGAATAATATTTAGTTTTAAGTTTTAATACTCAATTGGGCGAGTAACAAAACCAATTGCTATTTTTTCAACTACTTTGAAACCTTTGAGGAGAAAGTTTTGACAAGTTACATGTAGAAAAAGAATTTACATGGTTTAAAGTAAAATTTTGCAGCTCATCTCTTTTGCTATTTTACAAAGGTAAGTTAAATAACTTTTTTTCATTTCTAGTGTATAATTTTGCTTGTCATATTGAGATATAAATGAAATATTTAATTAGTTTAATTATAAATGAGATATTTAATTAATTAATGAGATATTTAATTAGTCCTCTCTGCATGTGGGTTTCTTAGTGGAAGGCATTTTGAATTAAGTTATCAAAACTTGTACCTAGGGCCACACAGCTGTCTTGGGCCATGCATGGCCCTCGGTACAATTTCAATCATATTCTTCATGTTGTTACAATTTAATTGAAAAACTTTTATAATTAAATGAAGTATATTGTTTTATGAGGGATTTTGCTTCAACCAGTCATAAGCTTCAGTCATAAGCTCTACCAGTCATAAGCTTCAATCGTTGGACAGAGGTGTGTTTGGACCTTTTAAAAAATACTGCAGTACAGCCTGCAGTAATTTGGATGCTGGCAAACCCTGGAAAACCAATCACTATATATGATATTGTTGAAAATATTGGCAAGTCTTACTCGTCAGCCTTTATTCCTGTGAACATTCTATTAGGCTTTAGTGTATCTGGCATATGGCCAGTGAATCAGAACATATTCACTGAGGATGAATATTTAAGCTAAAATGTGGTCGACAGAGAAGATCCCTCCATAAATTAAAAAAAAAAAAAAAAAAAAAAGGGATTTTCCAGGAAGAAAGTGAACCAACAATGATGTAACTGGATATCTCTCTTTCATGTCCTGTTGAAATTTCGAAACCTGCAACGCCTAACATCTTTTCGTATGTCATGCTTGAACCTTTACCTAAAACAAAACCTCGTACATCAAAGAAAAGATGTGGCCGAAAACCAGAGAGATTTAAAAATCCAGGAAAAAAAAATAAATATTTGAAGAAAAACATTCTATTAAAATATCCCAAAGACTCCCCCCCCCCCCCCAATATATATAGTGAAATAATTCGTGTTTTAAATTAAGGCAACATCATGATAATTATTGTATGATAAACAAAGGTAATACTTGATATTGTTTCTTTTATAAAATACATGTTTATATGTTTGTTTTCTATTCATTACAAAGTGAAATCTAATTTTAAGGGAATGGCCTTAAGTACAATATGGTCTGATCCTAGGTACAATGAGCGTGTTGTACCTAGGGCCATGTGTGAAGTTTACTTTAAAACCTTCTATTTGTCGGAATTTAGTAGTTTAAGTGCTTATATTAATCTCAGTTAAAAGTAATTAGTCCTAAAGATATGTTTATATATATTTAACGTGTTTTTAAAGTGTTTTTAATTTATTACAATAATGACACGTGTTTTTAATTTAACTCTTAACTTGAGTTTGTTTATATTTATTTATTTATCCTACAAATATCTGATATAGTTTTTCTTCAAAAAACTCGACTGTAATTCTTAATTTTTGTTTTGATAACAAAAGATAGAATTATGTAAATTTTCTAGTCGCGGGCCGCTGGTTGGCCAGCACTCCTGATACAAATGTTGTGTAATGAACGTAACTAACAGATATTGATAATCAAAGAAATTGATATAATAGTGGTAATCAACGAAAAAACCTTGAAAACAAATATACTTTTCTACACCATGAACATAAAATGAAAACAGTTGGCGAAGAACGCAATTCGTAATCAGTGACAAATTGAAGCAAAATTCGTCAGGATGTTGGAAATTTGTAGGGCCAACGAAATCTGTTTCATTGAAATCCAAATTTAGACTCTTATTCATGAACAATGTACTTGAAGATATACAACTGTCAATAATTTGCATCAGTCGGGACTGGGTATTATGAACATTGAATATTGTCTAATGAATCGCAGTCTTAAACACCTCGTTCAGCAATTTTGCGTCGTTGAAGCGGTTAATTTTTACCATTTTTTCCCTATGACATATTCAAACTTGGTTAAACTAAGATTCAAGTTTTATTAAAGCAAAAGTCAAGTTTTATTAATAAGAAAAAGGGCAAAAATCATTCACGGCAGCTTCAGATACAAAAATCATTACACGTCGTACACGGTTTTTCTCAGAAACAGTTAGATTTTCAATGTGACGCAATGCATGCGCAATGGCAAAAAAATATTTGGTACAGTAACTCACTGTGTGGTGATATCTAATATCTGCTTTTAAAAATGCTTTTGTATAATCTAATGTTTGTATAATTTTCGTCTTGAATATTTCACATCCTGGAAATTTTAATCAATAAATTTATACATTACAACTTTTGAAAATTCATTAATTTTAGAAAACATGAGCCATGACAAAATCTTCTTTCATAAAAAATAATACATGTCCTCTATCAGAAAATAAAATTACATTGAAATCAAAGCCGGCCACTTGGGTGATGTTCCTTCCTTGTAGGATGTAGTACATTTCTTATTTAGAGAAACTGAAACACGGCGAACCAAATGAAAATATAAATGCGTATAGTATTTGTATTGTAAAACTTAAAATTTAAATAAAATGAATTTGCCTACGGTCCTTCAAAATAGCAAACGTCTGCTACAAAAGTTAAAAGTACCGATTAACAAATAACACTCATGCAGTGACTTTTCATTTACAACTTAATTTTAGGTAGCTTAACTTGTCATTTTTTTTCTTTCTTTTATTTAAAGCAGATATTAATTTATTTTCAGCTTAAATAACGTTAATTATTGTTTAGAGAAAATATGACAATTATTTTTGTTTAAAAATTAATCAAAGAAAAAAAAAGATTAATGCAACAGTTAGCAATAATTATAAGGAAAGTGGTTGCTATTTCTACCAAAAAAAAAAAAAACTTTTTTTTTTTTTTACAAATAGAACATATGCATTATGCATTTTATATCGTTATGAATATACTGCATGTTTGTACAGATAGTTGCTGTATATAAGTATACAAACAGGCATTGTAAGTATTTTGTATGCACTGTAGTTATACGTAAATATCTATATGCATCATACATATTGTAAGGTAAAAGTATGTAAGATGACTATATGAGTTTAAATGTTATGTGACTTTCCTTAGAACAATTTAGAAATACAGACAATGTCTGCTGGAAATTAACTAAAAGAAAATCTATCTTGCACTTAAAAAAATAAAAAATAAGTAAGGAATCTACGAGGTAAGGATAAACAACAGAACATGAGCTTTTACAACAGCAAGTACAGTGTTGTGAAAAAGCAGGCTTTGTGCCAAAGGAGGATCGCCGGATAAAAATGTTAGGGTTACGTCATGTTTTGAGAAAATTTTTATTGAAACGGAGAAATGTAATCTGAGGTCAGAAGGAAAGTGCAAGGGCAATTTTCAAATCAGGCATTTTTTTTTTCTACCTTCTGTTTGAAACAGATTTTTCCATTGAATATTCTTCCATTGAAGAATTGTCTCATTCTTCTACAGAAGAATACTCGAAAATCGGAAAAAATAAAAATCAAGAGAGACAGGCGCGTGGGTTTCTTTAAGAAGGGATTGTTTTAAAGATTTAGTATATTAAATCTGCACCTTTAAAAGTGGTCTTGGTGATGTGGATGAAGTGTTCCGCACTGCTACAAATAATATACAGCTAATGTGCAAGTAATATGCTATTTAATAATGTATAAGTCCTCATAAAACATTCTAGTTTTTATTTTGATGTATTTTTAAAATCTTTACTTTATAGTCTCTAGCATTTTAAATATTCGAGATAAGGTCTTATGAAATAACAATAATTGCTTCACATTAGCTAAGTAGCGGATCTCTACGAAGCAAAAAGTTGACACGGGGTCCAATATGCATCCTCTACCCTCCCCCCTTACACACACACACACTTTCTGTCTTGCATTAAAATACATTATAATTATAAGACCATATAAATCAATTCATCAGATTTTTATTTTTTCAACGCTTTGAACCCCTTAACTGCCCCGGGCGTATATATACGTCTTTCTGAAGTACGTTCCTTTGTATTGTACTACTACCAGTGAAACTATTGACACGGTTTGACCGTGCAATGAAATAATCTTGAAAGTGTTCTTGACAGTTTTTTCGAAGGATTTACTCATTTCAGAGTTAAAAGAGAACGGTGGCACTTCGAAGCGAATCTCGTACATTTTCGTCGGCAGGTAAGAGGTTAAAAAGCTTTCTATTCAATATTTTTGTCATTATCCTAAGAAAAAGCTCAAAACTGCATAAGCTTCGGCATACTGTTTTATAAACAATATTACGAAATTATAAGTATCTTCAGTAGCATATTACACACCATTCAAACCTTTTTACTTTCCGAACACTATAGTGAGGAAAGTATTGTAATCATGTCAAAAATCCGAATTCGAGATTTTGATGTTTCTATACGTTTTGAGGTCCCCTGAGTCCGTTTTCACTATTTTTACGATGATGTATGTATGTGTGTGTGTATGTATGTGTGTATGTATGTGTGTATGTATGTGTGTATGTCTGTGAGTGAACACGCTAGCGTCTAAACGCTTTGTTCGATTAAGCTGAAAGTTGGTACGTATATTGTAAGTCACCATAGTACGAACCCTATAGATTTTGGTGAATCTAGCACTTATAGTTTTTTTACAGGGACACAAAGAAAAATTCTTTATCATTATGGCCTATGGACCAAAATCTTAAAAGTGCGATAGCATCTAAACGCCTTATTCAATTGAGCAAAAACTTTATACACATATTATAGGTCACATATACTCAATCTGTATAGATTTTGGAGAATCTAGCACTTACAGTTTTTTTACAGGGACACAAAGAAAAATTCTTTGCCAAATTTTTAAAAGTGTGATAGCGTCTAAACGCCTTATTAATCTCAGCAAAGAATTTGTACACATGTTATAGGTCACATTTGAACCAACTGTATAGATTTTGGTGAATCTAGCACTTACAGTTTTTTTACAGGGACACAAAGAAAAATTCTTTATCTTTATGGCCTATGAGACCAGCGATAGCATCTAAACGCCTTATTCAATTGAGCTGAAAATTTGTATGAATATTATAAATCACTGTTGCACTAACTATAAGCATTTTGGTGAATCTAGCATATATAGATTTTTACAGGGACACAACGAAAAATTCTTTATCCTTATGATCTAAGGGCTCAAAGTTCAGTAGCGTTAAATAAAACCTCGTGTGATATATGGAGAAAAATACTCAAACACTCTGTTATGGTTTTCTCTTTTTTGTTTGTTTAGCAACTCCTCTTTCTTTATTTTATCTACAAAACTGTTAGTTACTCAATGTTCGGAAAGTCGAGTGGAGTCACTCCAGATTTTTTAGTATGCTGTAATGTTCTTTTTTTTTTTTTTTTTTTTTTTGTTAAGTGTTTGTTTCTTTCTTTGTAATTTATTTGATAAACGTATAGTAATATGAGATAATAAATGTTATTTATTAATTTAAATCACGGAATCATTCTTATGAAAAGTATTATTCAGTTTTTAATTTTTAGGATTTTTTCCTTTGTGGTAAAATGAAATCATGGTCCTGACATCACCCTCTGTCAGTTCATGTTCATATCTTATACGTATTTCTAATCATCTTTATAGCTACACTCTATCATTTTATTTTATGTTTTATGCAAAGATCACAAATTGCAAAAACGCAAGCAACAATTGTTTCGGGTCGAAATATTTAAACAAAACTCTTCATCGGGGGTTCTTATCTCTTTTTTCGCTCATCACGCACGTCATAATTACTTAGAGTCTATTTCAGGAACTTTCTCAAAATTTAAATCCGATACTTATACTGAGTAACTGTACACCTCCCTACATCATATTTTTTGCCAGTGGTGTGACGGTTTTTAATAATAATTTCGGGAACCGGTTAAAATTTTGTAAACACACACTTAAGAAACGGATTCTAAAGCAATTATATAAGGTTACCATTAAAATTTTGTTGGATATTGAAGTCATGATTTATATTTCACACAATAAAGTTATAAAAATATGAAAGTTACGTTTAAATTTTTCAGTGTATGATTATTCAAAAAGTCAGTTCCATCAGACCGTTGTTTTAATGTAGTACATGCAGAAGTACATGTAGAAGTGGTTGCACAATAGAAAATCAAAATTTTGAATAATTTTAATTAAAGAAGTTTTTCGTACAAATAATCTTAAACTGTTAATCTAAAATTAATTTCATTATTAAAGTATATTGTGAAAATCAGATATTTCTGTATAACATTTTAAAATTAGTAGTAATTTTGATAAGAAATAATTTGCCCATAAAGCATAATTTATGCATATCATATAAGAGTGCACATTACTATAGTTCAATTGATACTACTAATATCATATTTATGCGATAGTTAGTGGTAAAGTTATGACTATCATTCGATTGATATTATTTTATTATCAATGTAATTTTATGTGACAATTAGCGGTCAAATTAGGAGAAGTTCATTTTTTAACAAGACAATGCAGACTAATTTATATTCTTATGGTTTCAATTACTTCATAAATCATGATACATCTAAATTAGATGGTATAGGCAGAATTTCGCTCTAGTAGTAAATAATGTAGCTTTGCCAAGATTGATTGAAATATGCCCTGTAATTCTGGAGAAGAGGTAATACTTACGTATTCACTCAATTATACATACATGCAATTAGTTTTATTTAAACAAAAATTTATTTATTTTTCATTTTTTATTTTTTTAATTCCGTATACTTTTTTTTTTTAATTTGCAAAATAATTGTTGTTGAATAATCCGAATTAGAGTCTAGTATATTCCTATATCTGCTTCATGTAATTCTGTATAAAAGGTTACAATATTCTTTTTAAATATTTACTAATTTTTTATTGTAAAAATGGAAATGCAATAAGGCAGAGAAAACCTGCACAAAAAATGGTCGATATCCAAAACATTTTTTGTACAAATTCGAATAGGTAAAATTATAGTCTATCTTTTTTTTTTTTTTTTTTTTTTTTATGTTTTGGTGACATTTATAAATCATTTGTCTTCAACTTTTGCTTTCTAAGTTCATTATATCCTATTCGTTATTTTAAAAAGACTGGTGGCAAGAAACAACAAACAACATTAGAAAATTGATTATTTTCCATCATTAGAAAATAAATACAATTGTACGCAGAAGTTTGTAACAAAATGTTTAAAGAAAGATGAAAGATAGCGGTATCAAAAAATCTTGCGTAAATAGTAGGTTGGTTGGTTGGTTGGAGGATTAAGGCCGATTGACTCCTTATGTGTCCTAGGCCTATAGGGGGAATGCCCTCCGTGGGGGTCTTTCTAAGGGGTCCCAGCCCGTATTTACGCGAGTTTCGGAGGAAACCACGGAAAACTCCGAACGGCTAGGTCGATGAGCGCGACCTGGGATCGAACCCGGCACCTCCCATCTACCAGCTTTGAGCGCAGAACCGCTCGGCCGCTGGTGGGCCCGTAAATAGTAGGATTAGGTGCTGCGAAAATTCTTACAGAATTTACTGAACCTTTTTAGATTTCAATTTTCACCTAAAAGTGTTCGATGAGCTACTATGATCAGCTTGATCTCATAAACTCTGCACGAAGAAATTTTTTTGTAACGGCGAAAAATAATAAAAATAGGCTTTCTTTCGTGAAATTAAAGATAAAAAATCTCGAAATATTTTGGAACTATGTTTTAGTATTTGCAAATGAAAAACAGTTTCATACTTTTGATTCCAATGGACTTATGGACTTATATCATACTTATAACAGTGTAGAGAAGAAAAAGTATAAGGAACTTAATTCCAAAAATTTAATTGGTACTGGAACAATAAAACATCATTGTGTCATGTCAGAAATAGGACTAACTTGTTAGAAATTTATGTTTGACATAATGAAACATGCTTGTTTTTTTTTTTTGTTTTTGTTTTTTGTTTTTGTTTTTTTAACAATTTAAAAATATCAGGTCCAAAATTTGGATATAGAAAAAAGCAATTTTTTTGTTATCGAGTTAACGATCCTACGACGTTCGCTTCAGGTGCATGTATAAATCATCAAAAGTTCTTTAAAAAAGAAAAAAAAAAAAAAAAAAAAAAAAGAAAACAGTCGCTGGAGATTTAAGCCTAATAAAACATTTGGAGATAACTGGGAGGTTAGAGTACACGTACACAGACACGATATTAAAAATTAAAATTAAAATAAAAGTAGTTATGATTGAAGAATAAAAGAAAACTCATGCATATATTACAAAATAAATAAACAAAAGGAAATTTAAATAAAATAAAAATAAATAAATTGTATATACAAATGCTGTGGATGCTACATGATTCAAGCATTTTTTTTTTTTTTTTTTTGAGGTGATTTTTTTTGTTACTTTTTGTTACTTTTTGATTACTATTTTTAACAGAGAATAAATAAATAAGAATAAAAATAAATTAATTAATGAATTGGAAAAAAAAAAAAAACTTGCTATTAATTTTTTTATTTATCTTTTGTTTTATATTTAATATAGTTTTGTCAAGAAAAAGTTATAACTAAACAATTCTCATTCTGAAATATAAATTTTATTATTCGAAAGAACAGTATTTTAGCAAAATTCATAAATATACGAATACTTTTGTGGACTTCACTATTTGTGAGTAAGATAATGACCACTTATCTTCCAGATTTTAAAACCCACCATACTGTGATTGTAAGCTGCACGTATTTCGGTGTACTGTCTATTATTCGGCCATAATCATTCTCCTGTATCATGAAACATGAGTACTTTGCCTCATTGTTACATAAATCGATGTAATATCACATTTGATAAATCAGTGTCAAGAGCAGCACTTCTTAGATTGAAACAGAATTACCTTTTCCCTCCAACTTATCTAATTTGAACTGAAATCTTTTTTGAAACTTTTTTGGCGTTATCTTACTTAAAGAAAAATTAATAAGATTAGAGGTGATGCACGTTTTCTACACTTTTTTTTTTCTTTCTTTATTTCTTTTTAAAGGTTAAAACTTTTATCTTTGTTTTATCCTTGAAAAATCAAGTAAGCACGGTTTGTTGAACTGAATTGAAAAACATGTTCCATTTTACGAAACTTAAAAAAAGAAAAGAAAAGGAGAGCAAAAAAAGAAACAAAATCGAATTGAAATTCCCACTACAGGCAGCATTCTAAACTGGTCTTACGACAGATAGGATTATGAAATGAAGTCTTACTAACGCCAAAGTTTTACATAAAACTTGAAATAGAAAAACGTACGGGAAAGACATTTAATTTAAATTTATATTTTTTTAAATGTATGTTTATGTGAGAAATATTTATTGATTTTTTTTTAGTTGAATACTTTTCTTAGATATATATATCTGAATATCAATTGATTTATTTTAATAAAATTCTAAGAGTGCTTCACAGTCTTTAAACGGCGTAAAAAAAAAAAAAAAAAAAAAAAAAAGACATCAATGTTTGAAATGCTATACATTTAACATTTCTTTTCTTCTCTTTTTAGTGAAAAAATTATTTTCAATTGCCTGAAAAAATTCTCATTAGATTTATTATAAAGGCATCCAGACCATGAAAAACACAACACTCCAAATCATGGAAAGAACACACACACACACACACAAAAAAAAAAAAGAAAGAAAGAAAGAAAGAAAGAAAGAAAGAAAGAAAGAAAAGAAAACTGTTAGAAAAATTACAGGCTGTCAAATGTCAGTGTTAAATGATATAAAAGTTCTGTATACAAAGATCATGCACTACATGTGTAAGATTAAAAAATATTTATATGATTATTAGAAAATTGCAATGAAATAATTTTTTAAATTTTAAAATGGTCTTCTAATTTAACAACAGGGTGTCCCAAAACGAGGTTTGAGTCTTTACTTATTAAAGATAAATGGTCAATGTATTTGGGAAAAAAATTTCAAAATGAGGTAAGAAAGAAAATTACGTTAAGACAGAAAGAAAGAAAAAATGAGCGTTAATTTCCAAAAATTACAATTTTAAAATTTTATACGACCAAGTCATGCAAATTTAATGAATAAGAAATTTTTTGTTGTTGTTGTTGTTGTTTAAACCCAACAAGACCATTAGAAAAAACCGCTTTTACTGTATCTTTAAAAGCAACTGAATACAAGAAAAAAAATCTGGAGTGACTCCACTCGACTTTCCGAACATTGAGTAACTAACAGTTTTGTAGATAAAATAAAGAAAGAGGAGTTGCTAAACAAACAAAAAAGAGAAAACCATAACAGAGTGTTTGAGTATTTTTCTCCATATATCACACGAGGTTTTATTTAACGCTACTGAACTTTGAGCCCTTAGATCATAAGGATAAAGAATTTTTCGTTGTGTCTCTGTAAAAATCTATAAATGCTAGATTCACCCAAATGCTTATAGTTAGTGCAACAGTGATTTATAATATTCATACAAATTTTCAGCTCAATTGAATAAGGCGTTTAGATGCTATCGCTGGTCTCATAGGCCATAAAGATAAAGAATTTTTCTTTATGTCCCTGTAAAAAAAACTGTAAGTGCTAGATTCACCAAAATCTATACAGTTGGTTCAAATGTGACCTATAACATGTGTACAAATTCTTTGCTGAGATTAATAAGGCGTTTAGACGCTATCACACTTTTAAAAAATTGGCAAAGAATTTTTCTTTGTGTCCCTGTAAAAAAACTATAAGTCTATAACTAAAAAAACTATAAGTCTCCAAAATCTATACAGATTGAGTATCTGTGACCTATAATATGTGTATAAAGTTTTTGCTCAATTGAATAAGGCGTTTAGATGCTATCGCACTTTTAAGATTTTGGTCCCTTGGCCATAATGATAAAGAATTTTTCTTTGTGTCCCTGTAAAAAAACTATAAGTGCTAGATTCACCAAAATCTATAGGGTTCGTACTATGGTGACTTACAATATATGTACCAACTTTCAGCTTATTCGAACAAAGCGTTTAGACGCTAGCGTTTTCACTCACAGACATACACACATACATACACACATACATACGCACATACATACACACACACATACATACATCATCGTAAAAATAGTGAAAACGGACTCGTTGGACCTCGAAACGTATAGAAACATCAAAATCTCGAATTCGGATTTTTGACATGATTACAATACTTTCCTCACTATAGTGTTCGGAAAGTAAAAATCTTGACTTATGTTACTTTTCCGTAAAACTTAAAATGCTGTTTCTACGATGAAAACAAGGACCTTACGCAAACTGATCTTGGGAGTTTTGCGATCAAGAGTACGAGGACATGTGTCAAAAAAGTCCCCAAAGCATTTCAATACAGTCTTAATACACAGACCTAAACAATGCCTGTGTGATCCGCGTTACGCACTTGGCCCTGGATTTCCTTTTAGGCGATCTTTCAGTTGGGGCACATAATTAAAATATTATGCATATAGCTATTTATAAAATGTATTATACATGTACATAAAGCTGGCGATTATATTTAAAATTTAATATAATAGAAATTAAAAAAGTATGCAGAACATATTTTTAGAACTTAGAATTTAGAATATCTTTCGAATTTAGCATCTTGTGTAAAATAATAATAATAATATAATAATTATTATTATTAATTTACACAATAATATAATTAATAATAATATAATTAATTATAATAATAATAATAATAATAATAAATAAAATAATAAAACAATAATAATAATAAAAAATCTTTAAATTTTTCAGTTTATCAATTTTATCTAATAATAATAAAAAAAATAATAAATGCAAAATAATCGAATAAACTAACAAGGAAACATTCAAAAGGTGTCATTTTCAAAAAGGATTGAAAAAAATATATGTGATTCTACTCTTCCTAAAACACCAGAAAATGAAAAAATTATCGGCTGAAATTAATTACAGCGGCCACAAAAAAATATCAAAATTAAGCATATTTGGCGATTTTACACTGCTAGGCGATTGATTTTGAGTACTTGGCGGAAAAGCAAAACACGGTTCTGTTCGTACACGGCAATCTCGGTGCTAGCAAACGTATCGCCTAACAGCGCAAAATCGCGAAATATGCTTAATTTTGATAATTTTTTGTGGTCGCTGTAATTAATTTCAGCCGATAATTTTTTCATTTTCTGGTGTTTTATGAAGAGTAGAATCACATATATTTTTTTCAATACTTTTCGAAGATGACACCTTTTGTATGTTTCCTTGTAAGTAAAAACTCCAGAATCGTCTGGAAGTTAATATACTATAATAAATCTGAATTTGATTACATACTTGAATGTATTTATTTTTTATTGTTTCAAATAAAACATCTGTCTTAGTACACACACACACACACACACACACATATATATTATATAATATACGATTATATATTATACGATTGTATATTATATAATATACAATCATAGAAACATACTTCTAATTATGAAATTGATGCAAATCAAGAGTAGATTTCAGACATGGCATTTTTTCGCACAAAAGGCCGTATACATTATACATATTAAATTATGCAATTAAATTTTTATACGGTGCTTCCTTTCCTATGATTTACTTTAGAAAAATATTGCCTTCGATCTAAAAAGGAAACAAAAGAAACTCTATGTCTCAAGTGAAAAATTCGCTGAATTATCGCAATTTTTTTGCCAAGTCTTAAGGGGTTATTTCAAAAGTGTATTCACATTACACTTCAAATAATCTTCATTTGTGTTTGCCATGTGTCATAGCTATTCATTTTCATTTCTATCTTAGATATGATTTCTTTTACCTAGAATTGTACTTATAAAGCGTATTTAATAGTATATGATAAATGTAATAACAAAGCTCACTCTGAATTATAATGAACATTGTCGTTGGTTAGTTGTTGTGATTGTGTGTGTTAAGGCCAATTGACTGGATTCTAGGCGCGGGTGAAGTGCCTTCTATGGGGTTTTTTCTAAGGGGTCTTATTAATACTAATTTCTCACCGATATGCAAGTTTCGGAGAAAAACACAGAAAATTCTGAGCAGCAAGGCCGATGATCTCTACTTGGGATCGAACCTGACACTTCTCGTTTTCAAGTTTTGAGAGCAAGATCTCTCGACCCCTAGTTGAGCCATTTTGAATGACGACTAAATATATTTTTTAACACTTTCCAACAAATATAAAAACTTTTAAAACGTTCTTTAAAAATTTCATTAAATCTAACCTTTGATTATTACTCTGTTTTTTTACATGTTGCTATGATGTTAATACTTTTTAAATAAATATTACATATTAATAAATACTATTTATCTGTGCAACATATATTGTTCAATATAAGATAATATAAGAATAATATAAGTACTTGATCAATCATATATCATTATTCATAATATCATTATTATTCGCATTTTATTACATTTTTGTGTTGCTCTATATATTGTCTAAAAAATAGAATATATAGATGCACACAATTTAGAGTTTAAAAAAAAACACAAAAAAAAAACCCTCTCATAATAGAACTGAAAACGCCCTCCATTCATATCTGAATACCTTGTGGGGGCGCTGTAAAACTGTTAATAATACTAACCATGATTTGTTCTAAAACAAACATATGCATCTAGATAATGTATGTTAATTTTGTTACGTTTTGTGCAGTATTAGCTCTATTAAGCGAGATTTTGAAGAAATACGTCTAATTGACAGCCACGTATTATAATTATTTTGTGAGTACAGAAATCAAAAGTGTTAATTATACAGTTTTTAATAGGAATGTGCTTCAATAAATTGAATCACACCTACCAATTTCAAGGTCTTCTAAAATTATATATGGAAATTAGAATGCAAAAAGTAGGTGAAGACACAATTGGGGTTATAAACGCATTCAACTGACATGGGAGGGTCACCAACTGTTCAAAAGGTATTTATACGTGTTTTATATTTTTTAAAGGTCTAACTAAGCTGATTACAAAAATACCCATCGTATGGGCAAATGCGTCACCACTGCGTCACAAATGCGTCACCTCGCGTGAGTTTTTCTCAATTCAAGTTTGTAAATTGCATTCTTTGCAATACTGTACTTTCCAAAGTTTCAAGCATTATAATCAGTTTTAAAATGGATTCTCGTACTAATGTACCATATTTTAAGAGGTTGGGGAAAAACAAGATGCATTTTAAATTCAAATAATAGTTTTCTTAAAGTAGGTAAAAGACGCTGTTTTTACAGCAGGAAAGCCAATTTGTACGATGCATACGAAAAGAAATCATTGACGCAATCAGCTTGAAATTGATTTAAAATCAAACTATGAGTTTTCATTATTGTTTTACGTAAGGGAATATTATTAAAAGAAATTTAATACATTACATAACAATAAAGGGAAAAGAATTAAAATAAGTTTCTTATTCTTTAAATTAGTAATTATATTACTACTTACAACATAATACTTATAATGGAAAATTTTACGGATTAATAGTTTTATTCGTTACTATAAAAATTACAAGTGCTTTGTTTTATTTTTATTGATTTTTCTTTTTAATATTTTTTTTATACAATTTAGTATTTAGATTTAAAGTTGCTACAAAATAATTCTTAAACCGTAAAATACTTTGCTAATAATATGTACTAGTATCGCCCAGTGGTCGAAACTCGACCATTTTTTTTTGCAAAGCGAGGCAAAGCAAAGTTATTGCCTTGTCCTAAACGGAATGCAATTGCAACACAGCTGCGGCAATTGTCGAAAACCGAAAATCTAAAACTTTTCTGAATCTTATATTTTCTACTTATATATGCAGAGGAAATAATAATAAATCCACTTTTTAAAAAATAAAAATAAGTAGTCAATTTCACTTAATTAAAATGCAAGGAAATCTCAAAACATGCAAATTCATCGAAAACCGGAAATCAAAAGTTTTTATGTATATTCTACTTGCTTCTTCTACTCACAAAAGCTAGCAATAAAGACACTTTTTTTAAAAATAAGTAGCCAATTTCAGTTAATTGAAACGTAAAGAAAGCTCAAAACATGTAAATTCAGCAAAAAACGGAAATCAGAATTTTTTCCGTATCGTCTACTTATACATGCAGCAGTTAGTAACAAATCCATTTTCCTTTTATTTAGTATATTAGTTGAATATTTATTGTTTAAATATCACCCTTTGAAATGAAATGTTTATGTTTACATTCGAAACTGGAAGTTTGCCATATTTTTTCTGGAGTTTTGTGATTTTAAATTAAAATTTTATCAATTTTACAGAAAAAATAACTCAATCAAACACATGTAGACAGTAACTTACATATAACTATACCCAAATCATAGAATAATAATAGAGGAAGAAGTAGCATGCCTATACCCTTCTAGTGAATTGCCAGCGAAAGCTACTTATGCTCCTTATTACCTTGAAGTAGGGCACCCATCCTCGGCGCATTTATCGCTATTTGTTGTGGATGCTGCCTCGCTGACTGATTGACAGAGACAGAGAGACGAGACGATTCAAAAGTCTCGCCAACTAATCAGATTGAAGCATAGTTACAACCCTATACCCGGCAGCGTATCTCCGAAATGTTGGCGCGTACAGAACAGATTGACAAATTTTCGCCGCACAGTGCGATTTTCGCCAAATGTGGACGTTCAAAGAGAAAAAACTACGCAGCACATAATTTGTGTAAATAAACATTGCCGCTTTTGTTTTTTATTGTTGAATCATGTTATATTTAAAGCTTTAAATCGCAAAATGGAAGCTGACACTGTCATGCAACCAACCACTCCTAAGTTTATTTTATGCAACCAACCAACCTTGGAAGCCGCCGTGAGCGGGAGAAGGTATTTTCGCAGAGAAAAAGACTTTGGCCTTCGGCCTGAAACGTAGGGTGCAATTGGCGCGCCCGAGTAACGGATTTATTCCGTTGGTTTATTCTTATTATTACATGAGTACATGGGTACTCATATGTATATAAATTTCTCAGTGTATATATTCATCTTCATGTTTAATTTAATATTAATTAATTAAAGAGCTAATTTTATACAACAGGGAATTTTCTGTTCTCAAGTGTCAACACTCGGTTTATCACAGACACTATTCTTTCAAAATTAAAAGGCAGTTTTCCGCATATAATAATATATTCTAATAATGACAATGTATTAACTATTTTTGTTCTGATGAAATGCTATTAAGAGCGAACAAAATAACATTCTGTTAAGCTACATGTTAAAAAGTAATGAATATGATAGGAAACTATCATAGTCGCAGACTGAAATGCCCCTCTAACTAGGCTAATCTCAATCCGATCCAATACATTTAACTTATTCTAATTTGCTGATTAATTTTATTAGGCGTGCTTTCAGGCCCCGACTTACGGCAGGGCATACGGGGCAAATGCCCTGGGCCCCCCTTCTGGAAGGGGCCCCCTACAGGCGAATACAGAAATTCTGCAACCTAAAGACCTCTTATGCCACTGCAAGGGGGCCCCCCAGAATAGGCTTGCCCCGGGGCTGCAGGTAGTCTAAGTCGGGCCCTGCGTGCTTTCGTTCTTTAATTTCAAATACGATATCAGAACACTATTTCCAATGCACTAAGACAAAAACATAAGTTTACGTAAAATGTTTTCCTAGTTTG
The DNA here is from genome assembly GCA_963930645.1 of Salticus scenicus. Taxonomy (NCBI): domain Eukaryota; kingdom Metazoa; phylum Arthropoda; class Arachnida; order Araneae; family Salticidae; genus Salticus; species Salticus scenicus. The sequence continues at coordinate 170,579,916 of OZ005652.1, read as the reverse complement.
TCATATTAAAGAATTTTTAAATTTTAAATTACTTGCGAAATTTTCAAATTAAAATGTTTATACTTTATGAGGTGTAACATAAATGATATTTTTAAAGTGATGTGATATCCTAAAGATAAAATATTTCTCTTAATGGATTTTTAAAGGAAATTTTGCCCTATTTTTGCCATATTGAAAAAAAAAAAAAAAAAAAAAAAAAAAAGATTTTTTTTTTCTAAGTTTTTTTTTTGTTAAAAGTAAAAAAAAAATCTATAACTTTGTTTTAAATTATCACAGATTTATAGTTCAACCATTCGTTTTAAAGGTATTGGCGAGCTCTTTTGAATGATACCCATATTGAAAAGTTACTCCCCTCGAGGGGAGACTTCCCCCCAGGGGGGCAGGCGAGGCTCCTACGTACACAAACATTTTTTTCCCAGTTAACTATCTCTATTACAAAAAATATATATTCGTTTCATTTGGTTTAGTGCAGTCTATAGACGTTAAACTCTACTTACCTGCAATTTCCCCCATAGACGTAATTATTATTCTCTTGATTGTCCCTGTACGCGAACCATTTGCTTGATCTTAACGAAAATCTTACTGTAGCATCCCTATATGATACACATTTAGAATACCAAGTTTGAACTTTCTGCCATAATTTGTTTTTGAGATATGCTGACAACAGGCAGACACACTCACAGACACACATACAGACCATTTGCTAAAAACATGATTTTCGTATTCAGGGGACCTCAAAACGTGTAAATATAACAAAATCTCGCGTTCGGAAATTTGACCCAAAAACAATACTTTCTCTACCTAATGGGTAAGAGAAAGTAAAAATAGTAAAAGTAATTTTTTTTTTTTAAACTTTTTTTTGGATTAAGAAAAAAGTAAAAATAAAATAATTGGACAAAAAATATTTTTTTTTCTGAAATTTGACCTAAGAACAATATTTTCTCTACTCTTTTTATGGATCAGAAAAAGTAAAAATTAAATAAATAATTAGAAAAAAAAAAAAAAAGGTGAAGGTTTCCTACTAAATTTAGACATTAAGTATATTATTTAAAAATAACGAAGCTAAAACTCATTAAACTTCAGCAGAAGAATAAACTTCAGCAGTTTATTCTTCTGAGAGGGAGAAAAAAAAAAAAAAAGATTGAAGTTTTCACGAATGCGGAATGGCGTAGAATCAAGGGTTGCTTTGCGGTAGAGAGATTTTGGCGTTAGCTACGAAAATGCGCCAATCTGTTCTGTACGCGCCAACATTTCGGAGATACGCTACCCGGCATTCCTGGATTTTACAAACCGAAACCAAAGCATATACGCTCCTTCTTCCTTTATAATTATTCTATGAGCCGAATATCGGAATTAAAATCGGCAGATAATTTCCGTTATTTTTTAATAATTTTTTACAAAAAATCCAATGGACGATTAACATAGAAAATCTTTTTTCATGGCTCCATGGACAGACAGTGACGTCATCACTTCGCTTGCGTATAGTGATGCTACATTATACATATTACTGTGTCTGTGGTTTTATTTGAGCTTTATGAAATTGCCAGATTTAACAACTTTCTACTTTTAGGTATTTTTTAATGTAAAGGAATACGTGTATAAAAGGGAAAAATGGGGGAAAATGCATAAAAAATAAATGTATTTTTAAATACCTTCTTGACATCGTAAGAAAATAATATTTGTATTCGCACCTTCCGGCTAACCATATACCTTTCGAATGATACCATTTTCAACCCTCTACTCCCATAATTAATATGTTAAAAAGGGACTACAAATTTTATGCTTGCCTATTAATATATAGATAGTCGTTTTCAGAATGAGAATCTATTAAAAAACGGATTATAATGATGGAAATTCTGCAAAGTATGCAATTTATAAATTTTAATTGAGAAAAACTCTTGCTTGGAAGCGCATTTGCCAGTAAGGTGGATATTTTCGTAATCAGCTCAGTTAGACCTTTAAGATGACATATAACATGCACAAACACCTTTTGAACAGTTGGTGACCCTCCCTTGTTAGTTGGAAATTCTTAAAATTATACATAATATTCTCGACATTAGATATTAGAAAACTCTTTTTCTTATAAAAAAAAAAAAAAAGAAGAAGAAGAAGAAGATATTATTATGGTTTAGATAAATTTCAGATCATGATAACTCACACTCCTTTTTCGGGGCCATCTGGAGGCGGACTGGTCAGCGCCGTAGGCTTCAGTTCATAGAAGCAGACAGAAGAGGTTCGAATCTCTGTCAGGCGGAAATGTCCATAGTTATTCGGAATCTATTTTAAATCATAAGTCTTGGTCTAATGAGTCTTAATGTACAAAAAGTGACCGCAGAGTGATACACCAAACCGAGCTAAACTACACTTTAATCTATCTTTTAATAAGTCTTCTTCTTTTAAAGTGTTTTAATTTGCAGGTGACCCCTAAGAACTTCAATTTTTAAATTTTTTAACAACTGTAACGTCACAGCGAGCTAAATTTATTCCAAGAAGCATCTAAAATTCATCCATGGTTCAACAATTAGTTATTAAAGAAAGAAAAAATAATGAAAATGAAAGATCGAGAAGGAAAAAAAAAAATCTCGGTTTTTCTCATTTTTGGGTTTTTCTATGAATCTTGAGTTGGAGTTTTTTCTCTCTTGTTTGTTGGTTGGGAGAATTGCTTTCCAATTTTCGGTGAATTGTAAACTATATGGTCGGTAAATTATAACGCTCAAATTGAGTGTCTGAAATACAAATAGTGTAAATGCGAGTGAAATTATATTTATTTTTGAAAAAGGTTGAGTTATTTCGTGCGAAATACACTACAGAATTTTGAAAGTAGCCTATTTAGTACAACGATGTATGCTACACAATATAGAATAATATGAATTTGCATTAAGTTCTTAAAACTATTCATTTCGCTTGCTTGAATGGTTCTTTTAATTGCTATTTTAAAACAAATGGATCTTTATTTAATTTTTATCATCTTAGATAACCCTCTAAAGTAAGCACTTTGGCGTCGAAAAATAGATGCCAAAATAGAAAGTAAAGTGGTGTAAGTCATTAATTTGAAACTGCAATAACTCAGCGAAATTTTCATTTAGAAAGATGATTTTTTTCCCTTCTTAGGCCGCGGAGAATATTTTTCTGAATATAAGTCATATGATAGGAGGCACCGTTTAAAAATTAAATTTCGTATTTTAATATGGATGTCTCTTGAGAAAAAAAAAAAAAAAAAAAAGAAAAGAAAAAAATCCATATCTGAAATCTACTCTTGATTTGTACCAATTTTGTAATTGGAAGTATATTTCTATGACTGTTAGTTTAACAGGCAATCGCTGTAACATCTATTTGAATCACTTGGTATTTAATGTGCGTTACTGGATCGGGAATTTACCCTAAAGAAGCAAAAGTGGCTTTAAGGGGATTTTCTACTTATCGTCTCCGAAAACTGAAGCCAGTGTTATTCTATGGAGAATTTTGCCCCATTATAACTCATTAACTAATGCATATATTTAAATTTCGTTTTCACATTCAGAAAATTCGCAACAACAGTTTATCGCTTTCTAAATACTGAGATTTTTAATTTTTAAGGTTTTACTTTTAAGTTTAAAAATACAAATTTTCACATTGTGAAAATTCGCATTTTACAGCCTCAAAATAAAATATTAAAAATTAAAAAAAATCAATTTTCAGTAAGTGATAAACTGTTTAAAAGTTATGAATTTTCTGAATGTGAAAACGGAATTTAAAAATATGCATTAGTTAATGAGTTACAATGCGGCAAAATTCTCCATACAATAACATTAGCTTTGACTTTCGGAGACGATAAGGAAAGAGTCCTCTGAATGAAAATAGTATCACACATTTTATTGTTTTATATTGTGTCACAAACTTACATTTCTATTTCAGTAGTATATTGTCCCTATGCACAACATCATACTTTTAATTAAATATAATTCACAGTGTTTTAAGTATACCGATTTTTTTTTTTTGAATGATTTTGTTGCATTAGAAGTGAAAATTTTTTAATTAACCAAATTGCCTTGAGGAGTAATAAAAATATGAAAAACGTAACTTTTCGAAAATTAATTTTTTTAAAAGCGTGGTCTTATTTTGCACATCATTTTGAACACTCCTGAAAATTACATTGCCTGCTTATGTCAAACAGCTAAAGAATCAAACTGCGTTTCAAAGTTTTTGGGATATCTTGAATGGCAGCTATACTAGTACATATTATTGATTATGCACAAATATTTCAAAATCTGTTTTTGTAGCAACAGCAATAAGCCTAAAGCGTGACTATAATGAAATTTTTTTAAACTTTACAACATGTAACTCAATAAAATGCATTTGAATTATAAACGGTGAAACATTCAAATTTTTGATTGGCTCTCTAAAAAAGGTATGGATGGATAAAATTAAATATCGCCAAAAAAACACAAAATCAGTAAAAATGTATGTAATAAATAAACAGAAATATAAATATAAATATAAATAATTATAAGATTAAAAAAAAACTTTTTATATACCATGTTTTAAGTTTTCTGATAAATCATAGAGCTTTTATCAATGTGCATAAAATTTTGAAAGTGATAATGGCGTCAATTTTTGTGAGACGCATAATTTCACTTTATATAATTTTTTAACGTTCACGTTTAATTAAAAATATTTATTTTTATGTCGAAAGAAAATGAACTCGTAAATTTTTTTCGGCAACAATTAAATTATAGCTAATATTTTAATGGCTATTTTAACGCTATTAGGATGTTATTATTTTCATAATTTAATTAATTATAAGAAAACTAATCGAAAATTCGAAAATCGGACTTCGAAGTATTGTGTTGTCACAGGGTTCTGAGCTACTGTGAAAGTTTCAAATGTCTAGCTAGTAGGGAAGTTAGTTAAAATTCGATTGCACGATTTGTACTGAACAAACAAACAAACAAGAATAGAAGTTAATAAAAAAACATGGTAATAAAGGCAGTAATTTATCGGAATACTTTTACGGGGATTTCATGGAAGAATTATATCAATTTATACTTCTTGAACGCATCTAGCACCATAAAGTTGTTTTATACTTCTGCTAATTTACGCAGCTATTTTACAACCTTTCTATAAATGATATTATCGCTTTTAGGCATTTTATCAAAAATCTCGAAAAGTATTTGGCGAATCATCTTGAAACTTCGGGAGTGTAAAGAACATGATATACCTTATATTTTTTAATGAAAATTTTGCCGGGAAAGCAAAAGAGGGACCAGTAAAAAAATAAATAAAAATGAAAATGTTTGGGATCACTCTGTTAAAAGTAATGATCAAAATGTGTTTTGGTTGTAGCATGATTATGAGACTTCTTAATTTTTATGAGACTACCACATATATTTATGGAGATATAAATGTTTCTTTAAAAAAATGTTTTTAAAAAAATGCCCCTTTTTTAACACGCAGGTTTAAACCCGGTGTAAAGCCATTTTTAGGAAACTTGACGCATACTGCAATTAGGACACAAAAATATGAGAATTTTTACAACCCATCTTACTTTTTAGTCATACTACACCATGAAAGTTCAAGCTAATAAACTGCCGGAGATGTACAACTTCTACGAAAAAAAAAAAAAAAAAAGTTGCAAGTTAACGTTTTTAAAAGCATATCTTATCTACTGCACTTGTATTTAAATATTATACGAAAAGATAAAACTGACACTCGAAAGAGAATTATTGTAAAAACGAGAGTACTTATTCAAGCTCCAGCACCTGTCGAAATGAAACAGATACCTATTGACAAGATAAGTAAATAGAATATATTTATTCAAAAATAGCTACACTGAGAGCAGTAAGAAAAAAAAATAATAATTTTTTTTAACCCTTTTGAAGTTGAAAATTGTTTATGATTTCAGTTCATCTGTCTGTATACACTTTCATTTCCGTAAATATTTTTAAAATGTCTTGAAATTAGTACATGTTGGGATCATTTTAGCATGTTTTTTACTGAAAATAATATAAATACAAGATTTTTTTTATTAAAAAAAAAAAAAAAAAAAAAAAATCCGATAAATAATTTCTTAGTAAAATTATCATGCAAGAAAATGGCATGCATACTTGGATCTAGCTATTTTAAGATATGCATTCGGGAATGAGATGAGACACAGTGATCTAGCTCTCATGATTACGATTACGTCTACGAGTACAGCAAGAAAATTTGTAAATTTTCGAATTTTTTTTTTTTTTTTAGCACATTGTAATTTTAAGAGTGAAAAATCGTAAACAGCATTATCCTAATGACTATATTGCTGGAGAAATAATGGTTTAAACTTAAACACACACTCAAACATACATAATAATCTGGTGTGTCACGCACACGACTTTCTCTTACCCTGAAATTTAATACTATAAATACAGGTTGGAAATTAAGAAGTAAGATAACGAGTACTGTAAACCTATGTTAAACCATTCAAATTAGGCTTCGGAAGAGGTTTATGTGATAATTAGTTCTGTGTGAGGGGGGCGGTGAAAAAAATCGATAACTTTATTTTAAATTATCGCAGATCGAATGTTCAACCATTCGTTTAAAAGGTAGTGGCGAGCTCATGAAAATTTACTCCCCTCGAGATGGGGACTTCCCCCCAGGGGGGGGGGGGGAGGCGAGGCTCATACATACACAAAATTTTTTTCGCAGTTGACTATCTCTATTAAAAAAATATATATATTCGTTTCATTTGGTTTAGTGCAGTCTATAGATATTAAATTCTATTTACCTGCAATTTCCCCCATAGACGTAATGTATTTGAATACTTTTGAGTGTCACTATACATGAACCATTTGCTTCATCTCAACGAAAAGCTTAGTGTAGCATCCCTATATGATACACATTTAGAATACCGAGTTTGGAATTTCTGCTGCTATTTGTTCTTGAGATATGCTGGTAACAGACAGACAGACAGACACACACACAGACCATTCCCTAAACACATGATTTTCGTATTTCGTTTAATTCATGTAAATGTAACAAAAACTCACTTTCGAAAATTTGACCCTAAAACAATACTTTCTCTACCGTAAGGGTAAGAGAAAGTAAAAAGGAGCTTAGAAAATGGGAACAGTTTAAAGAAAAATTAATCAAATTCATAATTCCAAGTTCAAATCTTCCTTTTTAGTCATTGAAATATGAACAGGTTTGAGTATACGAAAGGCACATGTTAACGAATAACAATTTGACTATAATGAAAGACTAGCAGAGATTCTTGGCGAATCATATTTGTCCAAAATAATCTCAATCAATTGAATTGATTGGCTTTTTTTCGCAACTGTTTTAGACAGACTTCTTGCTCCTTACATTTTGTTGTTCACAATAATCTATCTCTGTGCAATGTTTTGTCTCCTATGTGAAAAGACATACGTGAGAAATGTAGTATTTAAAAATTTCCAAGGGAGTTGTTTATCCTCATTGGGATTATTGCTCTTTTTTACTTGCTCTTACCCATCTGGTGGAGAAAGTATTCTTTTGGGGTCAAATTCTCGAAATTGAGTTTTTGTTATATTTACACGTTTCTTCTGAATCTGAAAATCATGTTTTTAGCGGTTGGTCTGTGTGTCTGTCTATGTGTGTGTCTGTCTGTTATCAGCATATCTCAAAACAAAATATAGCAGAAAATCCAAACTTGGTATTCTCAATGTGTATGATATAGGAATGCTACACTAAACTTTCCGTTGAGATCAAGCAAATGATTCGTGTACAGGGATACCCAAAAGAATTCGAAACATTATGTCTATGGGGAAAATTGCAGGTAAGTAGAGTTTAACATCTATAGACTGCACTAAACCAAATGAAACGAATATATATTTTTTCATTTAAAATACGTAAAAGCATAAAATACGTAAAAGCATACGTAAAAGCATACGTAAAAGCATGCTTCATATAGAATATAGTGTAGAAATCATTCACTGTTTATTTACAGGGCTACATAAAAAAAATTCGATTATAGTGCTACAATACTTGAAAATTGCTGAAAGTGTACTTCAGGTTGTGCCGTGTGTTATTAATATAGAATTATATTTATGTGCACCATGTGATGCGTATATAACTTTCAGAAGATATACAGGGCTGCCAATATTTAAGCCAAAACATTCTTTTTTATTTGTTAATGGAAGTGCTTTATTATTATATTTTACCATGTCCAGGAAAACTGATCAGGAATCGAAATTAATTCCTCATGGCCATATGGTAAATAATGTATTTTTTGAAGCTAAATATTAATAGCTTGGTTATTTGTATATTTACGCGTTTTGAGCTTCCTGTCACGTTTTTAACGTTTGATCTTTGTCTGTGTCTGTTAGAGGCGATCCAAATGTGTGTAGTATGTTGAATTTTATATGTTTGTTACTAGAAAAGTTTGTTCAAGATTGATACGTTTTAAGGAATTATGCGTGGGAAAGATGTCTGAATAATTTTAAATGAATTTTTTAACTCAATAACAGATTTGAATTCTATATAAGTGTTGATACAAAAACTAAACTATAAAATAAAATGTTTATATTGCAATTATTACTAATTTTCTGTAAAAAAATTTTACCCTACTTCCATATTATTTTTTTAGGAAAAAGTATCCCATATATTTCCCTTTTTAACTATTCCATATTTCCTACTTGGTCCATATTCTCCGAAAATAATTTTATTTTTTCCTTAATTAAAAAGTTTGCATCTAAATTCTATTTTTTGCTACATAAAACCATCAAAACGCATTAACAACACTTGAAAGTTTGCAATAGTCGATTCCACAATAATCCAAAATACTTCAGTTTATTATGGTGAGTTCAAATAAAAATGGTATTATTCTATATTCATCTACTTTTCTCTAAGTCTGTATAAATTTTCAGTGCTTAAAAGGTTATTGAAAGGTATAAGAATAAATGCATAAAAAGAAACGAAAATAAATTTTTCTAGCCTTTTATATTTACATGGACATTTGCCATTTATATTTAAAGTAGAAAATAGCATACGTTGGCAGACTACACAACCGTGTAACTCTGTTGACGCTTGCATGCATCACTCGTGCATATATTTTTCGCATAACGATGAGTTGTGCTCAATTATTTCGCTCAGAAACGTTTATTACGAGTTTATACAATATTTAGTGTTTTCTTACAAACTTTTTATTGTTTATCCACAATAACTTTGTTTAAAGACATCTTTAGGAATTTTTATTATATAATACTTAAAATTTGTACACAACCTTATTAGAGTATCAGACAATTTGATAATTGGAATATGTATACATATATATATATACATTATATTGTATGGGGACTGTATAAAATTAAATTTTTATTATTCTTGAAATTGTATTTTGAAAATTTTGATTGGTTTTATAGGTTGTTAAAAACAAAGTTCAAAGTATCCCACCAAAAATATGGGGCCAGTTTAGGCTATTCTTTATCATCCTATGCTACAAGTCTTATCTCATCAGGACAGGTTTAAGGAGAAAAATCTATCTGAATGTGTCACATCTTGCTGTTACTTTTTATTAAATCTCGACCGAATCGGAATTTTTAATGCATTATGGAGTGAAATTGTCTTTTTAATTTTTTTTTCTTTTTTTTGTTTTGTTACTTACGTGGTATTAGTGTATTATTTTACATTTAAGTTTGCATAATATGTTGTGACCATTGACGATTTGTATTTTAAATGAACTGTTTATATAATAATACAATGCAGTGTCCTGAACTATTTGTATTTATATTTTAAAACACACTTCTTTTTACTTTCCGAACATGCATATGTAAGGAAAGTATTGTAATCATGTCAAAAATCCGAATTAGAGATTTTGATGTTTCTATACGTTTTGAGGTCCCCCGTGTCTGTTTTCACGATTTTTATGATGATGTATATATGTGTGTGTGTATGTATGTGTGTATGTGCGATTGTGTGTATGTGTGTGAGTGAACACGCTTCTAAACGCGTTGCTCGAATGAGTTGAAAGTTGGCACGTATGTTGTAAGTCACCGTAGCACGAACCCTATTGATTTTGGTGAATCTAGCACTTATAGTTTTTTTTACAGGGACACCAAGAAAAGTTCTTTATCATTATGGCCTATGGGGCCAAATTTTTAAAAGTGCGATAGCGTCTAAACTGTGCATGTATACACATGTTATAGGTCATAGTTGCACGAACTGTATAGATATTGGTGAATTTAGCACATACAGTCTTTTTACAGGGGAACAAAGAAAAATTCTTTATCATTATGGCCTATGGGACCAAATTTTTAAAAGTGCGATGGCGTCTAAACGCTTTATTCAATTGAGCAAAAAAAATATACACATATTACTATAGGTCACAGTTTCGTGATTTTTATAGGTTTTGGTGAATCTAGCACTTATAGTTTTTTTACAGGGACACAACAAACAATTCTTTATCGTTATGGCCTATAGTGTGAAATTATTTAAAGTGCGACAGCATCTAAATGCCTTATCAAAATGAGCTGAAAATTTATATACATGTTTTAGATCACCATCACACAAGCTGTATAGATTTTAGTGACTCTAGTACTTACAGAATTTTACAGAGACACAAATAAAAACTGCTTAGCATTATGCCCTAGAGGTTCAAATTATTTAAAGTGCGACATCGATTAAACGCCTTATTCAAATGAACTAAAAATTTATATACATGTTATAGATCACCATCACACTAGCTTAAGAAACTTTAGGGAATCTAGCATTTATGGTTCTTTTTACAGGGACACAATGCATATTTATTTATCAAACTTTAAAGTGCGATAGCGTCTAAATGCCTTATCCGATGGAGCTGAAAATTTTTATAAATATTATAAGGCACTGTTGCACTAACTATAAGCATTTTGGTGAATCTAGAATTCTCAGATTTTTACAGGGACATAACGAAAAATTCTTTATCATTACGATCTGTGGGCTCAAAATACAATAGCGTTAAATTAATCATCGTGTACTATATAGAGAAAAATACTCAAACACCCTATTATAATTTTCTCGCTTTTGTTTATTTAACAGTTCCCCTTACTTTACTTTATCTACAAAACCATTGATTATTCAATGTTCGAAAAGTCGAGTGGAGTCTCTCCAGATATTTTTATTATGTTCGTATAATAACTTTGTAATCATATAATACTTGATTCATTTTCATAATAGTTTAATTAAACGCATTGATTTAAGTAAAGTTCCATTTTTCAGTTGATTCAAGGTTTTGAATTTATTCAAATGGTAAATTCATTGTTAAATAAAATTCGCGTACAATTTGTTTCTCATTGAGGCTAATTTTTTGTACTATTGCGACTACAAACGGTTGCACAAATGCAATTCAAAGAGCAATTCCTTTTGCCTAAGTTTTACTGTTAAATGTTAGATAATGTCCACAAAACTGAATTCAAACACATTTTGTCAATAAAGAACTTTTCCATTCAGGGTAGAAACGTTATGTGACGTCAAGGGGAGAATTGAACTTACAAACCATTGTTAAATTGAAAAACTGGAATCATTCTAGCGGGAATCTTCCACTTGAATTACCCCCCGAAGTTATAAATAGACGTCCCAAATAAAAAAAATTATGTTATCATATTGTTATTTAAATACGCATACATAAAATAATATAATTTAAAAATATGCCCAGGTAAGTTTTACAAGCTCGAGAATGTGTTCCACAAATGCATGGTACTAGAGTTAAATATTTTATGTTAAACACGCCAAATAGTTAAAATAATTATAACAATAATATTATTTTTATGAGTACATTTTCATAAACTTAAATCGCCAGTACTAAGCGTATTATTCAAATCTTCTCTACAGTTAAACAGAGTGTTGAAGAAAGAAGAAAAGGCTGCATCTTGATCTTTCACATAAATACATGACACGTTTTTATCTCACTCAAACAGCTTTTTAGATAATACTTAAGTCACCACTCTCAGATTATATCACAATTGATAACTATCTTATCAATGAACACTTAATGCGAAAAATATACATGCTGTTTAAATTCAGAAAACTAAAACCATTGCACTGAAGAAGTCATCCGTCTTAGAACGGAGATGACTGTATCAAATAAACTAAAACCATTGCACTCAAGAAATCATCTCAAGAAAGAGATGACAGCATTAAATATCTGTCATTTTGTTTTCTATATTTGTTTTTTAAGGCACCCACTTACTATCTATCAATTTATTTCCTTACGTGCTTCATTAACTGTAATTCACTTTACTCTCCTCTCTCTAACACTTCATGAACTGGTTTTAAAAAGATACTTGGTCCATCCATTAAATGAATGACTGACGTGATTTTGGATTCAATCCAAGATTCTCTCCTATTTCTTTATGTTTTATTTGTAGATTTTATTTTCTGCTTCATGAATATTAAAAGTATTACTAGGTATTTTTCTTGCTTCTTTGTAAAAATCTAAATATTCGAACAGGTATAAAAAAAAATTGATTAAGAAACAATTGGAATTTACCCGAATGTTTTTGAAAAGAAAATATTTTCTTTGCTAGGATATTAAACAGCGCATCTTAAAGGTTCTTAATTGGATCAGATACAAATTAAGCAATAATTACCTTAACTCTTTACAGATCTTTTACGGACTTCCTTTAGGACTTGATTAAAGTTCAGAGAGATGGTGCGTGGTGCTCATTTATGTAAATTTCTTTGTTTTAAATGTAACTTGTTTTAGAAATTATTTAAAAGTTTTTGGATAGTATTAAGAGAAACTTTGAAGGATTAAAAAAAAAAAATCGAATTTCAGATTTTTTATATATTTAAAAATAAAATTTTATTCTGAATAATTTGATACCTAATATTTAACTGTATGGTAAATACCATACTAAGTTACTAGAGAAAATGCAAATACAACTTTTAAGTTGATTTCTTTTGAAATTATGGTTTCAGTTTTATTATTCAAGTGTAATTAGATACATTTATTTTTATGTCTTAAAAATAAATAAATAAATAAATAAATAAATTGAACATTCAAATATTTTATTATTATTATTATTATTATTATTAATGAAATTAATTGTTTATCTGTGGTTTTATTCTATTAAGTTCTCCCAATGAATTCAAATTGTTATAATTAGGATTTTATTGAAATAGTACTTGTAGCGATTAATTTTGCTGCTTTCTTTTTACTTCATAATACATAAGAAAGGTGGATTTTTGGAGGTAATACATTTTTTTTTCGTGTGCAGATTTTAAATATAGGAATATATATTATATATTATATATAAAGAAGTTATTTTTTATATAAAATCTTTCTTTCAACTTTAACATTTAAATAATTTTGATATTAAAACTCAATGGCCATATAAATAAATAACTTCTGTCCATATATATATTCCTATGTAAAAAATCTACACATAAATAAAAAATGTGATGCCTCCAAAAATGCGTTTTTTTTATGCAACGGCTTCTGCTGCAAAAAGAACTGCAGCACAAAAAAAATTACAAAGAGAACAATAGCAAGAAACTATTCGAAAGAAATAATTTAGATTAATTCAAGAAGAAATTAAGGAACAATTAACAGCGATACACCTTGCTAAGTGTTAGAGGAGAGCGGATGGAAGACGAGAAGAAACTGGCCAGCAACGAAAAGACAAATATTGGGCAGATGTTCAAGAAATAGCGGCTAGAAGATAGATATTACCTAAAGAACATGGATAAGCTTTGTATCATCAGGAACATTCTTAAGTCAAGCTGTTAGAAGTCGAGAACTGACAAATAGCGATATGTATTATGCTGATATGAGGTATCATGCAGATAAAAATGTTTCTTGATGTTATTTGCAAATTTCACATTTTAAAAGAAAGTTACCTATCATTTAAAAATACCCTGATATCTTCATGCTTCTATTAGCAGCACTACCTTGCCAAAAATGGCCGAAAACTTTCGATATTAGATGTTTTGTCAAATATCTAGAGAAATACTAAACCAATTATTTTGAAATTTTGAGCATTTAAATAACATCTTATAATTCATGTGTTTCAGCGAATATTTTGTCCTGCAGACAAAAAGTGAGATCTAATAGTTCGATGTGCACGGATCTGTGCAGAGGCTACGTTCTCTACGTTCGAGAGACACTTTTTGAGTTGACTTCAGAGTATAATTAGGCATCCTCGAGCGTGATCCCTTTTGTTAATAAAAATGTGTATACAGTGCATAGATGAGTACTTAATCTTCCAGTAAGAACCCTACCATGAGGTAGGGAGCGAAAGTAGTAGTTTTTGAAGGGAATATTCTAGAAATAAAAGATGACGTTTAAGGAAAGTATTTAGAAATAATAGAATGCGTGCAAGAAAAAATCCAAGACATTATAAAAGAAGTTGTACAAGGGATGATTTAGGAAATAAAGATGATATCCATGAGATATCCAGACTTTGGTTTTACAATACAAAGTGCTGAAAAGATGAATATCCAAAGTTACGACAAAACTAGAAAGGGCCAATGACTTTACGTCATAATTAAAAAACTAAATCATGTCATTGTGCAAAATTGTCAAGCAGTAAATCAAAAGTGATTCATAACAATAAATTATATCCGTACCATGCAATCAATTACGAATCCATGCATGAAAACTGCCCTAAACGTGCATTCTTCGAAGAGGGGAGCAATGCTACAAAGTACTGGATCTCTGTCCTCTTCCTGTATCAAATGTTCTATTGCAGTAAAAATAGATTTCCGGTTGAAATGGAAACAAAAGCAGTCTATTCACATTTACTAAGATATCACCAGAGAGCATGCACATTTACAGCAAATTTACTGTTTTCTTTATATTGTATTGCCATAACAAATTCGACGTAACAAATTCACAGTACAACTTTCGCAATATACACGGTACATAAAACACATCACCCTCTTGAAAGTCTAGTTTTTTAAGAAACCGATGAAAATCTTTCTGATTCATGTCAATGAATGACGAAAGCAAAAACTCCCTCTGTCAAGAGTAGAATAGTTAAGAGAATAGACAAATAGAACATGCATGGCAAATTGAGCGTTTAAAAACAATTGAGACAAAGCAAATCGTTAATAGAATTGGAGTCTCATGTTTTTTGATTAGTTGTCAAATAAAGGGCATTCAGAAAAAGATGTATTATTTTACCGTTCAAAAGTGGCTGTTTTTTGTAAAGTAACATTCTTTAATCTACACTTATTTCCTATAAAAATTCTGATAAATTAAAAAGTTATGGTGATTACTTTTGCCAATGTTTACACTTTGGGCTATGTATTAAACCAATGTTAAAAATTTTAATTTTTAAAAAAACTTTTCTGAACTTTATGGAGAGTTTCTAAATAAGTATTTTTATTAATATTTGTTTTTTGTTTTTGTTTTTTCTTTCACACTGTTTTTGTTGCATACTAGAAATGCTATGTGAGTATATAAAAATTACAAAATAAAAAGAACTTTTTATATACCACGTTTTTAAATTTTCTGTTGAATCATATAAACTTGACACATTACCCAAATAATTACAAATGCATTGTCATCGTGTTCTGGGCTATTCTAAAAGTTCAAATTTCGGGAAGTTAGCTAAAAATCGATTGCAAGATTTGTAAAAAAACAAAACTAATCAAAAATTTGAAAATCGGTCTTCGGGGAATTGCGTTGTCCTCGTGTTCTGAGCTATTCTAAAAGTTTCAAATATCTAGCTAGTCGGGAAGTTAGTTAAAAATCAATTGCAAGATTTGTACTGGACAAACAAACAAACAAGAAACCGAGTTAATAAAACATGTTATCATTGTAAAATTGAAAGTATCTACAAATTTGTGCGATGTTTTCTTTCTTATGCTATTTTGAAGAGGAACATACATGGCATTGGCCACAGGTATTTCCAAAATGCTCGAAGCCGTAGTCTTGACAAATGTTTATGAAATATATTCCTGTGCATATTTTCAGATAGTATGAATGACAAGAATACTATGAATGGCAAGATTAATAGTTGGAATGAATTTACAGTACTCTTTATATAATAAATCTAAATTTTCTACTAGTTTGTAGCAAATTTGATGCAAGTGCAACTTGCATGACAAGTTTGCTACAAATTTGGTGTATGGTGACTTCGGAGTTTGCGTTATCTTGCTGCAGTCTTGTTATGAACTTATGGCGCTATTACACAAGACAATTTTTCGTACAACTTTCATTTGAGCCAATTTTCCATCCAAAAGATCAAAGATCGTCCGAAAAACTAGTTTTGATGGTGCAGTACATGTCAAAGCGTACCTATTTATCGAACTTTTCTCGGCGCGTATAAAGAGCTTTCTTCTCATTGGTTCATCGTCATAGGAGAAATTGTCCATAGAAACAACTTTTTATGACTAGCTAGAAAAAAGTTGTTCGTACTCTGAACTCCTATTACACTGGCATTAACAATTGGCTCAAAAGTTGGCGAAAAGTCGTCGTGTGCAGTAGTGTCATGACAGGCTTGACAAGCTGAACTTGCTGTAAATTTGCACGCTTGCAAAGAAAAACTGCTTCAGTTTTGTTACAAACTAAAATTTCTATGTGTCGGATTTGGCGACTAACTCGGCGGCATAATTTTCAAATTTAGCGAGAACTGGCAGTTTAGAGTTGTCAAAGTTTTTAAGCTATATGTTCAGTAGAAGCCGAGTTCTTGGATATTATGGAAATATCCATCGGTTTCAGACGTAAAATTACTTAGATTCATTGATCATTGTTCTTACATCAGCGCAATTCGTGCTCTGTGATGTACTCGATGTTATTTACTTGACTTTTGAATTCTCATTGGGCTGATTTCGAGAGTATTCGTTGAATATTGACTTATGTGGTACTAGTAACAGTTTTATTGGACTGATTTCGGGAAAATTCATTGAATAAAGTGCATTCATCCTGCTTGTTTCTTTACGAACTATTTTCTTCGCGCAAGAAAATCAACACTTTCACACTCTATCACACATGGGTAGATAAATTAAAAATAACAAATCAAGCACTGGATAATAAAGTGTCTTAATTTTTGAGTCCAATGTTATTGTTTTATCAAAGCATTAAGGAAATTTTAAGTAACCTACATAATATAACGAAGTTATACATGAATGATAAGATATGCTGAAGGAAGTATTTCATCATCGATGTATTACTATCGCGAAAAGATATCCATTCTTTCACTAAGAAGCATATGAACAAATATGCTCTCCTTATTCTGTAAAGCTCATATTCAAACAGAAGTAACTGACAAAGACTTTTTGAAAGTCAAAATGATTTTAGCAGGAAACCTTTTATTTTGTTTTTATAGAAAAAAATCAAATACAATAATCCGCTTTCACTTAATCTTTTGGAAAGAATGTAACTGAAACCGTTTCGTAAAAATACCGATTTGTCGCCTAATCTTGCAATATTTCAATATGGATTGAAGAAAAATATTTTAAATCTCAAGACACGAAACAAGTTCAGATGTACTTGAATTTGTTTGCCAACGCGAAAGTTTCATCTGAAATATGCCTACCTGAATTTAATGTTCTTCAAGCCAAGCCCTTTAAGCTCAGCCGAAATGAATGTAAAATATAAAAATATTTTAATGTAGCTATGAAAAATAGTTCGCAGTTGTATCTAATATCAAATCTGACCACTGCACTGTTAAATATAATAGTTCAATGTTTCACCCTAAAAAAGTGCAAAGTAGAAAAATTTTGCTGCAACCAACATTATAAGAAATTTTGTGCGCTAAGTTTCACCATTTTAGCAGTGCTTTTTGAAACGTAAGCACCAATTGGTGCTCTCTATTCAAATATCACTACTAAAACGGTGAAACATAGTGCACGAATTTTCGTAAAATGTTAGTTGCAGCTAAATTTTTCTAGTTTGTACCTTTTTTAGGGTGCAGCATTGAACTATTATTTTTAATAGTGTGGAAAAAAATGATCTAATTAGCCAGTAATGTGTTTTCAAATTATAAGGCTGGCAGGTACAAAGACCGACCGCCAAAATTCTGATATTCGCATTCAGCACAACCCAAAATACGCAAATGGAACAAAAACCCAACGCTAAAAAATTGAACTCCAAAACAGTATATACAGTCGGACATCCATTTAACGAATCTCTATTTTGCAAATTTTTCCATTTTATGAACTTTGCCTTGGAAGTCAAATCATTTATAGAATTTTATTTTTTTAGAATTAGTTTTTTGTAGAATATCATTATTATTTTTTTTTAGTACGACAGGACTATTTCTTTCGGACAGCGATTTTGCGTTGTCGCCATTTATTGTATATTGCACCTTAAATTTGCCAAGATGCCCGCTACTATTCAATTTTACCATTTAATTTCTTAAACTATCGTAAAATATTATGTAAAATCTGTAAAAACGTTTACATTTTTCAAAACCTACTGTTAAGTGAGAAATTCATCCTTGATTGTATGTTAAAACCAACTGCCGATTTCGGTATCCGAGACCATCACCATTCATAAATTAGATAGCTTCTGAATATTTGTTGGGAATATCTTCTGAATAAGTTTTTTGATGGCTTTTGAATAATTGTTGACAATATCTTCTGAATATATATTGATGATGAATTCCTAACATTGTTGGCGATATCTTCTGAATATGTATTGTTGATGATTTTGAATATTTGTTGCCTATTTCTTCTGGATATACATTGATGATGGCTTCTGAATATTTGTTGGCTATATCTTCTGTATATAACCAAAAATTATTTTAAATTTGAAATTTGCCACCGAAGTAGCTCGGTCGTTTCTTGCCAAGATGTTTACTTACGCAATTGCGATACCCATTTTAATTCGTCACCAAAATGACAACGAAAATGTAAAAACCGCTAAGGGGCTCCTATGCTAAAGCTATACCAAAGTAATATTAAGAAAATATAGTAATGGATGCTAAGGAATGAAATACAGTTACTGCATGCCTTTATTTGGAAGAACAGATTAAAATAAGTCCTGTCGTACTAAATTAAATTCTGTTTAAAAGAATATAAGCATGTTTAAAAGAATATAAGCATTTTTTTTTTAACTGAAATTCAGTTTATTTTATCGACAATAACTTTTTGAATTTTCATGATATTTGCTTGTGTGTTTTATATAAGTAGTTCAAAATATTTGATTAATAAATTATGTAAATGAAATTTTGTAACAAAAATGAGCTCAGGAGACCTCAAAACATGTAGATACATCAGAATTTTCATAGCCGATTTTTTTCTGGATTACAATACTTTATGAACACAGTGTATGTTCGGAAAGTAAAAATTGGGAGCGTCGTTCAATAAAAGCTGATTCACCATATTTAACATAAGTTTAAGAGAAGCCATATTAGCGAATGCAAATAAATCTAAACTTTTAGAGCCGGATAAAACAAAAAAAAAAAAAAAAAAAGAACTTATCGTCGATGAGATCTTTTTGCCCCAACTCTCCCTTTTGGCCTCTGCCGTCAAGAAGGTTAAGAATATTATAACAATAGAGGCTCAATGAATGACGTATGTATGTGGTTATGCAAGATGGGGCCCTGGTTTGAAGCATGGGGAATATCAGAGAATCTGTACAATGTTTTTCAATTCAAAGGTTGCAAAATCTGTGCCACATTCGAATTTGATAGAAAGAATTTAAGAAATCCACGTGTATGAAACTCAGCTCTGCAGTGAATACGCAAATGAAGCATTTATCCAGAATATTACAAATAATTAAAAACATTAAAATATTTTCACATATTCTTTTAATACTTTCCAAAGTAACATTTCTTTTAATAATTTTCTTTTTCTCCATGCATTGCTATGTTCATATTATATTCGTGTTTACTTTGCACTTTAGAAAACATAAGAAAAGTATTTTAATATATATATATTTTCCCTATGTAACTTTGGTGTATCAATACGTTTTGAGGTCTCGTGAATTTTCTTTTGTTACATTTAGTGTGGTGTATGTATGTGTGTGAGTGAACACAATAGTGTCTAAACGCTTTATACAACTGAGCTCAAAATTGGTAGATATGTTACAGATTTTGGTCATATAGGGCTTATACTGTTTTTATACGGACATAAGAAAGATTCTTTTTTATTATGGTTTTGGACTAAAATTAATGAAAGTGTGATAGCTTCTAAACTTTATACACAAATAAGTTATAATTAAATACTCATGTGATAGATCATCGCCACATCTACATGATTTTATGAGTGTATGAAACATATATTTTTTAGGGCAATACAAAGTAAACTTCTTATACATTAGTTCTACAGACTCAAATTATTTGAAATTTGTTCTATTAGTGTTAAATTGTTTAAAACAGAAAACATAATGTTGCATATTCATTGTTTTGGTAAAGTATGATCGTTATGGGAAATAATGTGCATATTACTTATAGTTATTACTTATTACTTTTGCAAACAAGCATGGAAAGATTTTACACATATTATGTTTTATGGGGGGCTAATTATCTGGAATGCATTAAATTATTGAAAAAAAAATGAAAAATTTTTCTACAGCATGGTCGTTACTGGAAACTGAGTGATAATTTCTTCACAGGGATGCACAGAAAAGAAAAAAAAAATCATATGCATTGCAGTTCATTGTACAAATTCACGAACTTAGGGGAAAATACTCATATCCTCTATTGCGATTTTTTACAAAAGTTAATGTTGTCTATGATATGTTTGTAATGTTATTTCAACTGTCGCTAATATTAAAGACATTGTACTAAACGATCAAAATGTTCCTGCGATGAATTCGATATGAAAATTAATCGAATTCAAGAATAATAATCTGGTGATGCATCCGAATTACTTTCTCTTATCCTACATTATTTAATACATATCATCTCAGTTTAAGGTGTAATATATATATATGAACTATTAACATTTCTAGTGTACTTTAAAATCGTTTCGAAACAAGTTTGGAAACACTTTTATTTGACATAAATTATATCTCAATCCCCGTTTGAGTTTTGTGTCTACATTCATAAAACATTTAGGATTGTTATTAAAAAATATATTTAGAGAATATTGCAATCTACTCCACTCTTCCAAATTTAATCGGCGGATTTGTATAGCCCTGTATATTATCTATAAATTATATATACGTAAAACAAGGTACATAAATTTAGCACAGATAAGATAATTCAATCTATATAAATAAAGAGAAGTATCTGTATGTGTATCTATATGTGTGTGTCTGTCTCTCTGTCTGCGCTCTGGTGCTATCACAGAGTAACAAAACTTGGCAGGTGGGTAGTTGGGACCCTGCAGATGTGCACCTCATCGAGATTTTTTTCGATATTTCGAATTTCGATTTTTTTTTTTTTAATTATTTGTTTAATTTTATCCATTAACTTTTCTGTTTCACTATCTAAAATTTCTTCTTTCACTAGCAGGCTTTGACTGCTTCACTGGTCACTATATTTAAATAAATTCTTAAAATTACTAATTTTTTTATATCATTTTATTAAAACATAAATAAAAAAAATCCCATTGAAATCGCTCTGAACATCTGTTCGAGTACCCGCTGGTTCGAGTACCAATTTTCTCTCCTGTGCTTTGTCGGCCCAGGTCTATAAAATCAGGCCCCACTGTCTACCATAACGCTTTTTCCGGCATTTCAATTTGGTTATTTTTGAACGACAGATGGAGCTGTTATTATTCAAGCACTACGATTTTACAAATAGATCTATCTCGGCATTGATTAAACATTTTCATTCTGGTACCACGTATTAGCAAGACCCAATCACTTCGTTTTTTCTCTCTGTAATAATAAAATTTTAAGTAGAATAAATTTATTATTTTAATATACAATTAATTATATTGTAAAAATTATACATAAACATAACTGTTATAAATATTTTTTCTAATTTAAAATTTAATATGTTTAATTTTTTCTACTATCATTCGATTTCAGTAAGTATAATAAATCAATCAATCAATAAATAATAATATAAGAGATTTCGCCTTCAAATGAATGAATGAATTAAATAAATAAATAATAAACATTGTGCTGACTTTAGGCTAATTTGGCCTGGTCTTCCACCCTGAGGCCCTTTTAAACGCATTTTAGCACCCGGCGGCATTTTTACAACCCATTTTAGCACCCAGAGGCCCTTTTAAAAACATTTTAATACCAAGCGGCCTTTTCTACCATTTTAAATGTTCAGAGGCCTTTAGATACTTTTCTTTCTGACATGTTACCTTCTAGCAATAGTTTTACAGAATTCCTGTAAGAACAAATGAAATTAGTAATTTACTTTTGTCACGTACAAAAATCAGAACATAAAAGACAGCAGTTATGCATATAATGCTCTTTTTATTGAGACCCCCTCCCCCCTCCCCAGGCAGCCCTTTTAATCTAGAGCCAGCACTGAAACATTTTATAGCGTTTGCTTAAAAGAGAGAGAGAGAGAGAGAGAGATTTCACTTTTAAATAAATAAATAATAATAATAATAATTTAAAAAAATCGCTTTTAAATGAATGAATTAAATAAATAAATAAATAAAAAGTTTAAGAATCGTTGCTAAGATAAGCAGACGATTGAAATGAAAGAATAAATTTTAGAAAATGAAACAGAAATGTCAATGGATAAAATCGAAAATAATAATAATAATTAAAAATTTCAAATTCGAAAATCGAAAAAAAATCTCGATGAGGTGCACATCTGCAGGGTTTGAGTTACCCCTCTGCCAAGTTTTGTAACTCTGCACACAGATACACAGACACTTCTCTTTTATTTCAATAGATTCCAATCGTCTGCGTATCTCAGCAACGACTGCTATTGCACTATTTATTTTTTGTTTAATTAATTCATTCATTTAAAGGCGAAAACTTTTTTTAAAATTTATTATTATATTTATTTTTGTCTGGGTATATCATTTAAAAAAAATAAATGCACAAAATAAAAAACTTACTTCTACAATCGCTATTTCAAACTTAGCCGTACACTGAAAATATAAAAAAAAAAAATATTTTTTTTTCTTTACCACTACGCTAATTTAACATAAAATATAAATGAACTGCTATGCGTAGTCCGAGATATCATTGCACTTGTACACTGGTGGGCACGAATATATGGTTCATTCAAATTAATATTTAAATAAATAAATCAAAATAAAATATTTAGAATGAGAAATATATATAACCACAAAAATATCAGTTTTGTCTAAAACAAAGTTGAAATAGTGCTCATAACGTATTGTAATACTATATTTGTCGGGAAATTGCTGTCATGTTGTGGTCGACAAGATATATCCAACAAAATATAGGAAATAACGTGACAGTAAATACTATGTATAATGTATGTAGTGTTATTCATGTTTAATTGCGATTTAAATACGAGTGCTACTTCAATTGTTTTCGATACTACATGTTTCAAAAATCTCTTCCGATAAGCACCCAAATGGAAGTCCACGGGTTCTTATCGTTGTCGCAGGCAATAGAGATACGGACCCGAGATTTTGCGGATGAGGAAGCTGCCGCCGAAGGCAAAGGGACCCGAAGCGAGGTTTTGAGCAATTTCAATACATTTTCTTTACAGTTTTTATTTATAAAGCGGTAAGAAAATAGTGATTCTTTTTTTAAAAAATTCATTTAAATATATTGACCAGCGAAGAGTGCAAAGACTGCTAGTAAATAATAACGTAAAATAAATAAATAAATACATGGCACAGCTTGAAACACACTTTGAGCCATTTCTAAAGATTAGAAATTTTTGTGTGTTCTTGTAAACAAAAAATAAATACTTTTCATAACATACTCTATGTGGAACGTGCTTTTGGGGATATTAAAAAATGCATGCCAATTTCATTTAGTTTAATGCAGTCTAAAAATGTTAAATACTATCTACGAAAAATTTAGCCCATTTAGACGTAATGTATTTGAATATTATTTTTATACATCTTGGTACATGAACCATTTGTCCCATCTCATGAAAATTTTATTAACAATCCCATATGATATAAATTTAGAATACCGAGCTTGAATTTCATGCTAATGCAGTAAAACCTCGATTCTCCGAGCCCCGATTATCTGAGTTTCCGCTTTAACCAAGCTATCAAAATCTCTAAGGTTTTTTTTTTTTTTTTTTTTTTTTTTTTTTTCTTCCCTACATTTTCCATTTTTAAAACTACCAAAAAAAATTCTGAATTTGATCTCTCAAACAACACTCAGGAAAATGAAATTCAACAACACTACCCCCTTTACTTTGATGATAAAGACAGCGACGATGAAATTCGACATATGAAAATTTCCCATGCAGATGGACTAAAATCTACCGAAAGTGCTATGGAACATATAGGACAAGAAGAGGAAGAAGCGACACCAGTAATACTGTTATCCTTAAAAATCCTGGCAAAACTTTGCTGCAGAAAAACGCCAAAGTAACGTAAAATAATAATAATAATAATAAGGACATTTTTAAGTAAAAACTCTTGAATTATCGTAACAATGTACAAGGCATGTGTGTATCTGTATAATTTTTATATTTGTTAAAATATGCATTTAAACCGGCACGATGTATTTCATTCAGAATCTTCGTTTTAACCGAGATTTTGGATTATTCGACTTTATCTTGATCCACAATAACCCGGATTATCGGGACTCTATGCATTTGATTTTTAGTTATGCTGATAAAAGACACATGCACTTGTAACAAATTGCTAACAAATTGATTTTCACGATAAAAGAACCCCAAAACATGTAAATATAGCAAAAACTCGGTTTAGAAAATTCGACTCAGAAACAATACTTTCTATACCATATTTGAGTAAGAAAAGTAATTAATGCTTTTAAATATTTTTAAAATTCAATAAGGAGAGTATATTAGAATTTAAATCTTTTGATAGTTTCCATCGAATAAGCTAAAAGTGTAATTCATGATCCTTACATTTTAGTGGAAGGAGCTATTTTAGTTACAAAGCATGATATCACATAACATGAAAAATACCAATATTAGTTTTCTAGCAAAAATATAATATGGAATTTAAGTATTTCACTATTTAAAATAAATATTAGAAAACAAATATTGATTAAAAAACATTTTTCGAATACGGAAAACTAAATATGTTTTTACTTATGTTAAAACTCAAATATTTGAAAAGTTAAATATTATATGTTAAACTTTTTCAATATTTAACTTTCAACATGAAGTTTGTTTTTGTTTTAAGTCCACAAAATACTTGAAACGGATTTAGAAATTCAATAAGTTCTTCTTAAAATGCATGTCGAAATTGATTTATAAACTGTAACATTTATTAATTAAAATTCCAATTTGTCAACTTGGCGCAAAATTTACCAAACGGCTGCATGGCTGTTTTTTCTAATAGGAAATAATGATTTAAGGCGAAATGAGTTCTCAGACGAAATATAACCTTGACTTTATTAAACTGTTATTATTCCTCACGTTGATATCATTTCTCAACTTTAATATATATTGACCTTGGTTTTCATTCTTTAAGAATTGATCTTAGACTTATAAATTTAAAAAGTGCATAAAAAAATGCACAGAATTTTATACTTAAAATTTTATATGTATAAATTTAATTAAAATTTTCAGAGGATTCAACTTCAAGAATTTCAAAATTTAAATCTTAATATTCAATAAGTAAAATGTACCCTATACACTAAGTAGGTGATAAACAAAATTTGAACACTGTATTATAAAAAAAAAAAAAGCCAGAGATATAACAAAAGTAAAAAAATCTGATGTGGGCACCACATGACTTCCTTATACACTTTTAGAAATATACATAATGTTAAAAAACATTGTCACTGGAGCCGAAACATTTGGCTAAAAATATTTAAAAAAAATGCATGCATACGTAAAAAAAAAATAAAAAATAAAATTGTGCCTTGAGGGGACTCATGTCAAAGTTGTGCCTTGAGAGGGACTCATGTCAAAGTTGTGCCTTGGGGGGGGGGACTCATGTCAAAGTTGTGCCTTGGGGGGGGACTCATGTCAAAGTTGTGCCTTGGGGGGACTCATGTCAAAGTTGTACCTTGGGGGGGACTCATGTCAAAGTTGTGCCTTGGGGGGGACTCATATCAAAGTTGTGCCTTGGGGGGGACTCATGTGCCTTGGGGGACTCATGTCAAAGGTGTACCTTGGGGGGGGACTCATGTCAAAGCCTAGCCTTGGGGGGACTCATGTCAAAGTTGTACCTTGGGGAGGGGACTCATGTCAAAGTTGTGCCTTGGGGGGGACTCATGTCAAAGCTGTGCCTTGGGGGGACTCATGTCAAAGTTGTACCTTGGGGGGACTCATGTCAAAGTCGTGCCTTGGGGAGGGGACTCATGTCAAAGTTGTGTCTTAGGGGGGGGACTCATGTTTAGTTGTGCCTTGGGGGGACTCATGTCAAAGTTATACCTTGGGGGGGACTCATGTGAAAGTTGTGCCTTCTGGGGACTCATGTCAAAGCTGTGCCTTGGGGGGGACTCATGTCAAAGTTGTACCTTGGGGAGGGGACTCATGTCAAAGTTGTGCCTTGGGGGGGACTCATGTCAAAGCTGTGCCTTGGGGGGACTCATGTCAAAGTTATGCCTTGGGGGGTACTCATGTCAAAGTTGTGCCTTGGGGGGACTCATGTCAAAGTTGAGCCTTGGGGGGACTCATGTCAAAGTTGTACCTTGGGGGGGACTCATGTCAAAGTTGTGCCTTGGGGGGACTCATGTCAAAGTTGTACCTTGGGGGGGACTCATGTCAAAGTTGTGCCTTGGGGGGACTCATGTCAAAGTTGTGCCTTGGGGGGGACTCATGTGCCTTGGGGGGACTCATGTCAAAGGTGTACCTTGGGAGGGACTCATGTGCTTTGAGGGGACTCATGTCAAAGTTGTACCTTGGGGAGGGGACTCATGTCAAAGTTGTGCCTTGGGGGGGACTCATGTCAAAGCTGTGCCTTGGGGGGACTCATGTCAAAGTAGTACCTTGGGGGGACTCATGTCAAAGCCTAGCCTTGGGGGGGACTCATGTCAAAGTTGTGCCTTCGGGGGGACTCATGTCAAAGCTGTGCCTTGTGGGGCTCATGTCAAAGTTGTACCTTGGGGAGGGGACTCATGTCAAAGTTGTGCCTTGGGGGGGACTCATGTCAAAGCTGTGCCTTGGGGGGACTCATGTCAAAGTTATGCCTTGGGGGGTACTCATGTCAAAGTTGTGCCTTGGGGGGACTCATGTCAAAGCTGTGCCTTGGGGGGACTCATGTCAAAGTTATGCCTTGGGGGGTACTCATGTCAAAGTTGTGCCTTGGGGGGACTCATGTCAAAGTTGTGCCTTGGGGGGACTCATGTCAAAGTTGTACCTTGGGGGAAACTCATGTCAAAGTTGTGCCTTGGGGGGGACTCATGTCAAAGTTGTACCATGGGGGGGGACTCATGTCAAAGTTGTGCCTTGAGGGGGACTCGTGTGCCTTGGGGGGGACTCATGTCAAAGTTGTACCTTGGGGGGGACTCATGTCAAATTCGTGCCTTGGGGAGGGGACTCGTGTCAAATTTGTGCCTTGGGGGGGAATCATGTCAAAGTTGTGCCTTGGGGGGCGACTCATGTCAACGTGTTCTGAACTTTTCTGAAAGTTTCAAATGTCTAGCTAGTCGAGAAGTCAGTTAAATTGCAAGATTTGTCCAAACCGTTTTTGAGCTATTACCGTTTTTTGATACATTTTGCCCATTATGAACCTAATTTTCCTAAATATCTCCAAAACGGAAAATCATATAAAGTCCAAAAAGGGAGGTGCACAACTAGATGTTATAACAAACCTATGTACCAATTCGCAACTTTCTACGTCCAACCGTTTTTGAGTTATGCGACATACACCCACCCACACACACACACACACACACAGACACACATACATACAGACGTCACGAAAAATCGTGTAAAGTCGCTTATATCTCTAAAACGAGAGCTCGTGTTAAGACGAAACTTGCAGGTGTGCAACTAGACATCATGACTGTCACACGTATAAATTGGCAACATTCAGCGATCATTCGTTTTCGAGCAATGTGAAATACAAAATCCATTTCGCAAATAGGGATTACTATACTTCCTTATACTTTGTATAAGGAAGTAAAAAAGGGACTTAAAACATTTTCAAATGTCTGAATGTAAGTTCTACCAGTAAAAAAAAGAAAAAAAAAAAAAAAATACAGCAAATCTTGTTTAGGCGCTATATACAAATTACGAGTGAAAACAGTGATAACTTAAATAGACGTTTTAATTCTTGACTAATCACTCCACAATTTTATTTCGAAATATTTCTGTGACTTCCGATAATACAAAGCTGAAATTCTGTACATCCCCTTATAAGGATATAAGGTACGTTTCACCCACTAGAAATTTATTTTCATGGCTACCGTGTATATATATATATATATATATATAAGTTTTGATATTTAATCTCATAGAAGGGATCGTTATTATAAAACTATGTACCCTTTTAAAAAGTTTCTTTGTAATTTATAATAATGTAAATTGAATTTTTGAGGAATGAAATTTGAGGTAAAAATTTTTCACTTTAAGATTAGTAGTTGAAAATTTTAACAACTCTCAAGTTACCGTACTACTTAGACTACTAAGTTAAAATATTACATTTTATAACCCAATTTCGACATGCATTTTAAGAAGAACTTACTGAATTTCTAAATCTGTTTCAAGGATTTTGTGGACTTAATACAAAAACAAACTTCATGTTGAAAGTTACACCTTCTATACGGTGTTTTATTTTCGGTTTTTAGCTCACTGCTCCCTAAGTACAAAACTTTGAATAAACACCATAAAATGCTAGAACTCTCAACAATTGTTTCGGGTCGAAAGAAGACACGACCCTTCGTCAGGCAAATAAAGTAGGCACGAGTGCTGCAATCAAAACGGCAACGCACGCATTATACTTGCTAGACTCACTAAAATCTATACGGTTAGTGCGATAGTGATCTGTAACATGTACATAAAATTTCAACTCAATCGGATGAGGCGTTTAGATGCTATCGCATTTAAAATAATTTGAGCCCATAAACCACAATGATAAAGAATATTTCTTTGTGTTCCTCTAAAAAAACTATAAGTGCTACATAGTCCAAAATTCATATAGTTAGTGCGACGGTGATCTGTAACATGTATATAAATTTTCAGCTGAATCCGACGTGGCGTTTAGACGCTACAGCATTTTAAAGAATTTGAGCCCATAGGGCATAATGATAAAGAATTTTTTGTTGTGTTTCTACTTTTGTTGTTTTTTTTTTGTGTAAAAGAACTATACGTGCTATATTCACCAAAATCAATACAGTTTGTGCGACGGTGATTTGTAACATGTATATAAATTTTCAGTTTTTTTGAATAAGACG
The DNA here is from genome assembly GCA_963930645.1 of Salticus scenicus. NCBI lineage: Eukaryota > Metazoa > Arthropoda > Arachnida > Araneae > Salticidae > Salticus > Salticus scenicus. The sequence goes on along the minus strand of OZ005652.1, from coordinate 170,550,656 downwards.
TTTAGACGCTATCGCAGTTTTAAAAATTTAAGCCCATGACCATAATAATAAAGAATTTTTCTTGGTTTCCCTGTAAAAGAAAACTGTAAAGGCTATATTCACCAAAATTTATAGGGTTTGTACTATGGTGACTCATAACATGTGTATAAATTTTCAGCTCAGTCGAATAAGCCATTTAGACGCTATAGCCCTTTAAAATATTTGGGCCCATAGACCATAACGATACTTTTTTTTTTTTTTTTTTTTGGGGGGGGGGGGGGGTGACCCTGTTTAAAAAAAAAAAAAAAAAAAAAAAAAAACTATAAGTGCTAGATTCACCAAAATCAATAGGGTTCATGCTGTGGTGCCCTACAACATACGTAATAACTTTCAGCTCATTCGAACAAAGCATTTAGATGCTATCGTGTTCACTCACATACATACACACACATCATCATCGTAAAAATTGTAAATGCGAATTCAAAGGACCTCAAAACGTGTAGAAACACCAAAATCTCAAACTCAGATTTTTAACATGATTACAATACTTTCTTCTCTATAGTGTTCGGAAAGTAAAAAGCCACACATGAACTGAATTTATAGAAAATTTTGATTAAAATATTTATAGGTACCTTAATTTTCAAAAGAATGAATTTTATGATACTACCACACATACTTTACAAGTACACTTTAAAACAGTTTTTTTATTTCACCTTTACTTGCTAGAGTAAAAAAAATCTGGAGTGATTCCACTGGGCTTTCCGAACATTAAGTAATTAACGGTTGTACAAATAAAGTAAGAGATGTCATTAAATAAATAAATAAACAAAAGAGAAAATTGTAATAAGGTATATAAGTACTTTTCTCTATGTAGTATGTTCTTTAAATTAATGCTATTGCCCTTCAAATACTTTGAGCATAGATCATAATGATAAAGAAATTTTCGTTGTGCCCTGTAAAAATCTATATAAATGCTAGATTCACTAAAATCCATACAGTTCGTGCGACGGCTTATAACAATTATATAAATTTTCAGCTTAATCGAATGTTCAGACGCTATCACACTTAAATAATTTGAGCCCACAAGCCACAATGATAAAGAATTTTTATTTATGTCACTGTAAAAAGATTAAAAGTGCCATCTATATTCCACAAAACTGATACAGCTTGTTTGAAGGGGATTTGTTTGACATGCATATAAATTTTCAGCTCAATCGGGTATAGCGTTTAGATGCTATCGAACTTTAACGAATTTGAGCCCATAGAGCATAACGATAAAGAATTTTTCCTTATGTTTCTGTAAAAAACTATACGTGCTACATTCCCCCAAATCAGTTTAACTCGTGCAACAGTGACCTATAACATGTGTATAAATTTTCAGCTCAACCGAATAAGATGTTTAGACGCTATCGAACTTTTAAAAAATTGGATCCATAGACTATAATGATAAAGAAATTTTCGTTGTGTCCCTGTAAAAATCTATGAGTTCTAGACTCACCGAAATTTATACAGCTTGTGTGACGGTGACCAGTAATATGTATGTAAATATTTTCAACTCAATCGGATGAGGCGTTTAGACGCTATCACATTTTAAATAAATTAGCTCATACGGCACAATGATAAAAAAAAATTGTTCTTTGTGTTCCTCTAAAAAAACTATAAGTGCTACATCGTGCCAAATAGATATAGTTAGTGCGACGGTGATCTATAAAATGTATGTAAATTTTCAGCTCAATCCGATATGGTGTTTAGGTGTTATCACACTTTAAAGAATTTGAGCCCATAGGCATAATTGTAAAGAATTTTTCGTTGTCTCCCTGTAAAAGAACCAATTTATACACGTGCTAGATTCGCCAAACTTTATTCATTTCGTGCAACGGTGACTTATAGCATGTGTATAAATTTCAGCTCAATTGAATTAGGTGTTTAGACGCTATCGCAGTGTAAAGAATTTGGGACCATATAGACCATAACGATAAAGAATTTTGCTTTGTGTCCCTGCAAAAAAACTATCAACACTAGATTTACCAAAATTTATACAGCTCGTGCGACGGTGACTCATAACATGAGTAGTATAAATTTTCAACTCAGTCGAATAAGGCATTTAGACGCTACAGCACAAATAATTTTGGCCCATAGACCATAATGATAAAGAATTTCTCTTTGTGTCCCTGTAAAAAAAAAAAAAAATATATATATATATATATATATATATATATAAGCACTCGATTCACCAAAATCAATAGTGTTCGTGGTATGGTGACATATAACGAATGTACCCACTTTCAACTCATTCGAACAAAGCGTTTACGCGATATCGTGTTCACTCACATACATACACACATACATCATCTTAAAAATAGTAAATATGAATTCAGGGGACCTCAAAACGTGTAGAAACATTAAAATCTCAAATTCGGATTTTTGACATGATTGCAATACTTTCCTCACTATAGTGTTCGGAAAATAAGAAACTGCAATTTGATTTTGGTAATATTCGCACAGCTGCTGAAGCGAATGACCTAACCAAATATGAATATCGCAGTAAAATGCGAAAGAAACGTGATTCTACACAAATTCTTAAGATTTACGAGGCTCTGCTTAGTGCTTACGCTTGCAGACTCTAGAATTATTTTCACTAGACGTTTTGATTATTGCTTAAAAAACTGTTTTTCGAACACTTAACGTTGTACAATTTTTATTTCCAAGATTTATATATATATATATCCTAGAATTTATTTCCTGGTATTACATTTGTTTCTCGGAAAATGAATTTCAGATACTATAATCATTTAAAATAAAAATTATGTCTCTCTATATAAATATAAATATAAGTATGTATGTGTAGTTGTACCAATCACTTGTTTTCTGGCTACTCAATAAATCTTTTGGATATATAAATAAGATATATATGAATAGAAATATTTGCTTTCTTTTTTTCTTTTAAATGTTTAATCTACTTTTGTGACATAAGTTGTTTCATATTTTCTATGTTTGGTCGAAGGTAAAGATTTGACCTTTATTAAAACGCTTAAAACTCATTTCTTATGTAATTTCTAGAAGTTTTGATTTTCATATCTTATACTATTAAGTGAGCAATATTTGTATGTATATTTCACTGATCTCGAAAACGGTAGCTCGGACAGTCACGAGATTTAACACAAAGGTGCATCCCGAAGGGTCATTGTGCACATCGAAGTCAGATTTTCGAATTTTTGATTAGTTCTTTCTTAATTAATAAAAATGTGAAAATCATAACCTTCTAATTTCTGATAAAAAAAGCCATTTAAATTTTAACATTTTATCCATAATTTAATTGTTGCCAATTTTTTTTTCGACAAAATAATAATAATAATTAAAAAAAAAAACGTACATTTATTTAAAATGAGGAAAATAAATCAGAAAGATTAGAAAATAAATTAGAAATATCACTCGCATCGTTACAAATAAGACACCAAATGAAAGGGAAAATTTTTGTAAATCCGATGCATTCAACAGCTTATCAATCGGATGATTAGTTTTTTCTTAATTAATTAAAATGTGAAAATAAAAATCTTCTAATTTCTGATAAATAAGACATTTAAATTTTAAAATTTATCCATAATTTAATTGTTGCCATTTTTTTCGACAAAATAATAATAATTAAAAAAAAAAAAAAAAAAAAAAAAAAAAAAAAAAACGTACACTTATTTAAAATGAGGAAAATAAATCAGAAAGATTAGAAAATAAATTAGAAATATCAGTCGCATCGTTACAAATAAGATAGCAAATGAAAGGGAAATTTTTTTTTAATCCGACGCATTAAACAGCTTATCAATCGGACAATTAGATTTTTTAAAATTAACTAAAGTATGAATTTTAGGTGGCAACAGCAGAAGATTGCATGGAAACCGTTAGGAGAAAAAAAAATGAAAAATCTGCTTCACATTAAGTTACATGATTTTTAAAAGGGATTAAAAATTGCAGTTTTCAAATTCTTTTAAATTTTCTCTCACGAACACAAAAATATACTATACAGCCTGTACCCCACAAGACCAACTTGCATTTCAAATTTCATCAATTATTTTGGTTAATAAACAAAAGTTATTATTATTATTTTTTTTTTTCAAATTAAGTTTTATTCTATTTTCGAAAAGATTTATGTGATCATAGATATAATAATATATATAGATCTATCATCCCCATATTATCGTGCAAAGATTTTTGATGCCGAAAAAAAAGCTTTGGAATCAGCCATTAAGTGGTATTGAAGGAAAAAAAAAAAAAAAAAAAAGAAGAAGAATGAATTTGAAACTATACCTGGGGCTTTTCATTCACCTTTAGTAAATAAATTATTCATGAATTTTATTTGCTAAAACACATTCGTGCATATTCCCGTGTGTATTCACTCGGGGAAAGACTGCCATATTTTGGTAAAATCGCCGTCTTTTCCCGAGTGAAAAGGAATCACTTTTTTGTCCCCAATGATCAATCTATATATTATTACTATATCTATGTATGTGATACGATAGATTAATAATTTGGGTTTTAAAAAAAATTTTAAATAGATTATTTAAACTCTATGAACCATATTTTTATTTTATCAGCTTCATTAACAGATCTTGCTGGGCGATTTTTTAAATTTTGGTGTTGAAGCACACCGAATGTTTTTCGACAAGAAGTTTAATATAGCAACAGCCATTTTAATCTAAGTAGCGCATCAAATATATAAAAACATAAATGATTTATTTTTACACAAAATTTACAGAACAAATGCAGTTTTAAAGATAGGAAATTTATTTCAACAAGCACTATTTTAAACCCAAAAAGCATTAAAAATATAAGCAGAATATAAAGGATTCTTATGTATAAACAAAAAAGAGTCTGATAAAATTATTAGCAAAATAGTCTTCCCCTTTTCATACAAAAAAAAAAAAAAAAAAAAAAAAAAAAAATCCATCGCTAATATGGCGACAAAAATTCAAAAGCCGCCAATGGAGCGACATAATAAAGTTGTGTAACACGATAATGTTTACCTATTTATTTATTTTTTTATATAATAATCACTATGCTAATTTATCATACAAACAAATGAACCTCTGTGTGTTACTGCACTCTCACACTGTCGAACAGAAATATTTGAATAATTCAAATTAATATTTAAATAAATAAATAAAAATATGTTTAATGGGAAATATATATAACCATAAAAAGATTAGTTGTCTAAAATACGGCAGAAATAGCGCTCATAGCATATTGTTACAAGGGATTAAGTCTTATTGTTACAATGGATTAAGTCTAAAATGGTGACAAAAATTCAAAAGCCGCCAAAGAGAACTATATTAAGGCAGGTTTACAACCCATGGTCTATCAGGTCTATGAGGTTTACAACCCATGAATTATATATAAACACAAAAAATTAATTGTCTCATGCGACAGACGTAGCCGGTCACAGCATATTGTAATATTTGGCGTGAAATTGCTGTCATTTAATGGTTGATTGTATAAACAAAAAAAAAAAAAAAAAAAAAAAAAAAACATATGAAATAACGTAAAAGCAAATATTATGTTGTCTAAACCCAGTTACGTTTGAGTCCAGTCCGAGTTACATGTGAACAACACGTATAGTGTTGTTCACATGTAACTGGGATTCAAATATAAAAGGGAAACTCCAATTTTTTCGATACTATCTATTTCGAAACTGCTATATAATAAGCACCTAAATGGAAGCTCATTGGTAAACTATTGTCGCAGGTAATAGAGACAAGCGCCCGAGTTGCAGTGGATGACCAAATCGTTGCTGAATGCAGCAGGGACCTGGAGCGAGCTTTTGAACAATTTCAGTAATTTATTTTATTTTATTTTTATAAAGCTATATAGAAACGAGTTTCCTTTAAATTTAGTGTCCAGCGAAGCGGGCAAAGCCTGCTAGTTTTATTTAAAACTAGCAGGCTTTGCCCGCTTCGTTGGTCACTATATTTAAATAAAAAAAATAAATAAATAAAAAAAAAAAAAAAAAAAAATATCACTTTTATACCGATTTACAAATAGAAATGAAAAATAAAATACATTGAAATTGCTCAAAAACTTAGCTTAGGGTCCTCTTTGCCTTCGGCAGAGACTTCCCCTCCACAACATCTCGTGTCGTTGTCTCTGGTGCCTGCGACAACGTCTTAGCCGTGAACTTCAATTTGGGGCCTTACTGGATGACAATATTGGAACGAAGAGTATCGAAAAATATCGAAGTAGACTTTTATATTTAAATCGCAATTATACATTAAAAAAACACTTTACTTCACTACACTTTACTTTTTCACTATACATAGTATTTATCGTCACGTTATTTACTATATATACAGGGTGGTTATAATTAAACTTCCCCTATAAACAACATCCAATAGCGCAAACGGGAGAATGGAATGCAACGAAATTTGGTATATAGACTATACACGAGATGCGCTCACAGAATTTCGAAAAAAAAAAAAAAAAACGTTTAGTTCCAAAATGTCCACCAGAGGGCGCCTTTTCCGTAAAAACATTAAATTTAACGCAATAAACGACCGAAACGGAATACAGAAACAATATTAACATTTACTGACTAGTTTCTGATCGCCTTGTCATAGAACCACACTAAGTAAAGGTAAGGAAAAAATAACAATACGCTGTTTGAAAAAAAAAAAAAAAAAAAAAAAAAAAAAAAAAAACTTCAGTTTGCAGAAACAAGAACAGATTAGGACGAAATTGCACAAGAGGAGCGGTTGTTAATCGTGTCCAGGACGATATAGGGAAAGGTGCTCCATGTGACCACCCTCATTCACCAGCAAAATTTCAAGTCGATGGACAGAGTGTTCAACAGCAGATCATAACTGATCAGTTGTGATGCTTCGCACGTTAAGCATTATAGAGTTCTTTAAGTCACTCAACGTCGCAACACCTCCACAATACATCATGTAAATTTTCAACCTCAATATTTTTGACATTTTTACTAATTTTGAAATATGAGGAATCTTAAAATTAGTCAACTTATTCTTAATTTGTGTAGACTATATCTTAAGAATGAATGATAGTTAAAAATTTAGACCAGCTTTAAAATAGTATCTCTTATGATACTGGCCAGAACCATGATTTTAATATTCTAATTTGTAAACTTTTACAAAATTTAAAATTTTCGTAATGTAGCGGAATATGGAAAAATTTTCATAAATGTGCATTATGATAATCATTGCATTATAAGATAAATACACTATAAAAAATAATCCTTTTATATTACAGAAAATTCCTGGCAGCAAAAGTTGCCAGAAAACATCTATATGCTACCAGAAAAAAATGTAGACAGAAATTTTCTGTAAACGAACAATACAGAAAATATTCGTAGAAACAGATTTTTTCCGCAGTGCACATTACATTGTGAAAAAATAAATTAAAAACAAACCTAACATTAAATAAACTTTCTCTATTTGACCAGGCAGGATCGAACTAGAGCCTTCCGAATAGTAGGTAAAGGCTTTACCTCGGAGTCACGGACTTACGCGCTTTTGTTTAGCACTTCCCAATCCTGCTTATCATATTAAAATTTTTGAAATACAAAACCGGAAAAAAAAAAAAAAAAAAAAAAAAAAAAATTACCCGGTATTAAATATGTTACAATCAAATCATTTGATTATGAAGAAGATATAACTGAACATTTAAGAAAAATTTACAAAATTAGAAAAGTTAGCTTCATTTATTTAATATTTAGTAAATTCTGTTTATTTTTTATAATTAATGTTTAGCCTGTTTTAGTAAAGGACATAATCTTTATAATTGTGTTTTACATTTCAAATTGTGTTATTTAAAAATCCAACACAAAAAATTAAGAGTTTCAATGTTAAATAACTACACTGTAAAAAATATTGTCTTATACTCTGACTATTCCTATAACCACTGTAACAGATTTTATTTGGTGGGTGCAAATTTTTTCTGTTTTGTATTAGGAAAACTTGATATCAAAGCAGGATTTTGAAAGTGCTAAGTAAAAGTATAGTGTGACCGTGGCTGTGAGGTAAAGACATTACTTACGACGAGGAGGGCTCTGGTTCGATGTCTGATCAAATGGTAAAAAAATATTTAGTGCGAGGATTATACATATATATTATATGTAATGTTGGTATTTTATTTAGTTTTGTAATGTTAGTATTTTCATTTATCTTTTGATTGCTGAGTGTTATTATGTTATTAACTTATTCAATTTATATATATATACAATGGGCCCTAAGGAAAAAATCTGCTTCTACGTATATTTTCTGTATTGTTCGGTTACAGAAAATTTCTGGCTACGATTTTTTCTCGTAACATACGGATATTTCCTGGCAACTTTTGCTGTCAGGAATTTTCAGTAATATAACAGGATTTTTTTTTTTTTTTTTTTTTTTTTTTTTTTCACAGTGTACAAAATTGATATCTTTAAGATTAAGCAGCAAATCAGTATAAGGTAAAAGTGTCAAAGCGGGTGAAGGGTAACCCAGTAGGTGGGACATTTCAGTTTTCGACTGGAAAATGTCTATCAACAGAATTGCTTTAATCTTGAATATAGTATGTTCTAAAGTAAATATTTATGATAGAAATATATGTGGTAAAATTAAGCAGATATTACTTAACCTATACTTGCTAACCTATGCTATCATTGCTTTAATCTTGAATATAGTATGTTCTATAGTAAATATTTATGACAGAAATATATCAGGGGAAATTGAGCAGATATTACCTAAATGCTAGCTAGTTTTGGGTTGTAGCACTATTGTAGTAAGTATCTGAATATAGAATGTTAAATCTTCTATTTGTAAAAATTATAACTGTAAACTCATTCGTTATGTAAACTGTTTTGTTAAAAAATAAATGGGGGAAAAAACTGAGTTTCAATTGCTTAGTATTTTGCTTATTTTATCGAAGAAAGTCCTATAAAACTGGAAAAAAAAAAAACCAAAAGTGGGCAACATTGTGGATTTTTTCAAATGGGTTTTTTAGAAAAAAGCCATTGAGTCCAACCAACACCTGCTCGTTTAATACAAAGCCTTTGAACGAAATTTCGCGCCTCCACTGACGTCAGCAACCAAGGTCCTATTCAGTCCTTCCAATTCCAACATCAGATCTACCAACATAGTATACCTCCGGTTCAGTTGCGTACATGATGGACAATTTTCCTGAACCATTTAGGTTTTCTTCGGATAATTATTGAAATTTTGATTTATTACTAATGAGGTAAGTGTTTTATTTTGATAATTCTTAAATACATGTGTTTATTTACTTATATACGTTTGTTTCGATTATTTTAAAATCATGTTTAAACCTAATATGAGGTTTTTTTTTTTTTTAAATTAAATTTATTTTATTTTTATAATGAGCATTATTAGTAATAATTTATCACGTGTTTGGTAACCAGTGTTGCTAAATCTGGCAGATTTTTTATTCGATAATCACCAATAATTTTAAAAAGTGATATTTGCTATACATAATAGACGATTAAGCTTCGATGTGATTTGGGAAACGTCACAATTAAAAATTATTGGTGACTATTGAATAAAAAATCCGCCAGACCTGGCAACACTGTTGGTAACATGCAAAAGTGCACGTGCAGATGGAAAGTGTTAATAAACTATGTGAACCGTATGATTTTCCCCTCCAGATAAATTCAGTGTTTAATATAGGTTATATAATAAATACTAAAATATGATCTATAGAATTTTATAAATAAGTTGCTTTATGCTAGTAAATTCTAAAGCTATTTGTCGTGTATTATTTAAAAACTTTTAATGGAAATTTTTATAATTATTTTGCAGAGATTAGAAAATGCCTATCAAATTGCGTTTCTCACTTCAATAAATATTTCAGTTATCTGAAATTCTTGTAATTGTTTAATGTGTATGTTTCTAACAATAAAATTAACAATAACAATAAAAAATAACAATAAAAATAATTACAAGATAAAAATAACTTTTTATATACCATGTTTTTAAATTTTCTGTTGAATCATATAAACGCTACCGAAGGCAGCAGGAACCCGGAATAATTGACTAAAAGTATAAAAAAAATTCATTGCTATCGTGTTTTGAGCTATTATAAAAGTTTCAAATGGGGAGCCGGGAAGTTAGTTAAAAATCAATTGCAAGCTTTGTACTGGTAACGCTGCCGAAGGCAGTTGGTTAAAAATATTTAAAAATGCATTTTCACCGTGTTCTGAACTATTCTGGAAGTTTCAAATGTCTAGCTAATCGGGACGTTAGTTAAATAAATTTTCTAATAAATCATATAAACGCTGCCGAAGGCAGTAGGGACCTGAAACAGTTGACTAAAAGCATTAAAAAAATACATTGTCACCGTGTTCTGAGCTATCCTGAAAGTTTCAAATATCTAGCTAGTCGGGAAGTTAGTGAAAAATCGATTGCAAGATTTGTACTGGACAAACAAACAAACAAGAATCGAAGTTAATAAAAACATGGTAAAATAAAACAATTTCTTACAATAAAAATAACAATAAATGAATACATCGTTAAATAAACCAGATATTTCTTTTAAGATATTAATAAATTGCTTAAATTTTGACTTTAGTTATGAAAAATGCATTTCTAATATATATGTATTTTTAAATAACTTGATGAATTTCTGATTATTTTAAAATATGATTTCATAAGTGAATACTTCTATGATACGAATATTGTTTTAGAGCAGAAAATGCAAAGTTTATGTTTGAATATTTGATTTAAAAATTCTAATTTAACTTTTTGATGTATCTGTTAATTTGATTAAAATTTTTTAGACCTTATGTCAAAATTGAAATGCTAATAAAATAATCTAAGAGTTATTACATACGCATATAAAAATAGGAACATTATATTAATTGTTATCTCGTATTTCACTATTTAAATAGCCTCTTTTCTAATAAAATCTTTTAATTCAATTTTTATTATAACATTTCGATTCACAATTTTCACTTATAAATTTATTTTGCTTTCTAAAATAAATTAGAAATATTATGGCAAAAGTTAATATATTTTAAAGAGATATAGTAAATGTGAATCTTAAGAAAGTTTTTAGATTGTTATTGTACAATTGTTAATTGCTCAAATTGTAGTTTTATTTATATTTTTATAAAATGTAAAAGTAATTATGATTAACAAGAAAGTGATGTAATGCTGTATTAAAAGTATTTTGATAGATTACATATTAATTGTTATTTTACTCTCGTTATTGATATTTAAAAAATAAATAAATGAAATATATGAATTAAAAATTCATATTTTTTAATTTAAAATATCACTGAAAGTATTGTGTAGAGCAGCGGTCGCCCACATTTTCGATTCTACGGACCACGAAATTGACAATTAAAAAAATTATCATAATATATCGAAGTGAACAGCGAATAGCTTATTAGGCGGGAATTTCATTCTGTCACTGTATCAAGCGTTTGATCAAATTCATTTCTCTTAACATGAATATAATATGTCTTGCACTATAAATTTATGAGAACATACATATGATGGGGAACTGAGCAGAGTCCAACTATGACAACTAGTTTTTATCGTAAAGATATAAGAACAGCTTTTAAATATCAATTTTAAGGCCGGGATGAACATCATTAACTATAAACGTGCTACTTTGAAAATTTTGTAAATTATTCGAAATTTACGAATTTCTTAACATGGCAGAATATGGCAAAATTTCGCATAAAAGTCAGTTTTGAGGGATATTTTCCTCATAAAAATGTCAGAACACTTCAAAATATCGTCTATGATACTGTCATGAACATCCCTATATGAATTTTTTAATTTAAAAATTTCGTAAGTTATTTGAAATTTACGATTTATTTAACATGGTAAAATAGGGCAAAATTGAGCATAAACGTCCATTTTGAGGATGATAAATATATCACACAACTTCAAAATAACATTTATGATACTTGTTTGACTATGATTGACTCCAAATATTCTAATAGAAAAATTTCGTAAGTTATTCGAAATTTAAGATTTTATCAACATAGCAAAATGGGGCGCTATTCCATATAAATCTGCTTCCGTGGAGGATCAAAATTGCGATGGCATGTCTCCGGACCAACTCTAGGGGTGAGTCCCAGACCGTCGTCAATTGCCCATCTGCACAGCACTAATGCGACGTAAAAACCCAACCAACCAACCAACCATATAAATCTGCGTTTTGGGGACTGTTGCATTGGAAAACTAAACTACGAAATTGACCCCAATAAAATAAATTAATACATTAGAATAAGATATATATATCGAACTGAATGGTGGGTAGCCTATTAGGTGGGGATTTCATTCTATCACTGTGTCAAGCGTTTGATTAAATTCATTTCTCTTAACATGAATATAATACGTCTTGCATTAGAAAGTTATGAGAACATACATACGAGGGGGAACTGAGCAGAGTCCACCAATGCCAACTAGTTTGTAAAATCACGATTTGTGCATGTAAAATTCCGTTTTGCCCCCCATCCCCCATTAGGGGCCGAATTTCTAAAATTCCAGAAATTGGTTTTTAGGTATTTGTGTTAGCTATATTTTAAAGCAAAAATTTTACGGATATCTGTTTTTTCTTTAAGATATACAGGTTTTTGTGAAATGACGTTTTGCCCCCTCCCCCCACCTTTGGGTGACGAATTTTTGCCGAAACGTCAGTGGAGGCCCTCTGTTGAGACTCAAAACGGTTTTGGGCTGTGTCTGTCTGTCTGTTTGTCTGTCGCGCGATAGCGGCCGGAAAATTAGCGCTATTGGCTTGAAATTTGGTACACATGTTCATGAGCCCCACGAAATCAGCTGTATAGTTTTCGGTATGTATTCCATTTGTAGTTCGTATACAGGGACACGCCAAAATTTTTCTTATCATTATGGCCTATGGGAGGAATTTGTATGTATCGCGATAGCGGCCACAAAAATCACGCTATTGACTAGCAATTTGGTACACGTGTTCATGTGCCCCACGAAATCAGCTGTATAGTTTTGGGTGTGTATTCCATTTGTAATTCGTGTACAGGGACACGCCAAAATTTTTCTTATCATTACGGCCTATGGGAGGAATTTGTATGTACCGCGATAGCGGCCACAAAAATCACGCTATTGACTTGAAATTTGGTACACATGTTCATGAGCCCCACGAAATCAGCTGTATAGTTTTTGGTATGTATTCCATTTGTAGTTCGTATACAGGGACACGCCAAAGTTTTTCTTATCATTACGGCCTATGGGAGGAATTTGTATGTATCGCGATAGCAGCCACAAAAATCACGCTATTGACTTGCAATTTGGTACATGTGTTCATGTGCCCCACGAAATCAGCTGTATAGTTTTGGGTGTGTATCCCATTTGTAATTCGTGTACAGGGACACGCCAAAATTTTTCTTATCATTACGGCCTATGGGAGGAATTTGTATGTACCGCGATAGCGGCCACAAAAATCACGCTATTGACTTGCAATTTGGTACACATGCTCATGAGCCCAACGGAATCAGCTGTATAGTTTTAGGTGTGAATTGCATTTGTAGTTTATGTACAGGGACACGCCAAAGATTTTCTATCATTACGGCCTATGGGAAGAATCTGTATCTACCGCGATAGCCACCGCAAAAATCAAGCTATTGACTTCCAATTTTTGCCGAAACGTCAATGGAGGCCCTCTGTTGAGACTCAAAAGGATTTTGGGTTTCGTCTGTCCGTCCGTCTATCTGTCTGTCTGTCGTGCGATAGCGGCCGCAAAAATCACGCTATTGACTTGAAATTTTGTACACATGTTCATGATCCCCACGAAATTAGCTGTATAGTTTTGGGTGTGCATTTCATTTGTAGTTCGTGTACAGGGACACGCCAAAGTTTTTTTTATCATTACGGCCTATGGGAAGAATTTGTATGTACCGCGATAGCGGCCCCAAAAATAACGCTATTGACTTGCAATTTTGTACACATATTCATGAGCCCAACGGAATTAGCTGTATTGTGTTAGGTGTGTATTCCATTTGTTGTTCGTGCACAGGGACACGCCAAAATTTTTCTTATCGATACGGCCTATGGGAAGAATTTGTATGTACCGCAATAGCGGCCGCAAAAATCCTTCGATTGACTTGCAAATAGGCGCACACGTTCCAGCTTTGCCTATAAGTAGCTGTATAATTTTTATTGCTATATTTTTTATAAACTGTGTACAGGGACACGCCAAAATTCTTAACATTACGGCGCATGGGGTGAATTTTGTTTAAACGCATTTTAATATCATTACTTTGCAATGAAGAAAATGAAACTAGAGTACGGGAGTAAGATGCTTAAACTTATGTTGTTTGAAGAAAATATGTGCTCTTAAGCTTTCTAATTAATGTACAGGACCTTACAAAAGTGTTCTGACAATGTCACTTAGTCATCCAAACGATGTTAAATTTGGAACAATTATTAATTTTAAACGCAAAATAAGCTGAATAGTTTTTACTGGTGTATACAATGTTTATGGTTCGTTTACAAAGACACACGAAAGAATTTCGTAACATTAGAGCCTATGGACAAATTTTTAATTTAAGCGCGCACTTTAATGCATTTATGCTGAATTGAACTTAATAAAGTTAACATACATGATAAAGATGCTTAAAATCATGTTTTCTCTTAAAAAAGGTTATGTATAGACTAAATAATTTATGGGATCACACAAAATAATTCCGAGTATGTACTGTAATCATCCAAATGATGTCAAATTAGTTTGAAAAAGTAATTAGTCATAATTAATTAGGTTTATTCTTATTATTTGCCTTTATAATCACTGTGGCTACTTTTCCGGGATACATAAAGGAATTTCGTACTATTACGGTCTAGAGTCGGTATTTCTTAAAAGTGTATTTTAACATGGTTACACCCCATCAAATATAATGAAATTTTATTAGAATTTTAAAAGCATGTTTTCCTGTTGAAAATTGTGGGCATAGAATTGATAATTAGTTTAAAGGTTACGCAAAATATTTACGATATGCTATGTAATTTTTTTTTGTATGAAATTTGGTATTTATGAATTTCAGGGAAATAATACAAGACCGTCGTTTATTAAGAATACATATTGTTGCGTACTTGGGGGTTCGTAAGTTGTCCGAGAGTGAAAGGCGAAATTTGCAAAAATTCAGTGATTTATTCACAGAAAGTTTCAGAAAAATACAGGTCTATAAACCAAGTACCAGCTTCAATTCAACCAGTAAACATAGCTTAAACAACAGCCGTTAACAGCAAAACAACAGTACACACTGTTTAGCAATAACACAAAAAGCAAGTCTCATTCAAAGGGGCTCAAAGCAAAGCAAGCATTTGACGAAACTGACACAGATCTGAGGCTGGCCGCCTTGGCGAAAATAATGCTCCTTTTATACTATTCTATCGTACACAGACTGTTCTGGAAAATTATCGTATCTCATCAGCCAATGAGATTAGAGCTTCCATATTTGGTATATCCATAAGGATTTTCTCGCCAAGGTCGCCAAAAAAATTGCCAAGGAGGGAAACAGTCGCCAAATTTGGCGCCAAATCCATTTCTTCCCTTATATGGTGCTTTTTAATGCGTTTTTAAAGTAAAATTAGGCTTTTAACGCTAAAACGACTAGAAATGCACAAAATTGGCATTTTATCGACTTACTAAGCCTGTTTGAAAAAATTTATACAAAAATAAATGCAATTATTTACAATTCCGTAACACTTTATATGATATACAAATAGGTATACAAAGAGAGATACTGCGGGGGGTTGAGGGGGGCGGCAGCCCCCCTCATGAATGTATCTGATTATGGTAATAAGTCGATCGAATCAATATATACTATTATATAATAAGGAATAAATAAAAATGACATATTGAAAAATGTCTGATGCAAATAGGACGTTGAGGCTCCTGATCTGCAGATCCACTAGTGTAAAATTGCTTCTTAGAGGGTGCTTACACTATATGTTCTATAGTCTGACCCAGTTTCGAGTCAGTGGTTCCAGTAGAGTTTGCTGTGCGTTGATGAGTCAGTGAGTCGAAGTACTATTTTATATATATAGATTAGTATTTTAAAAGTAAATACATCAAAATTTTAAAAAATAAATCTATTATGGCGTCAATTTTATGAATTTTTTTTTTTACGATGCAGGTTTACATTAAAAACTTTTTATTTCTTTTTAAATCAGAAAAAAAAGAAAAATTGAAAACTGTTTTTTTTTTTTTGGTGGGGGAGGGGGGGGGGGGCAACATTGTTTTTCTTTTTAAAAATTTTAAAATAAAAATTGAGTTTTTATTTAATATCTTTTGAATTATGAACCCACTGAAAAAAAAAATACAGTGTAGTTAGATATATTTTGTTCTGATTAATAAGTATACGAGATTTTGTAGCAGTCGGTGAAACCATAGATCCTATAAAGGTCTGTGGGTGGAACGGTGTACTTTATATAATAAAACCTGATATAACTATAGACTTATTATAAAAGGTCCTGTTATAACAGGTCTATAGATATAACGTGACATCTATTTTATCAAAATAAAATCGCGGTCCAGAAATTTTTTTTTGGAGTGGTCGTACCTGACCACTGAGCTAGAATGAATGCAATAATCTGGAGCTCAGTATACCGGTACCTGACTCGATTCCAGAGGCCTCTTGCTTCATATTATATAGGGTAAGAAGCATGTTTTTGTGCATCTGAATAATGTATGCTAATTTCGTTATGATTTGTGTTATGGCTTTAAAGAATTACTTTTCATAGACGTGCATGCGAATATATTTCGTGGGTTTCTTTCTGGACACAAAAGAGTAGTGCTATCTATACCATTTTCAATAAGGAACGTGTTATAGAAAACCTATAACATATATGAATTTGAAGATATTGTAAAAACAATAAAACTATTTATGGTAATAAATATGGGCGTGGACAGACAGACGAACCAAAATTATAAAAAATTTCAACGTTCTTGAAAATTGTTGAAAACAGTGAATAATAATAATAATAATAATAATAATAAATAAATATAATAAACATAATACAATCCATTTAAAAGCATTCTTTTATTTGAAGGTAGTTTTCAATTTTGGTGCTGTAAGAGTTCAATGAACGGGTTTTCTCACTGTCTTTCACTTTTTCTCTTCTCGTCTCTTCTTGGTGTATCTTTCCGTTGACCTACATTCACTGTTAACACAACTTTTTCACTCCGTTGCACACATGAATTTTCTTTTTATTGTGTAACGTTTTTTAACAGGCATGAGGCATAGTTACTGAATGTGCAAAAAAAGTTTTCTTAATACTTGTTTAACAATTAAAATATCACTTGCTCCTTGCTCTGACAATAAATAAAAATTTGAACTGGAATATGAAATGCTATGAAAAATAGTTACTAAACTACAAAGGATATCAATTATCAACATATCTGTGATGAAATAAAATAAACTCAATGCCACAATAGTTCTCAAACAGTGCTCAGAACTTGAAAGCAGGGCTTCAACATAATTCAGAAAATGCTACTTATGGCACATGACAAAAATAAACGTAAAGGCATACTTTAGTCGTTGTTTGTTTTATATTTATTTGGGAAAAAAAATTTCTGAAGGAGAAGAAATATTCTAAAAAGCCATTTTAATTGTCGTCGTTTGTAGTCTTTTTAAACGAGTTGTTACAATAATATCTTTTTCTAGTATTTTTTTACCTTTTTTGTCAAACAAATCACATACTAATTGCATTCATGATACTGCTACTCAAATTATTGCGCTCCTTTTCCGTTGGAAGCCTGTTGAAAATTTTTGCATTATCGGTGTTTTACTCCATTACCAATTACCAGGAAACAGATTAATGTTCTGTATACAGAAACGTTGTCGTTAGATCAAAACAAAAAGGGGCACAATGATGAAGGGGCACACATTCCGTTATGTTCGGGGAAAAAGAAAAAGCTCTTTTTTACTTTATCTTACCCATATACATGGTAGAGAAAATATTGTTTTGGGGAAAATTTTTCGAAATTAAGTTTTTATTATGTTTACACGTTTTGAGGTCCTCTTAATCCGAAAATCAGGTTTTTAGTGGTTGATCTGTGTGTGTCTGTTATCAACCTGTCTTAAGTACAAAAATTAGCAGGAAGTCCAAATTTGGTATTCTAAAGCTACCAAACAGGAACGTTACACTAAACTTTTAGTTGAAATTAAGCAAATGGTACGTGTACAGGGTTATCCAAGACAATTCAAACGTATTACGTCTATGGGCGAAATTTTTGGTAGGTACAGTTTAACATCTATAAGGTGAACTAACGAAATGAACATACTATATTTTTCGTATGCATAAAAGCATACTTCGTGTAGAACATGGTACAAAAATCATTCATTATTCGTTTACAGGGCTATCCAAAAGAACTAGACGGAAATGAGACTACACTTGGAAATTGCTGCAATTGCGTTTCAGGTTGTGAGTGTATTATTAATATAGGACTATATTTAACAGTCGAAATTTTTTTTCGTGATTCTTCCACCAGTATATTTATATAATAATTTTTTACTTAATTAATCGTGCACACTTACTACTAAAAAATTCCGAAAGAAAAGTACTGGTGGAAGAATCAGGGAAAATATTTCGACTGTCGACACCCTGTTTAAGTACACAATGTGTTGTCATATAGTTTATAGACGACAAACAAAGTAGTCTTTAAAATTAAATTTTCAGCTCTGTTGTTTCATATAATACTAGCAGGCTTTGCCCGCTTCGCTGGTCACTATATTTAAATGATTTCTTTTTAACTGAATAACTGAAACGTTTAAATAAATATATTTCGATTGATGACTATTTTCGTCAGAGCTTTAGTGTGGGACCTCCTTGGCAATATCAAATATTTTTCGAAATTCTCGCATCTGTACAACAAAACTATTATTAAAACGAATATTCTCGAAAACAGTCCAATAGTAGTGTTAACCCTTCTAATATTCTGGAAACTGTTGAAGCTGTTACTCGTACAACAAAAGTCACTATTCGATGAATGTTCTGGAGCAGTCCAAAAAACAGTCACTTGGTCCACAGGAGTAAAGTAAATAATATCAAATTCTTCAGAGCAGAAATCTTCGCTAGCTCATGAAAAATGTTCAGTCGCTTAGAGCTCAATCCCTAAAGTGCAATCACTCAGAATAGGTCTCTGAATAACTCTGAATCACAGTGACTACATACTCTCTCACAGAAATCAACTCACTCCTATTTATAACTTTTGGCGATTATTCCATCGAGAATCCCATGGAATTCTCGAAATCTATGCTCCCGTCTATCGGAGTGCTTCGAAACTTCGGGAACACTAAACTACCATTTTTCACTAAATTTGGCCACCCACTCGCCAAGTTTGTCGCAAAGGCTGACCCCAATGAAAGTGAATGAACTGCCCTTTTATTTTCCCTTTGCCTGTAAAACAACTTTCATTGCAACAGTACAATTGACGCAGGGAAAAGACTTAATCCCTTCCCTTGTAACAATATGCTATGAGCACCATTTCTGCCGTATTTTAGACAACTAATGTTTTTATGGTTATATATATTTACCATTAAACATATTTTTATTTATTTAAATATTAATTTGAAATATTTCTGGCCGACAGCGTGCAAGTGCAGTCACACACAGCAGCTCATTTATTTGTATGTTAAATTAGCGTAGTGATTGGTATATAAAAAAATTAATAAATAAGTAAACATTATCGTGCTACACAACTTTATTATATCTCTCCCTTGACAGCTTTTGAATTTTTGTCGCCATATTAGCGATGGATTTCTTATTTTATTTATTTATTTTGTATAATTTCTTCTATAAAAAGGAAAACTCTATTTTGCTAATACTTTTATGGAGCATTTTTTTCGTTAATTTGTAAGAATCCTTCATATTCTGTTTATATTTTTAATGTTTTTTGGTTAAAAATGATGCCTGCTGAGATAAATTTTCTATTTTTCAAACTGCATTTTTTTTCTATAAAATTATCTACTCAGATAAAAAAAAAAATTGATCATTTATGTGCCTACTATTTCGGTTATTTTTTTTTTCTTTTTCTTTTTGTTATATTTTATAATTTACTTATATTTTTAATGCGCTAGTTACAAGGAAACATTCAAAAGGTGTCGTCTTCAAAAAATATTGAAAAAAAAAAAAAAAAAAAATGTGATTCTACTTTTTATAAAACACCAGGAAGTGAAAAAATTATCGGCTTAAATGAATTACAGCGACCACAAAAAATTATCGAAATAAAGCATATTTGGCGATTTAGCGTTGTTAGGCGTTCAGTTTGCTAGCACCGAGATTGTCGTGCACGAAGAGAACCGTGTTTTGTTTCTCCGCCAAGTACTCAAAATCAATCGCCTAATAATGTGAAATCGCCAAATATGCTTAATTTTGATATTTTTTTGTGGTCGCTGTAATTCATTTCAGCCGATAATTTTTTCACTTTCTGGTGTTTTAGGAAGAGTAGAATCACATATATATTTTTCAATATTTTTTGAAGACGACACCTTTTGAATGTTTCTTTGTTAGATTAAAATGGCTGTTGCTAAATTAAACTTCTTAGCGAAAATTGTTCGGTGTACTTCAATGCCAAAATTTAAAAAAATGCTCAGGGGAGAATTTAGAATAGTAAAGAAACTCTATGTAGTCGAATGTGACGTTATGGACAGCTTTTTTAATAACAACTTGACAGTAAAAATATAAAAAATAGTAGTTAATGTATATATATATATATATATATATATATATATATATATATTATAACAATATATATTAGCATCATAAACTATATTAGTACTTTATATATGTGTATGAAATTTTTAAAGTGATAATGACGTCAATTTTTGTGAGATGCATAATTTAATTTTTTATATTTTTTTTATTGTTTACGTTTAAGTAAATGTATTTATTTTCCTGTCGAAAAAAAATGAACTCGTAAATTTTTTTGGCATCAATTACATTATGGATAAAATTTAAACGGTTAATTTTAAAGCTATATTATCAGGTTATTATTTTCACATTTAAATTAGGTAAGAGAAAACTAATCGAAAATTCGAAAATCAGGCATCAAGGAGCACTACATAGGACCTCTCGGGGGGCACCTTCGTGTCGAATCACGTGACTGTCCAAGCTACCGTCTTTCCGCTACGCTGTCCACAGACACCAGGGTTGACTTGATTTTGCCCGACCCAAACAACCCAAGCGTTTTTTTTTTTTTTTAAACAAAATACTGATTTAAAATCGCACTATTATCTAACTTACAATAAACATATAAATATAAAACAAATATTATATACATTATTACAACATGAACAAAGAAGAAATATTTGAGGTGCTCAAATTGTTCTATAGAAAAAAAATCCTGAAAAATTTTCTATGAAAAAAAAATTATAATTATCTTATTAAAATACAAAAAATAAAAAATATATAAATATATAAAAAATAAAATAAAATACACACACACACACACACACACACATATATATATATACATATAAGCAAGAAAAAACAGTTGTTTGTCAATGTAAAGAAAACTATGTGACTCGATGAATGTAAAACATAAATAAATAAAAATCAAATTTTAAAAAAATTCTGAAAACTTTAACAATGCAACACTGTTAAGTATAATGTAGAGGGACGATAATTTAAAAAATATTTTATGAAAATCTATTAAATGTGAAAAATTTAATAAAGCAACACTAAATAGTTATTAAAATCCAGTTTTCTATCGTAAAGGGCAGATAAATAAAATTTTCCGATACTTGAAGTACAATTATTTAGTTTTTAAAATTTTCTTTTTTACTTAATCATAAAAAGACTAAAAATTTTAAAATTTAAAATTTTGATTTTAATGAGTAATTAGCATCATTAGCATTTAATTTTTTTAATTGACTTATTATGCATGATACACTCAGTATTTAAAAAAGGGAAGAAAGAAAATATTCCTGAATTCTCTGATTGAAGCAGAAAATAATCTGAAAAAACCCTGATTAAACCAGATAAAACCCGGGGTTTTTTCAACCTTGACAGACACATATACAAACATTGTCTTTTATACAGAGTGTCCAAGAATTATCTTCACAACTTTGAAATTTAATAACTTTTGAAATAAAAAAGATATTCACATTCTGTGTTCTGCAGTTATTACTGCAACTCATAAAGTTTTTTTTCTGTTTTGGTTAGCCAGTTGTAACTGAGCATGTGGACCCCACAGGAGAAAGCACAATGTGTGGCATGGTTCATTGAGAGCAAATCGGACACACAAGTTCAACTCAATTGCAGGAGCAAATTTGGCAAGGCGCCACCATGCAGACCCACCATCCGTGCATGGCACACCAACTTCATGACCACAGGCTCAGTGTTACATAAGAAAGGAGCAGGACGACCCAGCACAAGTGATGAAACTGTTGAGCGGGTTCGCGAAGCATTCCAGCGCAGTCCCAAAAAATCAGTTCTTATGTAACACTGAGCCTGTGATCATGAAGCTGGTGTGCCATGCACGGATGGTGGGTCTGGGATGGTAGCGTCTCGCCAAATTTGGTCCTGCAATTGCGTTGAACTTGTGTGTCCGATTTGCTCTCAATGAACCATGCCACATATTGTGCTTTCTCCTGTGGGGTCCACATGCTCAGTTACAACTAGCTAACCTAAACAGAACAAAACTTTATGAGTTGCACTAATAACTGCAGAACACAGAATGTGAATATCCTTTTTATTTCAAAAGTTATTAACTTTCAAAGTTGTAAAGATAATTCTTGGACACCCTGTATATTCAGTGGTGGACATAATTGTAAGACACCTATCTAATTTGACAAATAAGTGAAAAAAAAAGATTCAGAGCTTAAAAATGTTTTATCAAATACGTGAAAAACATAAATTTATTCTGTTATCACACGTAATTGTTTTACAGAAATGATATTTTTATAGAGTTTAATAAAAAGAAAAAGAAAAATACCATGGACAAAATTATAAGACACCCTAACATTTTAATTAAAACACCTGCTTTTCTTCGAAAATAATGTACAATATACAAATTTTCTGCACGCGGTTATGACGTCAGCAGTTAACTAAAGCAGACGCTAACCTACTTCATGCATTTACAAACATGCCACGAGGTACAGAATCAAAAGAAAGTGAAATTCGCGAAATTTGGAGATTAAATGGAACTGGTGCTTCAATTAATAATATTTCAAAAGTTATTGAACGCTCTAGATGTGCAATTAGAAATGTTTTGAAAAGAGGAATTAATGGATCGTGATAAAAAGATCTGGACGTACTCCTTGCTAGCCCTCGAGAGACAGACGCCATGTGCTTTCGCTCGCTACACAGAATAAGATGACCACTACAGGCATTAAAAATGCTTTGAAACTGAATTGTTCAAGGAAAACCATTCGCAGGGTGTTGCATAATGCTTCCTATGGGAAATATAAAAAAATTGAAGAAAAAACCACAGCGTCTAAGCTGGCACAAAATGTGGCTTCTAAACTTCGCTAAACAAACTATGGCCTAGACCTCCAAATGGTACTCTGTGTTATTTTCTGATGAAAAAAAAGTTTAACCTGGATGGTCCTGATGGGTTTCAATATTATTGGCATGATTTACGGAAGTCTCCTCGTGTACTAATGAGCCGCCAAATGGGTGGAGGCTCAGTAATGGTTTGAGCTGGTTTTTCGGTACAAGGGAAAACTAATATTGTTTTTATGCATTCAAGAATGAATTCCGAAAAGTATAAGAATCTTCTTAAAGATCAACTAGCCATATTCAGTGAACTTCTTCGTGGCGAAAACTACACTTTCCAGCACGATAACGCGCCGATTCATGCATCACACGAAACAAAAAAGTGGCTTTCAGAGCAAAGTATATCAATGTTCTCTCTTGGCCTTCTCGCTCCCCAGACTTAAATCCCATCGAAAACTTGTGGGGGATCTTAGCTCGTGCGGTTTACCGACATGGGAGGCAGTTTATATGTGTCGAAGGCCTAAAGAATGCTATAAAATGTGCTTGGGAAGAACTGTCTTGCGATATTTTGTTAGAATTGATAGATTCGATGCCGAATCGCATATTTCATGTTATAAAAAACAATGGCGGCTTAAATTGTATGAAAATATCATTATTATAAAATAATTATATATGATAACAGAATAAATTTATGTTTTTAACGTATTTGATAAAACATTTTTAAGCTCTGAATCTTTTCTTTCACTATTTGTCAAATTAGATAGGTGTCATAATTACTTCCACCACTGTATAAAGAAGATTACGTTTTGTAGTAATTGAATACGAAAATCAACCTGTCTTAAGTACAAATAATAGCAGGAAGTCCAAATTTGGTATTCTAAAGCTACCAAACAGGAACGTTACACTAAACTTTTAGTTGAAATTAAGCAAATGGTACGTGTACAGGGTTATCCAAGACAATTCAAACGTATTACGTCTATGGGCGAAATTTTTGGTAGGTACAGTTTAACATCTATAAGCTGAACTAACGAAATGAACATACTATATTTTTCGTATGCATAAAAGCATACATCGTGTAGAACATGGTACAAAAATCATTCATTAATCGTTTACAGGGCTATCCAAAAGAACTAGACGGAAATGAGACTACACTTGGAAATTGCTGCAATTGCGTTTCAGGTTGTGAGTGTATTATTAATATAGGACTATATTTAACAGTCGAAATTTTTTTTCCTGATTCTTCCACCAGTATATTTATATAATAATTTTTTACTTAATTAATCGTGCACACTTACTACTAAAAAATTCCGAAAGAAAAGTACTGGTGGAAGAATCAGGGAAAATATTTCGACTGTCGACACCCTGTTTAAGTACACAATGTGTTATATAGTTCTTATATAACACTGAGCCTGTGATCATGAAGCTGGTGTGCCATGCACGGATGGTGGGTCTGGGATGGTAGCGTCTCGCCAAATTTGGTCCTGCAATTGCGTTGAACTTGTGTGTCCGATTTGCTCTCAATGAACCATGCCACATATTGTGCTTTCTCCTGTGGGGTCCACATGCTCAGTTACAACTAGCTAACCTAAACAGAACAAAACTTTATGAGTTGCACTAATAACTGCAGAACACAGAATGTGAATATCCTTTTTATTTCAAAAGTTATTAACTTTCAAAGTTGTAAAGATAATTCTTGGACACCCTGTATATTCAGTGGTGGACATAATTGTAAGACACCTATCTAATTTGACAAATAAGTGAAAAAAAAAGATTCAGAGCTTAAAAATGTTTTATCAAATACGTGAAAAACATAAATTTATTCTGTTATCACACGTAATTGTTTTACAGAAATGATATTTTTATAGAGTTTAATAAAAAGAAAAAGAAAAATACCATGGACAAAATTATAAGACACCCTAACATTTTAATTAAAACACCTGCTTTTCTTCGAAAATAATGTGCAATATACAAATTTTCTGCACGCGGTTATGACGTCAGCAGTTAACTAAAGCAGACGCTAACCTACTTCATGCATTTACAAACATGCCACGAGGTACAGAATCAAAAGAAAGTGAAATTCGCGAAATTTGGAGATTAAATGGAACTGGTGCTTCAATTAATAATATTTCAAAAGTTATTGAACGCTCTAGATGTGCAATTAGAAATGTTTTGAAAAGAGGAATTAATGGATCGTGATAAAAAGATCTGGACGTACTCCTTGCTAGCCCTCGAGAGACAGACGCCATGTGCTTTCGCTCGCTACACAGAATAAGATGACCACTACAGGCATTAAAAATGCTTTGAAACTGAATTGTTCAAGGAAAACCATTCGCAGGGTGTTGCATAATGCTTCCTATGGGAAATATAAAAAAATTGAAGAAAAAACCACAGCGTCTAAGCTGGCACAAAATGTGGCTTCTAAACTTCGCTAAACAAACTATGGCCTAGACCTCCAAATGGTACTCTGTGTTATTTTCTGATGAAAAAAAGTTTAACCTGGATGGTCCTGATGGGTTTCAATATTATTGGCATGATTTACGGAAGTCTCCTCGTGTACTAATGAGCCGCCAAATGGGTGGAGGCTCAGTAATGGTTTGAGCTGGTTTTTCGGTTCAAGGGAAAACTAATATTGTTTTTATGCATTCAAGAATGAATTCCGAAAAGTATAAGAATCTTCTTAAAGATCAACTAGCCATATTCAGTGAACTTCTTCGTGGCGAAAACTACACTTTCGAGCACGATAACGCGCCGATTCATGCATCACACGAAACAAAAAAGTGGCTTTCAGAGCAAAGTATATCAATGTTCTCCCTTGGCCTTCTCGCTCCCCAGACTTAAATCCCATCGAAAACTTGTGGGGGATCTTAGCTCGTGCGGTTTACCGACATGGGAGGCAGTTTATATGTGTCGAAGACCTAAAGAATGCTATAAAATGTGCTTGGGAAGAACTGTCTTGCGATATTTTGTTAGAATTGATAGATTCGATGCCGAATCGCATATTTCATGTTATAAAAAACAATGGCGGCTTAAATTGTATGAAAATATCATTATTATAAAATAATTATATATGATAACAGAATAAATTTATGTTTTTAACGTATTTGATAAAACATTTTTAAGCTCTGAATCTTTTCTTTCACTATTTGTCAAATTAGATAGGTGTCATAATTACTTCCACCACTGTATAAAGAAGATTACGTTTTGTAGTAATTGAATACGAAAATCAAGTTTTTAATCATTCGTCTGTATGAATGTTTGTTAGCAGCATAACGTAACTACAAATAATTACAGGAAATTTAAATTTGGTTTAAGTTTATATGAGGTTTGCTACTTGAAAAGTTTGATCAAAATTGGTAGGTTTCAAAAAGTGGCGTGCGTGAAAGATATCTGAATAATTTGGAATAAACTTTTAAATTAAATAACAGTTCCTTTATATATATATATATATATATATATAAGTTTAGATGCTTTAAATAAACGGGGAGTTGACGTGAACAGTAGCTCCCTCACACAGAATTATGACTATTTCTTAACCTGTTTTAAATTGTTTTTAACATTGGTTCGTACATAGTACTTGTTATCTTACTGCAATCTGTTTTTATAGTATTGAAATGCATGGTAAGAGAAAGTCACTGAAGTGATAAACCAGGTTATTTCATCTGTTTTTGGTATTTTTTATTTTCTGATGATGGTGAGCAATGTAACATTATGAATGTTCCTTTGTAAGTTAAAACAAAAGATATTTTTTACAAAATTATAAAACCTTTAAGGAAAGTCCATATTTCAGATGCTGTAGTGTATTTTCGAATAAAACTTGATATGTGAAAGTGTCATTATGAAATATTTGATTCGATTTCAGTGTATGTCGGCCAATGCTACGATAAAATTTTCCCCATGATTGTAAAAATTATAGCTCAGATTCTAATGTATATAATTGCTCGAAAATTTGTACATGATAGGGTCATTATGAAACACTATGCTGATTCAATTTGGATGCATATCGGTCAGCATGCGACATCATTAGACATAATTAGAAATCCAAACTTTTTGCACCTCCAAAAACCCTTAACCACAAACTTTCATCAAAATCGATACCTCCGTTTCCGAGTAACCAGGGCTGCTAGAACGAACCCATCGGAATGAACTCGACGCGGAAAGTTTTCATTATCGGAAACGTCAGATTTCACTAAAATCATCCCGATATGCGTTTTATACCCTAGCACCAACTCCTCGTAAAGGTGAGTCGAAACTTCTCCCAGAGAGAAAGGGCTGTTTTCGAAATCGGATTAAGTTGACCAATCACAGACAAGGATAATTTCACCCTCGCCGCGAGATTTCATTTGGATATTTTAGATAAACAAAGATGGCTGCCTCTGCTTGTGTGGTTGTGAATGTGCGTTTTAGCTTTATTTAATAAGAAAAGAGTATTTATCCCCATTTATTTTTTGTAAATACCGTATGTATTTTCTAAATATCAAACCCGTGTTACTACCGAACTTCACCTTTTGCCAGTTGCTAGCATTTTAAGGCAATAAATGTAAATGATTTTTTGCCTTGAAGTGTTAGCTGCTAGCATTTGTTATTTAGTGAACGACGAATTTACTATGGATGTAAGAGCTTTGGATGTATATAGGTAATATATATATATTTTTTCTGTCTAATCTGTATTAACTTTATAGTTATGGTAATGTTTCTTTATTACATATATGCACAAATATTAACATTTTCGTTTAAATTTCCTTAATTAAAATTTTTGTGTACATATATTAGTATAATTGATTTATTGTATTTACATGTGTTAAAGCAAACCTAATAGTATTTTATTATTATTATTATTTTTTAATTTGCATGTTTGTATGTACTGTTTCTAAAATTTCTTTTAGAATTTACAATATACAATAAAATATGCTGTGTAATTTTAAATCTTTAAGCATAGTAAAAAATTATCTTTCGTCAAAGTAAGAAAAAGTAAAACCGTCTTAAAATTAATTTTCATTTTGTAAGTGAATTTACATAATATGTCTAATTTAGATTGTAAAAATCAATTATTAAATTTAAAAAATTACATTCACTTACTTTTCCCTTTCTAAGATATGAGAGATAGATACTATTATATAGCTACAAATGAAGTTTTGCAAGTGAATGTAGAATTGACGTGCTGTGTCTCAAACTTACTTAATTCAATTATAATAAAATGTAAAAAGTAAAAGGAAAAATTTTAGTTCCAAGGAAAATAAATATTTATCATAATTTCCTTTAAGCTTTATTAATGTTTTATGTACAGGGACTTGTATCATTCATAAACATACTTTAAATAAGATTTTTAGTTTATATATATATATATATATATAATTGCAGTTTTCATTAAACTCAATTAATCTTTAATAACTTTAAATATTAATACTTGTTATTCTTAATAGATATGCTATTAATATTAGACATGATTAATAAGAATTTTAATTACAAAAAAATATATATATATATATATGGGTATTTATATATTTTTTTTATAATATTTAATTAATTTTCAATAACTTTAAATATTAAGACATGTTATTCTTCATACTTTTTAAATAAGAAGTTTAGTTACCAATATATATATATTACAATTTTCATTTAACTTAATTATTTTTTAAGATTTAAATATATTTCATTTTCTTGAATAACACCTAATGCCAAGATGGACGCCATTGGAACCGTGATTTGTTTATCTCACGACGATTTCACTCGGAAAAGACCAGTCGAAATTTCAGAAAACGATTCCGCCTGACAATTCCGATAATGAAAGCAATTCGATGAGTTCGTTCTAGCGAAATAAGAAAGGCTATCGGAATGTGACGTCACATCGGAGAAATTCCGATAACGAGTGCATTTCGATGAGCTCGTTCTAGAGCCCCAGAATTTGTGCGATATGTTGCAATTGGCCGATAAAGGTTTATCTGATAACGCCATTTTTTTCTAACGATGAGAATAAGTTCAAATGTTTTTGCATCCCAAAACACTAACCACAAACTTTATTTGAGATCACTATATCCATTTCCGATTAAACCTAATTTCTGCCATATGATGCAACTGGCCGATATAGGGTTAACTGCGAACGCAAATTTTTCTGAAGATGAGGATATGTACAATTGTTTAAGCACCCAGAAAGGCCTTTAACCCCAAACTTTCATAAAAATCCCATTATTTCATTAAAATCCTATATCCATTTCTAAGTAAATCCAAATTCTGCCATAATTTGCAGTTTGCCGTTAAAGTCTGATTAACTGTGGACGCGAATTCTTCTGAAAATGAGATAAGTCCAGTCGTTTTTCTCATCAAAAAGCCCCAACTCCAAACTTTCATAAAAATCATTTTGCCCATTTTGGAGTAACCCTAATTTCTGCCGTAAGTTGCAATGGGCCGATAAAGGATTAACAGCGAACGCAATTTCTTTTCTGAGATGTGGATATTTTCAATAGCCTTTTCCCATAAAAAAATCCCTAACTCCAAGCTTTCATGAAAATCGCCATGTTCATTTCCGTGTAAACCGTATTTCGGCAATACGTCGCAATTGGCCTTTAAAGATTTAACAGAGAACACGAAATTTTCTGAAGAGGAAAATAAAATTCCAACCATTTATGCAACCCAAACTTTCATCATAATCCCTATACCCATTTACGAGTAGATCCAATTTATGTCATGTTGCAACTGGCCGATAAAGGGTAAATTAAGACGCGAATTGTTCTGAAGATGGGGGTAAGTCCAATAGTTTTAGCACTTCCCGAAGAAACTTAATCCCAACATCAAAATCGCTGTATCCATTTTCGAATAAACACAATTTCTGCTATGTGTTGCAGGTGGCTGATAAAGGGTTAACTGTGAACGCTAATTTGTCTGAAAATGAGATAAAATCGTTTTTTCTCATCAAAAAGCCCTAACTCCAAACTTTCAAAAAATGACAAAAAATGTCCATTTCCGTGTAAAGCCAATTTCTGACATACGTTGCAATTGGCCTTTAAAGGGTTTACAGCGACATTTTTGCGACGAATTTTTATGACGATGTGGATAAATTCCATTCATTCAAGCATCCTCAAAAGCACTTAACGCAAAACTTTCACCAAAATCCTCCTATAAATTTCCGAGTAAACCCAATTTCTGCCACATATTGCCATTGGCCAATAAGGGGTTAACAGAAAACGCAATTTTTTCTTAAGATGAGGGTAAGTCTAAGTACCCCGAAAACACTCAATCCCAAACTTTTATCAAAATCCCTATAACCATTTCCGAGTAAACCCAATTTCTGCCATATGTTGTCATTCCATTGGCCAAAATGGGTTAACAGCGAACGCAAATTTTTCTGAAGATGAGGGTAAGTTCAAGCATCCCGAAAAACACGTATCTCCAAACTGTTTTGAAAATCGCTATATCCATTTCCGAGTAAACCCAATTTCTGCGATATGACACAAGGGGCCAATACAGGGTTAACAGCGAACACGAATTTTTCAGAAGATGAGAATTAAGTCTAGTCGTTTTTAAACACCAAAAAACCCCTAACCCCAAATTTGCATTAAAATCGTTAAAGCCATTTCCAAGATCCCGAAGACAATTATATAAAACAAATCACGTGGTTTACTTGTTTAATATAAGAGAAGGATGAATTCGTCGACTAGAACCTGCTTATGATTTTACGAATTACATTCTACATGCAAAAATGTCGACAACTTTCATAAGAATGTCCTTCAGTGTTTAAAATAATTCTGCTGTCTCTATATTTTACCTTACATTACTTTATTTTTACAGAAATCTCTCATTTTAAATTCAAATAACACTTGTTATAGGCATAAATTCTCACTCACACACATACACACCCATACTCATACACGCGCGCGCACACACAAAAACATATTGGTTTTTAGCCTGACACTTGGGAGGGGGGGGGGGGAAAGGCATGGTAACATAAATCTAATTTTAATAAAAAGCTTCTAAAAATGCGGTAATAAAAAATTAATTTTGAATCACGGTGCCCTTCCCCCCTATCGGACACTTCTGTGTTAGCCTTTTTGGCCAGAATATTTTTTTTATAGTACGAAATTTCCAAATTAACATGCTCATTGATATTATATTCCTTTTGAGGTATTTAGAGATTTCCAGATGAATGAAACGCGTTGAATAATAGAAGAAAGCAATAATAAATTTGTTGAATCTGACCTAAAAGGAAACTAGTTGGCATAGGTGGACTCTGCTCAGTTCCCCATCATATTTATATTCTCAGAAATTTCTAGTGCGAGACATATTATAATCATATTAAAAGAAATGAATTTGACCAAAGCTTGATACAGTGACAGAATGAAATCCCCGCCTAATAGGCTATCCACCGTTCACTACGATATATTTATCTTATTCTAATCTATTAATTTATTTTATCAGGGTCAATTCCGTTGTTTAGTTTTCATGCTACTATTTCCAATGCAATAAACCTCAAAATTCATATTTATATGAAAAATTTATAATTTCGCTATGTTGATAAAATCGTAAATTACGAATAATTTACGAAATTTTCCTAGTAGAATATTTGTATTCAATCATGGTCAAATAAATATCATAAACTTAATTTTGAAGTTGTCTAATGTATTTAGGATCCTCAAAATGGAAGGTTATGCCCAATTTTGCCTTATTCCGACATGTTAAGTAAATCGTAAATTCCAAATAACTTACGAATTTTTTAAATTGGAAAAATCATAGTCTATGATATTCATGCCAGTATCCTAAATAATATTTCGAAAGTGGTTTGACATCTTTACAATGAAAATATCCCTCAAGATTGATGTTTATGTGAAATTTTGCTCTATTCTGACATGTTAAGAAATTCGTAAATTTCCAATAACTTACGAAATCTTTATATTGGAAAATTCATAGTCATTAATATTCATGCCAGTGTCCTAAATAATATTTCAAAAGTAGTCTGGCATCTTTACGATGAAAATATCTCTCAAAATTGACGTTTATGTGAAATTTTGCCCTATACTGCCATGTTAAGAAATTCGTGAATTTCCAATAACTTGCGAAATTTTAAATGTAGCATATTTATAGTTACTGATGTTCATTCTGGCATCAAAACTGATATTTTAAAACTGGTCTGACATTTTTACAGTAGGAAGTTTTCATTTAATGCACGTTTAAGTGAATTTTTTTCCTATTCTCCCATGTTAAGAAAATCGTAAATTTCTAATAACTTACGAAGTTTTTAAATTCGAATGTTGCAAATGAATAGGGTTCTTGCCAGTGTCGAAAGTAATATTTTAAAACTGATCTGACCTCTCTGTGACAATTTGTTCTTGAGATATCGTGTACACAGACTAACAAACTAACGGACTAACACACTAACAGACACCCTACAGACAGACACCATAGAAATTTTGTCATTTTCGGATTCCTCACTCCTGAAAACGTGTAGAAAAGTCAAAAAACCGAGGTCGAAAATTTTCACGATTACCAAAGTTCCCCATACCTATAGTATGATGGGGAACTAAAAAATCTGGTGTGAAACAACCACGCGACTTCCTTTATCCACTATTACACGTATTATATGAACTTTTTGGAGATAATGTGATCAGAAGGCATATAACTGACCTAATGAAATAGACACCAAAAGATTTTCCGGTAAGAGAAAGTTAATGCATGTGTAAAAACGTAAAACAGAGTTTACACAGTGGTTTTTTCCTTTTTTTTTTTTTTTTTCCCCCTCTTATTTAAGAAAAAGAAATGAAAAGAAAATTGGTAGAGTTTTTAGTGCTAGAGGCCTCTATTTCAGTCGGTACAGTTGTCGAATTTTTATAATACACTCTTAATAGTGCTAAGGGTCTATTTCAGTCGGTTTATTGAATGGGGATTTATTGAATGAAGTCCCCCCAAGGCACAACTTTGACATGAGTCCCCCCCAAGGTACCCCTATTTCAGTCGGTACAGCGTTGTCGAATTTTTATAATACACTCTTAATAGTGCTAAGGGCCTATTTCAGTCGGTTTATTGAATGGGGATTTATTGAGTGAAGTCCCCCAAGGCCCAACTTTGACATGAGTCCCCCCCCCAAGCCCAACTTTGACATGAGTCCCCCCCAAGGTACAAATTTGACATGAGTCCCCCCAAGGCCCAACTTTGACATGAGTCCCCCCCCAGGCCCAACTTTGACATGAGTCCCCCCCCAAGGTACAAATTTGACATGAGTCCCCCCAAGGCCCAACTTTGACATGAGTCCCCCCCCCAGGCCCAACTTTGACATGAGTCCCCCCAAGGCCCAACTTTGACACGAGTCCCCCCCAAGGTACAACTTTGACATGAGTCCCTCCCCCCAAGGCACATCTTTGACATGAGTCCCCCCAAGGCACACCTCCCCCTCATTGGGAAAAAGAAAAAACGTTGTTTTGCGGCTATAAGACAGTTTGGACTTCCAACGTTATTTGTTACAATATCTGCAGCTGAAACACATTGGTTTGATTTAATGAAAACTTTATCATGGAATTTAGATCGTCACGAATTAACTAAAGAAGAATTTGTCGATATTAACAAGTTTAGCAGTAGGCCTCTGGCACTAAATTAAAATCTGTCAATGTCAGATTTTCATGTTTTTTTAGTTTTAATTTCCTTTTTTATTTATTCATTTTGAAACACCAATTTCCGAGATCTAAAAGTGATCTAATCTATCTGATCAGGATAACATTCGAAAGGACGTCTAATAAAGTGTTTATTCAGCAATTTTGAAGAAAATCGTTAGAGCCGTTTTTGAGACACGGACTTACGTTCCCACTTCCAGTTTTCTAATTTTCACCAAAATTTGGAAATTCATCTGTACATTAGATATGTTTCAATTCTACAGTTTCGTAGTTCTATCTTTATTAGTTTCCGAGATATAATAGCCAGAAGATTTCCCACATACACACACACACATATACACTGGCCGATTGCCAAAAACCACTTTTTTGGACTCAGGAGACAGTAAAACATGTCAATCAGGTGAAATCCGGATATCGAATTTTTGGACCGAATACAGTACTTCCATTACCTACGGTAGTCGGGTGATAGAAATAAAAAAAATTAAACTTGGAGATAATCCCCAAAAGAAAAACGTTAAATATCTCAGGAACTATTGTTGGAATCTTCGTGCAAATTTGTATTTAGGCTATTTTGATGCACTAGAATCGTTTTCGGTTGTCAAATTAGTGGGTTAACATTCGAATTTTAAAGTTGAACCCATTTTTAATATGTAGACGATTCCCTATGCCATTTTTTCCTACATACAACAAAAGTAGACATAAATTCCTGACGATTGGTGCCTACTGCATGTATCTGCGATAATTAGATAATGAGATACGTAAGGTGTTCCCCCCCCCTTTTTTTTTTTTTTTTTTTGACCGACTGTACGTATAATCTGTCAATAAGATTTCCTATTCTATTCATGACAGAAAAATGTTTCATGAAACGAAGGAAAAAATTGAAAGAATACGAGGTGATATGTCAACTGTCGATCCACGTTTATTTTTCTATTGTAAATTGTAGTTCCAATTTTACGGTTTACGTGTTCTTCACCTAATAAGCGTTATCTTTGAGAAATTTCTCAACCGTTTTCTCAGACTTCGTATTTCGCAACATACTTCGGACTCGCGTGCTTTTTTCACATGTCGAAAATCACGTGAAATGCAGTTGTCCCGTTTAAGAGTGAAATTAGCTAATCTCATCAAAACAATAGTTTCAAGATATTGACATCGAATTATGTCGTTGACTAATGTCTCGATAGTATATGCTGGGAAATGTTGCTCTCCCAGTTTTGTGTAGAGTTGTGATTGGAAATATATTTATATATATACACACACATACATACATACACTAAGCTACAAAAAAGAAAAAAAAAAAAAAAAAAAGCCGCACTGCAGAAAAAATGACTTATACCTTTTTTATTTGTAATAACTTTAAAATTAAGGGTTGAAACAAATAAAACTGCCTTGTTTGCATAATACCAAATGGATGAAATGATACCTATGTACATTTTTTATATAATAATTCGCTTTAATACACTCTACGAAGTACTTTATAAGAATCTGCAAAAAACTTTCGTTTTAAACATAATGCAATAACCATACACTTTGTATTCTATTATGATTTATTATTAATATATATAATGATCCTCATCTGTCATGAACGAATCCGGTTAGTACCGCTTCAAAACAGAAACTTTTGGCAGCCATTTTTTTTTTTCCGTTTATTTAATTCAACTTAGGAAACATACATATCATTTTCATACATGTTTTGTATCGCACATATTCTTATTTCCTATAAAACCTTGAAAAACTATTCAATTGTAATGTTTAAATCTCTAAATTAAGTATAACGGATCACTGGCTATTATAAACATGAACCTATAAATAGAATTATGTAACTTCATGATTATAAACAAAGCAAGACCAAATAAAAACAAACCAAAACTGTTGCCATTCAGAAAATACAAATTCCAAATGGACAACTTTTTAATTCCGAATGAACGACTCTTTGACTGTTTCATTAAAAAAACGCTTAAAATATTTCTAAAACATATTAAAGCCTTAAAAATCTTAAAATATTTGTAAAAACGCATTAAAGCCTTTAAATATTTTTATCAAACTCTACTATTATTTGTTTACATTGTAAGGTATGATTGGCGCCGAGTTTAGTACGTAAATGCCGCCAGTTGATTTTAGTTTTGAAATTAGTGTAAAATGATAGTTGGGATAGAATGTTTGGTTGGGCAAGTAAAAGTCACCAGTTGAAATGAGTATTGAAATTAGAGTAGTCTAATGTGATAATGTCGAGTCAAGGTAAAATGTTCGGTTGAGAATGAGAAAGTTCCTAGCTGGATCCTGGATATTTTGGCGATGTTGAGCAACGAGATATATAAATTAGAGTGCTGATTCAATGGATGAAGGATTAGCTTTCTGTGGTTCAAGATGAATCACGTGACATGCTTTAATAGGTTGCTGTGTTTGGCCCTTTATCGCTATTTTGGCATTTAAAATATCAGTTCAACAAATTATCATTATTATTAGGTAACACGACAGTTCTATGACCGAAATAAATTGCTTTTAAAATAATTTTACACATATTTCACATTTTAATAAATAATAAAATACCTTTCTTTTCATCGTTTCTCAACAAACTTTAAAAGTGTTTATAAAACAAAATTTAAACTTTTAAAGAGCTTAATTTAACAACAAATAATAATTTTTCAACTATTTTTAAGCATTTTGTCGGTTAAAGTTCAACTACACGAAATAAAAAAGAAGTAAAATCAAAATCAAAATGGTTTAGAACAAAAGAATATTAAACTACGTAAAGTAAACAAAAACATTGAAACCGTTGCCATAGAAATGTACTGAAAATGAGCTGTTACCAAGGAAACCACCGAATACGCATGTGCAAGGAAAGCATGTCACATGACTCATCTTGGACCTTCTCAAGGGTTACCATTTATCACTCTACTTTATATATCTCGTTGATGTTGAGGGTGAGATAGCTGGTTGGAGGTATCGAGTAGAGGTGAATTTGGGTTAGCATGGAGTGTCTGTAGTTATTGGATAGTTAGTTAGAAAATTTGAAAACAG
The DNA here is from genome assembly GCA_963930645.1 of Salticus scenicus. Lineage (NCBI taxonomy): Eukaryota > Metazoa > Arthropoda > Arachnida > Araneae > Salticidae > Salticus > Salticus scenicus. The sequence continues at coordinate 170,513,647 of OZ005652.1, read as the reverse complement.
GATCTACGATAGTCTTAAAAAAAAGTATTTTGGTAAAATGAAGTGAATCGTTTTTTCTTATTATGAGGACTTCAAATAGGCAAGCGAAGTGATGACGTCACTGGCAGGTTCGTGGATACAAGAAAAATATTTCCTATATTAAACGCCCAATGGATTTTTCGTAAAAAATTATTAAAAATCGAGGGAAATTATTTCCCGAATTTAATCCCCATATTTAGGTTTAGATACGTATTAGTTATCATGTGCATGCGTTAGATTAAGTTGTTTTTGTTCTAAAATTGATAAAATTTGAATTTTAAATTTCAAAACTTTAAATTTCAAAAAACTTCCATATTCCATTGAAAACATAAACATTTCAAAGGATGATATTACACAATAAATATCCAACTAATATACTAATTAAAAGGAAAATGATAAATATTCTATTATAATTTGAAGTGAAATTTGTTTTCGAATGTCTAAATAAAGTATCTGATATAAAATACTAATATGTTGCAGCGGAATAGATTTGATATCGGTCATCCTTGGCAGAAAAAAAAAAACTAGTATGTTGTGGCCACCACAAGACTTTCTTCTATATTTTCCTATACATATTCAATCAGTAACAATATTTAAATAAAAAAAAAAAAAAAAAAATACGATTTTTTTTCTAAGGGTTTTTTTCTTTGGGGGGGGGTACTTGTTTTTTTTAAGGGTACTTCCCCCCCCAGGGGGGGAAGCGATGCCCCCCCCATGTACAAAAATTTTTTCCTAGTTACGTACTACTATTATCAATAATTCATATTAATTTTACAATCACAAGTGTAAAATAACTCTTATTATGCACATTTATACGAATTTTTGTCTTATTTTGCCATGTTAAAAATTTAGATAAAATGCTATCCCAGCGCCTCCTGTTGAGCTATTGATCCGCAAATATAATCAGCACCAGTTTATGTCGGGGACCAACTAAATACCAAGTTTGGTAAAATTTCGTTAAAAAAAAAAAAAAAATACGATTTTTTTTTTTTTTTTTTTTTTTTTTTTTTGTTAAAAGTAAAAAAAATCGATAACTTTGTTTTAAATTATCACAGATTTATGGTTCAACCATTCGTTTTAAAGGTATTGACGAGATCTTTCGAATGATACCCATCTTCAAAATTTAACCCCCCTGGGGGGGAACCGATGCCCCCCCATGCACAAATTTTTTTTCCTAGTTAACTACTACTATTATCAATAATTCATATTAATTTTACAATCACAAGTTTAAAATAACTCTCATTATGCCCATTTATACGGAATTTTGTCCTATAAAATGCGATCACAGCGCCACCTGTTGAGCTATTGATCCCCAAATCTAATGGGCACCAGTTCATGTCAGGGTGCAACTAAATACCAAGTTTGGTTAAATTTCATTCATTGGTTCGTGAGATACAGCGTCCACAAAAAAATGATACAGACAGACAGACAGACGCAAAGACAGACATTTTTTAAAAACTATCAATTCGTGTTCAGGACATCCCAAAACGTAGATCCGTCAAAAAACGGAGGTCGAAAATTTTCGCGAATCCAATACTTTCTCTATATTACATATAGAAGAAAGTAAAAAATATATATATATATATCGCCAAATTATCTGGCGAATATAATTTAATTCCTTTCAAAAATCATGGTTATTTTAAAAATTTATATTAAGAGAGTAAGGAATAATATGAAACAATATTTCGCACAACACAAATTACGAAAATATGCATCTGGCATGTATATTTTCGTAGTACGTTTTTGATCGCCAAATACAAAAACGCCAAGGACAACAGTTTTTAAATTTAAAATTAAAATTTTGTCAATTTGACAGCAAAATAACTCAATCTAACATATGCACATGATAACTAATACATATATATACCCAAATATGGGGATTAAAATCGGGAAATAATTTTCCTCGATTTTTAATAATTTTTTACACAAAATCCAATGGGCGATTAACATAGGAAATCATTTTCTTACATACATGGACGGTCAGTGACGTCACACTTCGCTTGCGTATAGAGCACTTAATGGAACACTGGGATGTGTTGTTGCTGTTGTGTTGTCGGGCCTATATTTTTTGTCAACCAGCAGTTTTTTTATTGTCATTCATATTTGTTGATCGGGTAAAATTTTTGAAGTGAAAACTTCTTTAGGCGAGTTGAGCACTTTTGGGTTAATAAAAATCATTGAACCCCCATCATCGTCAGCTAACGCTTTCCATTTGAAGTGAAAACTTTTGGGTTAATAAAAATCATTGAACCCCCATCATCGTCAGCTAACGCTTTCCATTTGAAGTGAAAACTTTTGGGTGAAGAAAAATCATTGAATTCGCGTCATCGTCAGCAAACGCTTTCCATCCTTGTATGATACAAATAATGTATCACACAATTAACTTGCTAATGTGATGTGTTAATAATTATATACTGTATATTGTTTTAAAATCTGGTGCGGCGTTACACGACTTCTCTCATCTCCGGGCACTGTCTCTATTGCAGTTAGACCTCACAAAACAGTGAGAAGGCCCAAAGCGGCCATTTTTCTCACGTTTTTACAATCTGGTGCGGCTCTACACGACTTCTCTCATCTCCGGACACTGTCTCTTAAAGATTGCAGCCGGAAACGTTGCAGTTAGGCCTCACAGAACCGTGAGAAAGACCAAAGCCGCCATTTTTCTCACGTTTTTACAATCTGGTGCGGCTCAACACGACTTCACTTAACTCCGGACACTGTCTCTTAACGATTGCATCCGGAATCGTTGCAATTAGACTTCACAGAACCATGAGAAAGACCAAAGCCGCCATTTTTCTCACGTTTTTAAAATCTGGTGCGGTTCTACACGACTTCTCCAGTGCTTCCAACCTAATCCGGCAAATTGTTAGTACCGCCCCTTTTTCTTCACCACTTAATTTTTAGAGTATTTTTCTTCTTAATTCATTGTAGATACATTTGAAGAGAATTTCTCTAAAAATTAAGTAGTGTAGAAAAAGAGGCGGAACTAACAATTTGCCGGATTAGGTTGGCAGCTCTGCTTCTCTCATCTCCGGACACTGTCTCTTAAAGATTGCAGCCGGAAACGTTGCAATTAGACCTCACAGAACCGTGATAAAGGCCAAAGCCTCCATTTTCCCCACGTTTTTACAATCTGGTGCGGCTCTACACGACTTCTCTCATCTCCGGACACTGTCTCTTAAAGATTGCAGCCGGAAACGTTCCAGTTAGACCTCACAAAACCATGATAAAGGCCAAAGTTGCAATTTTTCTCACGTTTTTACGATCTGGTGTGGCTCTACACGACTTCTCTCATCTCTGGACACTGTCTCTATTACAGTTAGACCTCACAAAGAACGAAAATTATAAAATATCGAAACACATTTGATTTATAAACAAAAAATTGAAAATACATTTAAATGATCACGTGGTAACCATCATGATCTAAACATCGTTTTGAAGATTTATCGTTCACATTCCGTCGTTTTTGACGGGTTATATACTAGTATGAAATAAACAAGTTATATTTTAATATATGAAATAAAACTATTTATTTGTTAGATCTAAGCAATTTTTTAATAAAAATATGTATTCTGTATTGGGTTAATTCCACCCGTATATGGAATTAATGCTTTAATGCACAATGGCGTAGTATTACACAGTGTTTTTATATAAATATCAGAAATTTCAATGTGCCAAGTATCACAAATATTTTTTCTAGTTCTGGCAGAGTTGTAGGCTGCAAATTTCGAATCCTCTTCCCTCTCCCCCGTCTTTTTATAGACGAAAAATTTTCGAGCGGATCGCGATTAGGACTATTTCCATGTCTGGTAAAGAAGAAATTCTACCATATATTTTGTGGGATTTAACTTAAAGTGAAAAAAGATATTATTACTTACAGAATTATAGGTTCTCATGGGAATGGATCGGAAATTTTGACAATTTGAAGTAACGTACCACAGACGCCGCGTGGTAAGGTGCATTATCATCTTGAAATGCTGTTTGCGGAAATGTCCAAGAGACCTCCAAAATAGTCGGTCAGGCACCACTTTTATAAAGACTGTGTTTTATTTCAAGTTAATTGATTCCTTGAGCATAAAAATTTTCCCGACTGTTTGAAAAGTTATGCACCTCCGTTCCGTACCATAATGTACGGAGAATATGTCACTGTTTTAAAAGTGCGATTTTCATTAAGTCGGTCATATTTTCGTTGTCAGATCTGCTTGTTTTCTTTAGCTCTAAATAAGTTAAACTTGACTCATCAGAGAAAACCAGTTCAGCCCAATAATTAACTAATCACTTTTTAATTTTTTTTAGCCATCTGAGGTCTTGCTTTCCTAATTCTCTTCACTAAAAATGGAAATTTTTCAAATATTCTGTCATTTAAACCTGCTTTGTTTAATAGTTGCTGCATTGTAGTTAAAGGGAATTATGCTGCTAAACACTTTTTCTGAATGACTTTTATGTTCTAAATGTAATACAAACCGATTTTATAAGCAATGGCTTTTTAACTTATGGTCATCTCGCCTGGATGAGCAACATTGACGCCTAAAGCCAAATTTCCAGTTTCAATGACCAAAAAATTTTATATCTTGCTAAAAACCATTTTACCAATATTTCGTTAACATTTAATTATTTTTCCATCTCACGTATTAAAATGTTTTTTGATTTTCATTCAAAAATTAATATTTTTTGTGGCATCGTTAACTGCCTTATTCTTACCATTTTTGAAATAATTTCTAAAATTACAATTTTCCTGACAATTGAATTTTGTTTTTAACACTGGACTCAATGCTAAAGTGTATGTGGAGGACAACATAATGAAATCTGTTCAAAAATTTGCTTTTAAAACAATAAAATTGGCAGTTGTAGAAGATGAACAGGAAAAAATCTAAGTGCGGCTTTTTCTTTTTGTCGCTTAGTGTATTGTATATATATATATATATATACATATATATATATATATTTTCTTATTTATTTATTTATTTATTTATTTTTTTTTTGCAACGTTTAAAACACAGTATTAATAACACACATTTAAAAAATAGAACGAAATCTGATTAATAAAAAAAAGTGTCACAATATATCTATGTGTTCGTCTTGAACAATGTTCAGGTCAACTCAAAATAACCAAGTTTTAGTCTCTTCTACCGCATGACAAGTCCAAAACCAGAAAAATATTTCGGAGTGTGTTTTAAATTTTAATATAGTGAACTATTTTTAATATGTTTGATCAAGAAAAATCCTGTACATCATTGAGTATCCCAGTAAAAGTTACACTGCGTTAAAAAAAAAAAAAAAAAAAAAAAAAATAAAATAAAATAAAATAAAAAAACTCCTCCAAAACGAAATTGAATTTATTATAAAATAATCTATTTAAAAAAAAAATCTGGTGTGGAAACACCACACGACTTCCATTACACGTATTATATGCATTTTTTGGAATTTTCCAGTAAGAGAAACTTGATACACGTATAAAGACATATAAAACAGAATTTACATAGCAAGTTAAAAAAATTTGAAGAAAATCGTTAGTGCCGTTTTTGAGATACGGACTTACGGTCCCACTTCCGGTTTCCGATGTCCCACTTCCGGTTAAACTCAATTATTGACAGGAAAACAATAATTACATACAAAAGCATATTTAAAAGTGAGTTAAAATGGCGAGTTTGAAAAAAATCCGTCCAACCGTTTTTAAAGGAACGCCTTTGCGAGGTCTGAAATTGAGCTATTTATACAGGACGCCTATCAATTTTCCTGAACTAACCAACTATATCATTCGAAAGGACATTAATAGAGTGTTTATATAGCAAGTTTGAAGAAAATCGTTAGAGCCGATTTTGAGATATGGACTTACGGTTCCACTTCCGGTTTCCGATGTCCCACTTCCGGTTTTTCAATTTTCACCAAAATTTGGAAATTTCATCTGTACACCAGACGTATTTCAATTCTAAAATTTCGTAGCTCTATCTTTATTAGTTTCTGAGCTATAATAGCCAGAAGATTCTCCACATACATACATACATACACACACACACATACATACATACATACACACTGACCAATTGCCAAAAAGCACTTTTTTGGACTCAGGGGACCTTAAAACGTGTAAATCAGGTGAAAACCGATATCGAATTTTCAGACCGAATACAATACTTCCATTACCTACGGTAGTAGGGTAATGGAAGTAAAAAAAAAAAACTTTTAAAACCAAAATTCTTAATGTATCATATCACATAAATCTTTTCGAAGTTATGATTTTGCAATTTTTGTATTAAGGTGAAATGATAAATTTCACCTTAATTCAAAAAAATTTGCAGACTTCCATTGACCGATGCATTACTATGATTGGCCATTAGTTATTGCTCTGGCTGTGCCATCTATCGGTCATTACAATCGTAAATATGCATAAAAACTTTTTTTTTTTTTTTTTTGAAGTGAAAACTTCTTTAGGCGCGTTGAGCACTTTTGGGTGAACAAAAATCATTGAACTCCCGTCATCGTCAGCTAACGCTTTCCATTTGAAGTGAAAACTTTTGGGTGAACAAAAATCATTGAATTCCCGTCATCGTCAGCAAACGCTTTCCATCCTTGTATGATAAAAATAATGTATCATACAATTAACTTGCTAATGTGAAGTGTTAATAATTATACAGTGCATATTGTTTTAAAATCTGGTGCGGCTCTATACGACTTCTCTCCTCTCCGGGCACTGTCTCTATTGTAGTTAGACCTCACAAAACCGTGAGAAAGCCCAAAGCTGCCATTTTTCTCACGTTTTTACAATCTGGTACGGCTCTACACGACTTCACTCATCTCCGGACACTGTCTCTTAAAGATTGCATCCGGAAACGTTGCAGTTAGACCTCACAAAACCGTGAGAAAGGCCAAAGCCGAAAATTTTTTCTCACGTTTTTACAATCTGGTGCGGCTCTACACGACTTCTCTCATCTCCGGACACTGTCTCTATTGCAGTTAGACCTCACAAAACCGTGAGAAAAACCAAAGCCGCCATTTTTCTCACGTTTTTACAATCTGGTGCGGCTCTACACGACTTCACTCATCTCCGGACACTCTCTCTTAAAGATTGCAGCCAGAAACGTTGCAGTTAAGACTTCACAGAACCACGAGAAAGACCAAAGCCGCCATTTTTCTCACATTTTTAAAATCTGGTGCGGCTCTACACAACTTCTCTCATCTCCGGACACTGTCTCTTAAAGATTGCAGCCGGAAACATTGCAGTTAGACCTCACAGAACCGTGATAAAGGCCAAAGCCTCCATTTTTCTCACGTTTTTACAATCTGGTGCGGCTCTACACGAATTCTCTCATCTCCGGACACTGTCTCTATTGCAGTTAGCGTATTAAATAAAATTCTAATATAATTTTTGTAGTAGTAGTTTATATTAATGAATTAAAAAACAATTCATTTAAAAGTATTTCCTACACAATAAAATATTTCCTGACGATTCAAGAAATACACACGTAATTGTTCACGTTTTCACTTCTGTCGGCGCTCCCAAAGTGCAACTGTTTTTTTTTTTTTTTTTTTAATAAGTAACTGCATAATTGTTTTAGAATTATAAAAATATGCATACAATGTTGCTCCCTGCAAACAATTTTTTAATTTTGAGTTTTAAAAATCTTTTTAAATATGTTTGTGTACTACTTTGTGAATTTATCGATGAGTTAATTTTTATACAACATTTTTATGTTTGAATACTAAATTTTTGCCTTAAATTTCAGCATTCGAGCATATAAAAAAGGCTTCTTAATGTACTCTTCAAAAATTCTTAGGGTACTGTGTAGTCAACGAAAAATTTTCTTTTATCAATTGACATCTTTCCTACTAATTATCTGCAAAAATTAACACTCCGGACCTTCGGGGTATTGAACGCTCGATCATCGAATTACTAACATGGTGCTCAACCACCTGACCCACGGAGAGGAGAGACAAATGAAAAAGCTTATACTCACCTTAAAATGGAGGCGCATTTTTTATTAGCTTGAGATTCACAAACATACTGTAGTGAATGACAGTAAGTACATAAGAATTTGGGGGAAAATGCAATATAAATATTATTTTTCGTTGCACTATTCATTTGAAAAAACATTTTTTCACTTGAAATAAAATGTTTTAATAATTTAACAGAATATTTATTTTTATGTATAAACAAGTAATATAAATATAAATGAAAATTTTTTTAAGTCAATTCCTACTTACAAACACTATCGAAAAAGTTTTTTTTTTTAATAATTTTGAATTAGGAAATAAAAAACGCGCATGCAAAATAAAAGAAAAATAATTATAAGATAAAAAAAAACTTTTTATATACCATGTTTTAAACTTTCTGATGAATCATAGAGCTCTTATCAATGTGCAAAAAATTTTTAAAGTGACAATGATGTCAATTTTTGTGAAATGCATAATTTAACTTTTTCTAGTTTTTTCTTATTCAAGTTTATTTAAATGTATTTATTCTTATGTCGAAAGAAAATTAACTCGTATATATATATATATTTTGGCAACAATTAAATTATAGCTAATATTTTAATGGCTATATTAACACTATTGGAATGTTATTATTTTCATATTTTAATTAATTATATGAAAACTAATAAAAAAAATTCGAAAATTGGACTTCGAAGTATTGTGTTGTCACCGTGTTCTGAGCAATCCTGAAAATTTCAGATTTCTAGCTAGTCGGGAAGTTAGTTAAAAATCGATTGCAAGATTTGTACAAGATATATATATATCAGCACAAAAAACCCTTAACGGGTTAAAAGTTTGTGACACCGATACTTTATGGCTATAAGAATTTGAAATATGAGTCTTAAAAATAATGATATCAAATTTTAAGTGACGCTTTGCAATTAGTTTAAATATACATAGATTTTCTTATTTGATTATTTACTTTTTACTTTTATTTATATTTATAATGCAAACGTAATATTTTTAGTTTCAAGATCAGATAGGTGACAGATATATAAAATACACTCACTGGTGCTTTTTCATTCACATTTCAAATTCAAAATAACAGTTTTAAAAATGATGATATAAAAATTCCAGTGGCGCCTCGGTGTTATTTTAAAAGATTTGTTTTTAGATTCCATTAAAATTACTTTTGTTTTGTCTAATAAAGTATATTTACACATTGAAACAGTGCTTTTAATTTTAAAATATACTGTCAAATAATTATACTTTCACTGAGTTTGCATTATAAATTAAAATTATTTATTTCAATAAATTGATTTATCTTTTGCATCACGCTATCCAAAACATAGTATCCAACTGAGTGAAAATTTGCGCAAAGAGGTAGTGTGACGTAAAGAAAACATTTACACAAATTTTACTTGCAGTTTTGGATAGCGTGACGCAAAAGACAAATCAATTTATTGAAATAAATAATTTTAATTTATAATGCAAACTCAGTGAAAGTATAATTATTTGACAGTATATTTGAAATTTAAAAGCACTGTTTCAATATGTAAATATACTTTATTAGACAAAACAAAAGTAATTTTAATGGAATTTAAAAACAAATCTTTTAAAATACCACCGAGGCGCCACTGGAATTTTTATATCATCATTTTTAAAACTGTTATTTTGAATTTGAAATGTGAATGAAAAAGCACCAGTGAGTGTATTTTATATATCTGTCACCTATCTGATCTTGAAACTAAAAATATTACGTTTGCATTATAAATATAAATAAAAGTAAAAAGTAAATGATCAAAGAAGACAATCTATGTATATTTTAACTAATTGCAAAGCGTCACTTAAAATTTTATATCATTATTTTTAAGACTCATATTTCAAATTCTTATAGCCATAAAGTAGCGGCGTCACAAACTTTTAACCCGTTAAGGGTTTTTTGTACTGATATCATTACTTTTTATGGGTTATTGATCAAAAAATTAAAACAAGTCCTTCTGGCTCCTAGGAAGGGTTAACTGATTTATCTTTTATTATGAAGTTGCCATCATTTATTTTTTTCAAAATGGCAGCTACAATTTATTAATGGACTTGGTGGATTTCTTAATGAAGGCTTGTATATATGGAGTTTTAAGCAAATCGGTTCATAGAACCTTTCTAATGTAGATTTGAAAAATTCAGTGGGCTGGCACAGGGAAACAAGAGGGTAGATTAAGTTGGCAAATGAACATAACAAATACATTTCTGAGATAAATCCACACTACAAATTTAGTTTGAATTAATTCAGTATTTCAAACGTTATCATGCTGACAAATTTTCAAGTAGTCTGCCACTTGAAAACAAAATGGAGAAGCTTAGAAAAAAAATATTGAGTGGGATTCTCAATTTCTTTAAAAGAAAATAATAATAATAGTACGTGGGAAATTTCAAAGTTAAGTTAGAATTACGTAATCTACATTTTGCAAGTTTCTTTAGAGAATTACAAATGAAAATTAAACAATTAAAAAAAATCAAGTTAATGTTAAAAAAGATTTTTTTTTTTTTTTTTTTTTTTTTCCCTTTTGAGGGTAAGTATAGATACTACTCTAATATTCACAATTTAAATTTTCATCAAAAGTGCAGATAAAAATTATTTCATAAAAATATTTGGAGGGAAAAATAGACAAAATATAAATTAAGCTATACATTTCTATAATTTTAAAAATAAGATAAAATCATTTAGAGAAAAATTTTATGGAAAATACAAGTTAAGCTAAAGTTAATACAAGTTAAGTAAAATACAAGTTAAGCTTAAGTTTTATGGAAAATACAAGTCATATATATATATATTTCTTTTTAAAAATTAAAAAATCTCTTTTTAAAATACAGTTAGAGTTTATTCATACATTTACTTTTCAGTCTTTAAAATGATACATATTTTAAATATTAACATAATCAAACTAATTTTTACTTTCCGAACACTATAGTGAGGAAAGTATTGTAATCATGTCAAAAATCCGAATTTGAGATTTTGATGTTTCTATACGTTTCGAGGTCCAATGAGTCCGTTTTCACTATTTTTGTGATGATGTATGTATGTGTGTGTGTATGTATGTGTGTATGTCTGTGAGTGAACACGCTAGCGTCTAAACGCTTTGTTCGAATAACCTGAAAGTTGGTACGTATATTGTAAGTCACCATAGTACGAACCCTATAGATTTTGGTGAATCTAGCACTTATAGTTTTTTTACAGGGACACAAAGAAAAATTCTTTATCATTATGGCCTATGGGAGCAAAATCTTAAAAGTGCGATAGCATCTAAACACCTTATTCAATTGAGCAAAAAACTTATACACATATTATAAGTCACAAATACTCAATCTGTATAGATTTTGGAGAATCTAGCACTTATAGTCTTTTTACAGGGACACAAAGAAAAATTCTTTATCATTATGCCTATGGGGCCAAATTTTTAAAAGTGTGATAGCATCTAAACACCTTACTCAATTGAGCAAAAAACTTATACACATATTATAAGTCACAAATACTAATCCATATAGATTTTGGAGAATCTAGCACTTATAGTTTTTTTACAGGGACACAAAGAAAAATTCTTTATCATTATGCCTATGGGGCCAAATTTTTAAAAGTGTGATAGCGTCTAAACGCCTTATTAATCTGAGCAAAAAATTTGTACACATGTTATAGATCACAGTTAAACCAACTGTATAGATTTTGGTGAATCTAGCTCTTACAGTTTTTTTACAGGGACACAAAGAAAAATTCTTTATCATTATGGCCTATGGGACTAAATTTTTAAAAGTACGATAGCATCTAAACGCCTTATTCAATTGAGCTGAAAATTTATATGAGTATTATAAATCACTGTTGCACTAACTATATGCATTTTGGTGAATCTAGCATTTATAGGTTTTTACAGGGACACAACGAGAAATTCTTTATCTCAAAGGCTTTATCTCAAAGGATCTATTGGCTCAAAGTTCAGTAGCGTTAAATAAAACATCGTATAATAGATGGAGAAAAATACTCAAACACTCTATTATGGTTTTCTCTCTTTTGTTTGTTTAACAACTCTTTCTTTACTTTATCTACAAAACTGTTAATTACTCAATGTTCGGAAAGTCGAGTGGAGTCACTCCAGATTTTTTTATTATTATTTAAAGCAATAATGGCTCGGGGATGAAAGAGGGGATAAATACACTGTATATTAAAAAAACTAGTATGTTGTGGCCACCACAAGACTTTCTTCTATATTTTCCTATGCATATTCAATCAGTAATAATATTTAAAAAAAAAAAAAAAAAAACGATTTTTTTTTCCTAAGGTTTTTTTTTTTTTTTTTTTTTTTTTGGTTAAAAGCAATGCATATTCAATCAGTAACAATATATATATATAAAAAATAATAATAATAAAAAAAATACGAGTTTTTTTTTTTTTTTTCAAGTTTTTTTTTGTTAAAAGTAAAAAAAAAATCGATAACTTTGTTTTAAATTATCATAGATCAACCATTCGTTTTAAAGGTATTGACGAGATCTTTCGAAAGATACCCATCTTCAAAATTTACCGAAGCGATGCCCCCACATGCACAGAAATTTTTTCCTAGTTAACTATTACTATTATCAATAATAACTCATATTAATTTTACAATCACAAGTTAAAAATAACTCTCATTATGTACATTTATACGAAATTTTGTCCGATACTGCCATGTTAAAAATTTAGAAAACATGAGATCATAGCGCCACCTGTTGAGCGATTGATCCCCAAATGTAATCAGCACCAGTTTATGTCAGGGACCAACTAAATACCAAATTTCGTTAAAAAAGGTTTTTTTTTCGTTAAAAGTAAAAAAAGATCCATAACTCTGTTTTAAATTATCACAGATTTATGGTTCAACCATTCGTTTTAACGGTATTGACGAGACCTTTCGAAAGATACCCATCTTGAAACTTTGTACCCCAGGGGGGAACCGATGCCCCAGATGCACAATTTTTTTTTTCTTAGTTAACTACTACAATTATCAACGAGATCTTTTGAAAAATACCCATTGTGAAAATTTACTCCCCCGGGGGGTGTACTTCCCCCCAGGGGGGGGACCGACCGATGCACCCACATGCACAATTTTTTTTCCTAGTTAACTACTACTGTTATCAATAATTCATATTAATTTTGCAATCACAGGTTTAAAATAACTCTCATTATGCACATTTATACGAAATTTTGTCCTATACTGCCATGTTAAAAATTTAGAAAAAATGCGATCACAGCGCCACCTGTTGAGCTATTGATCCCCAAATATAATCAGCACCAGTTTATGTCGGGGACCAACTAAATACCAAGTTTGGTTAAATTTCGTTAAAAAAAAAGTTTTTTTTCGTTAAAAGTAAAAAAAACCGACAACTTTGTTTTAAATTATCACAGATTTATGGTTCAACCATTCGTTTTAAAGGTATTGACGAGACCTTTCGAAAGATACCCATCTTGAAACTTTGTACCCCAGAGGGGTACAAAGTTGGGGGTAACCGATGCCCCCAGATGCACAATTTTTTTTCCCCTAGTTAACTACTACTATTATCAACGAGATCTTTTGAAAAATACCCATTGTGAAAATTTACTCCCCCCAGGGGGGGATCGATGCCCCCACATGCACACTTTTTTTTCCTAGTTAACTACTAATATTATCAACAATTCATATTAATTTTAAAATCACAAGTTTAAAATAACTCTCATTATGCACATTTATACGAAATTTTGTCCTATACTGCCATGTTAAAAGTTTGCATAAAATGCGATCAGAGCGCCACCTGTTGAGCAATTGATCCCCAAATATAATCAGCACCAGTTTATGTCAGGGTGCAACTAAATACCAAGTTTGGTTAAATTTCATTCATTGGTTCGTGAGATACAGCGTCCACAAAAAAGTGATACAGTACAGACAGACATTTTCTAAACACTATTAATTCGTGTTCTGGACATCCCAAAACGTGTAAATCCATCAAAAAACGGAGGTCGAAAATTTTCACGAATCCAATACTTTCTCTATATTACATATAGAAGAAAGTAACAACAACATGAAAATAGAATTAAAATTCATGAAAAATGTGTCAAATAGCAATTATTGAAAAACACGTCAAAATAAATAAATAACATCTTTACTTTGAAACCCATAATAATTTATTTAAAAAATATAATTCTCTCTATCTCTCTCTTTTTTTTTAATTAATTAATTTCTGCATGAAAAATTCCATTTCATAAATATATTTACAACTACAATAAACAAAAAACCCTCCTTTAATTTTAAATAATTATTTCTACATGTTTCTAAGCAATTGAAAGTGTTTTTTTTTTTTTTTTTTTTTTTTTTTTTCAAAGAAAAATAAATTAGATTCCTATATTTAATTTATTTTTCTTAAAAAAAAAAAAAACCTTTAATTGTTTAGAAACATGTAGAAATAATTATTTAAAATTAAAGGAGGGTTTTTGTTTATTGTAGTTGTAAATATATTTATGAAATGGAATTTTTCATGCAGAAATTAATTAATTAAAAAGAAAAGAAAAGAAAGAGAGGATTGTATTTTTTAAATAAATTATAATGGGTTTCAAAGTAAAGGTGTTATTTATTTATTTTGACGTGTTTTTCAATAATTGCAATTAATTCATTTCAATAGAATTTTAATTCTATTTTCATGTTTTTTTTTTTTTTTTTTTTTAATGTACAGTGTATTTATCCCCTAGCAATTATTGCTTTAAATAATAATAAAAAAATTAGTTTGATTACGTTAATATTTAAAATATGTATCATTTTAAAGTCTGAAAAGTAAATATATGAATAAACTCTAACTGTATTTTAAAAAGTGATTGTTAATTTTTAAAAAGAAATATATATTTGTGAAAATGTATGTTTTAAGTTAAAAACAAAAGATGTCACCAAAACTCCATTTGCTGTTTTTTCCCATTCCCGGTGTGGAAGGATACATGAATAGGAATCGCAAATCATTGAGCTACTATAAAATCGATGTTTATGAATGATTGAAAAATTTTCGCTTTAAAAAATTGTAAATTCATCATTATTATGATAAAATGGAATATCTAAAATTACAAAATACTTCCTTATTTAAAATGTTATCTAAATACTTTTTTGACTAAATATGAAATTTTGAAATCAAAAATATCTTTTTCATAGCAGAAGAGAAAATATATTTAAGTGAATTTGACTTAGTGTATATACAATAAATATATAAAAATTGTAATAAAGTATGTTTGCGTTAAGGTCAACCAACCAACGGGACCAACTCAAGCTTTGCAAGTAAGAACCGCATCACGACATTTTTGCCGAAGGAAAGCATGCAATTGGCGGAGTAATATAGTTCCATATTTAAAACAACTTTTTATAAAAAAAACCAAGAGTTTTCCTGAAAAAAAAAAAAAAAAAAAAAAAAAAACGAAAAGGTTACTAGATTCAGAAAGATCCCATTAACAACATATATTAATTACAAGAAAATCGTTCGTGCCGTTTTAGAGATATTTTTCATGATTTTAGACCATTACAAACTTACACCATCCATTTCCCCTTTTTGGCTTTAAATTGAGATTGTAAATCATTATTAAATTTAGCACACAAGAGATACAATATTAATGTCAATTTCTTTCAAAAAATAATTTTAAAATTGTAAAACACGGTACATTTTTCATAATAATTGTAGAGAATGTTCACAGATAGATCGATAAACTAAGTGATTGTAAGCAGTAGGTTGATTTTTTATTCTTTAAATTAAGCATACCTTTTTCCATTTTCTTCGCTACGGCCTACCACATGATGCATCTCAAATCCAGACTTTGGAATGTTTGATTAATATTAAAATTGCATTTAAAAAAATTGCATTTTAGAAAATAAAAAATTTAAAAATGGACATAGGATTTCAATTTTCATACACAATATGTAAAATTTTATTCTCTTTTGAAATAATTATTTAAAAAATCATGCCATCGATTTTTAATTTAACAAAAAATTTCAGAAATTTCACAAAAATACTCCTCACCTTTCCCTCGTTTTTATTACTTTTCAACAAAGTTGAGAAGTGTTTATGACTTCTGTTTTCTGTCTGTCAACACTCTACCTCCCATAAATATTCATGGAATTTCTTGATACTGATACATGTTATTAAAGTTCACAATGGATGTTCCCTATTACAAATATGGTAAATACTATCACTGGTTTGTTTACAGGGACACCCGAAAGAATTCAAAAGCATTTCGTTCTATGAGAGGTACTTCTAAGTCATATTTGAATAATTTTATTTTGCACAAATCATAATAAAATTAATATTAATAATACAAACATACATAAGAAAGGGCTTTCAATTGAATATAGTATGATTAACATTAAGATTTACAGAGCCACATAAAAACTAGTATGTTGTGGCCACCACATGACTTTCTTCTATATTTTCCTATACAAATTCACTCAGTAAAAATAATTTATTAAAATTATTATTTAAAAGAATTATCTTCCATGATAATACAGACGATTTCCATATTAGAGAAGTAGTATAACACTAAATATCCAAAAAAAAGTTAATTTTATAGTCAATATTACTTTTTTTTTTTTGTTAAAAAAAAAAAAAAATCGATAACTTTGTTTTAAATTATCGCAGATCGATGGTTCGACTATTCGTTTTAAAGGTATTGGTGAGCTCTTTTGAAAGATACCCATCATGAAAATTAACTCCCCTCGAGGGGGGACTTCATCCGAGGAGGGGAAGGGGGGGGGGGAGGCTCCTACTTATCAAAAATTTTTTCCCAGTTGACTATCTCTATTATAAAAAATTTTTGTCAATTTCATAATGATTACTAAAAATTAATTCTCTTTATGCACATTTATACAAAATTTTGTCCTATATCCCCATGTTAAAAATTTAGAAAAAAGTGTAATGGCAACGCAACCTGTAAGGCAATTTTTACCAAAAAATGATAGGCACTAATTTATGTCAAGGTGCAGCTACATTAGAAGTCTGCACGGGCCGAAATTTTCAGGCCCGGGCTCAGCCCGTTGGAAAGGTTTGCTTACCCGGTCCAGCCCGGTATGAAATAGGAAAATTCGGCCCAGGACCGGCCCGTTTACTTTTTTTACAAGTGTACAGCCGGCCCGATTAAAAAATATGTAAAATTACAAAAAAAAAAAAACTTTCTACGAAAAAGATGTTTAGTATGTGTTTTGCAGAGGTTTTATATACACATGTTTACAAGATATTTATATATAAACAATATTTCATAATTACAGATGTACAGAAGGCACAAAGACAGACAGAAGGTCAAATCGAAAATATAAGCATTCCTCAAACAATATAGGAAGATAGTTAAAATGGTTAATAGTACTAAAAATACACTTTCAACCACTTCCTGTTATATACCGTAATGTATCCGAATCTTTCATGTGATCCAGTAAACAAAACTTTAATGCTAATCCAACCATATTCAATAGAAAAGATGCTTTTGCACATACTAAAAATGATGCTACTTTCATCCAGTGCCCCGGAGAAAAGAAAAAGAAGCCTCAGAGAAAAAGTTACAACGGAAGGATTTTTATAGCCTTCATACCATCTAAACTTTACAGACCATAGGACACAAAGCTTTATACATAGTATGTATCTAATTTCTTTTGTTTGTACAAGTGTGCAAACTAGTAGTGACAAGCATACTATTTTGAATAGTAAACCATCTAATATTACTTTAAATAAAGCATATTAATTTCGAGACATGTTTAAAATATTTGTGGAAAATCAGATCGCGAACAGACAAACTGATAGGCAATTAAATTGAAATTACAAACATTTTTTAATAAAATAAAATTTTATGTGCCATACCAGAATGCAAAATTATGTAAAATAAATGACTGAAAAAGTATTTTATCATTTTCCTTTTTTGTTGATTAACGAGGTATCTAAAAAAAGAAAGAAATTTCCTCCAGGCCCGGCCCGAGTTCACAAAAAAATATTGAGCCCGAGCACGGCCCTTGCAGACCTCTAAACTACATACCAATTTGTATGAAATTCTGTGCAGGAGTTCCTGAGATACAGTTGCCACAAAATTTTGTCTTGCACATACAGATTGACAGACAGAGACATTTTGTAAAAATGGTCAAATCGTATTCTACAGCTCTGAAAACGTGTAAATCCATCAGAAACCCAAGGTCGAAAATTTTTATGAATCCAATACTTTCTTCTATTGAATATAAAAGAAAATAATATTCAGTTACATAAATGGCTATAAATAGAATTTGGTGGAATAGCATTTTAATTTTCACTAATCGTTTTTAACACTTTCTAGAGATGTTTAACAGTGTTTATATGTCTGTGTACCTGTTCGTTTGTCTGTCTGTCTGTTCATGCTCTAACTCTAGTAAATATTCTCAGATTTTCTTGAAACTGATATATTTATTAAAGTTCAATATGGGATGTTCCCTGTTGAAAAGTGAGGCAAATACCACGACAGGTTTATGTGCAGGGAATATTCCCAAAAATATTCCAAATCACTGCATTATAAGGGAGTTATTTCTGTAAATCATATTTTAATATTTTTATTTTATAGAAATCATAAAGAAATTAATATTTACCATTCATATGCACAAGAAAAGGCTTTCTATAGCATATAGCAATGATAAGCATTAAGATTTACAGGACACACAAAAATATTCAGTTACATTAAGGGCTACAATTGGAAATTGACTTTTTGTTTGCAATAATCGCTTTTAACACTTTCTAACGATACTGAAGAGTGATTATAATTTGAGTTTGTCTATCTGTCTTTATGTCCATCTGTACACCTCTATCCTCCATATATATTTCCAAAAATGTCTCCAAAATGATATATGTTATTCAAATTCATCATGCCATGTTCTCAATTTAAAATGATATAAATGTGTTTTTTATACAGGGACAGTCAAAAGTATGGCAATGCATTGAGTTTTTTTAAGAGGCACTTTTATAAATCATATTTAAGTAACTTCATGCAGTACAAATCATATTGAAACTGATATTTATTATTCATATGTTTTCAGTAGAATACGATATGTTTAGTTTTAAGCTTCACAGGGATACACTAAATTATTCAGATACATTAAGGGTTACAACTGAAAATTGCTGGAATTGCATTTTTGTTTGTGTTAAGCATTTTTAACATTTTACAACAAAGTTTACGAGTGATTATAAATTCAGTCAATTTATCAGCCTTATTTCAGTCCTAATGTCTGTCCATTCTGTGATTATGTAGGCAAAGTATGTTGAAAGTTAAACAATGCAACGAGTATGTATAGTTGAAAAGTATTAATAATCTATGCGGACTGCAAGATTTTTTGTTCTTATTTAAAAATTAAAAAAGTTTTTCAATGAAACACTTTATGAAAACGAAATTTCACATGTTTATGAAGTATGCTTTTGTATCTCAGATGAAACAAAGTTTTCAATTATCTCATTTACTTTTACTATAAATTTTATTATTTTTTCTGATATTTTGATACTTTTTAAGAAAAATTTCAGACAAAAGAACCTGTGTCCTTGTATAGGAAACTTTCTCATTTTTGGAAGTTATAAAGAGTGGATGCACACAATACTTAAAATGTTACATCAAGCATAAAGTTTGAATGAATTCATTACAGCTGTTCAATTATGCAATGTGTAATGCATTTCCTTATCTTTAAGGCTACACAAAATTTAAATAATTGAAGTTTCATTTTTATAATTGAGTTGGTTTTTCATATAATTTTGCACTTTTCCTTTTGCTTCAGAGAAATCAAAGCAACACACTATTCTACTTTATTTATTTTCAATAAAAATATTTACTAATGAATCTGTAGGTCAGGAGCCTCAACATTCCATTTGTATAACTCATTACAGAGCAGATCAGTTTTATTTATGCCCCATTATTTAAAATATTATTTAAATATACATATATATGATTAAATCACTACATAATGAGATGAGTTTCTGAGGAAGACTGCAACTCCCTCACTTCATTGTATCTATGCATCTATAGATATCTGTATATATTTCCAAAAATGAGTATTACAAACCTAAAATGCATATTTGGTCATTACATAATTTATTAGAATTCTTTTGTGTAGCTCTGTTAATTACAAAAGTTCTGTCTGTTTTCCGATTAGAGTACAATGAGCGCTATTAAGGATGAATCAATTCTACTACGATTTTACCAAAATAGGGGTGGAAGGAAACTGTCAGAGATAAAATTTTGGGAAATGCTCATCTCACAAGGCAAGTATGAATCAGGAAAATTGCAATTGAAACCGAACCAAGCGAATATTAAAATAAAGAGTATGTCGAAAACATAGAGTAGGGTGCAAAATCTGTGCAATAAATCCCCATGGATTAAGATATCACTCTAGAAGTTTTAGCTGTTTCTATAAAAACCAATGAAACACAAATTGTAGCAAGTAAAAGTGGTGCAGTGATAACATGTTTGACTTGAGTGTAGAAGGTTCTGAGATAGAGTCCATGCTCTTTAATTTAAACTTGGTTTACTTTCAATAGGGTTTGGGTTGGGTTTGGTTTTTTTTACGTCGCACTAGTGCTGCGCAGATGGGCAATTGGCGACGGTCTGGGACACACCCCTAGAGGTGGTCCGGAGACATGCCATCACAATTTTGATCCTCCACGGAAGGAATGGCTCTCCCGCTTCGGTGACCCCCAGAGGTATAATTTTTGATGGGAACATGGAGGACATTGCGGCCACGACAGATTTTACGTGCACCAGCCACCATTAGTGTACACGACGGTCTTTGGCCGGCTCGAGTACCGAACCCGCAATCTTCCAGTTACGAGGCCGGCGCTCTACCGACTGGGCTACCGCGGCCCAACTTTCAATAGGAATTATACTGATTCATACTTCCCTTGTCAGTGACAGCATCCAACCCTTCTCAAGAAGAATCACCTTTGTTTGTTTTGGATTTGAATTGAAGACTGGACAGTAAATCTATTTTTAAACCTGTAAATACAGTACTATGCAATGTATATTAAATCAATACAAAAAACCCTTAACGGGTTAAAAGTTTGTGACGCAGCACTGCACTTTATGGCTATAAGAATTAGAAATACGGGTCTTAAAAATAATGATATCAAATTTTCAGTGATGCTTTGCTATTAATTAAAAAATACAGAGATTTTCTTATTTGAATTTGTTTTTTTCATCTATTTATTTTTACAGTGTAAACGTTACTTTCAACATAAAATAATATATAACATTTATTTACCGATACCTTTTCATTCACATCTCTTATAATATCAAAATATGTGTTTTAAAAGAAATGATATGAAATTCCAGCAACGCAGTGATGTTACACTAAATGATTTGTTTTTAAATTCCACTGCAATTATTTTGTTTTGCATATTAAAGTATATTTGCACATTGAAATATTGCTTTTAATTTTCAAATACGCAGTCAAATATATCACTTTCATTAAGTTTATATTATGTACTGAAATGTATTTATTTCAATGAATTATTTTATCCTCTGCGTCACGCCATCCAAAACTACAACTAAAAATTTCGCTTTTTTTTTTTTTTTTGCAGCACACTATCTATTTGCATGCTTTTTCAATTAATTTGGATAAGATGGCACAAAATAAACATTTCCATAAATTTTACTTACAGTTTTGGATAGCGTGACGCAAAAGATAAAATAATTCATTGAAATAAATACATTTCAGTACATAATATAAACTTAATGAAAGTGATATATTTGACTGCGTATTTGAAAATTAAAAGCAATATTTCAATGTGCAAATATACTTTAATATGCAAAACAAAATAATTGCAGTGGAATTTAAAAACAAATCATTTAGTGTAACATCACTGCGTTGCTGGAATTTCATATCATTTCTTTTAAAACACATATTTTGATATTATAAGAGATGTGAATGAAAAGGTATCGGTAAATAAATGTTATATATTATTTTATGTTGAAAATAACGTTTACACTGTAAAAATAAATAGATGAAAAAAACAAATTCAAATAAGAAAATCTCTGTATTTTTTAATTAATAGCAAGGCGTCACTGAAAATTTGATATCATCATTTTTAAGACCCGTATTTCTAATTCTTATAGCCATAAAGTGCAGTACTGCGTCACAAACTTTTAACCCGTTAAGGGTTTTTTGTATTGATATCATTACTTTTTAGGGGTTAATGATTAAAATATAAAATTAAAGGAGCATGGCAATGAGTTTGTAACCCTTAAAAAGTGCAGTTTCATAGTTCATACCACATTAAATTTTACCTCGAACAAAATAACAAACTAAATGAAATTTTAAAAAATTATGAAAAGTGATAAATAAAAAACTTTAAGAAAGAATATTTGTTGTGTGATGGAAACACGCAACATTACAAAGGCATAATATAGTATATTTTAAAAATAACAAACAATTTCTACAAAAAAAAAAAAAAAAAAAGAGACAGAGAGAGAGAGAGAGAGAGATTTTATTTTATTTAATATTCAATTTCTTTGGTTCAACGGTTCATCTGTTTCTTAAATAGTTCAACAGAATATTTAAAATAAATGTTCAAAAAATAATTTGTGTACGAAAGTTTTTGTAAAAAAGTGTTATGAATAAGTTTTTAAAGAGCTCCATTCACCGCATAGATTTTGGTTAGATTAAAAAAAAATTAAACACAAGTTTTTAAATGGTCCAATTGAATGAAAAAATATTAATATTTTGTTATATTTTTAATTTTAGATGTTTAAAGTAAAATGTTGTAAGGATTTGACAGTAATTTTCCAAAATACCTAACACCATGGGGGTGGGGATCAGATCCTCCTTTGGAAACTCTGATAATTCTAAAAAAGATGCTTAATCAATCTGAGGGAGATTTTGTTTGGTTTAAAATTAATTCAGATGGGGAAAATAGGAGGGGGGCAATCAGTTAGACCACTTTGAAATTTTAATCGGGAAAACGTTTTTTTAGAAAATGTTTTGTTGAATGCAGTTTTATTCGTATCTGGTTAAATATACTGTACATAGTTCCCACATTCTTCCTGGCTAGAATTCCTGAAAATTTTCTAAAACGTGGTGAAGGGATTTTGGACATTGCTTCATTTTCTAAAATTGGGTTATGGGGATAAAAAGTATACTAAGAGATCTAACATTAAAATTTTAAATGATAAGGATTTTTTAGCACTTTGAGAAATCTTCTAGATGCAATCACTTCAACGATAATTTTTTAAGGTTGGTTGGTAGTAGGTTTTAAGGCCAACTGACTACGCTAGGGTCCTAGGCATACAGGTAGAATGACCTCCATGAGGTCTTTCTAAGGGGTCGAGGCCCGTATTTAAGCGAGTTTCGGAGAAAAACACGGAAGGAACGGCTAAGTCAAAGAGTGCAGGATGAGATCGAATCCGGCACCTCTCATCCACCGCTCGGCCGCTGGTGGGGCATTTTTAAGGAACTTATAATTTTTTTTTTTTTCTAAAAGTCCCATCTTCCTCCCCAAATCTATCGGAAATGACTAAGGGAAGGCAATAAACTGCAATATCTGAATAAAGGCAATAAACAAAATTTGCAAAATAATACAAAATTTGAAATGTATTATTAATTTCTAATTTAAAGGTTGCAGATGCATGGTAATTTCATTTTATATCAATATTATATGTAAGAAATAGGTCTGTACAAGTGAAGGAGGATTTTTTTTTCTTTTTTTCTAGAGTAGCTTTATTGTTATATTCATGCCTGCTCCCTACTGTTAAATTTAAGAAAGAAATAATTATTATTTTTGAAGTATAGATTTGATTTAAAAGAGAAAAATAAATAAAAATAGAGAAATCTTTAAAATGTGAAACTTTTATACTGATAAATATTTAAGTAGTATAGTTTTTTACTGGAAATTTAATGAACAAAGTAATTTATAAAATAATACACTGTATAATTCTTAATTATTTTGCCAGTATGCTTTGCAGAAATGTATTATTTCGTAAAATTAAGTATCACAATGCGAAAAACAAAATTAATTAATTAATATTTTTAAAAATATATTATGGGTTTAAATTAAAGTCAAATAAAGATGTATTTTACTTCATTTTATTTTATTACTTATTTTACTAATTTTAATTCTGTTTTCAGTTTTTCCAATGCATTTAAGTGTTTGGTAACCGAGTTTTTTTTTTTTTAAATTTCATTACAATATTATTTTATAAAATTAAAAAATAATACTAATAACAGAAAACATGAAATTTTAGATTTGGATTTGATATATTATAATTATTACAATCTTTGTAAAATATTTCATTTACATACTATATTATAGAAATTTAATGAGCAAATTAATTATTATTATTATTATTATTATTCAGGATTTTTTCTATCCATAGTTTAAGTGATTTATCACTTAGTTTAAAAAAAAAAATTACAAATATTTGCATATGATTATGATATTATCTATCATTTTTATGAAAGTAAAGAAAAGGGTTTTTGTTGTTTCAATCACTTTTTAAAAAAAAAACAATTTTGAAAGTTAACAACGTATCAACTTGAAAACAATGGAATTGAATGAATATTTTTGATTAAAAAAATATTATATAAAATACAAATCTCCAAATAAATAACTCATTTAATATATATATTAAAGAAAGAAAAATATTGTATTTTGTAAGTTTGTTTTTGACACTAACTGCCGATAGATGGAGCCAAATTACCTATCTAAGATTGAATATTTCAAATGAAAACGAAGACTGTATACGTCCGCGAACATTCCAAACCGGATTACATTCTTTTCTTTTGAGCGATGCGAAAGAAAATAGTGTAATCCGCGAGGTAATATAGTTACATTTTTAAAGTGAAATATATAAAAAACAAGAGTTTTTAGGGAAAAACGAAGCACGTCACGATTCTTAGACAAAATAAATTAATATCATGTATCAATTTCATAAAATTTCTTCGAGCCGTTTTCAAGAAAAAAAACTCGCACAATTACCATTTTTCCTTTGAAGTCTTAAATTGCAATTTCAGATCTCAAAATATATAGAATGTGGAAGTGTGAAACTTTCAGGATAGCATCATGCAGAAGATAAAAGATTATTCTGAAAACATCACATCAAAATATCTCTAATTTACTGAGATATTAAATGTCGGCGTTTCCAAATTCTTTTGATGTAAAACTAGCTGTATAATAGTGTCGCTGCTAAGCTTTGTTTGAGCTTTGCTGCGTCACTCAAAAAACTGTCGTTTTTTATGATTCCTTTTATTGAATATATTGAATGAATATCAAATGCATGTAAAATAAATGCTGTTAGCAGACAAAAATGTATTTAAAAAAATTTTGTGTGGAATTCACTGCCGAATCGTCAGTGGAGGCCTCCCTAACAGTAAGACTCAGAAGTTTTTGTTTTCTCTCTGTGTGTGTGCCAGTGCATGCGATAAAGAAAGTAAAGATCACCCAATTGTCTTGCAAATTGGAACACATGTTTATGAGCCACACAAAATCAGTTATGCATTCTGTTTGTTGTTCGAGTACAGACACATACCAATGCATTTCTTATCTTTACAGCCTATGGACAGAATTTGTATACACATGTTCATGAGCCACAAAGAATTAGCGGTATTTTTTGTTGTGTATTCTCTTTGTGGCTCATGTACAACAACAAAGAAAAAATCATAACTGCAGAAGTCATTAAGTAACATAGTTATGTAAGAAATGCTGCATTATTAAATTTTTAAAAATTTAAAATGAAGTGATTTCATAATAATTATGTTTAAATTTGTACCTTTATACTTCATTTATAGCAGATCTATCACTCCCTTGCCCCAGGACATCTTTAGTCATACTGGCCTGCCTTCGAAAAATTATGTCTTCTGTTATGTCTCAGCATGTTGAGCCATCTGGCATCAATGATGCTTGGGTCGGATATATTACAAATGTTCTTATTGATCAATCTGTCTATTGTCCGAGTCAAAATTTTCTGAAAATTTAGATAGCAACTACCCTCATTTCAATAAATAATTTAATTCTAAATGAAAATTATTTCCGATTTAACAATAGATTTTATCAACAGAAGAAAGGTGTTCTGATGAGATCTTCCGCCTCAGGATTAATAGTGGAAATAAAATTACATGTTATAGAGAGAACTACCTTCAATAAATGTAATAAATTTATCCATTATGGTTTTTATTACATCGACGATGTTGTTGCCTTCATGATGATAAGGATAATATAGAGCATGTTTTAAAAGGAATTAATAAAACTGATAAGAATATACAGTTTACATGTGAAACAGAAATTAATAATACTATTATTTATATGGGCGTCATTATATGCACCTCTCATAATAAAATTCAAACGACCATTTATCGAAAATCAAGGAACAGCAATGAAATTACTAACACAACTAGTATGTTGTGACCACCCCAAGATTTCTTCTATATTTTCCTATACAAATTCACTAAGTGCAAATAATTTATTAAAACTATTACTTATAAAATTATTTAACTGATGAATGCAAATGACTTTCATCTTAGGGAAAACTAACACTAGATATCTAAAGAAAGATAGTTAACATTTTAAAAAATGCGTTTTTATAGTGGTTATCTCACATATCAAGTTTAGTAAAGTTATATTCCATAAAGGTTGAGATATAGCCATCCCGTTATCGATGAAATTTGCAGTATAGCAGCGCCACCACATTGGCTGACAAGCATCCAAATTGAATCAGCATGATGTCTCATAATGGCCTTCTCACATATCAAGTATTGTTTGGTGATACACAATAGAACCTAAGATATAGCCTTCCCTTAAACTGTGGAAATCACTGTGTAGCAGCGCCATCTGATGAGCAGTTGATACCAAAAGTTGACAGGCACTAATTTATGTTATGGTGCATCTACATACAAATTTATATACAATTCTGTGCAGTAGTTCCTGAAATCTTTCCTTAAATTGTGGAAATCGCTGTATAGCAGTGCCACCTGTTGGCTGATAAGCAATCAAATTGAATCAGCATGTCTCATAATAGTCTTCTCACATACAAAGTTTTGTTTGATTATACGTAATAGAACGTGAGATATAGCCTTCCCTGAAATAACGGAAATTGCTATATAGCAGTGCCAGCTGTTGAGCGGTTGACACCAAAAGTTGATAGGCATTAATTTAGGGCAAGGTGCACCTACATATAAACTTATATATAATTCTGAGCAGTAGTTTCGGAGATATAGTTGCCACAAAATTTTTGTCAAACAGACAGATGGACTGACAGAGATTTTCTATAAATGGTCAAAACGTATTCTAGACCTCTCAAAACCATCCATTGAAAACCAGAAATCGAAAATTTTTATGAATCCAGTAGTTTCTTCTATTGAATACAGAAGAAAGTAAAAATGTAAAAAGCCCATATCAGTATAAAAATAGTAGCTATCCAATCTTATATTAATTGTGCTCTACTAATCTGTTCCAAGAAAAATCTTCTCAATATCGGGTTAAACAAAATTATTCAAATTGAAGAAAAAGTGGGTTACGATAAAAAGTTAGTTATATATAAAAAGCTTTATAAAAATTGTATCAAAAAACTAAACCATACTTCCAATGCTCAAAACGAAAAGCTTAAATTCACCACCTGCATTCCTTACAATAAAGATGCAGGAAATAAAATTAAAAATGAAGCAGCCAAAATTAACAAATATTCCTATCAAATCGAATAAAAATCTTTTACAACGAATTCTTAAAAAAAGAAAAAAAAAATTAACCCTGTAGAGACAACAGGCATTTATAAGATTAGTCATATTGATGTTAATAATGACGTTATGGCACATATATAGGAATGATGAAGAGGAAAACTAAAAAATGAATTAAAGAACACTAAAACAATATAACATTTAATAAAATTGCTACCGCATTAACCAAAACTAACCAAATTAACCACTTAATATTTAACTTCAATAGCCCTAAAAAATTAGCAAACTTTGTAAATTACTCTTATACACTGTGAGACAGTAGAAATATTGACCGATAAGAACTCTTGCAATATATCCAACCCAAGCCTCGTCGATGCTAAATGGTGCAAAATGCTAGACAAAGAGGAGACAATATCGCTTATAGTATTTGAACATTGCGATGAAATCGCCATTGGAATTTATAAGCACACCTGAGATAATCACAACGTTCAGTTATAGTCTCAATTTCTTGACAGAATATAACACTGAACTACCTTTAGTGTTTCAAACACACTATATAGATTATCAGATTTCATTTTTTATCTGTAAAGGCATTTCCCATGGTGTATCACGGTGTGACACTTTATCTGTATATATATTTCTTATCAAATGCTTTGAAACCAAATTTTCATTGAATGGGGTATGGAAGGTCTTTGTTGAATGAACACAATAGCAAGATATGTTCATGTTCATTCTCAATAAATTCAATTGAGAAGTTGAAAGTTCTGATCATATACAAAATGATAAAATGGAGCACTAGGATAAATATATTAGAACTGAACATGATAATTTTAACCATTTAGCAAAAATAGAATTCAAAGTTACTCCCAATAGGGAGCCTGTATATTGAGGGAGATGACAAGCAGAAGTAAACTTACTAATACGCATGCGTCGCCGCATTTTTCTTTACCAGATGAAGAGAGCGTAAAAGCTGAATGGGGTTGTTATGTTTACAGAATGTCGAAAGTTATTACCTCTTTGGCGACGGTTGCGTTTTTCCGCATCCTCGTTTCATCTTTGAATGAAAACTAGCTCCATAATTGTATATTTAATTTACTTCTAATGTAATTAAAATTCCGTCTTATCAATAAGAAAAAATAAAAAATGAAAAATAAAACGAACTTTTTTACCAAAAAAAAAAAAAAAAAATGTATTATTATTAAAAAGTATTCATATTTATTTGTCTGTTGTAAAAACGTGATATTAATTATTTGACCTCTCCCTCTTTTTTCTTTCTTTAAAAATAATAAAATAATAATAAATAAAACTCAGATAAAAACATTTATAGTTGAATCATATTAACTATAATTATATTTTTATTACTACATTTTTGTTTATAAGATAAAACTAATAATAATAATGCATTTAATAATTAGAAAAAAAATCTTTAAAGTTTTTCTAAAGTTTCTTTAAAGTAAAGAAAAAAATATTTTTAACGATATTAAAAAATTAATATTGTTATTATTAAAAAAATAGCATGTACTAAGAATATTTCGTTTTCAGTCTGTGTTATTTTTACTCTTAAAATAAATGTATGCCTCTCCCCCCCCCCCTTCCCCCTACTCATCTCTCTTTCTCTCTTCTTCTTCTTCTTTTTTTATTTTTCTTTTTAAGTTGTGTTTAACGAATTATCAACATTAATTTAAATATTTTAAAAACATTTTTTCACACATGAAAATAGCTTATTATAAGAAAATAATTTTATTTCCAATTTATATCATAATACTCCCCACCCCCCATGAAAAGAAATAGTGGGGGGGGGGGGAATGGCATTCTGACAGCCTTTTGTTTTGTGACTGGAGTGATAGAATTAACCTTGAAACAAGAAAAGAAATTGAATAATGATAATTGAAATATGCAATACAATTATAATATGGATAACAAATATGTAACAAAGAATTTGGCAAGTTGGAATACTGCTGAAATATATCAATGAATTAAACAATATTAACATTTTCAAATAAATTTAAAAAGTTTATTAATTCGGTTTTTCAGTTTGAATGCACTCTAATTTTTGCGCATCCTTATAATTATAAAAATGGCAGTTTCTGTAAACTAACGCTCAAAACGGATGTCATTGCTGCTTGAATCTATCTTTTTTTTTTTTTTTTTTTTTTTTTTAAGTTATTTCTTATTTATTTATTTCTTATTATTATTTTTTTTTTCTTTAAGTTTAAGAGAAAAAAAAAGAAGAAGAAGAAAATGATGTCACATTTACAACAATGTACTTAAAAGAAAATAATAATAATAATAATTAAAAAAAATCAGATAAATAAAAATACAAAAAAGAATATTTAAATAAACATATAATCATTTGTGTTAAGTAGATCTGATTTGTTATAATATATATATATATGCAATTATTTATTATAATATATCATGTAAATCGACGATAAACAATTTGAATCAGCATGAGGAAAAAACGTAATAAATTTGTTGAAATTAGGTACTATTATCTGATCGGCAAATAAATCTATAAAACAAAGATTTATTTATTATTACGCTTCTTTGCTTGGGCTAAAGTAAAATTTTGATTTTTTGAGACTATCTAAAACTTTGTTTAATGAAATAAAACGCAACTACACACTGAAAATTAAATTATTTGTAGAATAAATTTTTGATTTAATATTTGCATGATCTAGTACCAAAATGTATTTTGAACAATGCCTCTAAACTTTTCATTACTTATATTAGTAAAAATTTAAATTAATAATTTTTCAAAAAGCAAGTATTTTTTCAGATTTCAGTTTTTTAATATATTTTGATTTTTGATATTGGGATTTTATTAATAATAATTACAATTATATAACTTATTATTTTAATTAAAAGTTAATTTAACAATTAAAAAAAATGAGCATCAATATCTTTTTTATATAAATGAATAACAGAAAATATAAGACAAATATGAAAAATGTCTAATATTATTTAATATGAATATAAATCTAAGGAAATGCCATAAAATAATTTTAAGAGATATTTAAAAATGCAAAACCTTTCAGTAATAGACGCTATATTCTTTAAAAGGGCCGATGTTTAAAAATTACGATTTGGCGAAAATAAATATAGCCAGTAACGGCTCAAACATCGCCAACATGCCCTCATGCAGCAAAATGACATTTCTTTCATATTAAAACACATTTAATAAGTTGTAAAATACAGTATGTAAAACTTTATTGCTTGTAGCATATTTAAATTGCTGTTTAGGGTAGAAATATTTTAAGAAAAAGTTCGTAAACATTATTTTCAAATACATTGAAAACGAATGCGAATGGCGATCAGCCACAAAAACATGCTAATATCTCAAAACTAGACAGGATTTTCTGCATAAAAATCAGTCAAAATCAAAATTTAATGTCACTTAAATAATATTCTAGTAATAAAAATTGATATCTTAATTCATTATAATAGAAATAAGCTTTTGTTTCTGAGTTGCTTTTCAACTCACTGTTATTCCAATTGCCGAGAAACTGGAAATAGCCCAAGGCGGTAAAAAACAGGTCATAACCAATGAGATCTTTGCTCCCGCGTGTCGTCTCCCTGAGTATACAGGCTCCCTAACTCCCAACGGTTGCAGCAATGGCTATCCAGCATGCAGCCAAGCACCTGCAGTAAACACTACATCCTGCTTCCTCCTAGGCTTCCATCCAAGAGTGAAATGCCTTTACAAATACAAAATCCTGCTCATAAGGCCTGGCACATTCTATGGTAATGAATTAATAATAATTTTAATGAATGAATTTATCTAGATTGTTTGCTCAAATAAAAGTTGATGAAATTAAGTAAAATTAGATTATTTTTGCAGGAGAAATATTTATTATTTTTTTTTCTAGATTAATTTATTATTTTTAATTTTTAGTCTTTAGTTGAAAAGGAAACTATTTTGAATTTGGCATAGTAATGCTACGTTTGTGCAGGACTAATGGAATGTTCTAAAAAGAATGATGAAATCACAGTTTGAAATGTCATTTTAAATTTGTAGAATTAAAAAGTTAGAAAAATAAATATTTTTAGATTTTTTTAAGAACAATTCATAATAATTTTAAATCAATCTTTTTGTTATTTATTTTTTGATTTGAAGTTACGTTTTGTTTACATACAAAAATGCCAGTTTGTTTACAAACAAAGCCCTTTAATAAATATTGATAATTTCTTTCCTACTGAATTTTAAGTCAACTAATTAATTGGGGGAAAATCAATGAGTAAGAGCCAAACCATTTTTTGGAAATTTTAAAATTAATTAAATTAACCAGTGTTAAAATTTTTCAATTTTAACACACACGATAGCTACAGGCAGGCTTATATTTAATTTTAAAGCTTCTAAATGATTATAAACATTTTCCAGTGAATCAGAAATGACAAAGACTTCATCCAACTTCTTGAAACTGCAGGAATTTTACGAAATCAAATACAATAGTAAAGATAAACACATAGGATTTTAATATAGGCATGACCAAAAGAAAAAATCTGTACAAAAATCAAATAACATAGAGCAGACATCAAATTTAATTGCATAACTACCCCCCTTACCAAAATAAATAATAAAAAAAAAAAAGACATTACAACACACTTCAAAAATGTCAGAAAAATGTTGGATTAAATGCATTATATAACAAATTGCAAAACCATTAAAATATGGAACAATAGAAACTTGTGTAATGATGTGAGGACCTGCAAGAATCAAGATCATACAGTCGATAGCAAAATTATTGAAATGCTCGAAATAATTTGTATGCCGGTTTCGTACACCTAATACTGTTTTGTTAAGTAAATATTTGTCGAGTCATGATCTTAGTCTTTATACTGTTTATAAAAAAAGTAAGTTAATGATTAAAAGTCAGTGTGCATGAAACCGACAAATGAATTATTGCAAGTGCTTTAATAATTTTGCTGCCAACTGTAGATGGCGTGATTTGCTCCTGAATGAAACTGAAAGAAAAGATAGTAATCACCATAAAACTTCCGAAGGTTGGTATCCCAACTGAAAAGACTTTAAGCAATGAAACTTTTATTACCTGCCTTCTAAAACAATTCTTTGAGTTTTTTTTTTTTTTTTTTTATTTAATTGAATCTATCATTCTTAATATACAGTAATAAAAATCATAATTTGATTCCTTTAGTCAACAGTATTTGCTTGAAATATCAACAGACCTACACTTCAGATCAACAGAGTAGCTACCATTTGAACTTTTCCAATTTCTTGACTTTTTCCCGATATATTCCGAGTATTTCTCATTATAGTATTTTATAGGCAGGAGAAGATTTATGATTAAGCCATAACTAGGATATGATGAGGCATTTCATTTTAAACACATAAAATTTAATAGATGACTACGACAATTAAAGATGAAATACACAAGTAACATAAACGACTACATTTTGAAGACTGATCTGTTTTAGCAGAGATAAAGTAAAGAGGAATGAACAGATCATTGATTGGACGTGACGTCACTTACCAAAGGTCCAATAGATTGAATCAGGAATACAATGACGAAATACACCACAATTCTCCTCCCCTTAATTCCGTATACCATACCTGATGGGAGGTTTTCTTACTCTAGATGATCTTCTTACAACCTGTTCAGAAAAAGACAAATTAGTATTTTTAAGTTTTGAATGTTCAGATTTTAGTTCATTTTTATTTAGAGTACTGTTGATATTTTTATCACAGTCAATTTCTCCAGGCTTTGTAGACACAGATCTACTGTCGGTTGGCACTGGATCTGGTGTAATGGAAGGATTGGTTGGCACTGGATCTGGTGTAATGGCAGAATCGGTTGGCACTGGATCTGGTATAATGGCAGGATCGGTTGGCACTGTATCTGGTATAATGGCAGGCCTACTACCAGACTTAGATTCTCCATTGCTTTGTAGGTGTGGACTCTTGCTATCGGGAACCATGGAAATGTTTGCATCAAGAGTGTTCTTTTCAATTTCCCCAGGACTTGTAGTTTCCTCCAGTTGTACTCTGAAACCTACACTTTCTAGTTGATCAACGTGTCTTTTCCATACACATGAACCTACTTTAATTTTGTAATGCAGTTTACCTAGTCTGGCAACTACTTTACCTATTTTCCATTTATCTCCTGATGTGTAATTGCGTACTGCAACTTTTTCATTTACTTGGTATTCTCTTATCTTTTTCTTGCTAAAAACATTTTTATGTTGTTTGTTTTCAACATAATTTTTAACATTTGGTACAAGTAAATCCAGCTTTGATCTGATATTTCTCTTGAGAAATAATGATGCGGGACTCTCCCCTGTTGTAATATGAGGCATTATTCGGTATTGGAATAGAAATTCGTTTAACTTAAATTGGAGATTTCCGGGTTCTGAACTTAAGGATTTCAATTCTTTTTTAATTATTTGGACATATCTTTCAGCCTGACCATTTGTAGAGGGATGATATGGTGCAGTTAAGCTATGTTTTATACTTTTACTTTGTAGAAAATGTTCGAATTGTTCTGAAATGAATTGTGGCCCATTATCAGACACAAGGGACACAGGATAGCCATATCTGGCAAAAAGCGAAGAAAGGCAGTTTATAGTGTTCTCAGCAGTAGTATTAGGAACAATGAACACTTCTGTCCATTTACTGTGGGCATCTACTACGATTAAAAACATTTTCCCCATCATTGGACCAAAAAAGTCTACATTTATTCTGTTCCAAGGTGTTGTAGGCCATTCCCAGTGATGATTGTCCATTTTGGGAGGATTATGTTTTAATTTAATACAAACAGAACAGTTATTTGCTAAATTCTCAATGTCTTTATCAATACCTGGCCACCATACAAAACTACGTGCCAGTGCTTTCATTTTAACTATGCCAAAATGGCCAAAATGTAAATCTTCTAACACTTTTTGTCTATGAACAGTAGGAATTACAACACGATTCCCTTGTAGTATTCAATTATTTAGTATAGAAAAATCTTTTTTATGTCCGAAAAGTAAGTAATTTGGCATCTGTGTGCCTGATATTAAATGCTGGTACATTTCTTTCAATGTTGGATCTCGCTTAGAACTTGCACACAACGTTTTTGTAGTTAACGGTAACGAAGTGATTTGATGAATAAATGAACAATCTGATTCATCAGGGTTGCCAAATAAATTTGGTGACAAAGTTGGTGACATTTTTTCTGGCTGTAGCGAATCGGACGACGGTAGCAGTAAGTCTTCACTACGTAATGGAAGACGTGATAGAGCATCGGCATTTCCGTGCTCTGCAGATTTTTTATATTTAATATCATAATTAAATCTTTGTAAGTATAATGCATATCTTTGCATTCTAGCTGCCGAAAGTACCGGAATACTTTTTACGGGTGAAAATATGGAAACTAGGGGTTTACTATCAGTATACAATGTAAATCTACCATATAAAAATTGAAAAAATTTCTTTACACCAAAAATTATTGATAACTCTTCTTTATCTACCTGACTATAACGCTTTTCTGCAGAAGACAAAGTTCTAGAAGCAAAAGCTATGGGTTTTTCGGAGTTATCTGGCATTGTATGCGAAAGTACTACCGAAATTCCATAAGGAGAAGCATCAGTGGCTAAAATTAAGGGTAATTTAGGATTAAAGTGGGTAAGAATCCTTTCGGAAGTAATTTCCTGTTTAATTGCATTAAATGAATTTACACATTTCTTAGTCCACTGAAAATTTACATTTTTACGTAATAATTCATTTAGAGGATAAGCAATCGTAGATAATTTAGGAACAAATCTAGAATAGTAAGATACTAAGCCTAAGAATGCTTTTACCTGAGTTACGTTTGTAGGTATTGGAGCATTTAAAATAGCAGAAATTTTTTCTTGCGTTTTGTGTATGCCATTTTTATCAATTTTGTAACCGCAGTATGTAATTTCATCATTCATGAAAAAAGATTTTTCTTTATTTATTTTAAGATTATATTCACGTAACCTTTCTAGCACTTGTTTTAATCGCTCTAAATGTATTTCATCCGTTTCCCCTGAGATACATATATCGTCAATAAAAACTGAAATACCCTCTATACCTTTTAAAATTTATTCTATAGCTCTCTGCCATATTGCTGGCGAACTGGCAATTCCGTATGGTAATCCCATAAATTGAAATAAGCCTTTAGGAGTGTTAGTAGTAAGTAATTCTTGTGAATTTTCCGCTACCGGTAAATGCAAGTATGCCTGATTTAAGTCAATCTTTGTAAAATGTAATCCACCCCCTAAAGTTGCTAATATATCCTCAATTTTCGGTAGCGGGTATTTGTCAACCTTTAAAAATTTATTTACCGTGACTTTAAAATCGCCGCATAAACGAATATTCCCATTAGGTTTTACCACCGGAACAATAGGTGTTGCCCATTTACTAGTACTAACAGCTTTTATTATCCCTTCACTTTCTAATCTTTCCAATTCTTCATTTACTGCATTCCTTAATGCATACGTAACTGTTCGCGATTTACAAAATATTGATGATGAGTCTTTCTCTAAATGTAATTCAGCTTTAACATTTTTAATTTCACCTACGTTATTTGTGAATAAATCCGGAAATTCATTCAGTAAATTATTTAAATTTTCCGAGATTTGTACTTTGTTTACCGGAACAGTTTGTAAATTGTTTGGGAATATATTAAATGTAGTTATCCAATCCCTACCTAGCAATAAAGGAAAATTGTCCTTTTTAACCAAATATAACTTAACATTCCTAGTTTTATTTTCGTAAGTTACATTTACTCTAACAAATCCCTCGGGCTGGAAAATTTCTCCAGTAGCTGTTTTTAATTGTATATCAGCAGGAAACATTTTATGTTCTGGAAATAATCTCCAAAAACGATTTATCGGTACAGCGGAAATCGCCGATCCTGTATCAAGCTCCATTTCTGCTTTAGCACTATTTTCTATCAAAACCCAAATTTTTATAGGTTTAGTGCCTTCAGATTGTAATGACAAAATGTCTACAGTATCAAGAACATTTACATTTTTCTTTTGAGTAACATTGTTTTGTGCGTTCTGACACACCTTACTCAAATGACCGCGTTTTTTACAAAAATTGCAAACTGCATTAATAAATTTACAAACATTTGCTAAATGAGAGCTATTTCCACAACGATAACAATAAGTTTTACTTTTATTTGTACTCGCAGTTTTGTTCACATTTTGTTTACTTAAGTTATTTTGAGAATAATTTTGTTTTGGTTTCCTATCACTAACAGAAACTTTATTCAAATTCAAATTCTTATTGTGTAATTCACTCATGTCATTTTCAGTACTTTGCATAGTTACGGCTTGTTCTACTGCTTTTTCAAAAGTCAAATCTTCAACCTGCGACATTAATTTGCTTTGGATTGTTTCATTTTTTAATCCACGTAAAAATTGTTCTAACAAATTTTCTGACAGCGAATCGCCCGTAAACGCGCAATGTGTTGTAAATTTCTTTAAACGAACACTAAAATCTTGCACAGATTCGGAATCTCCTTGAAAACATTTTCTAAATTTAATGCATTCAGTATTTTGTTAGGAATTTTACATAGATGTTTTGTTAAGACATCTACTAATTCAGTGTAAGTTTTTGATTCAGGAAGATCTGGGAACAATAAATTTGTAAGTAAATTATATAATTTCGGTCCAATAAACGTAATTAAAGCACTAAGTTTTTTTTCATCTTTTATATCAAACAATATAAAGTTCTGTTCTAATCGTCGAATATAAGTATTAAAAGACTCAACAGAATCATTGAATTCTTTAAAATTTTGAAACATTTTTAATGAAAATATGCTACTTCTAATAATAAAAAGATGCAATCAAATAAAAGAACAGAAAGAAAAAAATAAAATAAATGTGTAAATACCTTTTTCCCTCTCTTTCTCGGAAAAAAAATAAAAAATCGTAGACGAGTAATTATCTATGGCGCCTATGCATTTCCGCCCTAACAGTTGACATAAAACTCACAGCTGCCGCATCCGATTTGCTTTATGATTCATTTCCAATAACCAATTTCTTCTTCGTGAGATATTTAGAACATATTCCGTTCTCTTTTTTTATGAATTGCAGATTTCATTTTTAATTATTCCTTGTCACCATTATAGTATTTTATAGGCAGGAGAAGATTTATGATTAAGCCATAACTAGGATATGATGAGGCATTTCATTTTAAACACATAAAATTTAATAGATGACTACGACAATTACAGATGAAATACACAAGTAACATAAACGACTACATTTTGAAGACTGATCTGTTTTAGCAGAGATAAAGTAAAGAGGAATGAACAGATCATTGATTGGACGTGACGTCACTTACCAAAGGTCCAATAGATTGAATCAGGAATACAATGACGAAATACACCACACTCATGACATCAGCGAACAGTTTAGCAATTTAGAAAAGTGAGCTTTCAAATATGGCTATTCTCCCAAAATTTATTTAAATTTCTTGACCATACACTCCCTGACTGTTTTAAAAAGTGACTTGGTAGGAACCTCAGAATATAATGAGTATTAAACAATCAACACACTTCTTAACCTTCTCAATTATTCTCTGATCTTATTTGACAACTGAAACTTAAAAATTATCTGTGCAGCTGAATTAATTTATTTTCTTCTGACATTTGCAATTTAATGTTTATAAGTCATTAAGGAAGGTCATCAGTGAGTGTCAAGATCATTCAAATCCCATACTCTAACCCAGTGGTAGTTGACTTTGTCCCTGCTGCCCAATAGTGGGTGTTACAGGTTTCATCAGATACAGAACTTTCCTTTATTAAAAAAACTGACCTTTCAAAAACATTGAAATGGAAAAATGCTTTATTAACATATGCTCTAATTTGCTCTAACTCTACTTAATAAGTTTTATAAAGTAAGGTTACTTTACCATTTCTCACCATTTTTTTTAAACTGGTGGGCAGTTAAAAGATTTTACTACTAACAGGCATACAAAAGTAGGCAGTAGGTATAAAAACGTCGACTACCCTTGAACCTACCTGTGTAGAAAATAATTCCTATTATTATTCATTAAATAATGCATATTATTAATTTTTGTTTTCATATTCAGAAAATTCAAGAGTGTTAAATCATGTCTTGATTTTCTAAAATTGATTTTTTTAAACTTTTGCTTTATTTTGAACATGTAAAATGTGAAAACTCAAAGTGAAATTTTTCAATTTACAAATTGAAAAAAAAAAAAAAAAAAAAAATCAATTTTTAGACACCAAGATATTATTTAACAGTCATGATTTTTCTGAATGTGAAATCAGAATTTAAAATATGTATTATTCAATAAAAGAATAAAGTGAGTTGCATTTTAAAACAAGGATTAATGTAATTAATTACCTCTAAATATTTATAAAACTAAAGCATTTATTTAGCTAATTAAATACATTTGATTGGAAACCTTACTTTGGATTGGAAACTTTACTTAATAAACAAAAACATTACATTTTTATTGAGAAAAGATTAAGTTTTCTTTCATGTTTTGCAGTATTTTAAATTGAGATATGCCGCTGAAATTTTGTAGTATTTGGTTTTAATGTCCGATAATTCGATTGTGAATATTTTTAAAAGTATAGAATTATTAGGAAGGGCTTGAGAGGAGTGGGGGGAAGAGGCAAAAATTAAAAAAGAAAGAGTTACAGTGTTTGAAATTGGTATTATTAGGTTTTAAGGCAATTTGATGATGGATATTTTCGAGTGTAGGAGGGAAGGAAAGGGGAGGGGGCAAAAATGTAGAAAAGGAATGGGAGTTTCAGAGAAAACAACGGAAAACCCAGAATGTTTTTATTTTTTCATATTTTGCAGAGTTTTGAATTCCAATTTCCGCTCACATTTTGTACAAAGGATTTTTAATGTTATATAGCCTGAAATTATGCAAGTTTCAGAGAAAACCATGGATAAGTCAAACAAATCTTTTTATTAAAATGTTTATATTACCTTTGTATCTCAGCTTTTAATTATCATAATTTCAGAAGTAATATATTTTAAAAGTCATTTAAATTGGAATTAAAGAGTATATGTTGCAAATCTCTGTCGCCAGAGGGTGCTTTGATATTTTAATAATTTAATATCTGGAATTTTTATTATGATTAAATTACTTGTAATACATCATTTGAAATATTGCAGACTTTGAAACTAATATAAGCTGTTAAATTACATACAGGAGTTTCAGAGAAAAACCACAGAAAAGACAGAACACCTTTATTACAATATCTCCAATTCTAATTATGATACAGGCTTTCGAATTCCAATACTCCGCTCACATTTCATATTAAGGTTTTTAACACTATTTAGCCTGCAGTTATGCAAGTTTCAGAGAAAACTCAGGGAAAAATCACATTTTTTTTTTTTAATAACAATGCTTATATTACTTTTGTATCTCAACTTCTAATTAACATAATTTAATAGGTAAAATACTTTAAAAGTCATTTATATTGAGATTGAAGAATACATATTGCAAATATGTCACCAGAGGGTGCTTTGACATTTTAATAATTCAATATCCTCAATTCTGATTATTAGTAAATTACTTATATGGAGAAGATTGGGAGACCGTAGGCCCCACAGGGTTTCAGATTTGCCACGATCAGAATTTTCAAAAGGTCCTTTACATGGCGTGCAAACAGACTGTTTCAAATCATGAAATGTAAAGCAGTGCCTTAGTTACAACAGAGAGGAAATTTGCTACAGTTAAAATTTTCAAAGCTATTTGCACTATGAGTGAGCAAGCTGTTGTAAGTTCTAAAACGGAGATAGGGCGGCTGCGGCACCACCGAGCAGGACTTTGCTAAAGTCAGAATTTTGAAAGATCATAACACAGTGAGCGAACAGGCTGTTTGAGATATTGAAACGAGAACAGGGCGTCACAGGTGCTATTGAGCAGGAATTTACTGCGATTAAATTTTTCAATAAAGCTATTTTCACTATATGTCAATAAGCTGTCATATGAGGCGCACCGAGCAGGAGTTTCATAAAGTCAGATTTTTCAAGGATTGTGAACCAGCTGGTCACCGAAAGCGGCTAGTTAAGGAACATAACGACATTAAACCCAGGAAAATTATAATCACTTTAAACAAAAATCTACCAAAAAGAAAATATCAATATGGATTTTGATAAAAAAACCAAAATAGCCAATTATAATAACTCAAAGTATGTGTTTTTTAAAGAAATTATAAAAATTGTCAATAATTGTAATTTGTGCAATGGCAATGATCCGATGGTAGGATTGGATCGCCTGTAGTGCCACTTCGTCAAAGAGAAAGCCCGGTGTAAAAGAAGATTTATGGGCAGTTTTGCCACTTTAGCTGCAAAGGATGGTGGGGATCCCCAAACAAAAGCTACAGTAAATTTTTGAAGCAAAGTAAGGTTTCCAATCATGTTTTGTAAGTAATTAATTATACTAGTAAAATGATATTTCTACATAGATCATAACATAGAAATTCTTTTTATTTTATAAAATATTACTTTTTTACCCTGCTTTGCTTAAAGAGGATGAAATTCTAGGTTTTTTAATTAATCCACAAAACTTGGACTTTTTTTTTTCCTTCTGAGTGTGCAATATAAGCTATAGAGAAAAATTTAAATCTGCATACCATCTGTTCATATTAAATTTTAAAGTAATCACATCCCTAAATTATTACTGTATATTAGTAGATGTCTAAAAAGACATTTTAAAAAATCATTTGTGATATTTCTTTGATATATACAAAAAAATTTCCAAAATTCATCATTAAATGGTGATATGAGTCACATAAAATTTTTTTTGGTCAAAATAAAACCATAGATCTTTCTCAGTTGAACAAATTTGGCACAAGTGCAGCAAATTAAGTGGAACACACAAATGCGTAGGAAGAATTACAAAAAAAAAAAAAAAAAAAAAAAAAGAGAAAAAAATGTATTATAAATAAATAAAAATGATTAATGTTAGAGAAAAATTACACACACACAAGGGGAAAAAAAAAAAAAAAAAAGAAAATCAAAAGCAATGAGCAAGAGAAAGCCACATGTGTAATTTCCAAGCATGAGACATGAAAAGGTATTAAAGAAATATCATTAAGAAAGTTTTTCGAGTTTTGAAAAGATGTAAAACGCTTCACAGAAATAGAAATAGAAAAAAGTGACAGAAGAAATAATGATGGCCTTTAGAAAAGTAAAAACCATGAATTAAAGATCAGCAGTGGTAAGTTTTCAAGTTGTTCTCTTCATTACAAACATGCCACAAGTGCTCATTTATTCATTATCCAATATAACCCGAATTTCATGTTGAACACAGGATAAAATAAACATCAGACTGGTTTTCAGTAGGCATGGAGTCTGTTAGGTGCTTTTTTTGCTGTTTTATTCATCTGACAAAGGGTTGTGGGTTTATTTCAAGACAAAACAATTGTTGTAAGTTTTTTGCCATTTATGGTGTTTACACAAAGTTTTTTATTTATTATGTTTTCAACACCAGTCCTATGGTGCATAAACACATGAAATTACCTTTATGCGTTTTTAATAATAAAGTTATTCCTCAGCATTCAACTCAAGTTTTTAGTGCATTTCACTGTAAATATCTTAATGTTGTATTTAGAACAAAATAAAATATCCATTTATACAAAAATAACTTCTCATGAAAATAAAATCTTTATTCTCAAATACATTTGTACAAATTCAATACACATTTCCAGTTTTAAACTGCACATTGTTGATTTCATGAAAATTGCCCATAAAAAGAATGGAGAAGGGACATGACATACAACAAAAATGCAATGTAACTTGTTCTTACAGATCTGGTGAACAGTATTTTAGCAGTAGAAACAATTGACCAATTCTTAAAAAAATATCACATTAAATCGCATAAGACATATGGATATAAACCAACAAGCTCATTAATGAAAAATTATATACATATAGTTACAGTTTAAGTACCGTATTATTTTAATGCAACTTTTTCAAAAAATTATTTAAATTTAAATAATGATATAATGATGAGTACAAAATGCCTTTGTGCTATAATGAATATTAATGTGTAAATAAATAAATAACAAGAGACTACAATAAAACTAGCATATAACAGTTTCAAAATTTTTGCAGTGCAAAAAGAAAATTGAAAATGACAGCAGAAGCAACACTGATGTATTGCAGACTAATCTACTCTGGACTTAGTTTATTTTTCTCTTTTATTATTATTAAAACAGGCTACAGAAGCTTGAATAAATTGTATGGAGTATTTTATTATGGTAACTTATGCATACATATTTTTAAGTTATTATATACTGGTATTCACACTGACGTTACATTCAATTTTCTGTTTCAGAAAATATAGTAAGTAAATGCTTAAATATTAGTTATTTAGAATTTTAATCGACAAATTTTTAAATGTATCATAAGACTCAAAAATGTAAAATTTTAGATATATAGTGTTAAATAATAATAAAATCAATATAACAATAATAAAACTTATGTTTAAGTGTGCTGAACATTTCTGTAACTTAAAAAAATATTTAGAATTGGACTCATCAAAAGATTTAGAATTTGAAAAAAAAAAAAGTGAAATATTTAAATTGCGACTAACAGTTTACATTAATTTAACAGACTGAATAATCCTTATTTCATTTAGCAAAATATAGCTGCTCCTCATGTTAAACGAACAATGTTTTATCACTTCATTTAATTTACAATATAATTCATATATACAAATATGTTTAACAAATAATTATCAAACTCCATCAATAGCGTCAAAATGTAAGGAATAAACAATTAAAAGTTATAAATACAGCTTTACATTGCTCATTATAGCACATTATAAATTATGAAATTTATACACATTCAGTTTCATAATAAAAAATTGAAAATAAGTCAAAATAAATTTTTAAAAACTTGCATAAAAAAGTTTAAATTTAAACAGATTTTTTACATAACAATATAAAATAATCTTCACAACCAAATTCTCTTCACAAAAGTAGGAAGAAATACTTTTCCTTTCAAATGGCAGTTGATTATACTCCAATATACATTACAGTATTTAAAATTGAACTGGCCAAACTGCAAAAATACTGTTTTATTTCATAAAAAATATATTTGCTTTTGATTTACATACATATATATATATATTCTTTCTGCCTTTAAAATTAATATTTAAACAAGAAGGTCCCCCAACAATACTAGAAATGAGGTGAAATCAATCAATGTTGCTTCATGAAAAAATACTGAAGTACAGTTTTGTCTAATAGAGTTTTAAACAGAAAGAGGAAGAAATAAATAAATAAATAGAAAAATGAAGAAAATGTACAAAACTATAATACAAGCTAACTATTGCATTATTGCATTTACTGTACCCTACCTATTGATAATAGAAAAAAAGAAACATGGAAAAAGAATAAGTACATAATGAGAAGTCTTGTTGACTACAGAACAAAAATTTACTAAAACATAATTTAGATTTTTTAACTATGTCATGAAAAATGGCAACAATATAGCATGGATGAAAACCATGTTAAAAGATGTCCATATTCTGCAAAGTGAATACTTCTTGTAGGCATAATAATTTTTACAAAGTATGAAAAAATAAATTTATGTAGTTTAACAAACACTGTGTCTAGAAATGCAGTTTCAGAAATATCACTACATCTTTTTACACAGAGCTTAAAAATGTTTATGTTGTAATGTGTAGAAATTTGAATGATCAAAAACTAGGAACAAAATGCCAAAATATATATGAATATTATCACCCCCCTTCAACAAAAACTTTAAAAAACATCGTTGTGTTAAAAATATCTGAAAGCTTAAAAGACTTAACTCAAATCATGTATGAATATTTGGTCAAAATCTACAAACCTTATGTTGAAGAATAAAGAGCAGAATCCAAAAACGTACATTTGGCAATAAAATCTTAATGAGATTTGATTGTGCAAAATCAAATAGTGTTATAAATGGCTTCTCAGCTCTTTATTTAAGCAACATGACATTGCAAATATTTTTAAGAAAGAAGCTTAAAATAATCCAAAGGAAATAAATTTGTCAAACATTAAAAAAA
This sequence comes from Salticus scenicus, assembly GCA_963930645.1. Lineage (NCBI taxonomy): Eukaryota > Metazoa > Arthropoda > Arachnida > Araneae > Salticidae > Salticus > Salticus scenicus. The sequence goes on along the minus strand of OZ005652.1, from coordinate 170,469,031 downwards.
AAAAAAAATGTACAAAATAAATGTTTCATTTTTCATTAGTGGACATTCATAAACTGAAATTGATAGCTTACAAGTCTTTTGCATCAGCAAAGTATTTCCTGATATTTTAAACTCTTGCATATTTTAATAGCAGAAGAAACAACATTAAACACTTGGCATTTATATATAGAAGTCAAAACAAATTTCAGTTTAATTATCATTTTCAGTTGCTTTACACACATACAAACACACACACACAAAAAAAGGAGTTTTTAATGGTGTGGAAGACACAAAAAGTATTTGAATACTCAAGGAAATCATTAGAAATAAATGTGTCAACTCTTAGTCTGATGTTTTTGTTTAATAAAAATGAGAAAAATGCTTTGAAAAAAAAAAAAAAAAAAAACATTTACAGGTTGATTTATGTCTGATAAAAAAGACTTATCCTGAAATGTTTATTATAAAAATCAACATATTATTAAGTAAAAACATCCCTTAGGGGTTTTGTAAAAGTCTATAAATTTACAAATAACATTTAAAGCTCTTGGCTTCTTTAAGTTTATAATACATGTCAATTCAAAGAATTTAACTCACAACATAATTTTAAAATTTAATCAATAGACTACTGAATTATTAAGACGTGCTTATTATAATTTTATTTATAATATTTATAAATTTAAATCCATAGAATCAGTAAATATTTTATACTTTTATATAAATTATTATTTAACATTTAAGATCATGTGATCTAATGCACCTTTGCTTAAACACAATTCATTTACAAAAATAAAAGAAATATATATTTTTTTAATGAATCTGTTGCTAAAACAATATTTCTTTTTTGCTGAATGTATATTTTACATTAATATATCATCAGTTAAATATCTATTGCTCTATATATTTTTTCCATCAACTTCAGTTAAAAATGTAGAACAATAACATAAATTTATACACATTCAAAAAATATTCTTATTTAAACAAAAGAAAATTCATATAAGAAAATTTATAAAACATTTAAATAAATTTATAAATCAAAAACTGGATAAATTTTTTCCTTGAATTATGATTGTAAATTTTGGAAAAATCTAATTTAACTATTTTTCCCATATTTATTTTCCAATTTCTGTTAAATAGGAAATTGTAGCAAATAATTTCAAAACGAATCTATTTTTTACTATAACTGTAGTTTTTTCAAACATAAACAAGATTTGAAAGGCTATGAAATCAAACTTTAAGGGAACATTTCACTTATTGGTGCCAACAGCCAAACTCCATGTTATTCAATGGGAAAATGTTATGCAAATTACTTATTACCTAATGCATTTATTAAAAATTCTATTATTACATTTAGAAAATTCCGAAATGTTAATTGATTCTCAATTTGACATTTGAATAAAGTATTAACAATGTTTACATATAACATTAACAAATGAAATATAAAATATAAAAAATAACTAAAGCTCTAAAATGCGAAAAATGAACAAAGTGCATATTTTGCAATTTATAGCTTTAAAATGAAATATTAAAAAAATTTTAAAAATCAGTTTTGATAAAACTAGAATCAATACTACATTTTTGAAATTTCCAAATGTGAAAATTGAGTTTTAAAAACACATGATTAGTTCAGGAGTAATTTGCATAACCTAGTCTCCCTTGGAATAACATAGGGTTAGGTTGCGAGAGACATTGGGAAAAGCATCTCATAATAATTGTTTTATAAGAACAAATATCTATGCGTAAAGTTTTATATCAAATTTCCATTAAAGAACAATACTAAAAAGAAAAAGTTAGCAACATGGACAAACATAATGAAACAGGGAAAAAAAATTAAAGTGGAGAAGAAAAAATCAATTCCAATATAAAAAGTGTAACAAAAACCAAAATGCTAAGAACAAAGTTTTATGCCTATATTAACTTCAGAACCAAACACTTTTAAATTTATTCTTCTTTATATCAGTTTTACCTTTTATATTTTATCTTTGGTTATTTATTTTTTCCTTTTCTTTCTTTAAACCTTTATCTTCTACTGCTTTGGGAATGTCTTTCTCATCTTTCATTTACACTTAACAGTTCTTAAGAATTACGCTGACAAAGTTTTATGCAATTAAGCTCTCAATAAAATTTCTGCACTTTTCTGCTGAAAGCCAGAAGAAATCTTGGATTACTTGCACTGTTACCAAGGAATATACATTGTTTGGCATACTTTGGGGCATTTTACAAAACAAATATGGAATGATGCAGTTAATGAATGAAGGGATGAATGATTAATCAACAAGGATGAGAACAAATTTGAGCATGAGATTATGGACAATTTCATGGTTCTGACTTGATTTGAAATGAGATCGAATCTTAGCTCTGCAGACCCACTTTTTTTTTATTTTCCATTTAATAAAAAAACATACTAAGAAATTTTTTTTCTTGCAAAGTAAAAATGTCTCTGCATATACATGTTAAAATTTAAAAAAGTAAATTCTTTGTGTACTAAGAATGAGGCTTTGGGCCAAGTGCTGCATTCAAAACCTCATTGAAAGAAGACTCAAAACATACTTTTAAATCAGCATAACTCACCACAAGTACATTCTGTTCATCTCGAGCCATAAGGCATATTTTTTCTGAAACTCCTGCATCCAGCTAAAAAAGCAAGAAATTTAGTAATTATTTCAAAAGCAATAAACTATGAATTTTAATGTATTTTAAAATACATATGACTAACAAGTTTATTAGAATGTAGCACTTTGAAAATTCTTGATCTAATTTGTTATTAAACCAGTTATTATTTGACCAAAAATTAACAATATGTAATTGATATTGTTTTATAAATTTAAAACTTTTAATTCATTTCAAACATTATTTTAATTAAGTTATAGATTAAAAGCCTACTTATTACTCCTTCGTATTGTATATTAAATATTATTTTAATTATTTATGTTTTTGATAGGGATTTGTATACATTTTCGAAACACCTATAATTCAGAAAAATGGTTATCCAGCGATATTTATTCCCCACTAATGCCAGATCATCGATGCTTCACTATATCAAGTAGTTTAGATATCTGATATAAAAACTCATTCTCCAGAGAATCCAATACCATATTATTTTAATTATTTATGTTTTTGATAGAGATTTGTATACATTTTCAGAACACTAATAATTCAGAAAAATCGGTAATCCAGCGATATTTATTTCCCACTAATGCCAAATCATCGATGTTTCCCTATATCAAGTAGTTTAGATATCCGATATAAAAATTCATTCTCCAGAGCATCTAAGGCTTAAGCAATGCTCCCACTGTTTGATTTTCAAATCAAACATGAAAATAGCTTTATGAAATATTCCAGACATAGTGATTGACAAGGCCGTAGGCAAGGGGGGAGCCCGACGGGCCCAAGCCCCCCCCCCCTCCCCGAAATAAATGATGAAAGACTGATTTTGTGTAGTATGTATCAGGCAAACATTGCTGTCTTGGGGAAAAAAAAAAAGTATTTAAAAATAATTTAATAAAACCTATTAACTTAATTAATATGTTCGTTCTTCTCTATATTTAAGCTCTAGAGCGCCGTAAAACCCATTCAACCTTAATCTCACTATATTTATTCACTTAATTTCATCCACCTTCTTGTCAAAGCTATAATGGACTGTCCTACGTCATGAATTCAATCTTTTTACTTTCTTCTGTATTCAATAGAAGAAAGTATTGCATTAAAAAAAAAATTTTGATTTCCGGTTTTCGATGGATTTACATGTTTTGAGAGAACCAGAACACGATTTGACCATTTTTAGAAAATGTCTGTCTGCGTGTGACAAATATTTTGTTCCAGTTGTATCTCAGGAACTACTGCACTGCACAGAATTACATATACATTTATATGCACCATGACATATATTAGTGCCTAACACTTTTTGGTGAAAATCGTCCAACAGGTGGCATTGCCGTCTGAATTTTTCTCAGTTTTGAACTTGGTGGTATAGTACAAAATTTCTTATAAATGTACACAATAAGAATTATTTATCATAGTAATAATCAAGTAGGCAAAAGTTTTTGGACACATAGAAGCAACGCTTCTCCCTGGGGGTGAAGTCCATGATAATTTGAATCTAAGTTTTCCTTTTTTTTTTTTTCCCCCTCATTTTTAACAAAACGAAAAAGGGCAAAAAACATTTTAAAAGGTATTGTTAGTGAGCATAAAATTGATTTTCTTTGGACATTAAGTGTTACATTTCTATTAGAAACAAATCATCTGCATTTATCATGGAAATTAATTTTAATAAATAAAAGTTTTAATAAAATGGTTGGTATTGAGTGAATTTGTATAAGAAAATATAGACGAAAGATTTGTGTGCAAGGCCTGATTAAAGTAGGGGCATGTAAGACATGTGACCTGAATAGCAGGGGCCATATAACTCGCCCTGAAAATGCCATTTAGCCGGTTATGCCCTAAAAATGGTATCATATAGTGGAAATTCTGATATATTATTCCCATAGACAGGTATATATGTACCTGGCTTTATTAGTGCACAGTGCGAGGAGGAGGCGGGCTCATGAAACTATGTGTGCCCCGGATCTTGCATGAAGTTAATCAGGGTCTGATTAACTTCGTGTGAGGCCCACACTTTTGTGGGCTCTACACCCACCATTCGTACTGTGCAGGAATCCGCAAAAGTATATATATATACCTGTATATGAAACTAAAATAACAAAATTTTGCATTTTAGGATACCACTTTTGTCATTTTTAGAGGCAAAAGGGCATTTTCAGGGCCAGTTTTAGGGCTCTTTGCTACTCAGGGCATGGGGCACCATGTGTCCCTGTGTTAATCAGGCCCTTGTTTGCGTGTGCGTATGTTTTTTTCGTTGGGTATGCGTATTATTATATCATATACGATGACCTTGTATTAGAAATGTGATGGGCCCCTCCCGAAAAAAAATCCTGGCTACGGCCTTGGTGATTGACTGTGATGCCATGCGGATATTGTTATACATACTTGAAAAAAATGCAATTAACAAAAAAAAAATAGGAAAACTTATTTAAAATCTTTAAAATTCATATTATTAAGGGTATATTCGTATTGGGAATTTAAATTTAGACTAAATACGAAAAATTCAGGACAATTGGTAGCCCTGCTATAGCAAAAATTTATGAGAGCACACCAATACAACAGGGAATTGAATAAAATCAATCTATGACAATTAGTTTTTTTTTCAGGGTTGCTACACAAATCAGGAGAAAAAATTCCCTGATATTTCCCTGTCCCTTTTAGAAGTAAAATAGATGACACGCAATCATACAGCACCAGAATCTAACATGTTTACAAGTTAATTGAGCATATTTAGGGTATATTAATTTTATTAACTTACTATAGTTGGGAAAAACACATAATTGATTCATTATAAAGCACTAAAACTTTTTAAAATATTTTATTACGAAAAAATTTCCCCATGTTTTTCCAAAAAAAATTCAAAATTCCCTGAATTTTCCCTGTTTTTGCAATATATTCTGAAAATTACCAGTTTTCCCTGTTTTTTAATAGATTTTCAAATTACCTGAGTTTTCCAGGTTTTCCTATTTTCCAGGTGCCATAGCAACTCTTTTTTTTTTTTTTTTTAACTGAAATTTTAATAACATGATATAAAGAGAAATTTAATTAGCTGTACAAGATTACTTTTTAATATGTGAAACGTGATATTACTTTAAAATGTATTTATTTTTAATACATACTAATGTATTATTATTTTTTTAAAGACAACTTTATAGATTAATTATATAAAGTATACATATTTATAACACCATTGTTTATATATATATATATATATATATATATATATATATATGAAATTTATATATAAAAATAGGACAAATCATAGTTTTTAACAGTTAAATATAAATTCTAAATACATTTATAGAAAAAAAAATTGACAGTAAGGAAAAATTTATATATATATAAATATGAGAAACAATATACCTTATTTAAACATTGAACAATGTGAGAAGTATCTAACCATGGACGACCATCTTCAGTGACTTGATGAAACAGATAATCTCTAAAGAGTTTTAATAAATAACGATCACCAGTTTCAGCCCATGAAGTGTCCATATTTAGCCTAAATATATTAAAAAATATCTATATATTTTTACATTATTTAAATCCTTTATCTTATTTTCTTTTTAAAAAAGTTTTTAAAAAAATCATAGAAACAAAAGATGCTTCTGAGACTTTAAAAGTTTCTCCAAGAAGATTTTAAAATTCAGAATCTACCCAGTGTTTTTTCTACAATTTTTCGTGAGGATAAAAAAAGGTTTTGTGTTAAAACTGTTTAACTTTTTCATTGTAAATTCTTAACATATGACAGAACATTTATGTAGTTATTTTGCTGTTACAGTCTAACTTTGTTAATGTGAGCACAGTTAACGTGAATTACTCTTAACATGAACTGTTTCCACAATCCCCATCATAATGAAGATCAGTTTAGTTATATGATGATTAGTTACTAATAGCATGAACAATCTATCATCCCCCTTGAGATTCACATTAACCAGGTTCGACTGTAATTGATAAAATAAAAATGTCTTAAAAATCATATTAAAAATAAAAGTATAATTTTATCAATTTAGTTTAACAAACTATATGGAATATTTTTGCTGATGATTGCATTTTATCACTGACAAGCTTAAAAGTTTTTTTTTTTTTTTTCAAAAATAGACTACAGATATGTATAGCAGCTTCACCATGAAAAAAAAAAAAATAATAACTGACAAAACATGTGATCATATTCTTATAGCTTAATGATGAAATAAGGAATTGTTTAGCCATTGATTGATAAAGTTAATGCTGAACCGCAGCCAAATTCCTTAAAATGCCCCCCCCCCCCTCCAAACCTCTTGTTACTGGAAAAGATAATTAATTTTGCTGTTAATTTATAATTTTTTTTTTTTTTCAAATTGTTCCATAATATTCATTATATAATTTCAAAGAAACATTTTAAATTTTCTGATAATTGTAAAGGGTCTATTTTAAGTTCACTGATTTTTGCAAAGTTTTAAAATTGTTGATTTAACAATCTATTTTTGTACACAAATATTTTCTAGATAGATCCCTGGAATTCCTTTAATTATATTTTCTCAAAATTTTATGCAATTTTTAAAAAAATATTCTTGATACTAGTGCATTAGAATAATTTTTAAAAAATTAATCTTACTAGAATGGATATTATCACTGTATTCCAGGGGAAAAAAAAATCTGGTGTGAGACAACCACACGACTTCCATTACCCACTATTACACGTATTATATGCATTTTTGAGAGATAATGTGATTATAAAACATAAAAGTGACCTAAAGAGAAAATCGTTAGAGCCGTTTTTGAGATACCAACTTTTACAAAAAATCAATTATTGACCAACAATAATTAACCCAAACAATAATTACATACAAAAGCATATTTAAAAATGAGTTAAAATGGCGAGTTTGAAAAAAATCCGTACAACCGTTTTTAAAGGAACGCCTTTGCGAGGCCTGAAATTGAGCTATTTATACAGGACGGCTATCAATTTTCCTGAACTAACCAACTATATCATTCGAAAGGACATCTAATAGAGTGTTTATATAGCAAGTTTGAAGAAAATCGTTAGAGCCGTTTTTGAGATAAGGACTTACGGTCCCACTTCTGGTTTCCGATGTCCCACTTCCGGTTTTTCAATTTTCACCAAATTTTGGAAATTTCATCTGTACACCAGACATATTTCAATTCTAAAGTTTCGTAGCTCTATCTTTATTAGTTTCTGAGCTATAATAGCCAGAAGATTCTCCACATACATACACACACACATACATACACACTGACCAATTGCCAAAAACCACTTTTTTGGACTCAGGGGACTTTAAAACGTGTAAATCAGGTGAAAACCCGATATCGAATTTTCAGACCGAATACAATACTTCCATTACCTACGGTAGTAGGGTAATGGAAGTAATAAACAATTTCTTTAAGTATGAAAAGTTTCAAACTCCAAAATATATCATTCAAGTGTTAATGTTGAAAAATTTAATTTTACTTCCCACAAACCCCAATATCTTTCCTTGAAAATCAATTTCCTTAATTTATTTCTGTATCCTCTACCTTCACCCTAAAGAATTAAAGATAAAACGTATTATAACTTTTGATAATAAATGAATCATTTTAAATATAAAATTTAGAGTAAATATTGGTTTGATTGCATTTCCTGTGATCTAAATAGCGATTTTCAGTTGTTTGGGGTTTTTTCTTAGGTTATAGCTGTAATTTATATTAATCTGCTGATGCCTTAAACATAATGCAACAATAATTACCATCATATTTCAGATTAATCATCAATATGTTAAAAGCAGGTTTTTTTTAAATCACATATATATCTTAAAACTATGCACTTTAATAAAATTTAAAACTTGCACTTGTCACAATAAGAATCAAATTTTTAATCTGATTATTAATGTAAATTGAATAACTTACTCTGCTCTTTCAGTAATAGTTCCTAATTTTACTATCAGACGAAGTAACCTCCCATTTTCAACCTCCTACAAAAAAAAAAAAAAAAAAAAGTTATAGATAAGAAAACAAAAGAAAGAAAATAAGATTTTATGTGCTTGCAGTATGAATATAATACTTAATTTTGACAATTCATTTTCAATAACATCACTTCGCATTTGAGCTGCATCTAACTGGGTGTAAAATCGAGCACCAATCATCGGCATGATATCATTTATACTTCTAGGACGTGTTTGACTGTGAAGTAAATATCTAAAAGAACAATGCAATAATAAATAAAGGAATAACTGTAAAACTATCTTAGAAATCCCATTAAATATATACAGGAAATGTTAAGTAAATTGAAAATCGTAAAAATATAAAACAGTAAAATTATTTCTATAAAAAATCTGCTAAACACTTATTTTTTGGTGAATCTTTGATTAAAAGACTTGCACATGATGAGTATGAAACCTATTTTCCTGCTTTTCATGTTACAGGAGTAATTATTAATTCCTTAACAGGGTTGCTACACAAATCAGGAATAAAAGAGTTTTTCCTGTCTCTCTTAAAAGTACTGTTATTTCAGGCTAAAAAGTTCATGATTCTCCTACAGTAGTCTTCCATTTCATTTTTTTTTTTACACAGCAGCATCACTAAGTAGGTAATTTCTTTTTCCTTTATGATTTACATCAGAATTCAGTTGAAAGTTTATGAAGTTTAGTTATCGTCACCTGATCAACAAGAAAGCCTAAGCTGTACCACATGACCTCACCGATGACACTGCTCTGAATGAAAATCGGCCCGAACATCATTTTTGCAAATTCTTATATAAAATGATCTCCTGAATCTGAATATGACACTCATTTTGCCCTATCACCATTTTTTGGGATGCCCCCGCTTGTCGATAATTTTATGGCTTTAAATTTGATTTGTAGAGGGGGAAATGAATAGTTTAACTGTTAAATATCTTCAGAAGGGCTGCAGAAGTGAAAAATTCTAAAACATAAACATTTGTGGCAAGGGAAAAATTTAGGGGGGGGGGGGGGCAGTTGTCACTGAAATTATGATTTTATTAATCAATTATTATTTATTATACCTTATAATTTTTTGTTTTAAAGTGTTAAAATAATTCTTTTCCATTCTCCAAATCAAATTCATAGCCATAAAATTATCAAACAGTGATAAAAATTTGAGGATGTGGTGTCCTGAGAAAATGGTGGGTGATCGGGCAAAATGGGGGTTATATTCGAATTCAGGAAGTCATTTTACATAAGAATCAGCAGAAATAGTATCAGGGATCGAAAAAAAAAAATAATAATAATTTGCAGCGCAGTGTTACCATAAGTGGTTTATTGCATAAGAATGAATTTATCTTTCATTGACAGTACAATGCTAGACTCTTCATTAATTTACGGTTCAGAATTGTTGTTTTTAGTGCAAAATGGCATTGCACAAATAATATATGCCCCAGATATATGTGGCAAGAATTTCCAGGGATATCTTTAATTCCCAGAAGAGTGTATAGTATTCATCCTAAAGACCTTACCTAGAAATATTGAATGAATTCTGCAATCTACTAGAATGTGACTTTGATTGTGAATGTCATATCTTCAGTCTAGTACCACAGTATAACAAAAACATTAACATATTTAATTTCGATTCTTATTTCAAAGTGTATCAATCATCAAAATAAATCAACAAAATATTTTATGGTTCATTTAAACTTTTAATAGATATTTAATCACTAACACCGTAATGTCAATAACTTTTAAAATTCTACCAAATTTTCAGATTAGGTTTAAAATATCTTTATGGTTTTGTACCAAGTTTGATTAAATGTTGTATTCTCATTACAGTTCTAAAATTGTTCAAATTTAAAGCGGATTCCTAAATGATGTCAAGGTGGCCACTGCATTTTATCATTTAACTAAATAAAAGTACTTTTTTCTGTAAAAGCATTGAAATTTCTGGCAAATCATCTTTGCATTATTTCTCTTTTATCTGAAACAGGGCCCGCTTTACCATTAGGCGAACCTAAGCGGCCGCCTAGGGCCGCCGAAAAAGGAGGGCCGCCAAAAAAATTGAAACACTGCCCAAAATTTATTGGAAAAAAAAAATCTGAAAGAAAAGCAAAAATCATAAATCAATTTTTCATTTTTTTTTCTCTTTTAAGGAATATGTGTATATTCAATTATAAATTAAAAGTAACCTTCTTTAAGTATTTTAACTTTGTATAAAAACACCTTAACCCTTTTAGGGGCAAGGAAATTTCTCACATTTAAAATAAACTACCACCAGAATTTGCGAACAAGTTTAAAATAGAAGAAATAAATGAATTTTCTTTACGTTATTAAAGTTAAACTTTGTAAAAATTTCTAAGATGAATTTTTGCAGTTGGGAATAAAAATTAGATGCTTTGGTTAAGGTACTAAGATGTTGATTTTTAATAAATTTATTCTTTGATTTGTATTCTGATAATGAATGAAAGATAGATCTTTTCAAATTAGATGGAAAAAATGATGATGAGGGGCTGAATGGTTTGCAATTTCAACCCGAACAATTTGGTTTTAGACCTAAACATTCCACAATCTATCAGAATAACAGAATTTATTCATGATAGTTTTATTAAATCTCAAAAAGTCGAAGCCCTTTTACTTGACATCACTAAAGCGTTTGACACTATCGCATGGCGGCCTCATTTTTAAGCTCATTAAGCTGAAAATTCCAATGCGAAAAAATAACTTTGTAAACAAGTCAGAGAATAGCTCAGATTTGAGAAAGATCTTAAGAATAGATTTAAAATACGTAAAATATATAAATTAAGATTAAAAAATGAATAAGAGTAAATTTAAATTACATAAGGGCAATCTTTTCTCGTCTATGGTGTCTAGAAAACAGTATTTTCAGATCTGGTGGATTTTTTACTGAATAGTCACCAATAATTGTTTATTGTAATGTTTACCTAATCGCTTCGAAGATTGATAGTCTATTATGTATATCAAATATCACTTCTCAAAATTATTGTGATTATTGAATAAAAAATCCGCCAGATATGACAACACTGCTAGAAAATCTGTTTCATGCGTTGACTTTAGATAGTCTTTTCTGCAAAAGGCTTTACCTTCATACAGAAAAATTAAACGCTATTTTGATTCGCATCACAGGCCCACCAGTGGTCGAGCGGTTCTGCGCTCAAAGCTGATAGATTGGAAGTGCCTGGTTCGATCCCAGGTCGTGCTTATCAACCTAACCGTTCGAAATTTTCCGTGTTTTTCTCCGAAACTCGCATAAATACGGGCTGACTCCTTAGAAAAACCCCCTCCCCTCCGAAGGGCATTCTACCTGTAGGCCTCGGACCCTAGCATAGTCAAATGGTTTTAAACCCCAGAAATAGATTCGTATCACCATATCAACTATTATGTCGCACGTTTACGAATGAAAAGGTTCGTAATTGTGTTTAAAAGTGATTAGTTTGCAATTAATAATAGCCAAAACAGAATTTCACCTGATAAATCAATCCACTAAGAAATGAATTAATAAAAATTTTATTTCATGTATACATTAAGGAAAAGGTTCAAGCAAGAGTGAAGGGAAAGCTTTTTTAACACTTTTCAATAAAGGTTAAAAATTTTGACGACTTCGGTTTGTCAGCACGGCCGTAGCTATTTAAAATGGTAGAAATAGGATAACTAGCTTGTGTACAGGGACACCCAAGAGAATGACAGTTAATTGCTTTCTATGAGATGTATTTTTATAAATCACATTTAAAAAACTTTGTACTGCGAAAGTCCTATTAAAATTTAGATTTATTATTCATAAGATTAAAAAAAAAAAAAAGAATTCTATAGAATAGGGTATGCTTAGCATTAAGATTTACAGGATCACACCAAAATATTCAAACACATTATAGGAGCTTAAGAGCTACAATTGGAAATTGTTAGAACTGTATTTCCGTTTATGTTAAGGTTTTTTAACACTTTTCAACAATGTTTTCGAGTGATTTTGAATTTAGTTAGTTTGTCTGTCTGTATTTTTTTCCGTTGTGTCATAACGTAGGCAAAGTACATTAAAGGTTAAACGAGACAACAAGTACATACATTTGGAAAATATTAATAGTCTATGCAAACCAAATGATTTTTCGTTCTTGTTTAAAAAATGAAACGAATTCTTGTTATCATCTGGTTTAACGTAAAATTGAAAATTATCATTTATTATGGAAGGATTAAAATTATAATAAAAATAAGAACTAAAAAAAAAAAAAAAAAGTAATATTTTAATATTGTTATTATTCACTCTGGAACTTTGTCAGTGGTAAAAATGTAGCAACTTGATAGATTCACTCCGTTTTGTGATGTGATGCCGCAATCTGATAGCTAAATAATGGTGAGGGAATGACAGATTTCAAATTCCCTTTTTTTCTGTCCATACAAAAATTTTTGTTTTCTTTCCATTGTAATAGTTTTTACTCAAATTTTCGTCCAAACAGTTCATGGTGCAACCTGTACATGGTATATGAGTAACATGTACAGATATAACAGTATTGATGTTCAGCAGTTCCGTTGTACATCAATATGTGCGATGTCATGTAGAGAATGGAGATTAGCAGGCCTCATAGTGAACTCTCGCAAAATTTTAGGGAGGAATTTTAGGAATTTTTTGAAAAATTTTAGGAAAATTTTAGGAACTTTTTTTTTTTTTTTTTTTTTTTTTTACTTTTGACGGTATTGCTTAGTTAAAAATAGTTGCATTTGAAAACAGAAAAAGTATTGCACAGAACAGAAAATTATATTACTTCCACTTTTAATATTTTGATTTAAGCACCTTGAAATGTAAAAACATTATTTCTTAAACTATAATTTCAATAAAATTGTTTACACTGTTTGTAAATTTGTTCTGATAATAAGCACAAGAAGAAAAAAAGGAAAGATGCAAAAACTTACCCTTTACCAGCAAACAGAAATATTTTTTCTTCTTTATAATACACTATAAATAGAAACTGAAATTGCACATTTTAAATCAAACAGCAAAATATTTATTTTTGTACATCAGATTTTTATTCTTTTTTTAACACATTTATCTTTTTCAGTTTCTACAAGAGTTAGCTTATTTTCTATTGTTTTCAGTTCTTCAGATCCTTGAGATATTAAATTTTGTGCAATTTTTATTTCAATAGTATTTTTTACTGATACAGCCTTATTTAGTCTTTTTGTCCCCTCCTCAATTAAGGCCAAAGCACTTTCTTTGTCTTTTTTCAGTTTATGTATTTCTGCATCATTCTCTTGAATTTTTGCATCCAGATCAGCTTTTCTTTTTATTTTTTCTTGTTTCTCTTGGCTTTCTTTTTCTTTTTGTAGCTTTTCTTTTTGTTCTCTTAGCTCCTCTTCTTTCACCTTATCTATATATTCTTTGTAAACTTTATGTGCATTTTTAACACTAAATAGCAATTCTCTAGTAATAGGAACATTTGCTATTCCACCATGGTGTTTTATCGTGTCTTTCACAATCCTCAAGGATCTAATTGTATCTTCATTGAAGCACGTTTTTTCTTTTGCTAAAAGAGCACTGTTTACAGAAAACCCTCTTTCTGGGTCAGCATTACCATGAGGTAAAACCAGAGAGCATTTAATTAATTGAGCTAAATTGGCATATTTCTTTCTTTCAAACTCATCAGTTATATTAAAAATTTCTCGCCAATAGTAGTCAATCCTCATCGGTGATTCATCAGAAGACACAGTCATTTTACGTAACTTCTCAATGGTTGAATTATCAAAATTTAACAGCTTCCATTCATCTCTCACTTTATCAGTCACATCTTCTGGAAAATTAAAGTAACCACAAATTCTTGTAATTTGATGAAGACCTTCTGTAACACCTTCTGTAACAAGCTGCTCTAATTTACATATTGGCCTCAGTACCTCTAGATCTTGTAACATCTGATTGCAGAATGGCAGATTTAAAATTAAATATTTGGTTGTAGCAATCAAAGCCGATCTTGCATTTAAGCGAAAACTTTTTCTCTCATTTTCAGAAGCATTCAATAACAGACTCTTTGTTTTTGTGCCAATTTCTATATCTTTTGAAAGCTTCCAAGAATTTTTAGATTCCAATTCTACAATTTTCAAACAGTTACCACTTTTTCCAATAATAACAGAATCTTGAATAAATTGGGACATTATACTACGTATCAGCTCATTTACAGCGGAATAGAGAAGGTGTATTTGCGGAGATTCTTGTTGAAAACACAATGAAAATTTTTCAAAATTGTTATATGAAAATATAATGAAAGATAAATAACATTGGGATAAATTATGTTTTAAACATTTGCAAATTCTCTTATACCTTTCAGAAGTACTCAGTTGCTTCTCAATACCTTTTTGAGCAGGAAGAAATTTCAAAAAATACTCACAAAGATTTGGCCACTGTTCAAGAAGTCTTTGTGCAACAGGTCCTACTGTTAGCCACCTATTACTAACATGGTGCAATAAAAAATTTGCTGTTACTGTTGTTATATTTTCCATCGATTTATAATCTTCTCTTCTTGCAGCACTGTTTTTCATGAAATAATGTACATCAGTAGCAAATTCATCAAAATCAAATTCTAAGCTGTTTAAATGCATTACTAGCAACATGCAAATTGCAGAAACCTGTCTCAAGAATTTCACAACCTGTTTGATCTTTAACCATTTCTTTAAATTTGCGCAAAAGACATTTGTTTACATTTGGGCTATCCATTGATAAAGATAAAATTTTTGATAAGCAAATGTTAAATGATGAAAGTACATCTAACAGTTCCTTTAACATTACATCAGCTGATGCATGACCAAGAAAAACGCTGGTGAGATACCTTGTAGATACCATGTTCTTTTCTGGAGACCAGTACTTTATATACATATCCATCTGCTTCTTAATTGGGCATTTGTAGTCTCATCAAATGCAATACTCACTTTTGATGTTGAAGATTTAATATCATCTTTTAAATTTCCATCAAATTGTTTCGCCAGTCCATGAGATATGACATACGCAATTTTTTTTTCTGCAAGTTGCATATCTTTAGCAATGGGAGAGTCTGGAAACATTAATTTTAAGAGTTCAACTGTTTCCGTGCACGATCGGAAAGACATATTGCTTTCAGCTACTTTCATTGCCCAAAGGGCTTCGGCTCTCGCAATAAGCAAATCATGAGAAAGTTCTTGGCTTTTTCTATCTGCCTTAGGAGCATCATTTCTTTTTAAAGCATAAGCAATTGACAGGTTTTTAAACCGATTATTAAAATGAAGCGTATGTTTTTTTCCTCTGTGATGTGATTTCACTTGTGCAAATCCACTGTTTGAAATATCAAATGTTTCACTACACAAAAGACAATGCGCTGAGTATTTATCAGCATCATTACCAGTACACCATTCTTTTAACAATACACCATCGAGTTCTTTGATTAACCAATTATCTTGGAACTTGGTTTTACCTTTTGGCATATTGCCGCAAAAGAAAACAAAAAGTTAAATTAAAATATCATTCATTGTATCATCCATGCGATTAATATGTGGAACAGCATGTGAACTCAATACGCAAGAATAACAAAGATGAGAACAAAGAACATTGCACTGAGAGCAAGCGCAGAAAGCATAATCACCACGACGCACTTCGAAATAAATCCACTTTTGATTTCAGAAGCAGTCATAAGCGAACAAAAAAAAACTTGTATCTGCCGCTTTGCCTTCTCTTTCCCCAGCTGCAGTATGACAGACGGAAAGTCTGTTTCTCTTCACCCGCACCTCGCAAGGCGCAATCTCTCCCCCCCCCCCTCTCTCTCTCTCATCATCGGAGGTTCGGAGAGCATATTTCTTTTCTTCTGCTGTTGCCTCATTCTCAGTGCTCTTCTCCACTCCACGCGCGCATTCAAGCCGCTTTCGCTTCGGGCGCCGGCTTGCCGTACTTTGAAATCAAAAGAACGGAAATTCCGTTCGTTCAAAAATTTTAGGATCATGATAAAATTTTAGTTATAATTTTAGGAATTTTAGGAAAACCCCAAACCATAAGGAATTTTAGGAATTTTAGGAACGCTGCGAGGCCTGGATTAGTATAAACAGAAATTTTAAGTCATTTTCCCAGTCGAACGTAAATTGTGATGTCATGTCTCCGGACAACCTCTAGGGGTGTGTCCCAGACTGTCGCCAATTGTCCATCTGCGCAGCACTACTGCGACGTAAAACCTAACCATCCATCCATCCCAATTGAACATTTAGCACAATCAGGTTTGATTCAACTTGTTTATTTTCTTATTGCTAAATATGCCGGATCCATTTCAATTTTGACAAAAAAAAAAAAAAAAAAAAAAAAATTAAATTAAATTTATATTAACTTATAATATTAGAATAAGTTGAATCTCAGTATAGTAGTTTTCTCTTGTGTAAGGGAGGAGGGGTGGGGGATCACAGTGAGAAAATTTACCTGGGGTCACATGAAATCTATAAGCTGCCCCGGCATAATATCTATTAGAGGGGGCCGCCAAAAATCTATTGTTTAGGGCCGCCAAAATTGTAAAGTGGCCCCTGAAATTTTCTATTTATGTATTTCAGTGTCACTCATCAGTAAGAAAATCTTAAATTTACTTAAAATATATTACCATTGATCTTTCTTATGGTATAATCTCAAAAATTATAAGATAAAAAAATTTTTATAAACCATGTTTTTAAATTTTCTGTTGAATCATATAAACGCTACTGAAGGCAGCCGGAACCCCAGCAATTGGATAAAAGTATTAAAAAAATTCCTTGCTATTGTCTTTTGAGCTATTATAAAAGTTTCAAATGGCTATCTAGCCGGGAAGTTAGTTAAAAGTTGATTGCAAGCTTTGTACTGGAAACGCTGCCGAAGGCAGCAGGGTCCCGAAGCAATTGGATAAAAATATTTTTAAAAAGCATTTTTACCATATTCTGGACTATTCCGAAAGTTTCAAATGTCTAGCTACTCGGGAAGTTAGTTAAATAAATTTTCTGTTGCATCATATAAACGCTGTTGAATACAGTAGGGACTTGAAACAGTTGACTAAAAGTATTAAAAAAAATGTATTGCCCCTGTGTTCTGAGCTATCCTGAAAGTTTCAAATATCTAGCTAGTCGGGAAGTTAGTGAAAAATCGATTGCAAGCTTTGTACTGGTAACGCTGCCGAAGGCAGCAGGAACCCGAAACAGTTGGCTAAAAGTATTTAAAAAATGCATTTTCACCGTGTTCTGAACTATTGTGAAAGTTTCAAATGTCTAGCTAGTCAGGAAGTTAGTTAAATAAAATTTCTCTTGAATCATATAAACGCTGCCGAAGGCAGCAGGGACCTGAAGCAGTTGACTAAAAGTTTTAAAAAAAGTATTGTCACCGTGTTATGAGCTAGCCTGAAAGTTTCAAATGTCTAGCTAGTCGGAAAGTTAGTGAAAAATCGATTGCAAGCTTTGTACTGATAACGCTGCTGAAGGTAGCAGGAACCCGAAACAGTTGGCTAAAGGTATTAAAAACATGTATTTTCACCGTGTTCTGAACTATCCTGAAAGTTTCAAATGTCTAGCTAGTCGGGAAGTTAGTGAAAAATCGATTGCAAGCTATGTACTGATAACACTGCCGAACGCAGCAGGAACCCGAAACAGTTGACTAAAGATATTAAAAAAATGTATTTTCACCGTGTTCTGAACTATCCTGAAAGTTTCAAATGTCTAGCTAGTCGGGAAGTTAGTGAAAAATCGATTGCAAGCTTTGTACTGGTAACGCTGTCGAAGGCAGCAGAAACCCGAAGCAGTTGGTTAAAAATATTTAAAAATTGCATTTTCGCCGTGTTCTGAACTATCCTAAATTTTTCAAATGTCTAACTAGTCGGGAAGTTTGTTAAAGAAATGTTCTGTCGAATTATATAAGCGCTGCCGAAGGCAGCTGTACCTGAAATAGTTGACTAAAATTATTAGAAAAAAGTATTGTCACCGTGTTATGAGCTAGCCTGAAAGTTTCAAATGTCTAGCTAGTCGGAAAGTTAGTGAAAAATCGATTGCAAGCTTTGTACTGATAACGCTGCCGAAGGCAGCAGGAACCCAAAACAGTTGGATAAAGGTATTAAGAAAATGCATTTTCACCGTGTTCTGAACTATTCTGGAAATTTCAAATGTCTAACTAGTCGGGAAGTTAGTTAAATAAATTTTCTGTCGAATCATATAAGCGCTGCCGAAGGCAGCGGGACTTGAAATAGCTGACTAAAATTATTAGAAAAATGTATTGTCACCGTGTTGTGAGCTGTCCTGAAAATTTCAAATATCTAGCTAGTCGGGAAGTTAGTTAAAAATCGATTGCAAGATTTGTCCCTGACAAACACACAAACAAACCCACAAACAAACAAGAATCGAAGTTAATTAAAACATGGTAATAATATTTTATAAATTTAATCATATTCCTAATAAGTGAAATTGATTAAAGGACTTACTTAATGAAATTTAATAATTAAATAACTTTTTTTTTTAATTATCATTCCAAATAAACATCACCTAATATCATTTTATAATTCAATTATTTTCTTCAAAAAGTTCTTTTTGTAAAAAATTTTAAACTACACATTTTAAACTGCACATAAAATTCATAAATGAACATGAACTTTTTTTACACTAAAATTATGCCACAGCATAAGGAGTTAATATATTACTCACAAAATAAGATTTCGAAGATCAGCTGAATAGTTTCTTGACACTAGTTCCAAAGAGCTAGTTAAATTATTTCTTTTACAAGCACTCAGAGTATTACAAGCTAGAGCTAAAACAATTTTGCCTAAAGCCATTAGATCTTCTTGCTAAAAAAAAAATAATAATAATAAACATAAATTATATACTGTGATATACATTAATATAAATATGTACAATAAAACAAATTGTTGTTTTCATTATCCTAAATCTATTTTAACTTTCTCTTACCCATATATATAATAGAGAAAGTATTGTTTTTGGGTCAAATTTTCGAAAGTGAGTTTTTGTTATACAGTGGAGCACGTTTATACGTTTTTCAAGGGACCGTTCCTAAAAAACGTATAACTGAAAAAAACGTACAACTGAAAACTTGTTTTAACATTAATACACAATAAAGTGTCTTAATAATAAAAGTATAATCAATTTTCATGATTTCCTTTACATTTATTCGAATAAGAGATATTTTAATTAAATTTAAAATATTTTCAAAAGATAGAATAAAAATTAAATTAAATTAATAATTAAAAATATAGAAATTCAGAATTTTTTTTATTCAAGATTTCGATTTTAACCTTTAAAGACAAAGCGTTTCGTTCTCTAAACGAAGATGATATTTTTGCAAATGATTAAAAGGAAGGAAAAGGAAGGAAAAGGAAAAAAAAAAACTTTTTTCTAACCGTAATGTCAAATAAACATGATAAGAAATAAGTAGAAAATCTTTCAAGTCGCCCAACGGAAGTGCGTAAAAAATCTTCAAGTTTACAAAATACCTATAAAGTTGTGGGGTTTTTTTCCTTTCATACCCTATCCCTGGAATCAATTAAAAGAGAAAGTGGGAGGTCTTCAAGTGGTCACTGGCTACTTGTATACCTACCATTCAACCCAGTCGTCAACTGCTTATCTCTGAAAATTTCTCTAACACCCCCCTTCCCCCAGGCTATCGATGCAGGTCGCACTTTGTTACCATAGTTCTGAAAAAATAATCGAAAAGATAAGAATAAAACATAAAGAGCATTTATCTTTTTTTTTTCTTTAATCGTGGAAGGAAACTCAAACTTGGGATTCTAAAAGGAGAAAAAAAAACGCATAAGTGAAATTAAGAATTTACTCGTGTCGTATAAACGAAATATTTTAACATTAGAATTCAATGGAATGATTTGGGACTGAAGTCGAAAAATGTATAAATGAGAAAAACGTATAAATGAGAAACGTATAAAAGGTGCTCCACTGTATTTACACATTTTGAGGTCTCCTGAATATGAAAATAATGTTTTTAGCTGTTGGTCAGTGTGTATGTGTGTTATCAGCATATCTCATGAATAAATAGCAGCAGAAATTCCAAACTTGGTATTCTAAATGTGTATCATATAGAGATGCTACACTAAAATTTTCATTGAGATGAAGCAAATGATGTACAGGGACACCCAAGAGAATTCAAATACAGTAAGTCTATGGGGGAAATTGCAGGCAAGTAGAGTTTAACATCTACAGACTGTACTAAGTTAAATGAAACAAATATATATTTTGTATATGCATAAAAACATGTTTCATGTACAATATGGCATGGAAATCAATCACTGTTCGTTTACAGGGCTACACAAAAGAAATAGATTATAGTGTGACAATGCTTGAAAACTGATGAAAGTGTATTTCAGGTTGTGCTTATATTAATATACGATTGTGCTTGTTATTACTTGTTATTGATTGAGCTTGTTATTAATATACAATTATATTTATGTGCACAATGTGGTGTGTACATGACCTTCAGAAGATATAGAGGGTTGCCAATATTTAAGCTATAACATTCTTTTTTATTGTTAGTAAAGGTCCTTTACTATAATATTTGATCATGTCCAGGAAAGCTGCTCAGGAATTACAATTAATGGCATGCACCTTCATGCCAAGTATCGTTACAATCTGACAATTACTTCTTGGTGCACAAATTCTTATGGCAATGAGTGTATATTGTTTCTCTTTTAGCATAAATGCTACTGCATCACCATTCTCTTTTGAGAATCTTCTCTGAGTTCAGTTTCCCGCTCGACTGGAAATATTCCTACGTACTTTTCAAAAGATAGTGTCCTCCTTAAATATTTAGCAAAAAAATAGAAAAAATAAATTAATTAATCCTTAAATAAATTAAAAATAAGTAATCCTCAAATAAAGATAATTCACTTTTAATAGGTTAATTTTTATTCATAAATGAACCTTAAATAAATTTAATTGCAGTGCACTATTTTATCATAGATCAGTTTGAAAGCGCTCCTTCCTTCATGACAGGATTCATACAGGCTTTCCTTTAAAATAAAAAAGAAAAAAAAAATTTTTTTTGAGGGCTTTTTTAAAGTTTCTAAACATTGCACACGTGAATATTTACATTAAACTCTTAACCAACAACTTTATTTTACATCAAAATGTATCCACTCTCAATATTTAAGTTTTTTACTTTAAAACACCCAAAAGTTTAAAAGCATATTACAGAATGAAAATGAATATAAAATAAAAATTTCATTTCATTAGCAATTCACCCTCTTTTTCTAAATCAGTTTCTTTATATACTGAATTTTCTTTTTTTATAATTACACAGGTTTAAGAAAATCATACTTTTCAATTTTTTCTTGCACCAGTTGGGTGTGTTTAGTGTGTTTTGATATGCTAAATTCAGAAATGCTTGTCTTTTTCTCCCTATCATGTAAGGGTTTTTCACAAAGTAAGGATAAGGTCGGAAGAATTCACATAGAGACTATAACAAATTCGAAACTTTTTATGTATAAAACAAATTAATAAGCCTATTAGTTACCTATTACTATTTAAATATGTTTATTTACATAGAAACTTCTTTTTGAGCTTTTTCTCTTGTGCACAGGTTGAGGAGGAGGAGAGGGGGATTCTCTAAGCAGCAACCAACAATAATCTGCTAACATATTCACACTATATTGTCTCTGATACTGTCTCTACATTTACTTGATGTCTTGATGAAATAGCTCATCACTCACATTACCCAGATTTTCCAGGAAATAATTTAGATGAAAATTGAAAAAGTAAAGCTTTCAGTTAAAAAAAGAAAAAACACCCCCCTTTTTTTAAAAAACCAAAACTGTACGTGATGAAATTTTTTAAATAGTTTTTCTGTATCGGCATCCAAACACATCACTTCAAAGAAACAAATTCCATTACAGACCTGTGTTATTGAACTTAAAACTGAAGCAATAAAAAGTTTCAATTATTCATTTTCTGCCAAATCAACCATAAACTTCAATTGTGATATCTCCACTTTCAGTGTACCACATTTTCTGTTTTATGAAATTTGTATCTTTTTATTTATTATTTTGCTGCTGTTATTTCTGTTCACAGATGAAATATGCGACTCCAACATCTAATTAGAAAGAGAGACATTATAACAAAGAAACAACAACAATTAAAGCTACCATACTTGATTTGTATGAATAAAACAAGCAATTACATTATTTTTCTTTTTTCAGGTTTATTATGCAAATGAAAGTATATTTAAAAATCAATTTTTCAAAGTTAATTTTAAACGAAAAGTAAAATCGATCTTGAATAAGAGATAATTTAAGAAATAGATTATTTCTTCAAAAAATATTTATTTGATAATATAAACTTTGCTGAAAAAGAGTATTATAAAATATGTTATGATTTCTTTTTTAACTTGTTTTGTTGCCTGTAACTTAATATTAAAATGATTATTTTATCAAATTTCAAAGAACGAAGAATTGTTTCAGCAAGAAAATGTAAAGACAGTTTTACTTTGCCAAATATTCAGTATGTTACACATATACTATTAAGCATTAAACTTAAGTAATGGAAACTAGTATGCTATGGTCATCACAAGACTTTATATTATTTAATAAAATAGTGCCACCTACTGGTTATTATGTACAAAAATTTAATCAACATAGCTTCTCACAATGCAAATTTTAAATATGGGGTTTGGTGCAATTTTAACTATAAATAGTTGAGATACTGCCATTTAAAAAAAAATCACAGGAAGTGAATAACATTAGCCCCACTTGTGGCCCAATACATAGCCAAATTGAATTAGTATAATTTTTCATACTATTATTCTCACATACAAAGTTTGGGGAATTCATGTATCATAGGAGATGAGATATAACCTTTCCAACAAGGTCTAATTATAGTGCTACTTCTAGGGTAATATGTACCTAAATTGAATCTGAACAATTTTTCCTCATGGCTCTTCTGCATATCAAGTTAAGTGCACTTATACGCAATAGAGGTCTAGAAACAGGGTTCCCTTGAACAGGGAAAATTGCTGCATAGTAGCACCACCAGTTAGGCAATATATTCCAGAAGCTATTCAGCACCAATTTAAATGAAGGTCAAGTTCGATTTAAATATCAAGTTTGGTTAAATTCTATACATCAGTTTGTGAGATACAGTGACCACAAAACTTTACTAACACATACAGATTTTTTTTAAATAATCAAATCATATTCAAGACATCTCAAAACACATGAATCCATTCAAAACTTGAGTCAAATTTTAATCAATCCAATACTTTTCTCTTATATACATAGAAGAAAGTAAAAAAGCAAACTTATGATAAGAAATTTTGCATAATTTCAGTTATTACACAGATTTTATAGGTACACCCACACACCTGTCTCTTTACTAAAAGAAATTCTAAAGCCCTATTTTCATAAATGTCTGTTTTCAGTAACAATAATTTTTAACCCTCGAGAGAGAATCACTTTGTATGAATTTATAAAAAAAATTTAAATAATTTTTGACATTCAACATTCTACAGAGTCAGCTCGACTTTCTGGTGATAAAACTCCGAGTTAATTCATTTAAAAATGTGAGTGAAAGAGAAAAAACTGTGAATCTGTTTGATTCAAACTGATTCACGGGTTTTCCTCTAAAAAAAAAAATGTAAAAAAAAAAATGAGAATTAAAAAATATACACAGTTGTAAAAGAAAGAAAAGGCGTGTAAAAACAAAATAAAACCTTAGGAAAATAGAAAATAATTAAAATATTTTCATTTTGCAGTTATACGAGGGTTGCTATTTATATTTCTGGCCTTGGCAACAGTACGTGTTGCTAGGCGACCGCAGATGATTTTAATCGAAAGTTTGATATTTTTAAACGTAAATTCAGCAGACGATTTACCATTATAGCTTTATTTGTGTTGTTGACAGTAAATTGAAAAGTTCTTCTCTTTCAAAAAATGGAATTGAATCGTGAAAATTTTCGTGCGATTATTTTTCATAACTTTCGACGTGGATTGTCAAGACAAGAGTGCTTCGATGAACTTAATTCTTTATACAGCGATAAAGCGCCATCCTACAGCACTGTAAAAAATTGGTATAACGAATTTAATCATGGTCGATGTTCGATACAGGACGAATCCCGTGCAGGTCGTCCAAAATCCGTTGTTGTGCCAGAAAAGATCGATGCTGTGCGTGAACTGATAAAGCAAGATCGTCATGTGACATACCGTGAGATTGAGGCGTCTTTGGACATTAGTATGACTAGCATCAATAAAATATTGCATGAACATTTGAGCGTAAAAAAAATTTGTTCGTGTTGGATCCTGCATAATCTGACAAACGCTCAAAAAAAGGCTCGTGTCGATTGGTGCAAGGAAATGTTGGAAAAATACGTTCAAGGTACATCAAAGGCTGTGTATAACATCTACACAGGTGACGAATCGTGGATCTATGCATATGAGCCGGAAACAAAACAGCAATCAACTGTATGGGTCTTCCAAGGCGAGGCAAAACCAACAAAAGTTGTTCGAGGAAGAAGCACATCGAAACAAATGATTGCCTGTTTCTTCGGCATTAACGGTCATGTGGCAACAGTGGAGTTAGAGCAACGCAGGATGGTCAATTCTGAATGGTACACGACCATTTGTTTGCCAGAAGTCATCGGATAAATTCGAAAAAAGCAGAAGAACAGGCGAATCATTCTTCATCATGACAATGCGAGCTCTCACACATCGACTCAAACAAATGCATTTCTGACTGAGCGAAAGATCGAACTGATGGGTCATCCGCCGTACAGCCCTGATTTGGCACCCAATGACTTCTTCTTATTCCCACACATCAAAAATAAATTACGTGGACAACAATTTTCGACCCCCGAAGAAGCGGTTGATGCATTCAAAACGCATGTTTTGGAGTTACCTCAATCGGACTGGAAAAAGTGCTTTGAAAATTGGTTCAAACGCATGCAAAAGTGTATTGATCATCATGGAGAATATTTTGAAAAACAATAAAACCAATTTCGATCCTACATATTTGTTTTTTCATTATTAGGCCAGAAATATAAATAGCAACCCTCGTATATATTTGGAATGAAGAAATTTCAACAAGTGAACTAATGACTGTCTGCTCTAAACTTTACAAGCACTTGGAATTTATGTATAAAATGCAAATAAATACCTGTGAGGCTTTAACAATAATAATGTGTGGGTTTTGTTTAAATAGATTTTATAAAATAAAACATTTAACATTTCTTACCTGAAACTGGGCTGTTAGCTGCTTGGGATTTTGTGATGGATGCATGTCATACGTTAGGACATCAAAAATCCCACAACAATTCAATCTTAATCTGAAAAATAGTTTTTAAAAATTGTTGCATCAAGTTTTATAATGATTGTGTAAATTGAGATATATCTATTTCTTACACAATATTAACCGTTTAAAAGCAAAGAATTTTCTTGCATATATGTTAAAAGTGTGGAATAAAATGTGTTATTTTTTCTAGAAAATAATAGAAACAGTTATAATTAACTTGAATTATTTCATAAAAAGTAATTTTTACCAGCAAAAACTGCTTTAATCTTATTAATTACAAGAGTGTTTTGCTGCACAAATTCCATGAATTCCTTTTTACTTCAAATTACCCGACTACCATAGGTAATAGAAGTATTGTATTTGGTCTAAAAATTAGATATCGAGTTTTCACCTGATTTACATGTTTTAAGGTCTCCAGAGTCCAAAAAAGTGGTTTTTCGAAATTGGTCAGTGTGTATGTGTGTATGTATGTGGGGAATCTTCTAGCTATCATATCTCCAAAACTAATAAAGATAGAGCTATGTAACTTCAGAATTGACACAGGTCTGGTGTACAGATGAATTTTCTACATTTTGGTGAAAATTGGAAAACTGGAAGTGGGACCATAAGTCTGTATCTCAAAAGCGGCTCTAACAATTTTCTTCAAAGTTGCTATATAAACACTCTATTAGATTTTCTTTCAAATGATATAGTTGGTTAATTCAGGAAAACTGATAGGCACCCTATATAAATAGCTCGATTTTCAGGACTCGCAAAGTGCATTCCTTTAAAAACGACTGTTCGGAATTTTTTCAAACTCGCTATATTAAATCCTTTTATATATCATTTTGTATGTATTTATTGTTTTCCTGTCAATAATTGAGTATGCCAAGTTTTGGTAAAAGTTGGTATCTCAAAAACGGCTCTAACGATTTTCTTGAAAATTGTTATGTAAATCCATTTTAGATATCCTTTCTCATGTATTAAGTGGTTATTACAGGAAAATTAACAGTCATTCTGCTTAGGTACGTCAGTTTTAGATCTCAGAAATTGGTTTTTCAAAAAAAGAAAAAAATCTGCCAACTTTTTTTTATTTTATTTTTTAACTCACTATGTAAATTCTGTTTTAAATGGCTTTACATCTGTTTCAAGTATCTCTTACTGGAAAAATTTTAGGTTTCTACTTCATTAGATCAATTTTATATTTTCTGATTGTATTATCTCCAAGGAATGTATATAATACATGTAATAGTGGTTAATGGTGGTTGTTTCACACACATATAGCACAATAAAAACTGGATATTCTGCTTGTACACTATTAACAGTGTTACAACATGTTGTTGTAAAGACAAAAGAAGTGTAAAATACAACATATGAAAACAATCATTCAATTCAAACAATGACCCACTAGAGCAAGTCAACATGCTTAAGAAATTAATTCTTATTTTATTAAAAACAACAAATGAGTTATACTAATTAAACCCACAATTGGCATAAATATAACACTTTCAATTGATACGAAAATTATAGTAACAAACACTGGCACAATCGTGTTTCTATGCATTTTTGACACAATACAAGAAAAACGTGATAGCACTTTGTCGCACTCAAATGGTCATAATATAATACAATATTTTCTTATTCAATATTATTACCTATTTCTTACACTTCTGTTAGCATACACAATAACTAAGAAGAGTAAATAACATTGATGATGAAAATAGGAATTATTTGTCATACCATATTTGCCAACCTCGGTGGGAAAAAAACCAGGAGATTTTACATACCGTAATTTCGGGGAGATAAGGCCACCCCTGCATATACGCCGCATTGGCGAAAATTGATTTAAAAAAAAAAAAAAAAAAAGTCATTGGAAAAATTCTGCATAATTTTTTACTACAATGTTCCCTGACATAATGTTTCTCATCAAACTGAAATAATTTTAAAAATGCAAATATAAAATGCTGAAAAATTAATAAAATTAAAGATAATTATTAAGTAAACAATTGTTTAAGTTATTCAATAAAAATAATACAAAAACAATCTTACTTTAAATTCACAATCGCAAACTTTCGTAACCCTCTTCATAAAATTATAAAATAATACCTTTTATTATTGTTAAAGAATTATTTATTCAATATTATCCAATTTTTTTAAAAATTTAAAGAAAGCCCTCAAAGTGAGAATTGTCACTTCCTGAATCGAACAGATTTAAAAATTCATCGTTCATTCCATATTTCCACTTTCATCAAAATGTACTTAAAACATTATTAGAATTTTTGCGATGACCAGCATCAGCAAAACAAAATCAAGTGAAAACCTTAAGACTTAAGAATCGAAGCATTTAACATATTCTATTTCTGAACAATACACATTTTCTCTTTATTCTCCTTTAAAATATTTTACCACAATTCTTTTGGACTTAAATTTTTTTTAAACATATGCCGATCATTTATCCACAAAAACTAAATAAAATCACATTTTAATGTGAAACGAACTTAATTATTTCATAGAGAAGTGTTCTCACTAGCATTATTCCTCATTTTAATATGCTCACTCAAAGAAGGGATTTCACCAAGTGTTTATGATATGAAATACAAAACGATTTTGTTTATGCGACACTGAAGATTTTTCTGGATTTTGGGTCTGAATAACTTATAATCAACTAGATGAGATCCAACAGTGTGTGCATGCTGCGGATTGTTATAGCTTGAGCTCCGCGACATGCGTGGTCTTCTACAGCTTGGGTTCCACGGTGCTTTTATTATTTTTATAAGCTGTCTGTGCTGACGTAGCGTTCACGAAATAAATTGTCCAAAGTAAATTTTTGACCGACAGTGGTTATTCAAGTGCTGCTAAAAGATAAGAAGGGAAAAACAAAAGCCAGATACACCACATGTGCCCAAATTAAACTTTTAAAATCGTATAAGCTGCGGCTTATCTCCCCGAAATTACAGTAATTCTAAGGGAGGAAAAGGGAGATTTACAATTTCAGAGAGAAAAAAAAAAACCTATTTTATTCAATACATGACACTTTTTTAAATAAACATTTGTTTGGTGATAAAATATGTATTTTAAACTTATTGAGGAAAAACAAATAGATTCAACAAGTTCAGTAATAAAATCTAAACTAGTATGATGTGGCCATCACATCACTTTCTTCTATATAGTTTTACACAAAATTTATTCAATACAAATTATTTATTAAATTATCAAATTATTTTCCATTATAAATGCAGACGATTTTTACCTGACAGAATTATATCACTAAATGCCGAAAGAAAGTTTTTTTTTTTTTTTTTTTTTTTATCAGAAGAAATGAGATTCTTTTTTCGTTAAAAGTAAAAAAAAAATCAATAACTTTGTTTTAAATTATCACCGATCTATAGTTCAACCATTCGTTTTAAAGGTATTGATGAGATCTTTCGAAAGATACCCATATTGAAAATTTACTCCCCCAGGGGGGAAAGTGATGCTCCCACATGCACAATTTTTTTTCCTAGTTAACTAATACTATTATCAATAATTCATATCAATTTTATAATCACACGATTAAAATAACTCTCATTATGTACTTTTATACGAAATTTTGTCCTATACTGCCATGTTAAAAATTTAGAAAAAATGCGATCACAGCATCACCTGTTGAGCGAATGATCCCCAAATCTAACCAGCACCAGTTTATGTCAGGGTCCAACTAAATACCAAGTTTGGTTATATTTCGTTCATTGGTTCGTGAGCAATTATCAGAAGAAATTTTTTTTCCTAAGTTTTTTTTCTTTAAAAGTTAAAAAAAAAAGAAAAAAAAAAAAATCAATAACTGTTTTAAATTATCGCAGATCTATAGTTCAACCATTCGTTTTAAAGGCATTGATGAGATTTTCTGAAAGATACCCATATTGAAAATTTACTCCCCCAGTACGAAATTTTGTCCTATACTGCCACGTTAAAAATTTAGAAAAAATGCAATCACATCGCCACTTTTGTGTAAAATATTGAGCACTTCCATCACTTCATTCATTCTAAAATTTAATAAAACAAGTTGATTATGAACATTGATCCTTTTCTTGTACACTGAATATCGAAGGACGTTTCATCGTTGATTGGAAATAAGGAAAAAGGAGTCAAACAGTAATTTTACATGAATGAGAAATATTAAAGAATTATACTTTTTTATAGGCTCTATAATCTAACAAGGCAAGTTTAAAATGAATATTGTCATTTAAGTATGTTATGATTTATGGATGGAGAAGAATTTGGAAATAAAAGGCTTCCGTAAAGCAATTGATTACTGATCGCTAGTTGGAGATAACAAAAGACGGAAGGGGGAGGGGGGGGAGGGATTAAAAAAAAAAAAAAGTTCGATGTATTGAAAGATTCTATTTTTTTTTCTATAAGTTCTAGAACCTCATAAAGCAAGTTTAAAATGAATATTGACATTTACATTGAGGATAGAAAAAGATTTGAAATTAGAAGGCTTTTGTAAAGCATTTGATCACCAATTTTTTATGTGGTTACCTTTTACTAATGATATACATAATTTTTTGGCTCGTTTATCACTTATACAATATTAGTGATTAAATTTCAATGAGTAGGACACATGTTTTACAAATGAAACACATGTAAACATAATTTAATTTGATATTAAGTTTAAATCACATCACATTTAATAATAAACAGATACGCACAATACATTATGCGTACTAGCAGAATCTATTACAAAATTTGCAGACAAAATAACTTTTTCTTTACATGATCAGTATAGAAAGAGGATCTGCTTTTGTTTCATACAATATGCCGATATTTATACACATTTTTTACAATACATACATGATACATGCATACATATCAGAGCAAACTTTCATCATTGTCTGAAGTTTAAAGAAATAGTACTTTGTTATTATATAATGAAATTACACTGAAATAGAATAATTTTCTACAATTCCAACTTTTAAATTAATCTTTACAATAAACAAAAGTAATAACTATTCTGTCAATTAAAAGAAGGAAAGAAAAGATGAAAAAATCTAGCTAACTTATAAACAGTTTGTATATTGACTTATTACAGAAATAAGAATATTATATTATTAATAGCTGTTATATTTATAAAAATATGAAAAAATATATCAATTGAAAGTAAAGTCGCATAATTTCAACAATATTTATTCAAAAGAAAATTTCAAACTTACCTAGACTTTCCTGTAATGAGAATTTTGGAAGGATCAAATGCTCGACAGGCAAGTCCAGCAGCATGGATGCTCCTTAGAACTGAGCTGAGTTGAACTATGTAACCCCAAATCATACTTTCAGGAAGCAAACCAGCATGCTGCCGTAGATTACTTAATCCTAAAAACAAAGAAATTATAAAAGGTAAGCACCACAACAAAATGCTAAAAAAATATTTGCCTACAGCAGCAAGGGATTATGAGTCGAAAAATAAAATATTCAATCAAATACATTCATATTGTGGAATAGGCTAGAGAAACATCGAACTTCCAAAATTATATATATTGTTACAAAATTGTAAATAATTGTGTTTATTTTTGTATAAATTCTTTCAAAGAGGCTTAGTAAGTTGATAAAGTGCTAATTTTGTCCATTTCTAGTCATTTTAGCGTTGAAATAGCCTTATTTCCCCTTAAAAACACATTAAAAAGCCCAATAAGGCAGGTAATGGATTTGGCGTCAAATTTGGTGACTTTTTCCCACCTTGGCGATTTTTTTGGCGACCTTGGCGAGAAAATCCTTATAAGGGATATACCAAATATGGAAGCTGTAAGTTGATTGGTTGACCACTTTCTAGAGTTTTCTCGAAAAATCTGGGTTCCATGGAACAGTATATAAGAAGCGCTCTCTCGCCAAGGCAGTTAGTTCAGTTCAGATCTCGGCCAGCTTCGCTAATGCCTGTATTGTTTGAGCCTCTTTGAAAGAGACTTGCTTTAAGTGTTATTGCTATACAGTTTGTACTGTGGATTTGCTATTGACAGCTGTTGTATAAGCTGTGTTTACTAGTTGAATTGAAGCTGATACTTGGTTTATAGACCTGCATTTTTCTGGAACTTTCTGTGAATAAATTACTGATTTTTTTTGTATGTTTGGCCTTTCATTCTCGGACAACTCATGAACCCCCAAGTACGCAACATTTCTGGTGTCAGAAGCGGGGTTGTCTGTGAATGGTTATAACTAGAGCTATGGAGGAACAGATGAAGAAACTTCTAGAAAGCTTAGCTACCCAGATGAATGAAATGAAAGAAGGGCAAAGAGAAATGAAGGAAGGACAGAGAGAGATGAAAGATAGCCTGAGTCAAGAGATGAAAGAAATGAAGGTAGCACAAGAGAAAATGGAAACATCGCAAAGAGAGTTGAAAGACGGTTTGACTGAAGAAATGAAGGTAGCACAAGAGAAAATGGAAACATCGCAAAGAGAATTGAAAGACGGTTTGACTGAAGAAATGAAGGAAATGAAAGCAGTACAGGAGAAAATGGAAACATCGCAAAGAGAATTGAAAGACGGTTTGACTGAAGAAATGAAGGAAATGAAAGCAGTTCAGGAAAAGATGGAAGCCAGTTTGACCGAAGAAATTAAATCTAATCAAGATGAGATGAAGAGAGAGCTTTCAACAGCGAAAGAATCAATAGAGGGTAAATTAACGGTGATGGAAAATAGAATGGATGGAATAGAAGAGAAAGTTATGAAAGTAGAAAGAAATTTTGAAGAGAGATTTATGAAGATAGAAGAGAATTTTGAGGAGAAAGTTAAAGAAAATTTTGATCAGGAACTGAAAGGAAGGTTTTCAGAGATAGAAGATAAATTGAAGAGAATAGAAGAAGATCTGGAGAGAAAAGTGGAAGAAAAGTTAGAATCCATGCCCCAGGAAACTGAAAAGAAAGAGAGAAGAATCCAGAATCAAGAATTTATTAAGCTATCTACCTACGACGGCAGTTCCTCCTGGCATGTATATAAGACGCAGTTTTCCATCGTTGCTGAAGCTAACGCCTGGGACTCTACCGCCAAGTCAGTCCACTTAGCAGCAGCATTACGGGGGGATGAAGCCGAAATCCTGAGAAATGTTTCTAAAGAAGAAAGGAACGACTTCGAGGCCCTGACTAGAGCACTGGAGCTACGGTTCGCAGAGAAGTGTTCTAAGGACTATAGTCGCCTTCAGCTAAAATCTCGTTACCAGAAAACGGGCGAAAGTTTGCAAGAGCTGGCAGCGGACATTCAGAGACTGTCACACCTAGCATTCTCAGACTGTCATGCTGACACTCGAAACGACTTAGCTCTTCAGTACTTCATCGATGCTGTTCGTGATCCAGAAATTCAGAAAGCGCTGAGACTCTCCAACATCAGAGACGTAGAATCAGCTTTAGGCTATGCACTTAGGATAGAGGCAGCCCAACAAGCCTCCCGTAAAGACCGCCATACCATAAGAGCAGTCTCATTAAACGATACGCCTGCTGGTGAAAATGAAATGAAGAGAAGTATCGAAGAGACCTTAAAGAGATTGCGCAGCCTGGAGAATAATAAGGAAATAAAGGACCGGAAGATAAAGTGCTGGGGCTGTGGAGGGGATGGTCACGTGAAGAGGAACTGCCCTGTACGACCAACTATAGGAAATCACCCGTCTTCACCATCACTACAGGGAAACTAAGAGGAGGCCATCTCGCGGGGCGGAGGTCGCCTGAAATTAAAGAGCCCCAATTTACAGTATTTCATGTTTCATCGATGAGTGGCGGCGATAATGGACTTCACGTCTATGGCCAAGTTAACACCACCACCTGCCGGATGATTCTGGACAAAGGAGCCAACGTGACCATCATTAGAACGGATTTGGCTCAAGAACTAAAAGAGAAGATCATCTGGACTCCGGCCTGCGTTAAACTCCAGACTGTGACCGGAGACGAAATCAAAATATATGGTAAAATGAACTTGACTATCACTTTTGGGAATGCCAGTTACCATCATATGGCATATGTGGCTGATATAAGAGATCCTTTAATCATTGGAATTGATTTCCTGAGAAAATTTAACTTTCAATTGGACTTCAAGAATAATGAACTGCATTCGAGTTCGGAAGACATCGCTGTGTTCAACACTGAAAATCAAGACATTCAGAAAATTTGCCAGATAACAGCCAAATCTGAAATTTCCATCCCTTCACGCACAGAGACAATAGTTTCAGGAACCCCCCCTGCCAAGCAATACTTCCGCTATGGACTGATTAAATACCCGAATACAGACAATAGCCCAAGAGGAGTTCTGGTAGCTTCATCTCTAGTTGATCTCTCAAAGAATACTATTCCTGTGAGAGTCGCAAACGTCAGCGATAAGGTCCGGACAGTGAAGAAGGATGAGGTGTTAGCAACCTGCACTCCTGTCACATGCATCAACCGCCCCACGCAATCAACCGAATCCAAGTCTTCTGAACAATTAATGACGGAATTACTCAAGAATGCAGAGTTAGGAAAGGAACAGAGATGTGCTGCGGAGAAGCTACTCCAAGAATTTAAAGACCTTTTTTCTTGAACACCTGAAGACGTCGGGAGAACGAACATCACCCAGCACAGAATTGATACAGGAAATCATCCTCCAATCAAACAACATCCAAGAAGACTTCCATTTGCTAAACAGGAAGAGGTCACTGAACTTCTAAATGAAATGCAGCACAATGACGTCATAGAGCCATCAACGAGTCCTTGGGCCTCTCCCATAGTATTGGTGCGAAAAAAGGATGGTTCAACGAGATTTTGCGTGGATTATCGTCGTTTGAATGACGTCACGAAGAAAGACAGTTACCCTCTTCCCAGAATTGACGACACATTAGACACACTTGCTGGCAATAAATGGTTCTCGACTTTGGATCTGAAGAGCGGTTACTGGCAAGTAGAATTACATCCTGATGATCGTGAGAAGACTGCATTCACCACGGGACAAGGACTGTGGCAATTTAAAGTTATGCCGTTCGGATTATGTAATGCACCTGCCACCTTCGAACGCCTGATGGAGACAGTGCTAAAAGGACTTTCCTGTGAAGCCTGTCTGGTGTATTTGGATGATATTATCATTGTGGGGCGCACCTTTGAAGACCATCTACGAAACATCCGAAAGGTGTTGGAGAAACTCAGAATGGCTAACCTCAAATTGAATCCAGGCAAGTGTAACTTGTTCCGTCGTGAAGTGAGCTACCTCGCCCATATCATCTCTGCCGAAGGTGTGAGAACTGATCCTGAGAAGATCTCTGCAGTCGAGAACTGGAGTCGCCCTGAAAATGTACACCAACTACGAAGTTTCCTGGGGTTATGCACTTACTACAGGAAGTTTGCCAAGGGTTTCTCAAATATTGCCAGACCACTCCACAAGCTGACGGAAGCCAAACAGAAGTTCCTGTGGACAGATGAATGTGAAAATGCGTTCAAGCGACTTAAAGAGGCCTTAACATCATCGCCTATCTTGACGTATCCACAGCCCGACAGACAGTTCATACTTGATACAGATGCCAGCCATGAAAGTGTCGGTGCTGTTCTGTCGCAGGAAATTGATGGTCAAGAACATGTCATTGCCTATTGGAGTAAATGCCTGTCTAAACCAGAGCGAAATTACTGTACCACTAGGAAATATCTACTCGCCATCGTAAAAGCCATAGAACATTTCCATCATTACCTCTATGGCAGAAGATTCCTGCTCCGGACTGACCATGCATCTTTAACGTGGTTGCTCCAGTTCAAAAACCCGGAAGGACAGATTGCCAGGTGGATACAACACCTCCAGGAATATGACTTGGAGATACGTCATCGTAAAGGGACTCTACATGGTAATGCAGATGCCTTGTCACGGAAGCCCTGCTCGGAAAGCTGCAAGTACTGCTCTAGAGCCGAACAGAAATACCTGCCGATAAATCCGGTTGCCTGCCAAGTTACTGTCTCAACACCATCAGAACAAGATCCCGATCCCTGGAGTGACGAAGAACTTAGACAAGCCCAGTTGGAAGATCCTGACATAAAGCCAATATTACAGCTGAAGGAGATGACCAGCAACAGACCTACCTCGCAAGACATTTCCAGATTTAGTCCCATTACGAAAAGTTATTGGGCACTTTGGGACTCTCTTCATATCAGAAACGGCGTATTATACAGAAAGTGGGAATCTGATGATGGGAAAAGCTTCAGATGGCAGATTTTATTACCAAGATCAAAAATTCCAGCTGTTTTAGAACAACTGCATAGTAGCTCTACCGGAGGCCATTTTGGGGTAATGAAGACTCTGCAGAAAGTTCGGGAACGCTTCTACTGGTGCAAGGCAAAGGAGGATGTGGAGAAATGGTGTAAATCCTGTGATGCTTGTGCGGCGTGTAAAGGCCCGCAGAAACAAAGTCGAGGAAGACTGCAACGGTATAACGTGGGAGCACCATTTGAACGGATTGCAATCAACATCTTGGGTCCTTTGCCACGGACCTCCAGTGGATATAAATACATCCTCGTCGTGATGGACTATTTCACCAAGTGGCCTGAGGCATATCCCATTCCCAATCAAGAGGCATGCACAGTCGCAGAGGTCCTAGTGCAGCAATGGGTGTCAAGGTACGGCACGCCCCTACAACTTCATACCGACCAAGGTAGGAACTTTACCTCTGATGTTTTCAAAGGACTGTGTCAACTACTCGGCATAGACAAAACCCGGACAACACCCTTACATCCCCAATCGGACGGCATGGTCGAGAGGTTCAATCGTACCATCCTGAATAAACTCTCTCTTCTAGTATCAAGGAACCAGCAAGATTGGGACATGAAATTGCCATTGTTCCTGCTGGCTTATCGAAGTGCTGTCCATGAAACCACCGGCTATACTCCAGCCCAGATGCTGTTTGGACGTGAACTTCGTCTCCCTTGTGATCTCCTGTTTGGTTGTCCACCCGATGCGCCTTCATCGCCCGAGGAGTACATCCAAGATCTCCAGGCACGATTTGAGGACGTACACAACATTGCTCGGGAGCGGATTAACATGGCAACGGAGAAAATGAAGACAAGGTACGATCTAAAGGCTACACAACATGAGTTCCAGGAAGGAGACAAGGTCTGGTTGTGGAATCCTGTTCGCCGCAAAGGACTCTCTCCCAAGTTACAGTGCAACTGGGACGGACCATACACCGTCCTAAAGAGGCTGAATGATGTAGTAGTGCGGATCACTAAAACACCTTCATCAAAACCGAAGGTGGTGCACTATAACCGGCTAGCCAAGTACCACAATTAACGGTAAAATTAAAATTAAAAATGTAAATACTGGTAAAATTTTCGCATGTGCACTGTAAATATTTGTATAGAAATACTTGTACATATTTGTGAATTTTGTAAATATTTCTCACTTTATTTTTTTTGTATTTTGTCGTTATATACAACTTAGTTTTTGTAATTTAGATTGTGTAAATTTGGTTAGTTTCGCCTCTTGAACAAGGGTTGCACTGCCCGGGACGTGCAGTCCTTGGGAGGGGGGCAGTGTTACAAAATTGTAAATAATTGTGTTTATTTTTGTATAAATTCTTTCAAAGAGGCTTAGTAAGTTGATAAAGTGCTAATTTTGTCCATTTCTAGTCATTTTAGCGTTGAAATAGCCTTATTTCCCCTTAAAAACGCATTAAAAAGCCCAATAAGGCAGGTAATGGATTTGGCCCAAAATTTGGCGACTTTTTCCCACCTTGGCGATTTTTTTGGCGACCTTGGCGAGAAAATCCTTATAAGGGATATACCAAATATGGAAGCTGTAAGTTGATGGGTTGACCACTTTCTAGAGTTTTCTCGAAAAATCTGGGTTCCATGGAACAGTATATAAGGAGCGCTCTCTCGCCAAGGCAGTTAGTTCTGTTCAGATCTCGGCCAGCTTCGCTAATGCCTGTATTGTTTGAGCCTCTTTGAAAGAGACTTGCTTTAAGTGTTATTGCTATACAGTTTGTATGTGGATTTGCTATTGACAGCTGTTGTATAAGCTGTGTTTACTAGTTGAATTGAAGCTGATACTTGGTTTATAGACCTGCATTTTTCTGGAACTTTCTGTGAATAAATTACTGATTTTTTTTGTACGTTTGGCCTTTCATTCTCGGACAACTCACGAACCCCCAAGTACGCAACAATATGTTTTGCAAAAAAGAGGAACAGTACAGTGTATTTTAAAACAAATCTTTCCCAATAAGCATTTAATTTAAATCACATATTTAAGCATGCACTTTAAGGATAAAACTGATTTATAAAAACAGCAAATTAGTCTAATTTCTTTTGCTTCATAATAGTCTATATGCCTGCCATATCATTAATTTTGCATGTCCAAAAGATGGGGACAACAACTTCGTTAGAGACAAAAACAGTTGATTCGTTAGAAATTTTGACTTACTTGTTTTTTGCATAAATCAGGGTTCCCACTCTTAAAAAGGAAAAAAATTCAAGGACTTTTCAAGTACTTTTTAAGACCCATTTGAAATTTTTCAAGGACTATGGGGGGGGGGGGGAGAATCGCAGAATGCTAGGCATATACACAAAACTTTAGTAAACCACAGAACACTAGGCATATGCACAAAACTTTAGTAACTACTTTTATTGGTATCATTTTTTTTATAATTAGAATAATAACTTTGCCTGTTTTCACAATACATTTTTGATGGATTGACGAAATTAACTTTTACAAAAGTCAAAAAATGATTAGTTTAGGATTCAGAATTGGGATCATTATGATTATTCCAAAGTTCTTAGGTTTGAGTTCTGATCTGGTCACTTTCTGCTCAAAATTAATGACTAGTCTACCAAACAGGTATGAGATTGACAAAAAAGACAAATAAGCTGAAACTATATGCAAAAACAAGCTAATGAAATGAGAATTTTACGACAAAATGCATATTAGACAACGGTGTGTGCGTGTGGAAATGGAGATAGTTTAACCCTGATTGAGCGTTTGCTAGAGCAGAAAATTCAAGGATTTTCA
This sequence comes from Salticus scenicus, assembly GCA_963930645.1. Lineage (NCBI taxonomy): Eukaryota > Metazoa > Arthropoda > Arachnida > Araneae > Salticidae > Salticus > Salticus scenicus. The sequence goes on along the minus strand of OZ005652.1, from coordinate 170,430,334 downwards.
AGGACTTTACACGAAATTCAAGTACTTTCAAGGGCCCTTGAAAAAGAAAATGAAATTCAAGTACTTCTTAAGGACTTTCAAGGCCTGTGGGAACCCTGTAAATGAAATTGTCAAATCTTGTTGGTGTCACTCTTTTCCAAAATCAGATTTTAAGAATGGGAAACTATACATATTTCATTCCTTTTCATATTCTAACCAAATGATCATCCTTTTTATTTATTTATTTTTTTTTTTTTTATGGTTAACCAACTAATACATACAAAAGAGGATATCTTAAACAGGCTATAGATAGAAAATTTGAAGAAAATTGTTAAACACATTTTTGACATACCGATTTTTTCCCAAACTTCCCAAACTTATTTGTACAGCAGAAACCAGTTAATGCATACAAAAGATAGATAAAAGAGAGTTATAACAGCAAGTTTTAAAAAAATCTGTTGAACCTTTTTTAAGGAGGTATTTTGGTCTAGAGACATAAATTTTGGGTGTTTTTTTTTAATTTTTTTTACAAGATATTTATTAATACTTTAAAAGAATTTTTAAATTTTTTTTTAAAAAAAGTAAAAATATATAAACAAATAAATAAGGGAAACAGAAGATTATACATTGAATGTTGGTAAAAAATTTGAAATAAATTGATTTAATAGACCTTAATTAGAGTCTTGCACATAGGGTCAGGTAACTCGATTTTACCCGAGCCCAATCCGACCAGTGGTTCGGGTTCCAGTCGACTAAATTTTTTCTCTTGCAGGTCAGTGTTGGGTTGGATTCAGTTTTTAACAAGTCTTGGGTTGACTTGAGAACATCTTTTAAAAAATTTAACCTTAATCAGTAAAAATTTGTTAAATATACCCATAATGAATATATGCTTACCCAAATTATTATATGTAGTAAAATAAACATCTATATCCAGAGAAACAATGAAGAAAAAACATCAAATTAACTGAAGCTGCAAAAAGCAGGCTTCCTCGTTGAGAATAACCAGATGGGTGATTGATCTATTTTGATTACTCACATTCTTTTGAAATAGACTTTAAACTTAAACTGATAATTAATATTTTTCTCTTGCAGATGTTTTTAAGTTACTGAAATGTAGATAGATTTAGATGAGAATAGACGTTTAAGTCAACATCTGCAGCACTGTATGTATATATTTGTGTATGTTAAGGATTAAACAATAAAATACAAATGCTAAACTTGAAACTCATTTTTGTACACTTGAAATGATTTACCAACTGCGTGACAATGAAAATTTATTTTATAACTTAAAAATGTTTTGCTTGTTTTTTATACGAATTATTAAATTTTCATTTAGATTTGGGTTTCTGGTTGGGTTTGTGTGAAAAGAAGTCCCGTCAGATCGCGTTTGGGTATTGTGTGGTTCGGGTTTGATTTGATTTAAAATTAACTTGTTAGGTTTGTGTCTGGTAAAACCCAACCCGTGCAGGAATCCACTTGAGATATATCAAGCATGTTGAAAGAATGGGTATGTTACACTTACATACTGTTAATCATTGATTCCTAAAAGGTCTACATTTTAAGAATATATAGGGGAAAAAAATTATTTTTTTAACTTTTAGACCAGAATACCCTTGTAAGACACCTACTTCCGAAATCTAAAACTGGCCTACCAAATCTGAATTTTGTTTTTCTGCAGTAACCAACAATTACATCTAAATGAGGATTTACATAGCAAATTTGAAGAAAATTGTTAGAACTGTTTTTGAGACAAAAATACAGTCATAAATTGTAATGGAAGTAAAAAAAGGTGGCAAGTGAGGAATATAGAGAGAATAACAAAAGATGCATGAAAAACTTTACTGAATAATACAAGAAAATGCTCTAGTTAATAACATAATTAATCAAAATGGAAGTATTTAAAACTGTACTGAAAATAAAATATATGTCAATGTCATATATACATAGACTTTCATATAATTACCTTAATACAGAAAATTTTTAAGAGTAAACTAAATAAAAAAAATTACCAGATTTACTTGATAAGCCATCAACATCACAATATCCAGGCACAATCCCATTCACAGTTTGAGATGGTTGGTTGAAATACTGGTTCATAAGAGTATCAGCTCCAGGATGATAGTCATGCACAAAAACCATAGCTAAATATTAAATACAGTCATTATTATATTTAAGAATAATGTCCAATTTATACTGATAATAGTTTCAACTTAATAACAATCAAGAAATTACAAAAAATATAATCTTCAATGCAAATATGACATATTTTAACAGAATTATAAAAAAAAAAAAAAAAAAAAACTGTAGCTTTCTATGCAAAGAAAAACTTATATTCATTAAAATACAATGTTTGTACTCTTAAATACAATAATTTATGGATAGGAACAGAAAAAATACATACAGAAACATTGATGAGTATTTGACTCTTTTTTCCCCCTGCTTTGACTAGCAAGGGAAGTACGAATCAGTAAAATTGCTATTAAAACCAAACCAAGCTTAAATTAAAGAGCATGGTCGAAAACATAGGGTAGAGTACACATTTGCTGCAACAATCCCCTTGGGGGGCGAGAGATCATCCTCCGATAGTTTTAGTTATTTCTATAAAAACCAACAAAACACACATCGTAGTATGAACGGGTGGTGCAGTGGTAACGTGCTTGACTTGTGACATGAAGGTCCTGAGATCCAGTCCCCGCATGGGCATTTTGTATTTTAATTTTTTATTTCAACTGAAACATTTATTTATTTATTTTTTTTACATTTTTAATTAAATTAAATTATTATTTTAAGATAAAAATATTAATTATATTAAGAAAAGTTTTTTTTTCAGTGCAGACAATTTAATATTTTTAATTTTTAACAAATTTATTTATTTATTTATTTAAGAAATTAATAATTTAACAGGAAATACTTTTATATTACATTTAGATAAAATTTTGTTAATGATTTGTGCTAGCGTTTTACGTAAATTTTTAATTATGTATTATTTTTTATTGACATCATTAATAGCAAGAGTTACAAAACCAGCCTCAAATTGTTTGAAAGTTGCCTATTTGAGTTACAAAAATCTGGTTCAAATGCTTAGAGGGTTAAACAACAACTGTTAAATTTGGCGGTGTCAGAAGAACTGACAATAAAATTGAACACAATGACAAATTTTCTCAAAATGATTTCACTAATATATAATTAGTTTACATCTCAAATTCAAAATCTGAGTAAATATGAATTTTACAAATCTAGTAATCTCGACGAAGAGCTAAATATTTAACAAAATGTTTGTGATGAACAATAATTGATGATGAATAAAATTGTAATTCAGTGATCAATCTTCTTGTATTTCTTGTTCTTATTGTGAAAATTACTTATGGTTTCATGATTTTTCTACTTTTAATCATAATTGTTATAAATTAAAAACTATATTCATAGCTTTAAACATGATTTTCTCTTTTTTATAAATAAATAAAATGTATTATTTAAACCCATGGTCAATACTTAATTAATTGGAATACTCTGGGGGGGGGGGGGGGGGGATCTTAATACAATGAATATTTTCTCTGAAATTAATAATTTAATTAAAAATGTAAAAAAAAAATTATTTGAAATAAAAAAATTAAAATACAAAACACCCTTGTGGGGATTCGATTTCAGGACCTCCGTATAGCAAGTCAAGGCATGCTACGATTGCACCACCCGTTCTTACAATAACACATGTTTTGTTGGTTTTTATAGAGTTTATTTGTTGGTTTTTATATCCCCTAAAATCATTGGGAGGGTCATATCTCTCCCCCATGGGTGTTGTTGCAGCAAAATTGCACTCTACCCTATATATTTTTTTTTATTATGGTCTTTAATTTAAGCTTGGTTTGGTTTTAATAGCAATTTTACTGATTCATATTTCCCTTGTAAGTCCCCCCTCCCCCCCCCCCCCCCTGCAATATTGCAAGTACAGTAAAGCACTGTTTATACATCTTTCAAGGGATGTAAAAGGACAAATAAATGAAAAAACATATAACCGAAATTATAATAATAACACTTTGATTGCTACAAATTTAATGACAATTAAGCAAAATTTATACAAGATTACTAATTAAAAAAGTTTCTCAAGTTAGTAAATGTATATTATACTTTTATTTACAACAATAATTAATTAAAAAAAAAAAAGAAAATTATTATAAAAAGTGAGAAAAATACTAATAATGCATGACTGGGTACTAATTACATACAATATATTGACTGAGTATTACATTTCTTAAGAACTATATGAACACATTTTGAATTAATAATAAGCATTTGATTTCTGTCCATACAGATAGTTATTTAATAACATTAAAAATCTTTAATATTAGTCTGATTTGCTGCTTGTCTACGAGTATTAAAAATCCTACTGTGAATTCAACTGATTGTTTGATCTTTTCTGTGTTCCTCCATTTAAGATGCTTTCTGGGAAAAATCCGGCTTATTTGGAATAGAAAATACTGACAGGTCAAGAAATTTTGTGGAAAAGATGAATAACTGATATTAGCGGCATATAAACAAAGAATTTTTGCATTAAAATGAATAGGAATGAATCGAGACTCCACTAAAAGGATGTATAAATGTAAAAGATATATAAATGACGCTTTACTGTATCTTTTTTTTTTTTTTTTTTTTTTTATATTTATGAAAATAAGAGAGATTTAAACTTTAATTTTACCTATAGTATAATTAAACTTTAGAAATTTTGCTAAACTTTAATATTGTCATGATTGGAAGCTGAAATTTTCAGAAAACATCAGCACTTTACCTGTGATGCCAAAATTATAATCTTTATGCATTCTATTCTAATAACAAAACTTAAAAACCTCTGATTTAATATTATTATTATCTAATAAATTTCCACTGGATAATAGTGCAAAATTCATTACTTACTTACTTATAAATGCATTAAGTTAAATGTGACTAACATAATAAACATCTATAATAGTAACTTGCTTACAATTGTCTCCAAATGCTTTGGTAGTAAAAACTTCTCTTAGATGTACAAGATTTGAATGTTGAAGTTTTTTCCATGTATCTATTACTGAAAGACATTTGGTATTTGATACTCTAAAACCTGTAATAATGAAAAGTAAACATGAAATTTTGCATGATTTATTTGCATATGAAATAACATCTTCAGCTCTCTAAACAAAAACAGAGATTAAAATGCATTCATCAGATCATACAAAATTGTAATAAACAATACAAATATTTAAAAGCACTATTTTAAAAATCTTTTAGGATTATTACTAGGCATACCAGTTAATAATGCAGATTTTGTAAGCAAAGAAAGCACAATACTTTTAACATAAACTGCACATGTGCTTTGTTCAAAACAATAGCAATCACTAGTTACTCATTTCTTCCATATTTCGGGTAATTTGTGGATATTTCCCAATAGAACTTTATGCTCTTGGAGACAAATCATTCAGAGACCCACTTTGACACTTTATATACTGTGAAATGCTGCTTAGAAAATGTGTGTACCATTGAGAGGAACAAGCAGTAATCTAAAGAGCCAAGGTCTGATGAAGACCGCAGGTGAGCTAACACTCCATAGAAAGGCCCTTTAATATGTCTTGCATGTAAACCATTGTTCACACATATCTTGAGATAGAGCATGTGTTCTGGAGTAAACAATAACTTTCAGCAGCACTTTTCTTCAAAATAAAGTTATGAATCAACAATTTCTGCATATGCTCCATTTTTGCCATGATCTTTGCAATGTTTCAGCATAAATATACATATTAACAAAGCTAACACCTTCAAACCCAGGGTTTGAAATTTGCAGTAGTTAATTGTATTTTGCACCTAAAAAATGTATTTAGTTTGATGGCTGTAATTTTACACCAAGTCATCATTTTTATGTCTAACTTTTCATAAAAAATTCAGTTTGACTATAATTTTTCACCTAGACATAATTTGATATTATATATTTTTTACCTGTAAGAAAAAATTTTGCTTTTTCAAATCAATCTTTCATTTTTCTTTTTGCAAGCTTTAAAAATTCGCAAATACTGATATGCCTGTCCTAGAAGTGCAAGTGGTAAATGCTGCATTTGCTTGTTCCTTTCATTTCCACCTCTTTCTTCACTATGACTTTTGAATTTCCCTACATATTCATCTACCCATTATAATCAGTGAATCCCACAACTGTGACAACGCTTGTTATTTATTGCTCCCTTTTTAATAAATAGAAACTCATGTCCTATCCTATCCGTATGTTCATATGGCAATTATTTAAAAAATTATTTTCGATAACTGCTCTCAACCATTTTGCCATTAAGACAAAACTGATAATTTTAGAGTACAAATTAAGCATGCTTATAATATTATGCAAAAGAATTTTGAAGGGAAAATACATGGATGAGAGTTGGCTACTCTGCTTAAGCAATTTGAATTATTTAAAGATTACACTTAAGTAAAACACTTTGGCAACTAGTAAAAAATACTAGGTACCAATGACACCTAGTTTTTATCATCTAATTTCTAACCCTGCTTCGCCCCACTTGATGTCTCTTGTTACTGGAACAAAATAGTCCGCATATCACCTCACATCCAAAGAATTCTACTGCAACTCCATCTATAGAAAACAATCTGCATTTTTAAGTGGTATACCTAATAAATACATTTAGAGGATCTGAAAAATATTCACTTTTGAGTTGAAAAATACCTGTTTAAAATTACTGGTTTTAACATAATAATACAAACATATCTACATTTGAAAAAAAAAAAAAAAAAAAAAATGAATAACATCTTTTAAATCTAAAAATTACAAAAGAGAGATAGAGATAAAGAGAAAACCTAATAACAAAAAAGACAGTCAAACTAATTACTTTTTTTTAATGAAATTAATAAAAGTTTAACACATATTTATTAAAACTAACATTAAATAATAATAATAATAATAATGTATATGTTATATCGAAAAACCCTTTAAAACTGAAAAAATTATTTACAATACACTAAGAAAATTTCAGAATTTTTGAAAAAATATCCCTAATAAAATTGATAAGAATATCCCACTAAGCTACAATTACTTTTTTTTTTTTTTTTTTTCTGTACAAGTAGACTGCCTAATCTCATATCATTCTATAAGAAAATTTCTTATGCAAATTACTCATTTCCCAGTTTTTTTTTTTTTTTTTTTATTCTGTTTTTACGTTTAAAAATTTGCAACTGTTAAATTGGTTCCCATTAAAAAAAAAAAAAAAAAAAAAGTTTAAAATTTTTAAGCTCTGAAACAAGAAAAATTAATAAAGTGCATTTTTTGCACTTTATAACTTTAAAATGTGATATTAAAAATATATGGAGAAAAAAAAAAAAAAAAAAAAAAAACTTTTGGTAAACAAAAACAAGAATCTATTTAATGGTTCTAAAAATAAAAACTGAATTAACAGAAATACATTAAGCAATGACTAATCTGCAAAACAAATGGGAGTTATGCTGTCGATCAAATGGTGAAACATTCTCTAAGTCTGCACATGCATACTTACAAAAGAAAAATTGATTTAAAATGCACAAACTTACATTCAAATGTTTTGTCACTTTTGAAAAAAGAGCAGAAAGTTTAATAGACTAATGATCGACAGTTAAATCACAAGATAAATGAAATTTCAGAATTTTTATGCACAAATACAGTGAAAATGAATGTCTCTAAAAAATCTAACATGATCCATATTTTAACTCTTTACAAAAATAAACAAATAAAAATAATAAACTGAATACAAAATCTACCATGAATTCTACGAAGACAGTAATAGACCCCAGTCTTAATATTGGCAGCTTTGTAAACCGATGTAACATAACCAAAGGTGGATGACTTCATAGGATTTTCTCCCATTGGAGGCTCAAGTGGACATAATTTGTGGTAATTATCAACTTCAGCTGGAAGATCTAGAAAAATTATAGTAATTTATAAGTACGTAGATTTAAAAATAAATAAATAAAAAAAGGTGAAATTTAAAATTATTTTTGCTCAATAATTCATCTTTAATAGATAAACTGCAAGAGCTTTAAAATTATTAAAACATAAAAGATAACATATGATTTTACCTTTTCTAGTATTTTAAACAGTCTCAAAATCTGAAGTACTCTAGATGCCAAGTTTAACATTGGTATTCATTCCAGCTTTCAAACAGAGCTTGGAAAAATAAATTTCACTCAAACTAATTCATCTTAAGTGTGGTTAGACAAAATAGCACATTTTTTTTTTGTAAATCTTTAATTATCTGCTTTTAATTTAAATCATATTATTGTCAATGCCACATATTTTTCATACCAATATTAGCTATTAAAAACTATCTTTTAATTGTACTCTGATTCGTAATCATACCACATAACTGCCCTTATTTTAGACGATGCATGCTGGCAAAAGAGTAGAAAAGACACATCCAGAATGAGTGTCACAATGCTGGGTGTAAATGTTCTAGGAAGTGTTTAGTAAGATATCAGCAGAAGAATACAAGTGCCATGTCATTGTTACACTAAAATGTATTTATTTTTTTGTTAAACATTTTTAAAATCAAACAGGCAGTGTTCAAAGTTCATTGGAAACCATTTTGTTGAAGTTTACGGGATTGACTTTTGTGTACTGGTGATGCATGGAAATCAGAGTCAGATAACATGTGTATTTGCTTGATGTTATGAAACGTAACAGTAAATTTCACTTTTCAAATTTTGCAGTGTGGGAGAAGAAAATTTGAAATTTACAACTTTGATTTGGAATATCTAAAAAATAGCCTTTGAAAGGGTGATAATCAGGTTAAAGTGCTTTTAGTCGATTTAATTTGCAATTTAATTTTTCTCCATCCACAGCATAAATGTCAATGTTAATTTTAAACTTGCTTTATTAGGTTCTAGACGCTATAAAGTGTTAGAATTGTTCAATATCTCTTACTCATGTAAATTTTTTGCCACCCCCCCCCCCCCTCCATCTGCTAACAACCAACGATCGAACATCTTGCAGAATTCTTGCGATTATCAATCTTTCTCCATCTGCAACATAAATGCCAATATTCTTTTTAAAACTGTCTTTAATAGATTCTAGAACCTATAAAGAAGTAGTTACCCTCCCTACACTTCCTCCTATTGACTGGTGATCAAATGACCACAAGAAGCTTTGTGATTTTCAGTCTTTCATTATCTGTAACATAAAAGTCAATGATAATTTTAAACTTGTTTTATTAGATCCTAGAATCAATAAAGAGGTAGAGTAATAGAGTATCTCTCATCACTTATGTAATTTTTGTTGTGACACTCTCCTCTACCTTTCCTGTTTAAGAAATGTTTAAAAATTTTTAATGAACAATTTGTAAAGTTAAAATAATGAATAATAATTGGTTTTTCTATAATCTTTATATTTAAAAATTTTAAGTGTTGACAAATATATATATATATGACAAAAATAAATCATGAATTCGCCCCTCTTGCAAAGTGTTCCTATTTTCGTTCCTGGTAGATTGGCAATCATGCATCCATCTTACGAGCGCTAGCAGTCAAAGGGTGAATTTTCTATTTGCTTGTTTCTCTCTTTCCCATCTCTTCTTTCACTATGACTTTCGACATTTCCCTCAATATTCCCTCCTGTAAAGGTGCTGCTTAACAATTTGGCAGCTGTTGTCATATATATAAAACAAGAATCAGCCTGCATTTTATCATTACACCAAAGTAAAGCTTTTGGTGACAAAAAAAGCCAATGACACTTAACTCATTTCTCCTAATTTCTAACCCTGAATATCTGCACATGATAAATGAATTAGATAGCAGTCTACATTATTCTGCTAGTGAGGATGCACAGTAATACGATAATAAAAATATGGATGGCATAGATATTGCAGATGCAATCTTAACATACTATCTTTTATTCCAAAAAACTCAAAGAGCATTAAAAAAAAAAAAAAAAAAAAAAAAAAATCTGGTTTGACACCATTAAATATGAATATATTATATAATGCTCCAATGAATAAAATGACCACCTTTACAATTCATACTGAGACTGGTACAAAAATTATAGAAATATAGGCAACATTTCAAGAACAGAATTGTTCATGTAACATGAGTACTCCCTCTACATCGCATTTAACAGAAAAATATTTCTCTTCTTATTTAATCAATGACAAACATTCAACAAACATTGCAGAACATGCCTTATATTCTCACAAGCTGTAAAAAGAAAAAGGAAATTCAAAGATGATATTTATAAATTCAAAAAATGCAATGTGGGTCTCTAAATACAAAAAATATTTAAAATAAAATTGAGAAAAATCATGTTAAAGAAAAGCAATAGCTTTAGAATAGAACCCCTTGTGAAATTTAGCACCAAAATAGCTTATATGTTTCTTGCAAAGATCTCTATTTACACAACTGTGATAGTCATTTTAATTCATTGCCAAAATAACAACAAATATTTAATAGCAACCAAGGAGGTACTGTACTAAAACTGTACCAAGGGAATTTTAAGAAATCAATATAGTAACTGTTGCTAAGGGATGCACAGTTACCACATGCCTCTATATGAAAGAATAGATTTAAAAAAAAAAAAAAAAAAATCTGCCAGACTAAATTTAATTTTTGTAAAGAATTTTATATCTATTACTCACAAAAGAAAAATAAACTTTGGCTTTTCTTTTCTTTTTTAATAATCATATATTTTTTTTTAAACTGAGGCGGGATTTTGAATCCCACTGTCCACAGATATTGCTATAAATATAAAGATTTTCTTCAAGGAATAAGACATTTCATGCAAACCTATTTTCAACTTTTTTTTTTCCTGCTCCTTGACATGTATGCATGATACTGAAAGTGCATTTTATTCTTCCTCTTGCTTCTGCCCATGTAGTGAAAGTGTGAAGGGAGAAAAAGTAAACAGATTCAAAAGACATGTAATAAAGAATTCTTATATGAAAAAAGTTTTCTTTACAGATTTTTTTTTTTTTTATAACCTTTTTTAAATATATATAATTTTATTTATTTGATAATGTTTTATTTTACTTTAAATTAATCTTATTTTCTTAACTACACTGATCGGCCAGTTTTAAAGGCTCTGCAGCCCAAAATTAGCCTACAAGTTATAGTTTATACACCCCTGACATATGAATGAATGTGTATGTGATGATAGTAGGTATTACTAAGTGAAGAAAAGAATCGAATGAACTAATTTATTCTAGTTCTAGACAAATGTAACATGGTCATTTTAAGATCTTTTCTGGGTACTTTCAGTAATCATTGCAAGAGGCAAATACCACCTTACTGAAAATTATCAACTATTATTGGTGAATAAACTTTGATGTCTATTACCCCAATTAAAAAAATTTCAGAATTTTAATTTTATGCGAGTAACCACACAAAACTGCAAAGACATTAGAATCTCCATTTTTACCTTTAAAGTTTTGCTTTTTACTCGGCTCATAAATTACAATGTGTATTAGAATAAAAGATTACAGGGGCAATTTAAAAATTTATTTTAATCTATAAATTTGAAAAAGGATTTCCTTTAAAACCAATTAAAAAAAAATACTTTTATCATATTGCATATAGTTTTATCAATATACATATTCATTTAAAGGTTATCTGACAACACATAGAAATCATGAAGAAAGAGACAGGGGAAAAAAAAAAAACTTTTATCGTATTGCATATACAAGGGTGAAACTACCTAGCTTGCAAAAACCCTGAAAACTGTTCTTGCATGCAGAGAGGGGAGACTTATTAATGATATATCATATGGCTACCTATATTAAGTGATATCTGCAGACTTCATAATGCATTATAAGGCAAATTAAATGTTCAAAATGAGAAATTTCTGTAAAAACAAAGTATTTTCACATGAAATTCAAAGAAAGTAAAAATTTCAAAAACCCTGAATTCAGGGGTAGCCCCTGAAAATTTTCACCCCTGCATATAGTTTTATCAATATACATATTTATTTAAATGTTATCTGACTACACATAGCAATCATGAAGAAAGAGACAGGGAAAAAAAAAAAAAAAAGGTATGAATACACAAAATTAATTAAATATAAGAAACTGTATAAATACGTAGTAAGCCTAAAAAGATAATAGAAAACTTAAATAATAACAATAAATTTTTTAGAGACTTGGGTCGAAGAAGGTTAGGTAAAAATATAAAGAAGTTTTGGAAATAATTACACTAATTTGCCTACTCGAATTTTTTATGAATCTCCTAAATGATCATTGATTACCCAATTTACAACACTCAAACTGATATTCTTGAATGAAAACAAAATATCACAGAAACCCCCCTAAAAAAAACTTAAAACAAAAATCAAATTGCTTAAATCAACAAACCTGGATATTGCTCAGGATTGGCTTCTGCCAAGGTTAATTGATGACGGCGCAATATGTCCTGAAAGTTAAATTATAAGGCAACAAAAATTAAATTTATTTTAAAACATTTCCTGCTACATATAAAAGAGGAATATTAGACAAATCTTTTTTTAAATTATAGAAAGAAAAAACAAAACTTAATTAAACATGTGTTCCCGAAAATAAAGTATTTTCCATCCCACTTTCCTTGTTTTAAAAATCTTCTAAAGTAATGTACATATTTAAAAGCACAAACAGTTAAAATATAGCACAAATAGTGTTTTTACGCAAAATTTATGAATAGCTTAAATTTATTGAAATAATATATTCTAATCAAGTAAGTGGTCTTAAAGTGCAATGCAGCATTTTAAAAATATCAAAAATATAATCATTACATCGACATTTATTCCAAAAATATGTAAATATCTATCAAATTTCCTTACTTAAATACAGAAGAAAAAATTAAAAAAAAATAAAAAAAAATAAAAAAGGTTTTTTTTTTTTTTTTTTTTTTTTTTTAATTATAAATACAAAACTGTAAGATTTCTTTATCTTTACTCACTATATACTCCTTTTATATCAAAATTAAATTTTTATTCAATAAAAATTTTTCTCTTTATATTTTCAAAATGTAATGGTCAATTTAAATCATGCAAAAACATAGTAGTGATAAACTGAAGTTATATATTTAATTTTGCAATAAATAAAAATAATTATGCTAACACATATAGCAACATATCCTGAATACATGTCAAACTTTTTATTGTGTTGTACATACCATTCGAAGTTCATCTGGCAAGAAAAAGGAAGGTGCATTAGCCTTTGGTCGCATATGTTCAATGTGAGACGGATTTCCCGGATAAACATTGACATCTGGCATAATTAAAGGAGGAACTTCAGGTGGACTTGTTTCTTCTTGGGAATAAAAATATGTTGTGCCCCCTACAGATTCCTACGTGAGAAATTGTAATAAATAAATAAACAAAAAAGAGATTAACAATTTACAAAAATTTTATAATAATGCTTCCACAAACAAAGAATTTATATTTTTTATTTATTTTTTTGGGGGGAGGGGGGGGGGGAATCTTAAGCATTCAAGCATGCTTTAACTTTCATAACATTGAAAAGGATATCTGGATGCTTATAACATTTTATATTTACTGATGTGCTTCCTTCTTCAACCGTGTACATTTTTGACTGTAATTGTTTTATCAAATATTTACAGAAAAACTTTAAATCTTTTGGAACCTTGGATATAAAGATAATGTTGGAACTCATATTTTAGTGAAGATTTTATCATAAAAGTTATTCAAAAAACAGCATTCAGAAGGAGAGAAAAATGTTTGTGATCACCCTGCTCATAACAAATAGTGCTCAATTTGATTTGTAACTGTGTTGATTCATATGGATATTAGACTTATTTATAAAGTTTTCTTTTGAAAAGAAAAATAAAGTGCATACTTTTTGCTCTCAACAAGATGATAAATTTTAACTTCATGCAATGACACTTAAAAGCAGACAATTATAGTTAAAATAACATTTTGAAATTCAAAAATTAAAATTAAAATCTGAAACAAAATATGGAGTATTTGTGTAACTAACTTTTTAAATCCAGATGTATAAGAGATATTTTTTTTTTTTTTTTTGCATAAATTAGAAATTAAAAGGGCAGAATAACTTATATTAAAATGCTATATAAATATTGTGAAAAAAAAAAAAATTTTTTTTTTTTTTCAATAGTCAGTGCAAATTTAATTTTAGATACTCTCTAAAAATGTATAAATAAATCTTAGATTACACTGCATTTTTCTTTTCTTTCTTTTTTTTTATTTCGAGGGGGGAGATAATGACAAATAAGTTGCATGTTCTTTAAAAAAAAAAAAAAAAAAAAAAGGTTAAAAAAAAATCTGCTTTTTAAATACCACCCTTTCACAAATATTTAAAACATTCTTGAATCTGAATTATGTGATTTAGGTAATGAAAATAATTTTTTAACAGAAATTTTCTAATACAGCAGTTTTTAAAATGCGGTCCATGGATCCCAAGGAGTTTGCAATTCTTTCTAGGGGGTCCACAAAACTTTCGCCTTCAATGTTGAAAAGATTCCTCTTTTTTTTTTTTTTTTTTTTTTTTTTTTTAACAGACTGAAAGGATTTATGAAATGTCATGCTGTGTCAACCTAGACCAGATCACTATATTGCATCCAGTGGTAAAATTCAGGAAAGGTGAGTTGCTAAAAAGCTTGGGGGTGGGCAGCAAAGTCAGGATGGTACATGAAGGCAGGCAGTAGTAGAAAAAAAGTTTAAGAAACACTGTTCTAATATAAACTAAGTGAATGCAGTAAGACAATTTCTAAAGAAATTATCTAAAAAAAAAAAAAAATGCACCTGTAAGAAATTACATTGACACTAAACTAACAGATTCTAAAAGTTATTAATACTTTAAAATAATAATAATAATGGGAAAAGAAAAAAAGGAGAGATAAGACAAAGGACAAAGAAAAAACAATATTATATTAAGTTATTATACTAGTTCAAAAAAAAAAAAAAGTTTTTTTAATATTTAAAAAGGAAAGAAATTTCAAATTTTGTAAAAATTTTACATTACAGTAGTTTTTTTTAACCAAGGCTCAAAAATTATACTGCTCGACTTGCCCGGGGAATGGAAAAAATTCAGACTGGGCATATATATTTTTCACTTTACATGCCTGGCTAGGCAGGCAAATATTTAATCAAGAATATCTTTACAAAAATAAAGTGAGTTAAAATGTAGTATCTTGTCTATGACTTACTTAAAATGAAATAATGTCAATACAGATATAATGTTAAATTATTTCCACTAGATATGTGATTTATTTTATTAATATGCATTTGAATAAGATATTTGGGCATATAAAAATTTAATTCAGGCATGTATTCTCCAAACTAACATGCCCAATAGAATATGTAAACATTTTGAGATTTTTCCAGTCCTGATCTTAAGCATAATTTTTTTTAAAGAAATCTAAGTATTGTATACAATGTAGAATATTTAGAATACAGAGATAACAAGAAAGAAGAAAAGTTATACAACTGAAAAGTAACATCTTTATGTCATCCTTAAAATTTATAAGTACTTGTTATCAGATATTTGCAAGATATCCTTTATATATTTCTCTATGAACCTACAACAATAAATTATATTTAGATCCAAAAAAAAAAAAAAAAAAAATTAATATCTCCTTATAAAGCAAATTATATTGAAGCTATAGATAGAAGGGAAAATATGCATATCTGTACACAAGATCTACCTGGAACATAGCACTTGATTGCATGTACTGTTCATGCGATGGGCTGGCATATTCTTTTGGCCCAGGAGAGCAATTTCTTTTGTTCAACAATGGGGACTGTTGAGGAGAACATCTTGCAATGCGATCTAATAAAACAATGCATACTGTGAATTGAAACAGTAAAATAAACTTAACAAAACTTTACATTATCTTACCTAAAATTCAAGTACTCACCAACATTGATGTGCCCAAATGGTGAACTGACTAACTGAGGATGCTGCACAGGATACTGTGAAAAGGAGGGAGAACTTAAGCTATGAGACATGCGCCCCATTACAGAATTTCCAAACTGACTAACATCTGAATTTAAAGCCTGAATTAAAATGTCAGCAATAAGTTATCCCATTATACAAATATAAAGTATTACAAAACAATATACAAATAAAAATATTTAAACTTTACTGATTATATTAAGGTTAACCAAAAAAAAAAAAAAATAATAATAATATGGAATATCACCTATACATACAATATGAATTAAATACTTGAAAAGTATAATAAATGATTTTGATTCATTTCTTTTTTAATTTGAATATCATAGCATAAAATATATTAAGGTAATGTTCCTAAAAACTAAATAAATATTGCTATACTAGCTATAATCAAAGATGAGATTGGCAAAATAGTAAAGAAGCTGAAACTATATGCAAAAGAGATATTAAAGCAAAATACCATACTTCGAGCTGGCAAAAGCATTACATAACAGAACCAAGTACTTTAATTCTTTTATCTTACTAGGGGGCTCTGACCCCTGCTTATTCCACTCACCAACCCCCAACTCACTTCATCCTGCAGATAAAGCTCTAGATTAGCTGTCACACCAATGGGCGACCATTACCAAAAATTCAAATCCTAGTCACCAAAAGTGGCAACCGTGTTATGTTTATTAGAGAAAAAAATCAAAATCATGGAATAAAATGTCATATCTGCCAACATTTATGGAACTGCTGTAGTTTCTATGGGCAGTGACAGGAAACAACGGAACTATGTGAAGGTGTAAAAAAATACAGAATTGGGCTTCCCTCACTATTTTTTTTAACTTTGAAAGTAATCAATCACTATTTCAAAAGATTCAGTGGCAAAAAGCATTTGTCATCTAGAGCTCAAAAAATCTTCTGCTTTTTAGCACATATCATTGGTAATTATCCATTCATAAAATGCAAAAAATTCACGAATTTTATAGATTAATGATGAAATAACAACCCTATAAAAGTAATGAATTGCAACTAAAAGTAGATTTTATCAACCAAATGTTGACTAATTCTGTGTTTTCATAATAGACCAAGAAATTATAGTGTATTTCAGAAAATATCTAAAAAAAAAGAGAAAAAAAGTGAGCTTTATCATTTACTGACAAAATAATCTAAAACTTAAAAAATAATCTAAAACTGACAAAATAATCTAAAAAAGACAATTAATTCCGATATTAAAAATAAATTTTGATAATTAGCTGTGAAATTATTCAGTACTTCACTAGTAAGCTGCAAAATTGTCACATACTTTGGAAGAATGCTTTGAAAAGGTGCAAATTTTGCCAATCAGCAATGAAATATTATGCATTTCGATAAATAGTTGCGTTAAAAAGCACAAAGTTTAATAATTTGAGTCAAAATTGTTCTGCTTTTCAATAGAAGGCCAAAAAGTTATTGCATATTTCAGTAAATATATGTAGTTGAGAAAAAAAAAAAAGAAAGAAAATTTTATTGATTAGCAAAGAAACAATCATGTTATCTGGTAATTATTTGCATTGTTAACGTAAATTTTGACAATTAGTGGCAATATGGTTCCATATTTCATTAATAAGTCAAAAAATTATTTTGGAAAAATAAGCGTATTTTGGAAAATAGTTTTGAAAAGCACTAATTTTATTGAAAACAAAATCCGTATTTTTCACAATTGGCTGCAAAAATATCACATATTTGGAAAATCAGTTTTAAAAGAAACAAGAGAAGAAAATCATGCGGTGTCGTAGATTATTAATACTTACGTACACTTTGTCTTGTTTAACCTTCAAAAGTATTTTTTTTTTTTTTTTTCATTTGATGACACAACAGACACATAGAGGGCAGAAAGACAGACTAATTTTATTCATAATCACACTTAAACATTGTTAGAAAGTATTAAAAACGTTTAATAAAATCGTAAATCAGCAATTTCTGGTTATAGCCCTTAATTGAGGAGAATATTTTCAAGTGTCCCTGTAAATCTTAATGTTAATCACACTGTATTCTACAGAAAACAATTATTTTTTTTGTGCATATGAATAATAAATATCAATTTCATTATAATCTGTGACAAAATAAAGATTTTAAAAAATGTGGCTTAAAAATAATCTCATAGAACGTAATGCTCTGAAATTCTTTCGGGTGTACTTGTAATCAAACCAATGAAGGTATTTATTCTATTTTCAATACACGACATTCCATGGTGAACTTAAATAACATATAACAGTTTCAAGAAATTCCATAAATATTTATGGGAGTTAGAGTGTTGACAGGCAGACAGAGAATCAGATGGACAGAAAACCAGATAGAGAGTCAGAAGGACAGAAAGACAGAGAAATGGGATTATTCAAACAATTACTATTAAACATTGGTAGAAAGTGTTAAAAAGCTTTAATATAATTGAAAATGTCTTTTCAGTATTTTCCTGTTATAGCCTTTAATGTATCTGAATGTTAGAGTAGCCCTGTAAACCTTAATGCTTAATCATACTGTATTTTATTAACATTTTTTTGTGCATATGAGTAATTAATGTCAATTTCCTTATGATTTATACAAATTAAAGGTATCAAAATGTGGTTTATAGAAATACCTCTCATAGAACGCAATGCTTTGGAATTCTTTCTGGTGTCCCTGTACACAAACCAGCAGTGGTTTTACTCCATTTTCAATAGGGAACATTTCACAACAAACTTGAATAACATATCATTTTCAAGAAATTCTATGAGTATTTATGGGAGTTAGAACATGGGTAGACAGACAAACCAAAGTCCCAAACACTTTTCAACTTTGCTGGTAAGTGTTAAAAAAAGCACGAATTATATCAATTAGCAGTATGCATGGATCACAAAATGGCTACGAAAAGTGCAAAAGTGGCTACCATTTTTTATGACTCCGTTCGTCAGTGGCTATTACTCATTTGCCAGTCTAGAGCTTTACCTGTGGGGCTCTGCACACCTACTCATTGTTTTGTCTTTCACTGAAAAGAAATATTAACAGTGCATAACACAAGACAAAAACAGAAAAATGTTATAGGAGTCCCCATATTCAATGTTAAATTGAAATACATAATATTTAATACCACTTTTTTTTAAATTAAATATAATGTTTAAAATCAATTTTTTTTTTTTTTTTTTTTTAAGAATAGAAAGAAATTTGTAATATCGAGATCATTTTGCATTTCAGTTTTAGTATATGCTAGCTTTAGTCGTCCCCTTGGCGACTTATTTTTGTTACTATTTGATGATGATTTTTTTTGGTATAATTGCTTGTTAAATAAAAAAATAATAATAAAAAAAAACCTAGTAACAATTTTTGTTTAATGTCTATACTTTTTACTATTAAATTGGCAGTACATAATAGTTTATATATATGTTTCTAATGTACAGCTAAGTAATAATTTTAAACATTCGAAAATATCTGAACAGAAAAAAGATTATTAATACAGTGGAACCTGTAAAAGTGACCACCTGACTAAAGTGACCATTTTCCAATTTTAAAGAGACTTTATAAAGTGACCATTTGCGTATAGTGACCATTTTAGCCGGTCCCTAGGGTGGTCACTTTAGACAGGTTCCACTGTATTATTATTTTAATTTGAAAAATCTCCTACAGCTTCAACTTTTAATTCTTTCTAGCCTACTTCTTAATACAGTGAAGCATCGATAATCAGACATCAGCGAGAAATAAACATTGCCGGATTACAGATTTTTCCAGATTATAGGTGTTACGAAAATATATATCGAAATCATTTATCAGTCAGAGCATCTAAAGAATTTTTTTTTTTTTTTTCAAATTAAGTTTTAAAAATGTATGCAAACCCTTATCATAAACAAAAATAATTAAAATAACATTTGAAATAAATTAAAATTTTTAACAACAAAAAAATTTTCTAAAAAAATTTTCTAATCTAATTTTTCAAAAAATTTTTTTTACTGTTTTATAATTGTTTTAAAATAACAATTATAAAACAGTAATACAGATCATTTATCTTTGTACAAATAAGAATAATAATAATTCTGATTAACATATGCACATTCATTAGTTGGTTATCGCGGATAAAATCATACTTTTCAAGTCCTTCTAAAAACTGTTGACCAAGATTTTGGGTAGTCGTGTTTATTCTGACTTTCGGTATCAGGAATAAAAAGAATCTTCTTTATTAAGAACTTTTGGATTTGCTATATCGAGACAAAAATTTCATTGTTCTTTTTTGGAATTTTTGTCATCCTGATTAATCTGTAAAAAAATCACGCTAGAATTTAAAAAAAAAAAAAAAAAAAAAAACCTTGAACTTATTTTAAAAAAAAAAATTATAACATACATAAAAGATTGCCAAGAAAATTAACTTTTTAAAAGTAGGAAAAAAAAAAAAAAAAAAAAAAAAAAGAGTTATTTATAGACAATAACTCACAAATGAAAATATCTAAGATAACACTATTTATTACCATGTTTTTATTAACTTCTATTCTTCAGGGGTTGATCAGGGTTTTAATTTTTAGGGCCCATTTTTGTGAAAAACAAATTATTTTTGTGAAAATCAAAATATTTTTGTGAAAATCAAAATATTTTTGTGAAAAAAAAGAACTGTCACTAGAAACCTTTCATTTTAGCAGTTACTCTATCTAATGTTTAATATCAAGTTAATAGCATTATATTAAACAAAAGTATAGACACTCATTAAAAATAATACAGTAAACATGAAAATTTTTTTACGAAAGTATTATTTTTATAAAACAAAATTTTGTGAAAGGGCTGTTTTTATAAATCTGAATTTTGTGAAAGGACCCATTTTCTGAATTTGAATTTTGTGAAGGGGCCCATTTTATGGATTTAAATTTTGTGAAGGGGCCCATTTTAGAGTTTTGAATTTTGTGAAGGGGCCCATTTTAGAGTTTGAATTTTGTGAAGGGGCAGCAAATGGGTCCCAATTTTTGCCTGGATCGACCCCTGTTCTTGTTTGTATGTTCGGTACAAATCTTGCAATTGAATTTTAACTAACTTCCTTACTAGCTAAACATTTGAAACTTTCACAATAGCTCAGAACCCGTTGACAACACAATACTTCAAAGTCTGATTTTTGAATTTTTGATTAATTTTCTTATAATTAATTAAAATATAAAAATAATAACATCCTAATAGCATTAAAATAGCCATTAAAATATTAGCTATAATTTAATTGTTGCCAAAAACAATTTACGAGTTTATTTTCTTTCGATATAAAAATAAATACACTTAATTAAGCGTGAACGCTAAAAAATTATAAAAAGTTAAATTATGCATCTCACAAAAATTGATGTCATTAACACTTTAAAAATTTTATGCACATTGATAAGAGCTCTATGATTCATCAGAAAATTTAAAACATGGTATATAAAAAGTTTTTTTCCTGTAGAAAATGATGTCATGAAGAAACAAATCACAAAAGAAACTTTTTGATAAATGGCAAATAGAGTACCTTTGATATCCAGACGGTTTTGATTAATAACTTTGTTAATTAAGATGACAGAAAATTTTAAGGAACTGAAATATCTTCCTTTGAGTATTTGGCAAACATTTATATCTCTGATTACTGCCCTTTGCGAGGAAATGCAGTCACAGACAGAAAAATTTGGTGCCGACAATAACTTTTATTTAATATACAGAGAAATGTACGAAAAAGATCACAGTATTGTTGTGTTTTATAGGCGGGAGCAAGTACAATTGGTAAAAAAAGTAATTTTGATTTACAAAGTATAAAAACTTTGTTAACCTGCAAATTAACATAGAAGGAAAGTATATCTAAAAAGCTAAAATTAAAGAAAAACTGAAAAATTTCATCCTTGTATAACACTGAATTTTATTCTTTTCTTCAAAATATTAATATCAATTATTATTTCTTTAGTTACATTAATGAAAAAACAGGTAATATGTAATTTCTACCTCAAATCCTGCATAGAAAAATTTTTAAAAATTTAAATCCAACTTGAAATTAAAGGGTTTATATTTATAAATCTTGCATACACATATTTTGTACAGATAGTTTGCCCCAAAATATAACTGCCTTTATTTTACACCTACCTTTCCAGCAAGGTTAACTGACAGTGCATTAGCTTCACTACCAGCTAAAGAAGCATCAGCAAAATAGCTTTCTTCAGTTGTACTTATTGTAGACTGTAAAAGAGAAACAAAACTTTAAACTGCAATACCTATTAAAACACATGATAATACACAGGGTTTAGTTTATGATAATAATAAAAAGGGATGGACCGGATATCCAGAAAATATCTGGTATCCGGCTGATTTTCCAATATCTGAAATATCATCGGATATCTTGATCAAAACCACCGGATATCCGGTTAATATGCCAGATTATTATTATTTTTTTTTTTTTTTCTTTCATTGAGAAATGACGGGAAATACGAGAAACAACTTTTGTCCCTTCATCTGGAGAGAAACTTAAAAAAAAATAGTTTCTTAAATCACATCATTAAAAAAATATAATCTCATTAAATTCCACATCTTTATCTCCATTAGTTTGAATGGGCATTGTTGAGTGAACAAGCAAGTCAGTCAGGACAGGGTTCGCGCTAGAGCGCGGGAATCACGCAATATTAAAAAAATCCCACTTAAAAAATTTTCATATGCGCGATTTTCCCGCAATTTTTTTTTTTTTTTTTTTTTTTTAAATCTAATTCATTGAATTCCGCGAATTTACTTTTTCCGTTTTTAAAAAAATCGCGGATATCGTTCGTTAAAAAATAAATAAATAAAAATGGAACAATCGGCGATCAAAAAGTCTACAAAAGCTTCCGATTCCTAATCTTTCTCCATCCACAACATAAATATCAATAACCATTTCAAACTTGCTTTATGAGATTCTAGAACCTGTAAATAAATACAATTGTTAAATATTTTTTGCCCACCTACCCCTTCATTTATCTCCATCTAGCGATCAGCAATCAAATGTTCTGCAAAGGTCTTGTTTCCCAATATTTACCTATCTGAAACATAAATTATATTTATAATATTCATTTAAAACTTGCTTTATTAGATTCTAGAAGTAGAATTGAAAGAGTTTAATATTCTCACACTGTAATTATTTTTTTAATCCCCTTTCCCCCTCTTTCCCATCTCCGAAATACGGATTGTGGTCAATGATCAATTCTAGAAACAATTAAGCGATAGAAGTGCTCAATATTTCTGACAAATGTAATTATTTTTAGACCTTTAGTGCTGAACTTAATGAATCTATTTATTTTTTCTCAGTTAAATTAAATCTTTATTTGGGTGTCATATCTATACCAAATTTGTAAACATGGGGGAAATTAAGAATAGATTTTTCAGGTAAGAAAATTTTTTCCAAATCAATATAAGAAAATTAATACTCAGGCTAATTTCTAATTTCAGCAATCCCATGTCTGTAATTTGCATATTTCTTGAAAATACTTTTTTTCTGTAAAATGTAATTACTGACTTAAATTTCAAAAATCTCACTTAAATTTGCAAAATCCCACTTAATTTTTTTGTTAGAGTGGGAGAATACCACTCATTTTTTTCCCTTAGTGCAAACCCTGCAGGAGATCTGCCTTTATAGATGTAGATTCCTGCAATTCATTTCTTATAATAAAAAATATATATATATCTATATAATGACTTTTCAGCAGCTTTCTTCTGCATAACTTTTCTTTTTTACTTTCTTCTGTATTCAATAGAAGAAACTATTGGACATGTAAATATTTTCGACTTCTGATTTTCAGTGGATTTACACATTTTGAGAAGTTCAGAACACGATTTGGCCAGTTTTAGAAAATGTCTGTCTGTGTATGTGTGACAAAAATTTTGTGGCGACTGTATCTCAGAAACTACTGCACAGAATTACATATAATTTTATATGTACATGCACCTTGACCTAAATTAGTGTTTATCAACAGTTGGTGTCAACCGATCAACAGGTGGCACTTCTATGCAGTGATTTCTACAATTTAAAGGAAGGCTATATCTCAGAAACTACCGCACAAAATTGCATATAAAGTCATATTTAGATGCAACTTGATATAAATTAAAGTGCCTGTCAACTTGTGTTAACCACTGAACAGGTGGCGCTGCTATGCAGCGATTTCCACAATTTATGAAAAGACTATCCCAGGAACTACTGCAAAAAATGCATATAAATTTATATGTAGATGTATCTTGACATATGTTAGTGCTTATCAATTTTTAGCATCAACTACAAAACAGGTGGCGCTAGTGCACAGCAATTTCCAGAGTTAAAGCAAGGGTTATATCTCAGAAACTACTGCATGCAATTGCATAAAAATTTATATGCTGATGCACCTTGATATAAGTTACTGCAAATAAACTTTTGGTACTAATTGCTCAACAGGTCGTGCTTCTATAGAGTAATTTCCTCAGCTTAAGGGAAGATTATATTTCAAGTTTTAATATGTATAATCAAACAACACTTGATATGTGAGAAAGCCATTATGAGACATTATGCAGATTCAATTTGGATGTATATATCTACCAATAGGTTGCGCTGCTACAGTGCAATTCTTTCCGAGAACGGTAATGCTATATTTCAACTTCTATGGCATTTAACTGTACGAAACTTGATACATGAAATAACCATTGTGCAAACGCATTTTTTAAGATGTTTGTTTAAACTGTGTTTCTTTGGATATTTAGTGTTAGATTTCTCCAAGAAGAAAATTTTCTGCATTCATCATAGCAGATAATTTTAATAAATAATAGTTTTTGTAATTTAATTGAACTGAGTGAATTTATATACGAAAATATAGAAGAAAGTCTTATGGTGGCCACAACACACTAGTTTTACTTTCTCTTACCCATGTAAATGGTAGAGAAGTATTGTTTTTTGGGTCAAATTTTCTAAATCAATTTTTGTTATATTTACATGATTTGAGATCTCCTGAATCCAAAAATCATATTTTTAGCGGTTGGTCTGTGTGTCTGTTATCAGCATATCTCAAGAACAAATAATAGCAGAAAGTTCAAACTTGGTATTCTAAATGTGTATCATATAGGTAAATTTTTCGTGGAGATCAAGCAAATGATTCGTGTACACCCAAGAGAATTCAAATATGTTACGTCTATGGGGGAAAATTGTAGGTAAGTAGAGTTTAACAACTATAGACTGCCCTAAACCAAATGAAATGATTTAAATTTTTTATATGTGTAAAAGCATATTTCATGTAGGATATGGTATGGAAATCATCCACTGTTCGTTTACAGAGCTACACAAAAGAACTAGATTATAGCACGACAATACTTGAAAATTGATGGAAATGTATTTCAGGTTTTGACGTCTGTTATTAATATTGAATTATATTTATGTGCAAAATGGAGTGTTTCCATAATCTTCATAAGATATACAGTGCTGCCAATATTTAAGCCATAATATTCTTTTTTATTGTTAGTGGTAGTGCTTTACTGTAATATTTTACCATGTCCAGGAAAGCTGATTAGAAATTGAAATTAATTCTTCATGGCCATATGGTTAACAATGTATTTTTTTAAGCTAAATATTAATTGCTTAGTTTTTTTTTATATTTACACGTTTTGAGGCTTCCAGAATACCAGTAATAGCGAAGTCAAGTTTTAACATTTGATCATTGCCTATGTCACTTAGAGTAAATAAAAAACAAGTAATTTTAGGCGATCCAAATGTTGTATTTTAAAGTTAATATGTTTGTTATTAGAAAAACTTGATTAAAATTGATAAATTTTAAGAAATGTTGAGTGTGAAAGTTGTCTGAATAATTTTAGATGAACTTTTCAATTTAATAACAGACTTGAATTCTATATAAATGTATGTATAATAATGAAACGAGGGGTTGAGGGGGGGCGGCAGCCCCCCTCACACACTATTTGTCAAATAAATCTATTCCGAAGCCTAATTTGAATTGTTTTAACATAGGTTTACATAACAGTACTCGTTTTCTTACCCATTAATCTCCAATCTATATTTATAGTATTAAATTTCAGGGTAAGAGAAAGTCATGTGAGTGACACACCAAATTATTTAAATAAGTTTTGTCAGTTATATGCATAGCAAGGCGGACAAACCATGAAGTTCAGACAACATTGCACATTATATTCTGCTAACACAGTTATTAAAAGTGACACATAACCATAAGCATAAGAATTGATATTAAAAATAAAATAAAACTTTTATGGCTTGATATCCCAATAGTATTTACATTTTTATGTATGCGAATGGAATCCAGCTATGGACAATATTCCTGTGACGTCACCGTAGGTAAAATCGCCGAACACGTGGCCGATATTCTATAAACAAATTAGATTCAAGATGACATTTTATTGTTACGTATAACATTTTCCTATATATTTCTGCAGTGAAACTTAATAATAATGTTCAAACAAGAACAAAAGTGAAATGTAAACAACTGAATCGAATGATAAAGTTAAGACTATTCCATATCGTAAAATTGCAGAACATTTTATGTATACACACACACATACATACATATATATAATGAAAAAAAGATTAATAAGAACATTTTATATACACACACACATATATATAGACATCAAAGCTTAAATAAATAGAATTTCAATCACTTTAATAAAGGAATTTACTAAATGGAACATCCATTTAAATTTGTTAACATCGCCACAGTTCACACGGCAACTTTTAATATTACATATGTTGATTAATATTAAAGTATATTACTAAAACTGGATTAAAAACAAAACAAAGTTATCACTATATCACTCTTACTTCAATTTCATATAATCTGTAACTCTTAGAAATAACATTGCAAGATAAAAATTTGCAAGCCACAATGCTTTGCTATGGTAGAGTTGAGAATTGTTTACCGAAAACAGCTGATTTTTTATAGTCTCGAACCCAAAGGAGGAATATGGTCCTATTCAAAAACCAAATGCAAATACCTTTTTTTAATTATTGTGTGCTGTTAAAAAAACTAAAATTTACATGTGTACTTGGAAAGGGGACTGCAGGATATCCGGATCCGGCAAAGTAAAAGAATATCCGGAATGCTGGAATTTCTCTTACCCTGAAATTTAATTATACTATAAATACAAGTTGGAGATTAAGGGGTAAGATAATGAGTTCTGTTATGTAAACCTATGTTAAGACAATTCAAATCAGGCTTTGGAAGAGCTTTATATGATAATTAGTTCTGCGTGAGGGGGGCTACCGCCCCCTTCAACACCCCATTTCCTTACTGCACCTACATTTAAATAGAATTTAAATCTGTAATTAAAATTAAAAGTTAACTTAAAATTATTCAGACAACTTTCACACACAACATTCCCACACAACGTATTAGTCTTGATCAAACCTTTCCAACAACAAACTTATATTAATTTGAAAATAAAACTTTTGGATCTCCTGAAATTATTCGTTTTTAAGTTACTCTCGTTTTTAAGTTACTCTAAGACACACAGACAAAGATCAAACATTAAAAAACTTGACTTCGGTAATCAGGAAGCCTCAAAACGTGTAAATATGCAAAAAACAAGCGATGAATATTTAGATTAAAAACATACATTATTTATAATATGTCTATGAGGAATTCATTTCAATTCCTGAGCAGCTTTCCTGTTTTAAAATATTACAGTAAAGCACTTCCATTAACAATAAAAAAGAATGTTATTGCTTAAATATTTGCAACCCTGTATATCTTTTGAAGATTATGTACAAAACACATGGTGCCCCTAAATATAATCCTATAGTAGTAATACACGGCACAACCTGAATTACGCTTCCACCAATTTTCAATTGTTCCATGGGGTTTCTTTTATAAAACGAACGATATCATCAACTTTTTTAAAAATGGAAGAAATAAATTCACAGAATTTTGCAAATTAGACAATATTTAAAAAAAAAAAAAAAAAAAAAAAAAAATCGCGGATTTCCGCAAATTTGTGGTAAAAATCACATGCCTGAAATGTCATTAGGGGGAATACAAAGAAAAAAAAAAATTAGGAGTGGCGTGTGACAAAAATTTTGAAAAATTCGGGAGATATTAATGTTTTTCAGGAGTTTGTCTAAAAATTCGGGAGTCTCCTGAATTTTTATATACAATGTTAAACATATTTAATATTAATAGAGTGTATTTTACAAATAGCTAATCTTAAAAACTGAGATGAGTATATATACATATATATATATATATATATATATTTTTTTTTTTTTTTTTTAATCGGCCATTATATGCTAGATCACAGTCTGTTTTATCCTCTCCTCACCATTTATTAATTACTTTAAATTAAACTTGTTTTACAAACAAAAAACTATTCAGTTAAAAAAATAACGGAAATTTTAATGTTTTATACTCACATTTAGATAAGTCTGAAGTTTTGACTCAGGAGGCACAGATGATGTCGAAGAGTAAGTCTGAAACAAATGATCCATCTTACAGAAATTTATGGTGCCATTCAAGAGAGTAATTTTGTGCCACTATTTACATATTTTTGGGCTATAAAACAGAAAAATCAAATCAATATTTATTATAGAATTTCAAAATAATGTAAACATAATTCAAGATAAAAATAATTGCAGTAAATTAAATCAGACAAGAACAATTAAAAATTATGATTGAAAAGTTTTCTAACACAATGGTAAAATACATAATAAAAAACTTATTTCTTTGTAATTGTGCTAACCAAAACTATTACTATTTTGAAGCATATACTTTATCAGAACAATAAATAATGAAAAGAGCAATAAAAATAAATTTTTAAAAACATGAAATTGATAGAACAGATACTACTTTAATACAACTGAATTTTTAATTATAGAATATGGTCCTTTAACTTTAAAAAATATTTCAAGGAAATAAAAGTAACAAATACTAAATTCAATTATGCAAAATCATTAATTAGCACACTAAATACTTATTTCTGAAAAAAAGAAAAAAATCTTATATATTAAATCACAAAGGCATTTCTTTAAGACCAAAATCGCACGATCTGGGCATGTGTGAGAAAATTTTGAACCAATTCGGAACGGGAATATTCCTTTCTCTTTATGTAGTACAATATGAACATTGATGATAGAGGTCGAGCTGACGATATTGATATTTCATATGTCTATGGCAGACGCCTAATTAAAACTCAATAATAAAAACAATTCACACGATTAAATCATTGATTCATACTTTCCAAGGAAATATATTAAAAACAAAGCAATTTGCGAATACGTATCGATTATTGTCATGCATTTTCGCAGAAATTTTTGTTGCACAGGATATAGTATTTTAAGGTTTTTTGTGGCGCCATCTGTTCAGGGTTGGCAGGTTTTTGATGGTTTAAACCACAGTTTAAACTGTCACGTCAAAAACCTTAAACTTTATACTTCTTGGTATATTTTTAAAATAAAGTAATATTTGTAGAAATAAAAAATTATAATAAAAGAAAGTGCTTAGCTTATATGTCTAATATGTTTAAAAATAATTCTTAGAAGCATATTATCTGTTTCTTATGAATGCTAAAAAATTTTATTTAAGTACCAAAAAAAAAAAAAAAAATGAAATATAGGAATTTGTATAGTCTAAGGTGAACTACTTATTGCATTTTAAGTTAAAAAATTTTACAAAGTCTTATTTAAGAAAAG
This sequence comes from Salticus scenicus, assembly GCA_963930645.1. NCBI lineage: Eukaryota > Metazoa > Arthropoda > Arachnida > Araneae > Salticidae > Salticus > Salticus scenicus. The sequence continues at coordinate 170,400,856 of OZ005652.1, read as the reverse complement.
AAAAAAAAGCTCTATTTAAATATATACTAATTGATAATTAAAAGATGCCGTAAATATTTTACTCCAATGAATGAAATTACTGTGCTTTTAAATATTGCATTATATTCTTTCATTTTGGGTTGTAGTCAACAGCATGTTTTAATGTTGTATGATTAAAAATTTGAGGTATTGCATGACTAATTGAACTAAATTTTAATATAAATTACATAATGCAATTTTAAATTATTTTTAATTAAGGATATATGGACAGTATAATATCTTTTTTGTAAATTAATACCTTAAAGGTATGAAAATTTGCTTTTATATGCATTGAAATTTAATATTAAATACATTAAAATTTCAAGTAGAGTCACTCCAGATTTATTATTATTATATTTGATTGCTAAAAATTTTCATTGAAATTTCAACATTTAACATAATTTTAAAAATTAACCTATTATTTAATTCACAAAGTAATAACCTAATACATTAAATATTTTTTAAATTAGCATAATAACTCAGCATAATAATGCTAAAGTGAAGAGAAAAAATTAATAATTAGCAGGAAAATTTACTTATTTATTTTAATTTAGTTAGTTTTAAAGAATATTTAATTGTATTACTATACCACCTATATATGCAAATTTTCATAGTTCTAAGATAATTTATGAAAAAGATTTATAATGTTCCCTCTCTCCATAAGACGATGCATTGATATGTTTCCTAACATAAAAAGTTCTTTCTTTTTTCAGGAAGAAAAAAAAAAATTATATGTATATATATATAATGAATGTTAGTTTATAATCTTAGTACATTGCAACTTAAAAATATGCATAAAATCATTTAACATTATAGTTTCCATTTTTCACATATGGTTTTCGACAATTTTTGACGATTTAAACTAGTTTTTGATGCATGTCATGTCAAAAAACCAACACTGCATCTGTTATATAAATATACCATACCATATCCCTGAAATTACTTTTTTCCATTTCTTAAAAAAAAAAAAATCTTTTAAAATTAACAAATTGTCGGAATTTATTGTTCGTTAAAAGTTAACTCTTATCAGTCAAAAACTTTGTTTAGGAAATATGAAGACAGACATTTAAAATCAAAGGAAGTTTTATTTTATTTATTTTTAATCTAATTATTATAATCTCTGATATTTCATTTCAGAACTATATTACAGAAAATATAATTTAAAAAGAATAACCTTAAAATATTGATATTTTATATGAGTAAAAATTTACATAGTATAATTTATTATAAAAAAAATTTAATGAGCAAATTAACTTGCTAAAGTATTAAATTCATTCTTATTCGTTTATTTATGTTTGACGGTATACTTTTGTTTGAAATATACTATTTTGATGGAATAAAGTATTATAATACTAAAATAAATAAATAAAAATAAATAATTCATTCAATATCAATTTATTTTAAAGCAGCATAGTCTGCTTCCAAGTGCAAATCTCTCTATATATAAATGGCTGAGAGAGTTTTTTCCTGTAAGTCCATAGCTGGACGCAAGTTGATTGGCTATGAGAGATTTTCTTCTGTTTGTCTGCATGTTGTTGCCACAAGCTTTTCATACTTTAGTTAATGGGCTATTCCCACCGTCGTCTGCTCAATCACGTGATAGAGGAAAACGAATAATCAAATTCTGAGAATCTAATTCAATTAAATATTGTTCTTAAGAACAAAAATGTTAATATTTAATATAAAATAAAATAAAAGTAATATTGTGCATTTGTAAACAGTAGAATAGTTTTATTTGTAAATTTAATAATTTTTTAAAATCACTTTATGTGTTTATTTATTTTCAACTGTAAGAATCGATTTTTGTATGTTTTAGTGTAACTGTTACATTAACTGATCTAGCAGTAAATAATAGCTCGTTCTTGTGGAATGTTTATGGATTATAATTTGAAATTTTAATATGTTTTCATTTAATTTAATTGCATAAAGGTGTTAAAACAAGTTAATTAACTTATTTATTGAAATTTTATTTTTTCCGACTCAGTGAAAATAATGACTGGACCGGGACTCGACCCCCGGATCTTTGACTTACAAGATCAAGGCTCTACCAATTGAGCTACCCAGGCTGACATCCCGGTCAGCATTACTTACTCAGACAACCTTTTAGGCAGAAACAATCTGGTCTATCATTTAGATAGCTCAACAAATTAATTAACTTAGTTACTGGTCTAAAGGGATTTACGCAGTACGATATTGCACTGTCACTGATTTAAGTACCAAAAATCAGATTATTTAAGATGTTCTTCATGAACATCAATAACAAATTAATATAAACTAAATGATGATTGTAAATGTATACAGCAAACAAAAGATGATGAATAATGATATAAAATGGATTAAAAATGACGATGTATAAAAAAATAACACAGAATACGATTGATCAAAAATAAGAATAGAAAATATGTTATTTCAGTAATCGCTATAGATAGATAAACAAGACTTTGTCTGCTATTTGTTTTTCCTCTATCATGTGACCTCTGACGTCAGGTGGGAAGAGCCCATTTAAAAAATTGTCACCAGCTTTTCATACTTTAGTTAATTTTAAAAAATCTAATTGTCCAATCGATAAGTTAATTAAACCGACGGATTTAGAAAAAATGCCCCTTTCATTTGGTACCTTATTTGTAACGAAATTTTGATTAGACTTTTTTTTAAATTAATTAAAATGTGAAAATAATAACCTGGTAAAAGCTTTAAATGTGGACATTTAAAATTTTAATTTGTTTAAAAAAATAAAAAAAAAATTACTTTTTTTTTTTCTAAACATAAAATGAAATACGCTTTCACGCAAAAAATAAAAAATTATAAAATATTTTACTCATGCACATGAAAAAATGAAAATGGAGTAAAAAAACAATTTAGATAAAGTTGCACGAGAGTTCCAAAAATTAATGGAAATATAAATGAATGTTGAATAAATAAAATAGTCATCTGCTCAATCACATGATATTGAAAAACAAAGATTCGAATTCAGTAAATATGGAAAGGAAAGGAAAACGAAAAGAAAAGAAAGAAAGAAAAAAATAATAACGTAAACCAACAGGAAACCAAAGCAGGCTTTAAAGCAATTTCATGATTTCTTTCAATTTTATTTTTGTTTGTAAAGCGATATAGAAAAGAGTTTCCTTTAAATACAGTGACCAGCTAAGCAAGAAAAGCCATCGTTGATTCACTACCTTCATTGATTTCATGAATTAAAAAATGGTTTTGTTAACAAACTTTGATCTATTGGCACGCAGGCAGCATCAGGCCAAATTTTGTACATTTCGAGTTTGATTTTAAATTTTCCCGCATTTGGAATTCGGTTTGTTCCCGAACCGGGGCTCTGCTAGTAAATAAATAAATTCAGGTAAGCTAGCAAAAATAAAACCCTTTTGAAAACATTTTTATTATTATTTATAACTCTTATTTTCAGAGCAAAATCTTTAATAAGACAATATGTTATAAATCTGTAACATACTATTTATCCTAGATTTCTTGCATAGTAAGATTAAAATTTTAATTATAGTAAGAAATAAAAAGAATGAATTTGTAAGAAAACATTTATTTTTATAAAACACTTAAAATTTTTGTTAGAACATAACATATTTGTCATCGGGTTTTAATGCAAAACAAACTTATTTTTAAATACTGAAGGAAAATCTCTTATTTTACACGTAGGAATGTTATTAAATTTTCCTCTGATTTTGTGGTATTTTCATATTAACCACATATCATTAGTTTAGACTGACAAAGACTGTTGTAAGGTTAATACAGATTGCGACACAATAAACAAAGGTTGCTTTAAACATTGGAAGGCAGTGTAGCCAACATTTCTAATTTAAACCAGAACATTGCTAAAACCCGCCTTTTTTTTTTACCAACATTGTTGTTATATATTGGAGAAAATTACTCTACAAGAAAAGTAGTATTAAGAGTTGTGTACTAATAATGTTTCAAAATAAATTAGAAATAGTGGCAACTCTGACAGTGATTCTAAAAAATATGTCCAATTTAATTTATTAGTCCCTTCACTTTAGTTCATAATGGAGATTTAATCATTGGCTATTTAGTAAATAATAAAATAATGATTTTGTTGTCCCGAATTGGTTAAAAATATTTTTATCAGGACTGAACTTCTAGTTAAATGCTAAAAATGTTGCTCAACTTACCAATGTGGTGGTAGCCCCAGTGGCAGAAACACTGTGACAGGCGACACAGTCGCGGACACAGAAAAACGGCTTGCAGATAGTTTTTGACTGCACTAATAAAAAAAAAAAAAATTGCCTGCAACTTTTGGACAGTCTCTGTCTACAATTTACAGACATTTTTCACCTGCGAAAATGAGTTACCGATGTATGACGTCTTAGACGCTCTCTAGTAGGAACTCTAGAGCCCTCCTATAGGTGCCTTGGTAGAAACACACAAAACAGTGCTTAACAACGGTGACCTAGGAAGCCTAGATCTCCCTTGCTAGACAGCGTTATTGATGTATTCTTTTCCCCTGTTACCTGTTACTGAGATTCTACAGGAACATAGAAAAGTGCTAATTTCATTTAAAACTGCTCCAAAACATCTCCACTTCAAAATTCACTTCTAAACATTGCTATAAAATATTTAATTGAATGAGTTTAACATATTATTTTATAATTGTTGTTTATGCTATATTGTTCTGTAGTAAAACTGTATTTGTGTATCGTTGCACAAGATCACACTGTTGTTAAGCTCCCCCCTCCCCCAACCAAGATTGCCGCTATCAGCTTTCAGGCTTTTTGAGTTTAAGCCATCCCCCCCCCCCCCCGATTACACGCAAATTTCTCAGACAAATTGTGAAAATTTAAAAGCCTGTCGCAGACAGCCACTAGGGTGGTAACTGCATCTTAAAACACAAATGTCTTCAGATATTTTAAGTGATTTTTGCAGTCTTGTGCCTGTATGTTAATTTTTATAATTTATTAATTTGTTTTTTTCACTTCTTTGCTAAAATTTCCATTAAAATATATTTAATTTTTTTTAACATCTTATTTTACTTATTTTTGATTTTTTCTGCATTGTAACCATATCAAATATTTTAATGATGATTACTTTTATGCATTGAATTCAGGGACAATAAATATTTTCGACCGTATGGGCTACAAAGCGAACCTGGGTCGGTTGGTGGTGCGACGCAAGCGCCGGTTTTCCATTACCAAATGTTGATGATTAGGCGATATTTGAATATGGTCACAATAACAGAAAATTACTTAAAAAGTTATAAATAAATATATATAATAAAATAAGACAAATATGTCAGTAACTTATTTAAAAGCTTGTTCTAAAATTTTTTCATGTTATTAAATGAAAACTTTTGGAAGAATTACTTTCTCCCCCCCCCCCAACTTTAGCAAAACAACATTAATTTTTAGTGACGCTAAAATGAAGCAAGTTACATACTTGCCAACCAATTTTAATAAAAAAAGGGAAGATTTTTGTTGAAAAACCAGAAGATTTCATAAAAAAGGGGAAGATTTTTCTTTTTACTTGTTTATTACGTCAAATAGGAAAAAAAATAAATAAATAAAAAAAATACAGTTTTACAATTTTGATATTTAGAAGCAATCTATAAAAACGTTTTACTATAGATTGATTATACTAAATATATAAAAGTTTTAAATGAAGTTATTCCTCTTCAACATATAAATATCTACAAAACAGAATCTGTAAGAAATTTAATAGACAAAAAACTTAGATAAGTTAAAGTATAACTAATTTTTTAAATAAATACAATATGATTTTTGTGTATGTACATTAATCATACATATAAAAAAAAAAAAGTAGCAGTAGCTAATTATCAGTTTCAAACATGCATAAAACCAACTGTATTAATTTTCTTAAATTGATTTGGAAAAAATTTTCCTACCTGAAAAAATTATTCTTAATTTTTTTCCCATGTTTACACATTTGGTATAAATATGACATACAGATATTTAATTTAATTGAGGAAAAATAAACAGATTCATTAAATTCAGCAATAAAGATCTAAAAATAATTACATACGTGAAAAATACTGAGCACTTCCATTGCTTTATTGTTTCTAGAATTGATCATTGATCACAATCCGGGGAAGGGGGGGGGGGGTTAAAAATAATTACAGAGTAAGAAATATTAAACTCTTTCAACTCTACTACTAGAATCTAATGAAAGAAGTTTAAAATTAATATTATCATTTATGTTGCACACGGATAAAGATTAGGAAACAAAAGACTTCTGCAGAACATTTGATTGCTGATCACTAGTTGGAAATAAATGAAAGGGGGGAGGGGGGGGGTGTAAAAATAATTACATCAGCAAGAAATATTTAACAATTCTATTTCTTTACATGTTCTATAATCTCATAAAGCAAGTTTGAAATGAATATTGACATTTATGTTATGGATGGAAAAAGATTGGGAATCAGGAGTTTTCGTAGAACATTTGGGTTTTCTTTTTAAAACGAACGATATTCGCGACTTTTTTAAAAACGGAAGATTTCATCATCTGTCCGGAAGACCGGAAAATAACGTTAAAAAACCGGAAGTCTTCCGGGAAAACCGGAAAAGTTGGCAAGTATGAAGTTATAAATTGCTCTTGTTCAATAACAAGTTTTACTTATATTTTAAACTAGAATAAAAATGTACAAAAATCTAACTTAACAGCATAATAAATAAAATAAAAACAAAGCAGGGGTGCAGAAAATGTTCAAACCTCGGAAACTTCCCCCAAACACAGTATAAATTTCCCTCAATAGTGCAAAAATCTACTTTGCTATACAAAGTCATTTGTTCTATGTAATAAATCTTTAAGAGAATAAGTATACAGTGTAACATAAAAATATCGCTGTTAGTGTATAAGCACTTCAAGGTAGCAAATTGTTATTTTTGATTTACATTTTTATTTTCTCTTAAAAAAATATTCAAAATTTCCACCAGTCAGTTCAAATTTCCCCCGAACCTTGTTCGGGCGTTCGGACATATTCTGCACCCCTGATAAAAAGTATAATCAAAGTAGGTACGAAGTGTTTTTAACAAAAAATATGCCAAAAGGAATAAATAATAAATAAAATAAAAGGGATCTCGCCAACATGATAAAAAAAATTTAAAAATTGGCATAGTCCTTTATTAAAGCTGTTAGTCCTGGGGGAAATATAGAAACTGGGTCGTCAAACATGAGTTTTATTTTCAATCTTTTCTTTAAATAATTTGCTTTAGCTAATATTAGCGTTTCATCTCACACAAACTAATAATAATTTGGCTTCTGGTGAATTAAAATTTTAATTTGATGTTGAAATTGGTATAAGACTTATAACTTTGAAGGTAAGTATAATATACAATTAAAATAAAATGCGAAAATTTCGCATGGGTTTGCTAGTACATAATATTATTTTGTCTTATTACCATAACAAATGAAACATAACATGAATGCTAATGTTGATGTTTTGGAATAAAAATGATTATGGACAAATAACACTTTATACACAAGTATATAAATTGCATAAAAACACACTGTAACTATTTTGGATCAAAATAATTAGGCCCAACTCTTCAATAGGAAAAACAAAATAGAATGCAGCATGAAAGCAGCTAAGTAATTTTTCCATTTAAGGACTGCCATATGGCAATTTTGTGAATTACTTTAACAGCCTTAGCTAAAAGACAAAAATTTTGTTTACATTAAAAGGAGTCAACTTAAAAAAAATATTTTAAATTTGTCGTAATAAATTTAAAAAATGAATTTTATAATATAAATTATTAAATTCTAACAACATAAATCTATGAATGCTCTATTCATTACTGAATATCTTGCTAATGGATTATGTTCAAGCAAAAAATTTCAAATTGTTTGGTCCTCAAACATTACTATTGCTGATCTTATTATACAAACAGTGTGGCAAACTTCAAATGGGTCTTACATTTCAAATTCTTCTTACATGTAGTTATTTTAGTCAGGCATTAAACAACTATATATTTATAAATAATTGCTAATAATTTTGAAAAAAAGAAAAAATCATTGTTTAATTAAAAACATTTCCACCAGGGCCGTCGCAAGGTGCTCTGCCGCCCTCAGGCAAGCTTCAATTTGCCGCCCCTTCATACGCTGAAATTTTGCTTAGAAGAATTTTTATAACTTGAGATTTTCCGTCACTCAAAGTTTTTATAATGGTAACTCCATTTCCCCTTCTTAGTCACTAAGACTTTGGTTTAACGAAATTAAGTGTACGTAAGACCGTAACAAAACAAAATGTTGAAAAAAATTTACAGTCTTCTTTTAGTTTTATTCTAAAATTTTCAGCACTTCCCTCTCACTTTCGCATGTTGCACTTTTTTAAAATCCGCAATTTTAAGTTGACTAATCAAACATTGCAAAAAAATAGATTTAACTTAAATTAATTTAGTCACACGAAACTTTACACAGGTTCATAAAACAAATAGAAAACACATTGTCGAATCTAATGCAGGGTGACCAGACGTCCTCATTTTTAGACATCCTCCTCAATTTTGAAAATTTCTAATGAGGACTACATTTGTCCTCATTTTCCGAGAATTGCCAACAATTTGTGTATTTTCATAAATTAGATTTTCCTATCACCAATTTTCTATTATAATAAAAGAAAAGGTCTGTCTGTCTGTTCTTTATTTGTCCGATTGTTACGATTTCGATACCAAATGAAAGGGGCATTTTTTCTGAATATAAGTGTGCAAGCGGCTTATCGGTTCAGCCCCTATTGAACGAAACTTATTTGAATTGAATTTCAAGAGTAGACGCCACAAATTTCTGTCACCTTCCATTAACCGACTAAGTAATGGAATGCGAGATTTCACGTGATTTACACGTTTTAAGGTGTCCTGATTAAGTTTTCTTTTCTATCTCAGCTACTATTTAAAATCATTTCATAAGTAATACATCATTTTAAAGCTTTGTTGATTTGGAATTGAACAGTAGATTACAGAAATTTCTACCGCCAGATGGCGCTGTAATATTTTAAAATTTCAATATTTTGAATTCTAAATATGATTAAATTATATTTAATACATCATTCGAAAGACATTTTAAAGTACTTTTATATTGCCGAAAGTGGAATTCGAGATTTCACTAGATTTACACGTTTTAAGGTGTCCTGATTAGGTTTTCTTTTGTATCTCAGCTACTAATTAAAATAATTTCATAAGTAATACATCATTTTAAAGCTTTGTTGATTTGGAATTGAACAGTAGATTACAGAAATTTCTACCGAACGATGGCGCTGTAATATTTTAAAATTTCAATATTTCGAATTCTAAATATGATTAAAATTTTTTAATACATCATTCGAAAGTTATTTAAAGTACTTTTATATTATCGAATAACCTACATTAAATTTATCCAATAGACGGCGCTAATCGCAATTATTCGAGATTTCACCTGATTTATATGTTTTAAGGTGCCCTAAAGAGGGAAAAAAATTAGAAATTGACTTAAACCGTTCAAAATTGGTATATATAGGTTTTAGGTGCCTACGAGTCGAATGAGGATATTTTCTAAAGTGTAAAATTAAGGAGGGACAGGAAGGGTGGTGAAGGAATACGCGCACGCAGCGAGCGTACATATGAATTCATGCGCACGCACGGGTCTACACTAACGAAGGCAGAGGAGACCCGGTGTGAGTTTTTACCCGATCAGAAATGTTTTTTTTTTTTTCAATTCTTTTTCTTAAGAATAAAAGTTTATGAGTAATAACATGGAATTTTGAGAAATCATGAGGGTGGTGAAGGAATACGCACGCGCAGCGCTCATATATATGCATTCGTGCGTGCGCATCGCCCACGGGTCTACGCTGCCGAAGGCAGTGGGGACCCGGTGCGACATTTTTCCCGATCAGAGTTTTTTTTTCTTTCACATGATAAAAATTAATGCAATTTTGAGAATTCATTAATTATAATGATTCATTTAAAAATAGTGACCAGCGAAGCGGGCGTAGCCTGCTAGTCCTAAAATATTAATGCTTTTTATCTTTTAGTGTTGTATCTAGATTGTTGAAAATGCTCTTTAGACCTGAGAATTGAATGAAATTTTGTGAATAAAATATTATTATGCAGATAAAACTAATTATCTAATTTCATTTGTATATATAAACATTTAATGCTGAAATAGTATTCATTCTTCAATTTTAAATATAATTTTTTATTATAACTGAAAATTTTGTGAATTTGAAAATTTCAAATCCATTTTATCTCTAAAACTAAATCTAATTTGGGTTAGGTTGTAGAGATTAAGGCCGATTGACAGCACTAGGGTCGTAGGCCTGACGAGCAGTGCCCTCGATGTGGGTCTTTCTAAGGGGTCCTAGCCCGTAGTTACGCAAGTTTCGGAGAAAACCATGGAAAACTCCGAATGGCTAGATCGACAAGCGCAACCTGGTATTGAACTCGGCACTTCACATCTACCAACTTTGAGCGCAGATTCGCTCTGCTGCTGGTGGGCTAATATCCAATTTGTATAAATGTTAAGTATATTTTTAATTAAATTAATGTGAAATCCCCTTCTATTCTTTTTTTTTTTTTAGATTAAAATTTTAGTTTTTTTTAGATAATGCATAAAAAAATCTGGAGTAACTCCACTCGACTTTCCGAACATTAAATAATTAACAGTTGTATAAATAAATTAAAGTAAGACAAACGTGAAAATCATAATAGGGTGTATGAATATATTTTTCCATGGTTTAATTTGTACTTACTATCATTTCAGCCCATAGATCATAATGATAAAGAATATTTCTTTGTGTTCCTTCCCTTTAAAAAATCTATAAGTGTTAAATTCACCAAAATCTATGCAGTTCGTGTGACTGTGACATACAGTATGAGTATAAATTTTCAGTTCTATCAGGTAAGGCATTTAGACACTATCGCACTTTAAAAATATTGGGCCCACTGACCATAGATAAGGAATTTTTCCTTGTGTCCCTATAAAAAGTCTTTAAGTACTAGATTCACGAAAATTTATACAGTTCGTGCGTTATGACTTATAACATGTGTAAAAATTTTCAGCTTAGACGAATAAGGCGTTTGAGCGCTATCGCACTTTAAAAAAATTGTGGTCCATATGTCATAGTGATAAAGAATTACTTTATTTGTGTCTCTGTAAAAAAAGAACTCTAAGTCCTACATTCACTAAAATCAATAAGGTTCGTTCAATGGGGATTTACAAAGCGTTTAAGCGCTATCGTGTTCACTCACACACACACATCATTGTAAAAATACTAAAAATGAACTCAGGTGACCGTAAAACGTGTATAAACACCAAAATCTCATAGTCAGATTTTTGACATGATTACAATACTTTCCTTACATAATATGTTAGGAAAGTAAGAATCGCTTAGTTTAAACTTAATAATTCCCTTAAAATGTTGTATCTCAAATTCAGTGTTTTATTTTTCTTTCGCACTCATGGATTCTAAATAATTTTGTCTCTTTCTTAAGGCCACCCATATAGAACTCTACATGCTATATACATCTCTTATTTCTGTTTAAATTAGCAATATCCGGTCAGTAATAGCTTTTTTGTTGCATACCGATAGGACTCGGTCCTAACGTACTCATCTGTAGTCTCCCAATTAAAGCTTTCTCAGAATGTATCTGTCTATAGTAGGCTAGCCAGAATCGGACATCAGACCCATGCAAAGATAGTGTCTTATTCTAAGAGGAAAGCTTTGTGCTTTCACATTTCTCATACTGTCCTTTTCACACATCTTCTTCGATTTAGTGGGGAATTTGACTAGCAGCAGTTTTCTCAACCAATTTACATTCTTTCGTGAGGAGGGGGTCTTTTTTCCCAATATATATTTTTGTAAATATATATATATATTTTTTTAATCTTGCTTATTTTTTTATTTTTCGTACTTCGTTTTAATGATTGGAGTGCCGCCCTTAGACAACTGCCGCCCTCAGGCATTGCCTGAGTTGCTTAATGCCTAGCGACGGCCCTGATTTCCACAGTAATATAATGAACTGTAAACTTTCTAAAATACAGCTTTCTAATTTTAGCTGATATATTTATCCAACTACAATTTTATACTGTAAGAAATTGATTATGTGATTAAGATTATACTAACTTATTGCTGTAATTTATTCTTAATAAAAAATAAATAAAAACTTCAACAAAGTTCACAGTATTAGAATCAATGAAAACTCTTCAAAAATTATACATCTTAAGCAATTCTAATTGAAATAGTAAGAATATTAAGCAACAAGTATTTTCAGCAACAATTTCACCATGAAATGAAAACAAACTAAACAATTTTAAAAATCAGTACCTGAAGAGGATTTGTTTTTTCATCATTCTTGGATAAAGATAAAACTGACAGCTGATAATATAACTAAAACAAGAAAAACAAAAGTAATTAATTGCTTCAAGTGGTAATGCACATAAAAATGTCATGCACAAACAGATTATAAACTCTAATTTCATTGTTCTAAAATTGAGTAAGCATAAATAAGATTTTTTCATTTATAAACATATTAGCTAATAAACGACATAATATATATCTGTAAAAAGCAACACAAGCCTAACGTAGACAAGAAATAAAACATGAAAAAAATTATTTTGTATATTTACTTGATGTTACATTGATAAATTTGATACTATATCCAACATCATAAAATTATTGGCAACAAAATTTCATGCCAACATATCATTTTGGAATTAAATTACTCGTTTGTTTACACTCGCAGCAGTACTCAACACAAGTAAAACTAGCTAAAAATGAAAATAAAACATGTGCGACAAATGAGTATTTGCTCATTAATAAAATCTTTACAATTTTTTAAAAATAGCAAAAAATTTAAAAAGTAATATACAACAATAAAGGTAACATAAACAATGTAGCCCAACGCTAAGCCCTTCGATCTCAACAACAAACCAATAAATTTTTATTTGTGCGAAGCAGACTACTGGGTAAGCGTGGAATGAATGTTCTGTAACACGAATGATTCAAATTACTAATTTCATTGAATATTTTTCATAGCACCGTCTTTCTTTCTAAGACTAGTGATGGCAACGTATAAGTTGTAAACATTCATGAATGTTTTTGTTTTGTTGGTGGTTGGAGGCCGTGACTACGCGACCGGCTGGTCCGGTTTTCCAGATCTCCGGTCTCCCTGACCGGCCGACGCAGTAGGCTACTGCGCTTCGCTGTGTTTTGGTTAGATTTTCTGCTAGCCAATGAAAAGTGTACAATGGAGGAAAAAGAAAATATGAAGAAAAAAGTTGATTACAGTAACCTCATTCCTTTTCCAGGAGTAGGGTTGATAGATATTATGATGTATCACTATCTGGCTCAAACAATGATTGCTATTGTATTGTATTTTATTTTATTTTATTTATTGTTTGTTTACAGTAATCTGTGATCCCTGCTTGAAGGTAAAAGTTATTAAAAATAGAACAATCGCATTTTTTTTTCTTTTTAACACTTACAAATTTGTTAAAGCAGTAATGTGCAGTATTGTAAAAACACTAAAATGACTAAGAAATAGGAAAGGGATACATTAAAAATTTAAATTTTATTATTTTCAAAAAATGTTTTATTTATCCTTCTTACTTCGTCCATATTACTTCCGATAAATATCCTGATTTTTTCTTACTATAATTTTACACAATATAAATGCATTTTATAGCTTATAATTATGAATGAGAGGTAACAATTTCTTTATTTGGAGTTTGTGAAAAACAGGCTATTCTGGAAGGAATTTAGATACTGAAAGTAAAAAGAAGTTTTTTAAAAAAAAACTTCCTTATGAATTTAAATACAAAATACTTCAGACTTCTCAAAACGTAAAATTGTCTAAATGATTAGAAACTCTTTACCATTTCCAGAATTTAGTAAAATTTCATAAACAAGTTACCACTGAAAAATAGTTTGAAAAACAATTTTAAATAAAGTATTAGTGTTCTTTTGTATCTCCATCACAGTCGTTTTATTTTGCAAAATAGTTATCCAAAGTGCAATAGCTAAAGGACAAGTTTTCACTTATATTAAGTATTTCTGACCATTAGCTTTTTAGTCACCTAAATTTAGTAAAAAAAGAAATTGAAAACAGGCTGTCACTAAAAAATGTAAGCCATTTATGAATGATATATATTATTATTATTGAAGGCCCTGAAAGTGGATTTAATTTTTAAGAAGAATTCATAAAACTGATTGCCATGAATATATGTATATATCTAAATAAGAAAGCTTTTTCAATAAGTTTTATTTATTTTTTCAGCTTCTGTTATATTATTATATGTAAAGTATAGTATAAGCTTGATATAAAGCAGATTTTATAGTACAACATTAACTATATGTATATCCATTCAAAAAGGTTATAAATCAAACACAACTAAGATGTTCAAATTGATTTAAGATTTAACATTATTCGATTATAATGCATTATATACAATATTTCCCTATTGTCCCATCATGTTAGGCTTTTACTGTATCTTATTAAACAGTGTGATAATTATTTTTTTATTTCAAAATTATTTTTATTGATGTGTAATAATAGTTCTTTCAGCATATCATGACTAAATTTTAAAAGTAAATTTTCAAATTAGAGTTGAAACATATAGAGAAATCCAGAATAGTATGCTAACTCGCATTCATAAACTTATTGTTTGCTTTAAAAAAAAAAACTGATTTTAGCTTTTTTGTTAAATAAATTTTAAACCATGACACTTGTCGTTTCTTTATTCCTGTAATCATCTGTGTAAATTTAAAATATTAAATTGCATATCTTCCTGTTAAACATATTCATATTTGAATAATTTGTTCAGTTGAAATCTGCTCATATTCAACTAAGTTAAATTGAAAGATATTTATATATTTATCATGCATTCCATCATAAATATTTGTTTAATTGGATTTTACATGATACATTAAAAAAAAAAGTTAACCACATTATTTTTCATGATTTGATTATTTTTTATATTGAATAGTTTTTAAAAGTTAAATTAGGAAGCTTTTGCAAAAAGTGTTTCATGTATGGTTTAATCCCCCCCCCCATAAGTTTTTAAAAAGAAACTTCCCATATTCAGCTAAATTAAACTGAAAGATGTTTATATATTTATCATAAATTCCATCATAAATATTTGTTTAATTGGGTTTTACATGCTATGCTACATTTTTTAAAAAGTTAACCACATTGTTTTGCATGATTTGATTATTTTCAATATTGAGTAGTTTTTTAAATTAGGAAGCTTTATCAAAAAGTGTTTCATGTATGATTAAATCCCCCCCCCCCCAATAAGTTTTTAAAAAGAAACTCCCTATAAACTAAAGGAAGTTTTTTAAAAGTGTTTCATGTATGATTAAATCCCTCCCCCCCCCCCATAAGTTTTTTCAAAAGAAACTTCCCATATTCAACTAAATTAAACTGAAAGATGTTTATATATTTATCATAGATATTTGTTTAATTGGGTTTTACATGTTATGCTACATTTAAAAAAAAAAAAGTTAACCACATTGTTTTGCATGATTTGATTATTTTCTATATTGAGTAGTTTTTATAAGTTAAATTAGGAAGCTTTTTCAAAAAGTGCTTCATATATGATTAATCCCCCCCCCCCCCCCAGCATAAGTTTTTAAAAAGAAACTTCCTTATGAATTTAAATACTTCAGACTTCTCAAAATGTAAAATTGTCTAAATGATTAGGAACTCTTTACTATTTCCAGAATTTAGTAAAATTTCATAAACATATCACTTACAAGTAGTTTGAAAAACAATTTTAAATAAAGTATTAATGTGCTTGCTGTATCACTATCTCTATCACAGTCATTTTATTTTGCAAAATGCGAAAAGTTATCCAAAATGCAATACCTAAAGAACAAGCTTTTCACTTTTTTACCATAGAATTTCATTAAGTACTACTATTATTCAAAAAATCTTCGCCGAGAATGTCACAATTAAAGATGAATCTTTTTTTTTTTTTTTTAAGTATTGGGATTTCTGACCAATTGTGAAAAAGACGTTTCAGTCACATAAATTTAGTAAAAAAATAGAAATTGAAAACAGGCTGTCACTAAAAAATGTAAGCCATTTATGAAAGATGTATATTATTATTGAAGGCCCTGAAAGTGGATTTAATTTTCGAGAAGAATTTCTAAAACTGATTGCCATGAACATATATATATCTAAATAAGAAAACTTTTTCAGTAATAAGTTTTATTCATTTATTTATTTTATTTTTTTTTATTTGCTTCGTTTCTACTATATTATTATATATAAAGTACAGTATAAGCATGAGATAAAGCAGTTTTTTTACTACAACATTAACTATATGTATATCCATTCAAAAAGATTATAAATCAAACACAACTAAGATGTTCAAATTGAGTTAAAATTTAACACTATTCAGTTATAATGCATTATATAAAATATTGCCCTATTGTTCCATGATGTTAGGCTTTTAATGTATCTTATTAAACAGTATAATAATTATTTTTTCATTTCAAATTTATTTTTATTGATGTGTAATAATAATTCTTTCAGCATGTCATGACTAAATTTTAAAAGTAAATTTACAAATTAAAGTGAAACATATAGAGAAATCTAGAATAGTATGCTAACTTGCATTCATAAACTTATTGTTTGCTTTAAAAAAAAAAAATCATTTAAGATTTTTTGCTAAATAAATTTTAAACTCAACTTAAACCATGACACTTGCTGTTTCTTTATTCCTATAATCATCTGAGTAAATTTAAAATATTAAATTGCATAGGGTCAGATGGGGTAAAATAGGTCAGTTAAAAAAAAAAAAAAACTTAAAAAAAACATCCAAATATTTTTTAAATTCTAATTTTGCTGGTTTCATATAATATTATTTAAATTAGTCTTCATTTGTATACAAAATTAACTGTAACTGATACGTTTTAGTTACAGCCAGTAATTATTTGTGTGTTTCGTATTAGTAACTTGAATGTGTTGCTAAGAAAAACTTTGGTTTTGAACTAATTCAAAAGCAAATTTTACAGTTTTTCATTATCATATTCCAAAAAGCACATTTTTAAGATGAATTTCCTAAACTTCCGTGAGAAAAAAAAATGTATATACAATAGAGAGCCAGAAATCCGCCGAAGTTCGAAATCCACACAGCTTGTCTGATACAAACAATGAAATTCACTATTAATAAATTACAAAACTGCAAATCAGAATTTTTTAAAAAGATCTTGAATACAGATTTTATGTTTGCATTTTATGATTACAAAAAAGAAAAACAAAATAATAATAATATGAAAGACTGCAAGAGCCAAGTTGCTGCTAATGAAATTGACAGTATATTTAAATTCATCAAAAGGAAATAATGATTATTGTGATATGATGATATCAATCAGGTAAATAATAATAAACTAATTTTTTTTTAAATGCTTTCTGAAAAAGGCATAATTTTTTAGGAAGAACTCAATAAAATTCGTAGAAAAATAAATTTGTGTTCCTACTATTTACAATAAATAAAAAAATAAATAAATCATACAGGTTCAAATTTAGTTTAAAACTAGTTATATGTGAACAGATTGTATCTAAATTTGACAAATATTTTATTCATGTTTATTTATTGTTTTATTTTATATTTTTGTAAATGTTCTTATGTACCTAGTAATTTAATATTCAGTGTTATTCACTAGTATGTGTTTAGTTTGAATAATATTCTGTTTTTATTTTTCAAAGTGAAAATCATTTTTTATGGGCCCCGAAATCCACAAAATCCTAAAATCTGCACAACCTCTGGTCACGAGCTGTGCAGATTTTTGACTCTCTACTGTATTAATATTTTGGAGTAAAAAAACACATGTGAGGTAAAATAGGTCAATTGTTGAATCATGTTAGGCTTATGTTAAGAGGGAAAAACAAAAAGACAATACATATTGAAGTTGAATCAAAGCATTCAGTTTGTAGGTGTAATTCAAAAAGTTGTTTCATTCCAGCTTATTTAAGAAAGGTGCCACTTTTTCATACAAATAGCAGGCAGGACACAGCATTCTCCTGAAACTCTGCAGTTTAGCATCAACTTAAAATGCAAGAGTGGGTGAATCTAGATCATCAATCTCCAATTTGACAAATTAATTCTAGTGCGACTTCAACAGTCATGGAAGAGGATACTATTTATATATTATCCTTTTAAGTACATAAAATCTGCTATTATAAACACTTTATCACCCAATTAAACATTGTCTTCCAAAGATACTTTGGAAAATGCACACAAAAATCAGGAGTAATTTTAACAACCAACTTATTTTTCAATTGATTGTATGATGAAAAAATCAACAGAGATGCTAAAATCACAGAAACAACAATTGTAAAAGAAACAAAAAGCAAGTCTTTCTCAAGAAGAAAATTTGGACAGCATCAGTACTAATCAATTCGTAAAAGTTGGAAAATGTGTTAAAGTAGAATTTCCTGGGGAAAGATCAAAGAAAATATTTCATGGCATTATTCTTTCGCCCAATCATGAATATTCTGAAAAATTTGAAGGGATAAATAAAAGTGGAAATGGAAGTTCCTACTGGAATTTTCCAGAGAAAGATATTTCTGATGTAGATGCATCGTACATAAATTCTAAATGTTTTTCCTGAGCTAATGATGGACCATACAGACATTTTTTTCCCTTGAAAGAACACAAAATCAAGTTTTTATCAAAAAAAAAGGAATATGTATGTGTAATTTTATTTGCATGAAGTAAGTTGCATTAAAATTTAAAACAGTTTTAAAGGATGACTTATTTTACCCCAACCCATGGGGTAAAATAAGTCACAAACAGCATATTTTAAAATTTATTTTTCAGCACAAATTTTTTTGTTTTTTGAGAGGTATTTCTCTTAAGATGTCATAAGGAATATTCATTTGCATATTTTGTGCAATTCTTTAACAAATGGAACCAATAAATTTTCTGCTGTTTAAGTGCATATGTAAAATATGCTGTTTTTTGATCTATTTTACAACACCTGACCCTATCTTTCTGTTAAACACATTCATATTTGAATAATTTGTTTAGTTGAAAGATGTTAATATATTTTTCATAAATTCCATCATAAATGTTTGTTTAATTGGGTGTTACATGCTACATTAAAAAAAAAAAAGTATGCTACATTGAAACCTCATTATTTTGCACAGTTTGATTATTTTCTATATTGAGTAGATTTTAAAAGTTAAATTAGGAAGCTTTTCCAAAAAGTGTTTCATGTATGATATCCCCCCCCTCTCCGTACTTAGAATTTTTCCTCATTTATAATGAGTGAATATTTTTATTTTACTTTAACTGTAATAGTTTTAATTTTCTGTTTACATAAATTTTTTGTTTATCAGTCAACTTCAATAAATTGATTCTCTATTTTAAATATATTGATATATTGTTATTAAACACAAATTTTTTTAAAGCAATAATATGTAGTATTGTATACTCTAAAATATAAATAGCAAAGAAGTAATAAAATAATGCATTACAATTTTAATTTTGTTATTTTCATTCTTATTTTGTCTATATTACTATAATATGGACTAATAATAATTATATTATTGAACCAACTGAATTTGAAAGAAAACAAATAAATTAGATTCCTGAAAATTTTCAATGGTGACAAACTGTAGTATAAAACTTTGTAACCTATGTTATTATCCTTTGCAAAGAAAAAATTAAGATTAAATTAAAATGTATTTTTACATATTAAAATATGCCTAATCTGTGAGCATCTATAATGTATAATCCACATTAAATCTGAATGAAAGAAATTGAATTCTTGGAAAATTTCAATGGTAACAAGTTTTTTTTTTTTCCTCCTCTGATATTTTAAAAATTAATTTGTACTTTGAGACTGTGACATTTTTCAAATATTTACTAATCATTTACTGTCAATATATGGTGTTTTTGCACATCTGTCAGAAGTATTATAATAGCCAACACATCTTTTTGCAGATTAACTGTGAAGAAATGATGGTTTTATTTATCAATTATTTTTATTTCTTATATTTTTTGTATTGTTTATAAAATTATGCAAAAAATTCTCCCCCCAAAATTAATAAATAAACTTTTTTTTTCCTATTATTTATCAACAAAACTTATTAGATGCTTTGCCTTTTTGTTCTAACTGTTGAGTCTTAATTTTTTCTCACCTTAAACCTAAACTATAATGAAAAACAGAAAACCTTTTTATTTATTTCTTTAAGATATATATTTAGTAGAATAATTTAATGCTAAAAGCGAAATAAAAACTTCTAAAGTTCATTTTTATTAATAGAGGGCGACACCAGACATTTTTTCTGTTAGAGCTTTCAACTTTTATCCATGAAGATAGAGGAAGCTCTTCATGCTTTTATCCCATTCTCTTTGTCGAGAAATTTTTCATCAAGACCCCTTTTTGCCTTTTCACATATTTATGATAAGGGTGTCTTGTTTTTCAATAATAAACATAGATATAATATCTATATAAATATAGGCCTCCTGCCACTCACTCTTACATGTCCTATATTTTTAAAATTTGGCCTATATTTTCAGTGCATATCCTATATTTATTTTTTAGATTAATAACACGAGTGGTAAGGATAATTCCTCAGATTGCAAGACACATAATTATAAAAAAAAAAAAAAAAAAAAAAAAATGGAAGATATGAAACTTTGTGACTTTCAAAATCTTAAAGCAGTATTAAGTCTCTATCATGAACATAGAATGTGTCTTTTAAATTATGTGACACCTTGACAGTTTGTTAAAACATCTTCTGCCTTACTGAATGAGAAACCATAAATAATCTTCGTATAGTTTAAGCTAAAATCTAAATCAGAGGTGGAGTTATTACAAAAGTTTTATAGCAATATGTATAAGAGCCATGGGGTAATATTTAGTATGTACTATTACTTCGTGATAAGAACTGTTATGGAAGTTGTAAAAAAGAAAATGAAGACAATAAAACAGGATTGGATTGGCAGAAAAAAAAGTCACCGGAAAGAAAGTCAAGCGAAAAAAAAGTCACCAGAAAAAATCTATTAAAAGAGAATAAATAGATAAAAATGTGTTTTAAAAGCTTGTAAGAATGTTTTAATTTAGAGTGAGTATGTGACGAGTACTTATATTTAGTATAACTGAAAACTATGTGAAATAAAGGCAGTGTTCAAACAAATGAAACTCAAACAAAACTAAGAAAGAGCAGAGGCCACCACGGCTTAAGACGGGTGGAGCAGGATAAACAAATTTTACCGTCGCTTAACTTTCCCCAAAATCTCTGCAGACCATATTATAAGTCAGAAAAGGTTAGGATTAAATTATATTTATTCTTAGGTTAAGAGGCCTCTCCACTTATTGTCCCCAGAAGCCAGAGCCAATGTTATTCTATGGCGAACTTCGCCCATTATAACTTATTAACTAATATATATTTTTAAATTCCGTTTTCACATTCAGAAACTTCACAACTATTAAACAATTTATCGCTTTCTAAAAATTATTTTTAATATTTTATTTTGATGTTGTAAAATGTGAATTTTCACAATGTGAAATTTTTCATTTTTGAGCTTAAAAATGAAATCTTAAAAAAAAAAAAAAAAAAAAAAAAAAAATCAATTTTTAGAAAGCGATAAATTGTTTAATAGTTGTGAATTTTCGGAAAGTGAAAACGGAATTTAAAAATATGTACTAGTTAATGAATTATAATGGGGCAAAATTTCCCATGGAATAACATTGGCTTCGGCTTTCGGGGACGATAGGTAGAGATTCCCCTTAATATATATATATATAATTACTGATATTTATAAACCAAATTTATATGAACTAAATCATTCATATATGTTATGAGTTACAGAGTTAAAAATAATGATTTATGATTATATATGTGTGTGTATGTATTATTAGATGCTTTTGAAAGATATATGTATATATTGAAATATAAAAAGCTTTAAGAATTATAATGGTATAGAAGAGTAATAAAAAAATATGAATAGGTGACACTTGATGCAAACTGTATGTGTATGATTCAAGAAATGAAAATACGACTTAAAACAATGAAAGACCAATATGATTTTTTAGAAAATAATTTTATTGAATTTATGACAAAAATACATGTTGCATGAATTTAAACGCACCTGTAAAAAATAAATAACTGAGTTACAAATACTGTATCTAATACTTTGTAAAGCCACTATGGGCTTCTAGAACAGCTAGTAAACGCCTTGGCACTCACTGATATAGCGGCATGAGGTCATCCAAGCTGATTGTCTTCCAAGCTATAAGAATGGCCGATTTTCGTTCATTTGTGGTGTTAAACTGCCTTCCGTTTACGTAAACATGGCGAACCAGAATACCCCATACGTTCTCCATTATGTTTAAATCATGTATTTTTGAAGGCTAATCCAGAACTTTAATTTTATTGTCACGGAACCATTTTTTCACGATATGTGCTGTATGTAGAGATGCACAATCTTGCTGAAGAATATAATTTCTTCCAGCTTTCTTGACTGCTTGACCGCGGAGCTTCCTTGTGATCATCTGGACATAATCTATGGAGTTCATAGTGTTATCCTCGAACTCTAATTCGAAAGTCCTTTTAAAACCTATGGCTGCCCACACCATGACAGACCCACCTCCAGAATGACGTTTTGAACAGTACACTTCTTCGGTTCTCAAATTGTGACAGTAGCTACGAAATCCATTCGGGTCATCGAGATTAAACTTTTTTTTCATCTGAGAAGATGACTTTTTCCCAGTTTAGTCGATCTAGAATCCATTTTCTTGCCCATTCCAACCGCATATCTTTGTGCTTTTGAGGGAGGGGTGGTTTCGCCTTCATTTTCTTATATTTAATGAATGTTGCAGCTTTGATAGTTCTCCATATGGTTGTCCGATGACGATGAACACCCAGCTTGTATAGAGCCTTTATTGAGCACAGGAAATATCCTTATTCTTTGCAGCGTTGCATATTCGACGTTTGTCGTAACTGGTGAGCTTTCCTGTTCGCTTCTTATACGCCTTTTCCCCATAATTTATTCCTTATTCTTTATATAATTTCGCACAACACTCTCACTTCTTCCTATTCGGCGCCTAATTTCACAATTGCCAAAGCCTTTACCACGCATAAAGTCGATTTTTATCTTCTCGTCTACTGTCAAAGTTTTCCCTCTTGCCATCCTGAACAAACTCCGTAAATTTTGTACTCAAGCATTAAAACTGTTTTTAGAGAACTTTAGCAACACGACTATTTGTGCATTAATTTAATTCCGGTGGCTCTGTTAAATTTTAAACGCAAAATACAGAGTGCGTTTAATTTCGCGCAACAAACGAAAAACAGTGAAAAATAAGAAAATGCTTAAATACTCATCTACATAAGCTTGCATGAGCCGGAACATACGTGCTCAAAGCACCTTATTCAGTAGTTAGTCATATGCAGGCCCGGCTCAACCATATAGGCGAACTAGGCGGCCGCCTAGGGCGTTGGAATCTGTGGGGCGGCGATAAAACAGCGTTTTTTTTCTGGTGTAAATCAGCCCGCTTACTAAAAAAAAAAAAAGAAAAAGAAGGCCTAAGTATCCTTTATTTATTTTCATAATTTGTATAAACATAGTACAACTGACTCTTTCCGTTGATGTTTAAGTTCATCCCCTTGTGAATTCCGACTGTGTGGCTGCACCAAAAATATCCACAATCAGCCACCTACTGTGGACTATCACGCATGCACAAACACGTGGCTTTCAATATTGCATATGCAATTAGCACTGTGTGAAATTCGAACCTTGATATTTTTCATTTTTGGGAGAGAGGAAGGGAATGCTATACTTTTATACTACTAACTAGTTTATAATTTTAAAAACTATAAGAACAAAAAGCCGCAAAGGTTTATTTTAGCTGATACAGCTAACAGCTAGCAAAGCAAAATAACTAACTGTAGAAAACATATCTTCTTAACATGTAGAAAGAAAGAACCAAAAAAAAAAGTTCTTCAGTCACATCCTTGATAGCTCACATTAATTTAGAAGTCTGGCTCCAGATAATGCAATCTCTTCTGTTCGATTATAATTGACTACAGGTTTCTCTCTCTTTGTGTGTGTATATGTAAAAGAGGCATAGAAAGAGCTTTACTAATTAATTAACGTTTAATTAAAAAATAAACATGTACAAATATTTACACTAAGGTATGAGCACGTAGGTCTAAACAAAACATAAGTTCACTTAGGACCCATTTCAGATCAATAATAACAAAAAAGCCAAGCCACACAGGCATAAGATGTTATTTGCTAACCAAGCGAAACCATAAGTCATTCCACAAAGATATTTCTTTTTCACGTAGAAAAATAAAGAACAATTAAAAAAATAATAATAATAAAGTTCTCTGCATCGTTCTCGCTGCAGACAACTGTCTCCACCAGATGATGCAATCTCTTTCGATGTTTGGATTGTAATTGTACTTGATTGTTCTAGACTCTCTGGAATCTAGTCATTTTAATTATTTTCAAAACTTTTTTTGTTTTTTGTCTGCACTATTTTTCTATGACCTCCTGCCGAAAACTCTTCATTTCTTATTAAATAAGATAATCTTAATTTTCGGTAAGATTTAATTAATTTTTGCTTCTATTGTGAGTTATTATTATTATACTGTATTATACTATTCTTATCAGGGTTGGGTTTCTTCCGAAAGAAACCAGTTTCTTCCAGGACAGTGGAAGAAACTGGAAAAAACCCGAAGAAACTGGAAGAAATATATGAAACCATCCAGAAGACAAAACAGATGTTCAAAATTAAAATTTATGGACTATATACACTGAAAGCATAAATATAATGTCAAATCTAAACTATAATCTAATTAATATTAAAAATATTTTTAGAAAAATAAGTTATTTGATAACAAACACTAAATATATACAGGTGATGGGTTTTTATTACTTTTCAATGCTAATATTTTTAGAATTTTTTGCAGAGATACTATCTCATATTACTATACCTTCAAACAGTACAAGTGATAATTACGGAATTAGCCATATTATTTGCACTTTTTTTTTTTTTTTTTTTTGGGGGGGGGGTCGTATTCCTGTACACAAACCATTTATAACAGGACCTGCTAATGCTATTTAAAATGGGGAACATTCCATAGTGGATTTGAATAACATATATCATTTTTAAGAAAATGAAAAAGGGGTGCCATTTAAAGGTCATTAAAAGGGGCGCCATTTAAAATTCTCGCCTAGGGCGGCGAATTTGCTCGAGCCGGCGCTGGTCATATGCAATAACTGTAAGTCATATTCATTCTTTTAAAATTTTATTTCTGGCTATTGGAAAAGGTGCGTTTATATTCATGCAACGCACTGTATGCATTTTTTGGAATTTTCCAGTAAGAGAAACTTGATACACGTATAAAAACATATAAAACAGAGTTTACATAGCAAGTTAAAAAATAAGAAAAAAAAAAAATCGATTTATTTTTTTAAACACCAATTTCCAAGATTTAAAATTGAACTACCTAATCAGGATGACCGTTAATATTCCTGTAATAACCCCGTTATACATGAGAAAGGGTATCTAAAATGGATTAATGAAACAATTTTCAAGAAAATCGTTAGATCCATTTTTAAGATACTAACTTTTACCAAAACTTGATATACACAGTTATTAACCGAAAACAATAATTACATTAAAAAAAAAAAATAAAATACATGTTCATTTTTATATATTTACTAGCAGGCTTTTGCCCGCTTCGCTGGTCAGTATATTTAAGTTATTTCTTTTTAACTGAATTATTGAAATTTTTCAATAAATATATTTCGATTGCCGACTATTTTCGTCACAGCTTTAGAATGGGACCTCCTTGGCGATATTAAATATTTTTTGAACTTCTCGAATCTGTACAGCAAAACTCTTTTTAAAACGAATATTCTCGAAAACAGTCCAATAGTAAAGTTAATTTTTCGAATATTCTGGAAACAGTTGAAGCTGTTACTCGTGCAGCAGAAATCACTATTTGATGAATGTTCTGGAACAGTTTAAGAAACTCCTTGTTTCACAGGAGTAAAGCAAATGGCATCAAATACTCTAGAGCAGAAATCTTCGCTCTCTAACGAAAAATATCCAGTCGCTTAAAGCTCAATCCCTAAAGTGCAATCACTCAGAATAGGTCTCTGAATAACTCTGAATCTCAGTGACTGCATACTCTCTCGCAGAAATCAACTAACCCCTATTTATATAACGCTTGGCGATGATTCCATCGAGAATGCCATGGAAAGCTCGAGATCTATGCTCCCCTGCGTTGGAGAGCTTCGAATCTTCGGGAACCCTCTAAACTACCATTTTTCACCAAATTTGGTCGCCCGCTCACCAATTTTGTCATTAAGGCTGACCCCACTGAAAGTGAATGAACTGCTTTCACTTTGCCAGTAAAACTGCTTTCATTGCAACAGTACAATTGATGCAGGGCAAAGTATTAATCCCTTATAACAATATACTATGAGCACTATTTTCTGCCTCATTTTAGACAACTAATGTTTTTATGGAAATTTTATTTTTCCGACTGAGTGAAAATAATGCTTGGACCGGGAGTCGAACCCCGGATCTTTGACTTACAACGTCAAGGCTCTACCAATTGAGCTATCCAGTTGTGTTTCCCATTACTTGCGGCTTATTTCTGTCGAGCTATCTACATGATAGACCAGAAGTTTCTGCCTAAAGGTTGTCTGAGGGAGTAATGCCGACCGGTTGTCGGCCTGGATAGCTGAATTGGTAATGGTGTTTTCCATTACCTGCGGCTTATTTCTGTCGATCTATCTACATGATAGACCACAAGTTTCTGCGAGTCAGATAACTGTCACCCCTATTTTAGCATTAGACTCGTTGAGTTAGCACTTGCGCAGATGCTTCCATGGTTTCATGAAATGTGGTCGAAGAATATTGTATAATTTATTTATATTTTTTGATGCGCTGCTGAGATTAAAATGGGCTGTTAATAAATTAAAGTTCTTGGCGAAAAACATTCGGTGTATTTCAACGCCAAAATTTAGAAAATCGCCCCGTATGATCTATAAATAAAACTGATAAAATAAATTTATTAGTTGATAGAGTTTATTGTAGTAAAGAAACGCTACGCAGTCGATTGTGACGTCATGGGCAGTTTTTTTTTTTTTTTTTAAATATATAACGACTGTAAAAATATAAAAAATATTAGTTAAAAAAAAAAATCATTTTAGAACTATATGTAATAATATCATAAAGTATATTAGCACTTAATCAATGTGCATACAATTTAAAATTTTCAAAATGATAATGGCGTGAACTGTTCAGAGATGCATAATTTAATATTTTGTATTTTTTTATTGTTCATGTTTAAGTAAACGTATTTATTATCTTGTCGAGAAAAAATGAATTCCCAATTTTTTATTTTATTTATTTATTTATTTTACAACAATTAAATTATGGATAAAATTTAAATGGCTATCCACACACACACACAAACATTGCCTTTTATATATATAAAGATAACAACTTGACTATAAAAATATAAAAAAATAGTAGTTAAAAAAAAAAAAAAAATCATTTTAGAACAATATGTAACAATATCATAAAGTATATTAGCACTTTATCAATGTGCATAAAATTTAAAATTTTCAAAATGATAATGACGTCAACTTTTCAGAGAAGCATAATTTAATATTTTATATTTTCTTATTGTTCACGTTTAAGTAAACGCATTTATTATCCTGTCGGAAAAAAAAATGAATTCCCAATTTTTTATTTTATTTTATTTATTTATTGGCAACAATTAAGTTATGCATAAAATTTAAATGGCTATTTTTTAAGATAAATGAGGTTAATATTTTCATATTTTAATTAATTAAAAGAAAATAAATCGAAAATCGGGCTTCGAGGTGCACAAGGACCCCTAGGAGGGAACTTTCATGTCGAAACACGTGAGTGTCCGAGCTGCTGTCTTTGCGCTACGCTGTCCACACAGACACACACACAAACATTGCCTCTTATATATATAAAGATTTTTATTTTCTTCTATATTCAATAGCAAAGTATTGGTTCATAAAAATTTTCGACTTCTGGTTTTCTATAGATTTACACGTTTTGAGAGGTCCAGAATACAGTTTGACCATTTCTAGAAAATGCCTGTCTTCGTGTGTATGGCAAATATTTTGTGGCGATTGTATCTCAGGAACCAGAGTACAGAATTATATAAAAATTTATAGATGCACTTTGACATAAATTTGTGACTTTTTTTTTTTTTTTAATGCCAATCACTCAACTGTCGCTGTCAGACAGCGATTTCCTCAATTCCAGGGAAGGCTATATCTCAAGAACTACTACACGAAATTGCATATAAATTTATATGATGCGCCTTGATATAAGTTAGTGCCTATCAACTTTTGGTGCCAGTCGCAAAACTGGTGGCGCTGCTATACATGCGCAATTTCAGCGAAGGCTATATCTCAGAAACTACTGCACGGAATTACATATAAATTTATATGTAGATGCACGTTGACATAAATTAGTTTATGTCAACTTTTGGTGCCAATCTCTCAACAGGTGGCGCTGCTCTACAATGATATCCGTGATTTAAGGGAAGGCAATATCTCAGGTTCTATTGCGTATAATCGATCAAGATATATGAAAAAGTCATTATCAGGGGTGAAACTTCCTAACATGCCAAAACTCTGAAAACTGCTACTTACATGTAAATCAAGGAGACATTAATTATATACCGTATGGCTGTCTATAAATAATGGTATTTTGAGAATTTTTAATACATTATAAGGCAAATTAAAAATTTACAATTAGAAATTTTGACAAAAACAAAATAATTTATCATGGAATTCAGACACAGTAAAATCTTCAAAAACCCTGAATTCAGGGGTAGCCTCTGAAAAGTTTCATCCCTGCATTATGAGACATTATACTGATTAAACTGGGTGAATATAAGTGGCGCTGAGATATACTGCAATTTTATCCCAGAATGGGAAGAATGTCATCTGCACGGTAAAAATTCACTTCCGTTGGATGTTTAGTATAATACCTTTCTCGGATGAAAATCGTCTGCATTCATAAAAGGATTTAAAAAAAAAAAAAAAAAAAAAAAAAAAAATGGTGTGATTGTGAAACAACCACCCGACTTCCATTACCCACTGTTGCACGAATGATATGCACTTTTTGGAGATAGAGTTATCAGAAAACATAGAATGGAACTAATGAAATAGACAACTGAAAATTTTCCGGTAAGAGAAATTTAATACACGTGTAAAGACATAGACATATAAAACAAAATTTACAAATTTACACAGTGTTTTTTTTTTTTTTTTACATTAAGTTCTGTGATCTAAAATTGATCTATCTGATCAAGATGACTATTAATTTTCCTCATGATAACCAAGTAAAGCATGAGAAAGGATATCAAAAATGGGTTTATGAAGCAATTTTCGAGGTAATCGTTAGAGCCGTTTTTGAGATACCGACTTTTACCAAAGCTTGGCATGATTATTGTTGACTAGAAAACAACAATTACATGCAAAATGATATTTAAAATAGGGTTAAATGGAAAGTTTGAAAAAAATTCATGCTGCCGTTTTGAAAGGAATGCACTTGCAGGACCTAAAAGTAAGCTATTTATACAGGACGCCTATTAATTTTTCTGAACTAACCAACTGTATCATTCAAAAGGACATCTAATAGCGTGTTTATACAGCAGTTTTGAAGAAAATCGTTAGAGCCGTTTTTGAGATACGGACTTGCGGTCCCATTTCCGGTTTCCGATGACCCACTTCCGGTTTTCCAATTTTCTCCAAAATTTGGAAAATTCATCTGTATACGAGACCCGTACCATTCCACACATACTGATCAATTGATAAAAACTCCTTTTTTGGACTCAGGAGACCTTAAAACGTGTAAATCAGGTGAAAACTCGATATCGAATTTTTGGACCAAATACAATACTTCCATTACCTACGGTAGTAGGGTTATGGAAGTAAAAGCAGTTGATATCAGAATCCAACTATACAGAAAAGCAATAGAATATAATAATATGATTGAGGTGCGTATTGCACAGGTCTTGCTTCAGCCAAGTTAAAAACTGTCTTTAGAGAGGGGCTGTGACAGCAGTTGTCACGCTTCACCATGGGATTTCAGAAGAGCCCCTTTCTAAAGGTTATTAGACAAATGCGATGAATTAAAGAAATTCTGGTGTGTAGCAATTAACTTTTGTTACCCGTTACTCTGTAAATATTATACAGATTTTGGGGAATAGTGTGCTCAGAAGATAATAAATAAAATTGAGTTAACCAAATGTCAACCAATCTTCCTGTAGTAATGAACTGATTCATGCATTATAAAAGAGAATTTATAGAGCAAATTTAAAGAAAATCGGTAGAGCTGTTTTTTTGAGACACAATTTTCTTGGATCTAAAAGCTGACCTACGTAATCAGGGTGGGTATTAATAAGTACAAAACTTTGAATAAACATCATAAAATGTAATAACCTCTTCAAAGTTTTGTACTTATTACTTTAAAAAGGCCAGCTCTGTGGTGCTTTCTTACTATATAGGGTGGGTATTAGTTTTCTTGCAGTAGTAATATAGTAAGTAATATATACGGGGGAAAAAATCTAAAAAGATACTTATGTAGCAAATTTGAAGAATTTTTTTAGAGCCATTTTTGTGATACTGACTATTTTCAGTCCCAGAGTTCTTCGGCATCCTCTTCAATACAATGCATTAGATTCTACCCATATGTTTTAAATATATATATATATTTCAAGTTAGCGTAAGTATTTTAAAATGGTTTTATAAATTAAATGGTACTACAAATGAATAATTAAATATATATGCCATCAACTTAATATGTATGATGTTGGTATTATCATATATCTTTTAATTGGTAAATTTTAAAACGATTTTGAAATTATGTTTATCATCATCATCATGTCCAACACGGTTGAAGGCTATAAGCCTGTTCCGACCTCAATCCATCTTTTACGGGGTCTTCCTCTATCTCTTCTCCCCCTTGGCCTATATTTTAGAGCTGCCCTTGGTATATATATATATATATACTCTGCTTGAAACACAGCTTTCATTTTCTATTACATTCTTTCTCACCATATTTGAACGATCAAATCTGAATCCTCCTGTATATCAGTAATTTTACGTGTTTTTAATAAATATTTTATATTTTTTCTAAGAAATCCTATATTTTACTCTGGTGGGACCCCTGTAAACATTATTAAGACGTACAGTTTATATGTATGTAAGGGTAATATCTGAAATTAAAAAAACAGGTTTAAAATTATTTTTTCATTAATCAAAATCTAACACTATCCCTTAATGCTATAGGCTATAATTAACTTTAGGGGGGGGGGGGGAAATCGAAATTTTAATATACGCCTAGTAGCCGAGCCCCAAGCAGTTCTCCTCTCAAAAGCTGGTAGACGGGAAGTGCCGGGTTCGATTCTTGGTCGCTCTCGTTGACCTAGCCAATCGTAGTTTTTCGTGGTTTTCTCCGAAACTCGCGTAAATAGGCCAAGAGCCCTTAGAAAAACCTTCATGGATGGCGTCTTCCCTAAGGACATCTAATAGCGTGTTTATACAGCAGTTTTGAAGAAAATCGTTAGAGTTGTTTTTGAGATACGGACTTACAGCCCGACTTCCGGTTTCGAATATCCCACTTCCAGTTTTCCAATTTTCACTAAAATCCTGAAAGTTCATCTGTTCACCAGACCTGATTTAATTCTAAAGTTTCGTAGTTCTATCTTTATTAGTTTCCGAGATATAATAGCCGGAAGATTTCCCACATACATACGCACACATACATATTAACCAATTGCCAAAAACCACTTTTTTGGACTCAGAAGACCTTAAAACATGTAAATCAATTGAAATCTCGATATCAAATTTTTGGACAGAATACAGTTCTTCCATTACCTATGGTAGTAGGGTCGGAAGTAATAACAAATGATTTTTACTGCTTGAATTTGTATAGGAAAATATAGAAGAATGTTTTCGTGATGGCCACAACATGCTAGTTTTATTTTTATCAATTAATTAATTTATTTTTTCATATGAAAAGAAATATACTTTCACGTGAATAAATAATAAAACTAATATAAAGCTAAGTCAAAAATTAAATTTGCACGGTATTAAATTGACATAATTTTAGCTTCAAAATCAAACCTCATAACAGCCATGAAATTAAAAGAAAAAAAAATCTGGTGTGAAACAACCACACGACTTCCATTACCCACTATTACACATATTATATGCATTTTTTTTTTTTTTTTTTTTTTTTTTGAGATAATGTGATCAGAAGATATAAAAGTGACCTAAAGAAATAGAAACCTAACATTGTTGTAGTAAAATAAACTTTATACACATTTAAAGACATATAAATCGAAGCTTACACATAGCGAGGTAAAAAGTAAGAAAAAAAAAATGGTAGAGTTATTTTTTGAAACTCCAATTTTCAAGATCTACCTGAACTTCTGACCTAACTTAACACAGTAGCTGTTAATTTTCCTCAAATAACTATGTGATACATAAGAAAGGAATGGATTTTTACAACAATTTTCAAGAAAATCGTTAGAGCCGTTTTTGAGATATCAGCTTTTACCAAAACTCAATTATTGACAGGAAAACAATAATTGCATACAAAATCATGTGAAATCTCGATATCGAATAGACCAAATACAATACTTCCATTACCTACGGTAGTAGGGTAATGGAAGTAAAAATTAAAAATGAAGCTAAAACAAATAAAAAAAACAATTTTTACTTTTTTTTTTTATTTTGACATGAAAAGAAATATATTAAGTGAATAATAAAACTAATAGAAAATTTAATAGAAGAAAGTATTGCATTCGAAAAAATTTTTATTTCCGGTTTTCAATGGATTTACACGTTTGAAGATGTCCAGTACACGATTAGACCATTGTTTGGAAATGGGTGTCTGAGTGTGTGATAAAAATTTTGTGCCCTTTGTATCGTAGGAATTACTGCACATAATTTTATATAAATTTATATGTAGTTGTACCTTGACATAAATAAGTGGTTATCAAGTTTTGTTACAAATCGATCAACAGGTGGCGCTACTACAATGCAATTTCTACGGAGACTATATTCCAGGTTCTATATTACACACAATCATTTCCTAGTTTACTACTGCTATATAATGTTATTAATTCTTAAGTATTTTATAATCAGGGCTCCAGGAATTGGGAAAAAAATTGGTCGCCAGGAAAAATTTTTGGTAACCAGTAAAAAAAAACTGTCTTTATTTATTTATTTTCAGTTTTGCAATTTACTTGAATATAGAAATTAAAATTATGTGTATAAAAATCAAACATTAAATAGGACTAGATTATACATAAGGAAACACCTGTTTAAATTTAACATCCTCAAACCGGTTGTATTATTTTCTCTAAACCAATACCCCGTTGCCATCGACAGTTGATTACACTGGTCTGGTGGTGCAACAATTCAGCACTGGGTCGCAAAGTAAGCGGTGTAAACGATTCAACTCCGGGTTGTTAAACATGCATAGTGGAACACGGCGTAAATTTCCTATCGGTATATACGTTCAACATGACGGAGTGCGAAATAATCACAGATAGCCATAAGTCGCTGCTTTCCTACTTGTTTCTTACATGAATTGATACTACACTGTAGTTTAGCACAGGTTTCGGCATTCGAATCTAGACTCATTTAAAAAAAAAAAAAAAAAAAAAGGCTGATTTTTCGTTGAAAAGATAATATATATATTGGTCGCCACTGGCGACAAAGCTATCGCATTTCATGAGTCCTGTTTATAATCATTTGTTAAATTCCCTAAATAACTCTCATGATGTACATTTCATTTATACGAAATTTTATCTTATATTGTCAGATTAAAAACATTATAATTTAAATATAATAAATTATTGGGTGATTTCCAAAAACAGAATATCACTATGAATTTTTATATATGTATATAATATAGTTCATAGAAAAAATCTTTTTATAATAAAAATATTTTGAAATAAGCTTTTCAATTAAAAGCCAAACGATAGTATTTAAGCAATATCGGCAAATTTAATTATTAAAATTTATATTCTTAATAATTAAATTACTTTTTCAATTGGATTTTTTGAATAAAATAATTTTAATTATCTCCTTCTTTCTGTTAATGATAGAGAAAAAATCTTTTATATTTAAGAGCAATTTAAAACAGGCTTTCTATTTAAAAGCCTAAGCAATAGTGTTAAACAATCTCAACTATTTTAGTTATTAAAAAATTATATTTTAATCTTTATTATTTTTGCAGTAAATTGTTAATTGGTTTTTTAATTATTATTATTATTATTTTAAATTATTATTTAGAGAAATAATCTTTTTATATTAAAAATAGTTTCGTGGTGTAAGTGTTAAGGCCGACTAACAACACGCGGGCCCTACGTCTGGGGAATATGCCTTTCGGAAGTGAGGGGGGGGGGGTATTAAGAGACCAAAACCGGTATTCACATGGGTTTCTGAGAAAACCATGGAAAACACCGAACAGCTAGATCAATGAGCGCCACCTGAGATCAAACCCAGCACTTCCAGTCGACCGGCTTTGACAGCAAAACCGCTCGGCTAGTGAAATATTTAAAAGTCCAAATTGATTAGAAGTTGATAATTAAACGTGCAAACTATAGTATTAAGCAATCTCAATTAAATTAGTTATTGAAAATTATGTTTTTAGTTCCCCATCATACTATAGGTATGGGGAACTTAGGTAATCGTGAAAACTTTCGACCTCGGTTTTTTAACTTTTTTACACGTTTTCAGGTGTGTGGAATCGGAAAATTACAAAATTTGTATGGTGTCTGTCTGTCGGGTGTCTGTTAGTGTGTTAGTCTGTTAGTCCGTTAGTTTGTTAGTCTGTGTACACGATATCTCACGAACAAATGATCGCAGAGAGGTCAGATCAGTTTTAAAATATTACTTTCGATACTGGCAAGAACCCTATTCATTTGCAACATTCGAATTAAAAAACTTCGTAAGTTATGAGAAACTTACGAGTTTCTTAACATGGGAGAATAGGACAAAAATTCACTTAAAAGTGCATTAAATGGAAACTTTTTACTGTAAAAATGTCACACCAGTTTTAAAATATCAGTTTTGATGCCGAAATGAAGATCAGTAACTATAAATATGCTACATTGAAAATTTCGCAAGTTATTGGAAATTTACGAATTTCTTAACATTGCAGTATAGGGCAAAATTTCACATAAACGTCAATTTTGAGATATTTTCATCGTAAAGATGTCAGACTATTTTTAAATATTATTTAGAACACTTGCACGAATATTAAGACTTAGAATTTTCCAATATAAAAATTTCGTAAGTTATTGGAAATTTACGAATTTCTTAACATGGCAGAATAGAGGAAAATTTCACATAAACGTCAATCTTGTGGGATATTTTCATCGTAAAGATGTCAAACCACTTTCGAAATATTATTTAGGATACTGGCATGAATATCATAGACTATGATTTTTCCAATTTAAAAAATTCGTAAGTTATTCGGAATTTACGATTTACTTAACATGTCAGAATAAGGCAAAATTGAGCATAAACTTCCATTTTGAGGATCATAAATACGTTAGACAACTTCTATGATATTTGTTTGAACATCATTGAATACAAATATTCTAATAGGAAAATTTCGTAATTTACGATTTTATCAACCTAGCGAAATTGTACATTTTTCATATAAATATGAATTTTGAGGATTATTGCATTGGAAATAGTAGGATGAAAACTAAACAACGGAATTGACCCTGATAAAATAAATTAATAGATTAGAATAAGATATATATATCGAAGTGAACGGTGGATAGCCTATTAGGCGGGGATTTCATTCTGTCACTGTATCAAGCTTTGGTCAAATTCATTTCTTTTAACATGATTATAATATGTCTCGCACTAGAGATTTACGAGAACATAAATATGATGGGGAACTGAGCAGAGTCCACCTATGCCAACTAGTTAATAAATAAATTTGTTTTCTTTTATTAGAATATTTTATTAAATGATTTTTAAACAGCTTTTATTTATATATATATATATATATATATATATATATATATATATAAAGTAATAACTAATAAAGTATAATCAATAGTAATTCTTAAAAGTGATTTATTTTCATCATTTACCTTTGAATGGACAAATTATCGGAGACGGAGAAACTTTTTTTTTTTTTTTTTTTTTTGTATCCTCTTTTCGTCACCCCAAATCCACCCCGGGAGATTTTATCTATCGGTGAGCATTCAGTAAACTCTCCAATCGGATAAGAGACAAGAGATAGCCGTTCCCATAGTCAAACAACTTGACCTTCACCTTACTTTAAAAAAATTTTTTCCTTACATATTTCATTTATATGGTAGAGAAAGAAAGTAGTAGTACTGCTTTTGGATCAGATTTTCCAGTCTGTGTTATTTTATTTACACATTTTGAGGTCGAATCATACAGAAAATCATGTTTTTGTGGTTGGTCTGTGTATGTATCTCTCTCTCTCTCTCTGTGTGTGTGTCTGTTATTAGCATATCTCGTGGCGTGCTTATATCTCTTTACATTAAATTGATTAAACAAAAAAAAGGTTGATCAAATGTGATCTAACGATGATCAAACGAACTTCCATATTTGTTGTTTCTCTCATGGGAGGGGGGCTAATTTCCGCAGGATAGAATACCGCGGGACTATGCTATGCTTGAAACTGACTGTAAGTGCATTAATTTTTCATACTCAAACGGTAAACGAAGTATTTTTAACACTTTCCAACAAGGTTGAAAAGTGTTAATGACTTCAGTTGTCTGTCTGTCTGTCCGCGCTCTAACTCCCATAAATATTCTTGGAATTTCTTGAAACTGATATATGTTATTCAAGTTTACTATCGAATGTTCCCTATTAAAAATGGAGTGAACACCTTTACTCGTTTGTATACAGGGACACCCGAAAGTTTTCCAAAGCATTGTGTCCTATGAGAGGTATTTCTAAAAACCATATTTTAATACTGTTACTTTATACAAATCTTCATGAAATTGAAATATGTTATTCAAGTCTACTATCGGATGTTCCCCCATTGAAAATGAAGTAAATACCATCACTAGTTTGTATACAGGGACACCCGAAAGTATTCCTAAGCATTGCGTACTATGAGAGGAATTTCTATAAACCACATTTGAAGAACTTTACTTTGCACAAATCTTAATAAAATTAAAATATATATTATTCATATGCACAAAAGAATGCTTTCCATAGAATACAGTATGATTAGCAATAGATTTATAGGGCCACTCAAAAATATTCAATTACATCAATGGATATTATTAAAAATTTGCTGGAATTGCATTTTCTTTTAAATTAATCGTTTTTATCGCTTTCTAAATGTTTTTAACACTTTCCAGTAAGGTTGAAAAGTGTTAATGATTTCGGTCCGTCTGTCTGTCTAGCCACGCTCTAACTCCCGAAAAATTTCATGGAATTTCTTGAAACTGATATATAATATTCAAGTTCACTATCGGATTTTCCGGGGGGGGGGGAATAAAAATGTTCGTTTTAATAGTTTCCTATTTTATTGCAATTTTATTATAAGGATGTGTCTATTCTAGATGGTTTCATGAGTTAAAAAGCAAAATACAGATTTTTGAGCGCTTCGCACATTTAAGTCATTAACGGTTACTATAACATGAGATATTACTTTTATGGGGTCTATCACTATAATTTTTGCATGTGCAATTTGATTTCCATCCTTGTGCACTTTATACCCAAATAACATGATTAAAATAGTCGAACTGAATTCTACCAAAACTAAGCTCCATCAGTTGCCGAGAGATTTTACTCTCAAAGGGGACATGGGAAGTGCTTAGTTCGAACCCATATCGCATTTGTAAGCCTAGTTGTTCGGAGTTCTCCATGTTTTTTTTTTCCGAAATTTGCCAAATTACGGGCTCAAAAAGACCCTCACTCTCACTCACAGTGGTCAATCGATCCAGGCCTAGAACCTTCGAGAAGTCAGTCAGCCTTAATCATCCACACCACACAAATATCTACCAAAATGTAATTACGAAAACTATTCATACATCGATATCAGGCAGAGGTGGGCAGTATTTTATATACTTGTATTATAGTATATTAGATGTGCATTTGTATATTGTATGTTTAACAATATTTTGAAATGTATTTGTACATTATATCTAATATACATTTTTCCAAGTCTGTTGTATATTTTTAAAAACTTAATGTACAATACAAAGTATGTTGTCTCAAAATTCTAATTTCTGAAAAGAAAAAATAATAATTGAAAAAAAAAAAAGGCTCATGTTAGAATTTCATAACGCAATCTCTGTTCAAATCTGCCTTTCTTTCGAAGACCAAGATGTTGATTATTGGCTCTATAAATTATTCATAAACAATGTGAGGGTCTTTTTTTTTTTTTTTTTTTTCCTTTTTCTAAAACGTATTTAATAATCCAATAACATCCAGTTTAGTATAAAATATTTGGATATTGTTTTTATTTATTTTATTATATTATATTTCATTTACACAATATATATTTTATAACAAAAAAAGTGACGCACCAAGAAGGAGTAATGCGAACTGGACACAAATTGACATACATACAGATTTTGATGGAATCAAGCACCTATTCATCATTATCATCGTTCCTACGTGCAACTGGTACTTCAGTGACTTCAAATACCTTTAATAGACGGCTCAGTGAAATGGGGTTGAGCTCAGTCACCGGATCTCTCTTCCACTGAGGACGTTTGGAGCATCATAAAAAGGGTCCTACAACCAGCTCGGGATTTCACCAATCTAACGCAACAATTGGACAGAATTTGGCATGATACTTCACAGAAGCACAACTGCGTAGATAAGAGCCAGAAGTGGACCAACGCGTTATTGACTTGTTTACTTTGTGAGGCCCTTTCTCTTGATTAAATCATTCAATTTTTCTGAAACTGTAATCAATTGTTTTTCTCTACATGTACATGACATCTACCAATTTTTGTCCCATTCGGACCTCCCATTCCACCCCATCTACCAATTTTTGTCCCCACTTCTTCTTGGTGCGTCGCTTTTTTTGTTATAGACTGCATTTACTTCCTTATACAAAATATGAGGAAGTACATATTATAATCTTGATTTGCGAAATGGATTTTGTGTTTCGCATACTTCAAAAATGAAAGATCGCATAATGTTGTAAATTTAAACATGTGAATATCATGTCTAGTTTTACACCAGCAACATTGGTTTTAATACGAGCTTCCATTTCGGAGATATCAACGACTTTACGCGATTTTTCGTGACCTCTGTATGTACGTACGTATGCGTGTGAATGTGTATCTTGCATAACTGAAAAACGGTTGGACGTAGAACGATGCAAATTGATATATTGGTTTGTTATAAAATCTAGCTGTGCATCTTCCTTTTTGGATTTTATGTGACTTTTGACTTTTCGTTTTGGAGATATTTAGGAAAATTATATTCCTAATGACCAAAAATACAAAAGTTTTGGCAATATATGAACTACCATCATAGAGATTTCAAAAGAATTTAACACTGATATAGCCCGTAATGATATTGTTATGAAAGTTGTCGACATTTTAGCGTGTAGAAATTAATTCTGTGAGACAAAAGCAGGTTCTAGTCAATGAATGCACTTCATTTAATCAATATTGAGTCCGTAGATAGAGCTTGCAATGAAATTGATTAAAAATAAAAGTTGTCGACATGTTAGCGCGTAGAAAAAAAATTCTTAAAGACACAAGCAGGTTCTAGTCGATGAATGCATTTTAATGAATATTCAGCACTTAGATAGAGCTTATAATGATATTGTTATGAAAGTTGTTGACATTTTTGTGTGCAGAAAGGAATTCTTAAAGACATACGCAGGTTCTAGTCGACGAATGCCTTTCATTTATTGAATATTCAGCGAATAAATATTGCTTGTAATGATATTAATAGAAACGTTGTCGACATTTTAGGGTGTAGAAAGTAATTCTTAAAGAAACAGGCAGGTTCTAGTCCACTAATGCATTTTATTTAATTAATATTTAGCAAACACTTCAATAAATCTCTTTTTGTGCTACAAAGATTAATTAATGTTCTTGAATAATTCAATGAAATGGTCATTTTTTACTACAAAAATCAATAAACATTATTAAATTTACTACAGAGCTTAAACTAAGCTAAATTAGGAACAACCGAATATTTAGAAGTCTAGATGGAATTTGGTAGCATATACATCAGATTTGTATGCTTGACTCGTAGTCCGCTTGTAAATCTTCGTCAGATAATTACAGACGCCACATGACAGAATTACAATACGAAGAAATGAAAAAACACCCAGGGCCAGGGGCCGGAATATTATATGAGAATAAAATATAATTTCGTGTTTCTGAGTTTGAAACAACCTGTACAAACTGTTACAGACAATGCTTAATCAAGCATTTTTATAAGTTGCTCGTCTGCATATTTGTCTGACACCTCTACAATTGTTTGTGCACTAGAAAAATTTGGATTTTTCACTTTGAAAGGAGAACATCAAACTCCAAAAGGGGCTGAAATGGTTAATTTCTCAAAGTTGGTAGACGGGTGTTGCTATGTTAGAATCCAGGTCACGCTCGTCAGCCTAGATGTTAGGAGTTTGCCGCATTTTATCCATAAACCCTGTATGGGATTCAAATTCGTGAACTGGTGGATTATGATTTGTTACATTGTGAAGAAGTGCATAGAAAGTATTAAGAATTACAATAAGGACAGTGGAATCACTGGTGTTAAATTTCAAAAGAAAATAAATAAAATGAAGGAAAAAAGCCACAAAATAAGAATAAATGTGGACAGGAGTTCACATTTGAGGACAAATGAGAATATGTTACTTTCTTCGAGTACCAGAAGACATAATTTGAAAACTGAGGACTGTCCTCAAAAAATAAGGACGGCTGGTCTGGTCACCTTAGTATACGAATCATCTCCAAGGTTGGATCACAGACAAACAACTGTGTAATTGTAGTGTAACGTTAAAACCATTCAGCTTAAACCTTCCTTTTTTTAATTTCCTATGAAGTGATTGGTTCATTGATGATTGCTACCATCAACGAGATATCAGAGTAGACTCCAGACTAGTAACCTTTTTGCTTTCAACCATCACATCCCCACCATACTACCAATTCATTCGAAAAACCAATTCCACTAAGCCAAGTTTCCTCCACCTTTGTTATCACTGTTTCATATTTCGATTGGGTGTAAATGAAACATAAACAATTACTTACACTAGCTGAAATGGAAAGCAGGTAATCTAATCCTTGTTTTTGATTGAAAGCTGTTCTGTTTGCCTTTTCTTATTGGAGTTTTGGTGGTAAGAAAAACAAACCATTAAAAAAAATGCAAAATTCCAAGAACCAGTTGCCAAGAAAGCGATTATCACCCAAAGAAGGCGCAAAAGCCGTCAAAAATGTGACAAAACGTCGTTCGTACAGTCGGCAGCAAAAGCATCAAAACAGCAAATCATCAGCAGCAAAACTAGCAAAAATTCCTATGTAAAAAAAGTAATCTTATTAATGTTTTGTTAAATAAATCCTTGTCGAATCATGTTCTTAGACTGACTAAGAACATGACTCGACAAGGATTTATTGAACAAAACAGTATTAAGTGTACATTTTTGACATCGGAATTATAGGCTAGTGCTCGGATACTTTTGCTGCCGACTGTACTTAACAAAACAGCATTAGATGCCATCTTTTAAGTAGGAATTAGTAAGCTAAGGATTTTTGTAGAATTTAAGTAGGATAGTGTTCAATAAATTTGCTTCCGACTATATGACTCTTTAACAATGATTCTCAGACCGTCGCCAATTGGCCCATACGTAAATATAGTGCGACGTAAAATCTATTCAACTCGTTTAAATTTCTCTTCTTCGATTAAATTAAATGTAGTGCGACTACGTTTCCTACGACTAGCAATGAGAACTAGAGCCCCTAAATAAAATAATAGGCCGGCGCATCACCGCCATTTTTGTGCCTCCGAAGAGGACGGCATTCCCGCTTGGCGTCCTTATCGCTTCCTTAATGATTTTAAGAAATCTTGATCTGAAGCTAATCCGGTCAAGATAAAAGCAATAAGCACCAATAATATTCCTAAAAACACATTTTTTTCCCAGTACATTCTCAGGATGTCATTTCATTCTGAGGATATCCTATGGATGTACTGGGGTAAGTTGTGTTGTTAGGGCGGTTTCTGTTTCTTTTACAAAATGTCGCCAAAACTCAAATACACAGTAATAGAATAGAAGGTCTGTGAACACTTTATATTCACTTCTTGAATGATTATAGCAGTTTATCACTAAACAAACTTCCATATCATAGTTTACTTAGCTAAAATTATGAAATGTAATAAAACAAGTTACTCTAAAGTAACGTAAGACGATAAAAAAAAATGTTTGTCGTTTGTTTATCAGAGAAACGCGCTGGATACATGTGGCAACCCTAAGGCAACAAAATGCCTGATGCGCCAGCTCGTATATATAGGAGCCTTAGTGAGAACGAGTCCAAATTTTTAGAGGGATGCAAAATTGGCCGAGAGATTGTTATTTGGCAAACATCCAGTTATTCGGTGTTCCCTTATCGCTTGTTTTCTCTCAGTCACCCCTATTTTCACATTGGACTCGTTCAATCCGCACTTGCGCAGAGGCTTCCATGGTCGCAAGAAATGTGGTTAAAGAATATAAGGAAAGGGCATGTTTACAAACAAA